>CM062292.1:54342566-55045319 GCA_031216915.1 Pictodentalium vernedei
TAATCTACAGTACGTGGAGAGTGTATTATCACTAAATCACCCGCAAAGTGGAGATTCCACCCAAGCAATAATTGCGAATTTGTTGCAAAGCACAACCAGCGCCAGCAATGTCTCAGCCAATGGACCTCCGGGTTAAACCCGGAGGTCCATTGGCTGAAACATTGCTTGTGTTTTTTGTCGATATGAACAAAATTTGAAAGTTATAGCTTGGGTGACAACCCCACTCCGCGGGTGATTTACTTACAATCCACTCTCCACGTACTGTAAACCTGGAAGTTAAATGTCAAACATATAATTCAATTATATATATAATTGTGGACGTTACAAGTAGTTTCTAAAAGCTTTTCAATAACATGGTTTCAATGCACACCACACTAAGTAGAGATGCTAGACAGTGTTATGTCACGCCACCCATATCCGATAACAAGTTCAACATGTTGTATTTAAATAAAAACGATACATCTTCAGTACCATCAGTTGTACACGCTAGAAGAAGCTGCAATATGGATAATCACAACGTGTTTGAAAGATCCCCCTCCTAGACCAAACTGGTTCGATCCTGACAGTGATATCTGTATTTTATACCATGATTACCTATTCTACAATGTACCATAGGTAAAAAGCCTATGACATAAATTTTAGCTTTACACACCAACCGTGGTGAACACGCCAACAAGGGGATTTCAGCTGTTAAATTTACATCTTCAGTGAAACTAAATCCAAGTTGACCTTTGCTGATCTCGCCTTGAATGCAAACTTGTCTAAATGTATCACTCGTCATCTCGTGAAGAGTGAAATAAAACCGGTAATTATTTATTACGTTTTTAAATAACTTCAACTCATAAGATACCAAATATTAACAAGCATGACTCGTGTTAATAAAGCATCCATAACTCAAAATAGTATGTTATTATGTTTCTAAAACGAAAAAAGGTCCCTAATTTAGGCGTTTCGTTTTCTATTTCGGTTCCGCGTACGTACCACCCACCGGTACCTATGTAAACAAAAACAGATTCACACGTGTGAATATTGATTTATTTAACATTAAAAACTCTTATTAATCTGACGATCATGGTATAAATAAAATATACCCAAAGTAGCTTGTTTTACCAAATGTTCACCACTGTCACCACTGGCCAAAGGCTCGCGGTTAACACCACTTGTGGTGAACATTTGGTATACCAAGCTTCTATGGGTATATTCTATATGTATCCTTGGAAAGGCATTGCCCAATTGGAAGTAAGGTGGCACTGTGAACTAAGGAAGGTGTTTAGCAAACTTCAACTGATGCTAACTCTAGAAGTGTCAGGTTACTAAGTAGGAGACTCAACCAATTTCCAACCCAACCTGTGTGTAATGTAGTGCCCTTTTACCAATCAACTAAATCAGTCATAATGGGAAAATGTATTGGTTATTACTTAAGATACGTCTGTTCATCAAGGTCAAGGTAAGTTCCTAATACCATTCCTCTTTATCAGACACACTACCGACTACCCACGCCAACTTATTCCTATCATAATCAAATAGAACACCAGTTATTATTTACGTCACAGTTGCACCAAAAAAAAAAAAACAAAAAAAAAACAAAAAAAAAAAACAAAATCAAAACAAGTTATTAAAACAGTAATCATTGGAAAGGTTTAATACATTAAGTTATCACTGACTTTAAAGAGAATGTGTGCACTCAAAAATCGGCCGGATCAAAAATGGAATGTCTGGATCTTTGGACAATAAAATAAATGCTATTTCGCCCCCCGCCTCCCCCCATGGAGAATCATATAAAACAGGCATAGAGACACGTTTGCTGTACTTCCGTGAGTGCACAGTTGCATTACGTTAAGTAGCCAGAGAAATTCCCCTGATCATGTTCCTCGTTGTCTTGCATCGCAATTTTTATACCATGATTACCTATTCTACTATATATAAAAAGCCTAAGACATACATTTTAGCTTTACACACGAACCGTGGTGAACACGCTAGCGATGTGATTTCAGTAGTTAATATGTACACCTACACTGGAACTACATTCAAGCTGACCTTTGGTGACTTCGCCTTGAATTCAAACTTGTCTAAATTTATTACTCATCGCCTCGTGAAGAGTGAAATGAAACCGGCAATTATTTATTACGTTTTTAAATAAGTTTATCTCATAAGATTCCAAAATTAACAAACATACGTTGTCTCATGTTAATTTCTGCGTTTCGTTTTCTATTTCGTTTCGGCGATAAAATTTCCAGCGGAAGTTCCGCCCAACGGTTCTCTTGTAAACAAAAACACATTCGCACGTGTGAATATTGATTTATTTAATATTTATACTCTTATTAACCTAACGTTCATGGTATAAATAAACTATACCCGAAGTAGCTTGGTGTACCAAATGTTCGGCACTCGTGGTGAAGTGGTGTTAACCGCGCGCCAAAGGCTCGCGTTTAACACCACTTCACCACTCGCGGTACACCAAGCTACTATGGGTATATTTTATATGTAACCACTATGTGTTTTGTTCTATCCCCGAAGGGATTGCAACAGACAGTAATAACTGTTCTATGTCCTTTGATCAATGGAATCAAGGGTTTAATAGCACGTGATTGAGAGCTACCCAATGGGAGTTGCAAGAAGTCATGCCACTAGGGTAGGCGCATGCAAACGTATTAAAACTCGTTATATCTAATTTTGCTTTCACTATTGTTTGTTATTTTTTTGCAGCCATCAGTAGAGAGCTTAATTTGAATGTCTGGGTTGTTCCAAATGCATAATATTATTAATACACAAAATCTTTTTTCAACAAAATGGAAATAGAACATTTAATTTCTAAAACCTTATCAGGATTTACCTACTTTAGAATGGTGAATGGCAATAGAAATAAAGCTTTCCGAGAACCCTATTGGGACTTTTAAGACAGTTACACCACCTTGAAAGTACGAATAGCAGTGACATTGTTATTATGTAGCTAAACGTAAATGCATGTTGCTAGAATTTCATGTAATTTAAACTAAATTCACCCGTCCTTATCCGTTTGTTTCATCAACGTTACTGAATAAGCTGACGTCTAACATCATTGTAAAGGTAATATAAATACACAGAGTGATCCGTAACATACTGGACCATCTCATATAAATTTTGGCGTTAAACGTCAAACAGTGTTGTCTTCAACCAGTGCTATGTTGACAGAACCATGCCCAGGTAACAATTCTTGGAAATGTACATATGCGAGCCATCCAAGAAATGACACCAGGGATTACAAGTCATTTCAACTTAAAGGGACACTTTTTAGTTGCTATCCAAATTTTGGCGGCCGATCAAATCCTATCTAGGATATAAACAATATGCACAGTTAAAACTAAAAGTTCTGTCACGAACTGTGCGGTTATCTAGGGTTAATTACGCGAAGGAATTGTACGCAACTGCGATATCGGATGGCAATGACATCCAAAGCACGGCCTGTTCTCTTGGTTACTCATAGCAAACACAGGTAACGTTTCTGCATATTGCTTGTGCACAGGCCATATGCACAGAAGTTGACAGCCTTACTCTGGCCATAAAGCGTAGATTAACGCGCAGGTCGACGTGCTATTTGTGCGCATTTCATGACAGGATTTCTAGTTTTAACTGTATAAAGTTTAAATCATTTTGTTAAGCATTATCTCCAAGAATGAATAATTATCGCTAACCAGCGATTTTGCTGCCCGCTGATTCTCTAAATACAATATGTTAGGGAGTAATTCGATGATTAAAGAGTTTTTTTACTTTTTTGGGGGGGGGGGGGGAAGCTTAATAAAATGATTTATAATTAATAAGGTGGGTTTGAACGTTGGAACAATTTCGATAGAAATGGCAAATTATCCTTTTTAACACATAAACGGACGCTCTACCACACACACACACACATACACACACCCACACATGTATGTACCGCCTCCCTCGCCCACACACACATTCAATGCACAGTTTATTTTGTTTTTATTTTCATGCTCTGCAAGTAGTGTAGTAACCGAACAATTTGTAAGCTGGAATATCCGAGATGTAGGGCATCATATATTTTTATTTACTGTTAAAATATTGTGTTGTTTCATGGTAAAGTAATACCATATAAAAGTTATATTTTTATCACAGCGTTCTGTTTATCGACCGATTGACATCTATATGAAGAGAAGCTTATGTTGATTTTTAATGAATTTCTGTTACTTGTGTAGATTTTTTAACCCTTTGAACACCGGTGGTATCTTCCATGTCAGTTCAATGGCAGCAATTGGAAGAGTCCATATTTGGTATTTGGGGTTAGACCAATTAATATTTTCAACGTGCAACCTTAGGGCTGCACGTTGAAAATATTGATTGGTCTTCACCACACATTTACCGTGTAGCCATCCCACTCAATGACATCATGACGTAGCTTACGGCGGTCTCTGGGGTCGAAAGGGTTAAAGAACTAACGTGAAAAGAAATATAATTTATTTAGTCAGTGAACACATACACTCTAAATTTGGTGGATTTTGGTTTATTTTTAAATCACCCCGATTTTAAGTGTGCGTCAAATTTTGTTTAATGGCTCTTTTTCAAATATTAGGTCGCAATTTATATCAGTATTCAAGAGCGCTTTCACAAACAAAGTAGATAAAACAGTAAAATTAGTTAATCTAAATTTCGTTCACCTCACACAACAATGTGCTGTATTTAAAATATAAAATAAGGAAGAGATCAACTTCAATGCTAATGGCAATTAAAAAATTAAATAAATTTAATAATAGAACAATATTTATTAAATAGCAAACCAAAGTTTACCCTTCTCACACTGTTGTTATCTTTAACATATTGCTTTCTTAAAACCAAAACCCTGTGTGTGCAGCACTTTGTGGAAAAAAAGCATTGTGTTGGCAATAATAACTTACTTTTCTGACTTAACTGTTGAGTGGGGAACGCGGTGGCTCAGTAGGCAGAGGTACAGGCTGCAAGCCGAAGTCCTCAGTTCGAATCCCACCTGCGGCAACCGCGTTGTGTCCTTGGGCAAGACACTTCATCCCCATTGCCCACTTGGGGGCACGGTAGCGTTGTGCACTAATGGTGCATTGTCTTCAACCAATGTTAACCTTGCTTGTGTGGAGTATGTTGGGAAGTCTGACAGTTGCTCGTCGTTGCTCGGTGGTTCTCTCCAGGCGCTCCGGCTTCATCCACCCGTAAACTGTCCAACTCAAGGTGACCCTGGCTGTCGAAAGTGTCGTTAAACTCAAATAAATAAATAAATAAATAAATAAATAAATAAATAAATAAATAAATAAATAAATATTTGTACCACAGAACGTCACAAATTCTTCTATTATAATATGTTACATAATATGTTTGGTGGCAGCGTCATCATTTCTATCTTTTTTGTTTACTGATAGGCTGGGCAGAGATTTTAAACAGAATAACTTATACAGCATGTATCATTCATAATGTCAGTTTTATGACAGGTGAGGATGCTATGTGACATTGTACTGCGCAATATTCAGGCTAAATATATCCTTTCTGTAACCTCAATTATATTATCTTATAGATACCATAATTTATTATATTCTAGCCTGTGAATTATCGCATATTATCTCAAAGATACTACTCGATATCCATCGACTCGATAGATATCGAGGAATATCCCTCAGTATCTTCTGGAATGACGTCACGCTACTCCACATCACGTCGCCTTGAATGAACGGTGAGCTGATCTTTGTTATTGTGTTGAAACGCACGCATTTGTGGTCGAATTGGGTAGAATAATATAAAATGTCTCCTAGCATATAATAAAAAAGAAAATCTACTCTATTAGTCAGTATCGGGAATTATCTCATGAGTGTGCACCTGAAAGTTCTATTTATCGCGAGCTCTTGCGAGAGTGAAATATTATACTTTCAGGTCAACACGATGATTTTTTTTCAATAGCTTCCTAAATGACGTTACGCTTCGGTACATGACGTCGCCTTGAAGGAACGATCTGCGATCTTTGTTATTGTCTTAAAATTGACTGCAATCGAATTGAACTGAATATTGCGCAGTAAAATGTCACATAGCATTTAATAAGAGAAAATCTACGCTATTTTAGAGAATATCGGGAATTATCTCATTCGTGTGGACCCAAAAGTATTATTTTTCACTCGCGCAAGCGCTCGCGAAAAATAAAACTGTCAGGTTCACACTCATGAGATAATTCTCGATATTCACTAATTAAGGAACAGTGCATGGCTTGTCGTTGACTATGCCCATATAGTGCCCAGTGACGTGGTGTAGTTCCCGCCGCGAAGCGGAGGGAACTACACCACCTCACTGGGCACTATATGGGCGTAGTCAACGACAAGACATGCACTAATCCTTATATTATATCGAACACCCATCAAGAAAAACATCTGTCCGATTTGTTAATCTATTACCAAGGTAGCAGCCCTACCAACCCGCGTTATATAGAAAAAAATACCATGTAGTTTTTAAAAAACATTTTCTTCTTCCAAAACACGGCTAACTTGGATTATTGATATGAGCAGAAGACAGATTTTGAATCGGTCGGCAACGGTAAACAAAACATTTCCCCCAAACGGAACTGTGTATTCCAGAATCGCGCAACTCGCGAATGAAAACTAAAATTTTCGAAATTTGACAACGCAGTTTGATAATTTCCACACATTTGTCACACATATACATTACCGAATGGGTCAGCACGGGATACAAACTCTGAAGATTCAATTGAATTCCATTATTTATTCGTTTACTGCCCAAAACATACAATTAAATAGAGAAATAATATGAGCAGCGAAACAAACGATTTTTCATATCCGGACGCGTTCTCATGAAAGTTTGATCCAGGTATGGATCATTCTCTTCGAAACGAGATATGGATCATCTTCTCAAGGAATAAAATGAACGCCTCGAAAAATGTGACTTCAACAATGGAAAAGCGATACATTTTTCTATAAAGATTTCTTTCCGGGTCGTTTTGTGGATGTTGTGCCTCTGTGAATCGATTTTTAAATTTAGCCTGATCAGTTGTATTCTTCCAGTTTGAAAAGAAAACTGATATAGTAGTGTGCTAAAAATAGAAAACGTGTTGTGCCTGGGTGTAGTGCCTGGTCAGTTCTGTGGATGCAAACTACACGAAATAGGGTATCATCTTTCAGCCAATCAGAATGCAAGGAAGTCACGTGAGATATAATATAACAGTGTAGATTTCCTCTATATAACTGAGGTTATAGTGTGATTTATTTAATTCATAGTAAGTCATTTCAATTAATAATTGTATTTGTGGAAGAGAATATGAAACATGAGATACATATAGAATAAACGTATAGTGTTTTCAAGTAAAACATATAGTCTATGAGTAGGATTAAGAATGAAACCGACGCGCCTCTGGCGAGTCGGTTTCATTCTTAATTCTACGAGTAGAATAAATTGTTTACTTGAAAACACTATACGTTTATTTTGTTCATCCCATGAATCTTTTACAGGGCAGTCGCTGCGAAATCGTGCTGCTGCTCGCTACAAAACACAGCGAGAAGTGAGGAACACTCAGGTCCAATTCGATGACAAGAATTATTAACAAAAATAAAAAAAAGGCGCAGTGATACATTTCTGTATTAAAATAATTCCCCTACAAACTTGAGCTAAACTTGCAAAAATACTTTATTAAATGAACAATGTGTAGTGTTTTCTACTGGCATTGTGTAACACGTTCAAACGGTTTAAAGAAAACAACAATTGAATAGGTAATTATACTACACGAATGAGGTAGACGCCAGAGGTCAACAAGTCCGTCTCTACTATGGGAATAAATTCTTTCAGTGTTAAACCTATGGGGAAAATTTATCACCCTTGTACCCTACTTGGTGAATAAAGCCAACACTTATCCAAAGGCTTTTATTGTTTGAATAAACGTTTAGACATTTATGGGATACATGTGTTTTCCACATTCCAGGTAATTCATACTATAACCTCAATATTATAACCCAATGCATGGTATGATGTAATTGAGGTTATAGTATGGTTTTTTAAACTGAAAGGAGGTCTTTTGTAGCTATATTTTTAAACTCTTGATCTATTTTCCAGAGGCCCCCCGAAGGACTAGTGAATGCAAACCATTGGCTGGTCAATTGTTAAACAGTGGTTGAGTATGTTTGATATCCACGTACTTTAATGAAAACATTGTGTTAAACCTGCTAAGCAAAAGCAATATTCTTTCTTTTAGAATAAAGTTTATGTGATTCATAATTTCTGTACATTAAATTTATTAGTATCATTCATAATGCCAGTTTTATGACAGGTGAGGATGCTATGTGACATTGTACTGCGCAATATTCAGGCTAAATATATCCTTTCTGCAGCCTCAGTTATACTATCTTATAGATAGTTATATTATTTTATAGATATTATCTTATAGATAAATTTATTAGAATATACAATGATTGTATAAGTCGTTTGGTGGGTCAAGTGTTCAAGAAAAATGTTTTATGTCCAAAACAGTATGTCCCAATACCAACCGCAATACCTTGCCCTGATTGGTCAATGCCTCGTTGATTTTATTTTATGTCGCCGGGCACGCGCATGTGTCTACTGTCAGCGATTCTTATGTCCACTGTCAAGGAAAGCGTCTCGTTGCCATGAGCAACGGTTCAGAGCGATGTCTTTTTTTCACTTGAAATCAACTGAGACAAATACATTGAACTGAAGTGAAATACATACAAAAGTACCGCTATTACGTGTAAAAAGATTAGTTATGTAAACATGGGTAATTATTTATGAAACCGATTAGATTATAAGGTCTCTTTTCATTATTTTACTGTAACATAAACTGAAACGAATCGAGAGCATCTCGCCCCGTTGATTGCTTAGATAAACATTAAATAAAGGGAAATCACTCCAGTCTGTTATGATAAAAGTTAATACCTTACCGAAACAACATCTGCTTTCTAATATTCGCTGTACAATAACAAATTTTAAAATGATTCGAATGAAGCGATTTTTTTTTCAATTCAATTTTACTTGTGTAAGAACGGGACATATACGTTATTCTGTTTGTTGACAGGGGACATGGTCTCACGTTCCCTGCATGAAATGTATATTCAACCTCGGCTGAAGCCGAGGTTGAATATACATTTCATGCAGGGAACGTGAGACCATGTCCCCTGTCAACAAATAGAATAACTTATAATGTTTCTAAACAAACCACAACATACTTTGTACATAGATGTTCTATCTCCGTTTGGCACCAAAAAGGTGATCAATCTTAACCCTTTGAATCCCAGTGGGCGCTTCTCCGGCCCAGTAACATGATACTTCATAATTTGATTAAGTAGGTCGACTTTTGAGTGAAGGTGTGGTGTAGACAGACCAATCAATACGACTGAAGCTAGACAATGTTGAAAATATTAATTGGTCTACCCCAAAATAAAGACTATGGACTCTTCCCGTTGCCTGCCATTGAACTGATATGGAAGATGCCACTTTCGTTCAAAGGGGTAATATTTCAGAATTGCGTAGAATATATACATATAAAATGACATAGAAAATTTCATTATTCTACTCCAAATGATGTGCAAATGCCAGATGCCCAAATCTTTTACCCTCATTTTCTCGAAAAATGCAAAATGGCACTTAGAACACTATAATTCTCAGACGACGAATTTGTAACAGGAACGATTAGCAACCCGACCCGCCCTGGACTTTTCAAACACAGTATATTTACTTTTTTGAGTACTCAAGATCAATGAGAGGTTTAAAGCCACTTCTGTTTTAACCTTCGCTACAGGGGTTGTCAGAGTGTCTGAGATACTGGTGATGTCGAAAACGACTGAAGCTAGACAATGTTGGAACACCAAAAAAACCACCAAAAAAAAAAACAAAAAAAAAAAAACGCATTCGTGAAAAAATTGCCATCGCTTATCTCACAAAACCCGTCATCGAGCATACGTGATATCACGTTAGCAACTGGGCGAGAGAAAAACATCCGCGATGCGTTTGGTAAGTAGTACACGAAGTGGCCACAGGGGCGGTGGAACGATTTTCAAAGTGTGTGTGTGTGGTAGGGGGGGGGGGGGGAGGGCTGGATCGGGCGATGGATGGTCGTCGGTATGAAAATTTTAAATTCCAGGGTCCTAAAACCCGCCCGCATTTCCGTGCATCTGAGTGGATATTTTGAGACTTTTCAGGAGATGTATTTGAAAGATTTCACACTTTGAGAGCCGTTGAAAAACGTCGGTAAAACATACAGCTGAGGTCTATTTATCAGCTTTGGTCGTAACGACCAAAGCTGATAAACAGACCTCACTTGTTTGCTTCACCAGACGTTTACAGCAATTATACTGTTTGTGGATTATCTTGTCTGGGGTGGATTTGGTACTTGTATGTCTGTAAAATTACGATCTATTTCAGTTAACCGATTTATTAACAGACTGTATACATCTTAGCGTTTGCTGCCACTTACTGCTAAAAATGATCCGAAATCCATCGAAACTTAACCAGTACGAGAGAAACATAGTTGGCGAAAATATGGGTGAGGCTCTGGATCCGCCCCTTGTTTCACCAGTTATTGGTTGTTTTAAAATATATGCATGACTCGGCAAAAAAAGTGGAGATACTGAAGCTCCCCAACCCCCGGTTCCGCCGCCCCTGGGTCATAATCTAGGGACCGCTGATCCATATACTACTGGACTGCTGGACCATACATTGGACACATGTATGAACGTGTCTCAGCAGGTGTCATCTTATAGTTGTTGCTATACATATAAACAATGTTCAAAAGCAACAACAATTCTCGAAAGGTTTTCAATTTTCCACCGCCTCACAATCGCATAAACAAAGGGTATGGCCCTCATTGGAACGAGCTCGATCCAAAGAGGCGTCATAAGCTATGTTTTTGAGATAAAAAATGAAAAAAAAAATAATGAAAATTAATTGCCGGCTTTTGTGAATAGCGCTGACCAGTTTTTGCCGTTATGTTGGGTAAAGGGTTAAAAGATTGCACTTTGATATCTGTCCAAATAAATATGCCGATGATGAGGAATTTACTCGAAGCAATACAAACACAATGTTTACAACATGTCTTATGTTATTATTGACAAAAGAAAGTGCAAGAACTTGATAGCTGATACCTCGTTACTAGTTTTCGTGCTCGGTAAATCTCATAACGTTTGATGAAGTGAAAGCTGTTATTTAAGAATAGCGTGGACAACGTACACATAAAATGGCACAGGGAATTTCATTTTTCTTCGCCAAAGGATGTACAAATGAAATATGTCCAAATCTTCGACCCTCCTTTTCTCAAAAAATGAAAAATGTTGGTGAACTTTAATCCAAATAATTTTCTATAATTGTCAAGTTACCATTAATGTAAAGTGTGAGAGTCTATAAAAATAAAATACAAAATTTCATTTCAATTAGTTTCTTGAATCCTGTATCCCTGTAACATGTAATCAACTAACCCTGTGCATTCTTACAGCATTTGGGAGCGCGGGGGCTCAGTGGTAGACTGTTGGACTTCTATGGTAGAGGTCCCGAGTGCGACCCCCTTCTGCAAGACACTTTATCCCGGTTGCCTATATGGGGGCACAATGACGCTGTGCACTAAGGCGTACTGCACGTCGATGGTGCACACGTCTTCAACTGCTGTAACCCTGCTTGAGTGGAGCTTAGACAGAATTAGAATGTCAATCGAGTTACACCTCGATGCTCGGTGGTTCTCTCCTGGTACTCCGGCTTCCTCACGGTCACGATTAGCCATTGTTCGTAAGTATGTGACCTTAAACACCAATAAATAAATAAATCTTACAGCTTTAGTAAGTGTAAATTTTAAAGTACAGTGTGGTGTGGCAGTTACCAATTTTTGTGACCAGAAAGTGTGACTAACCCTGTCTTTAGTCACACTTTCTGGTTATAATGTTTTTATTATTAACTGAGTAACCATGTGTACTGCACAGCCTTAGTATAACTCGCATCGATATCAACTCATTACTCAACATAATGGCCAAGACCAGCTGCTACTATTCTCCAAAAGCGCCATACTTAGCTTATGATCAATGGATGGATTATGTAAAGTTTTTTTCAGTGAATTTGAAAATTGAAAATATATTGTATTTTCAATTCATAGCTTGTTTATTACACCTTATTCGAGACACTTATCTTAATTCCCCGTATGGTATCGTTAGTTATTTTGCAATGTTCCCCACCCGAGGAATGAACATTGCTGGTCAACACATTCAGTACAGTGTTCAGCGCCCATACGAAGATGTCTCGAAGACTCGCCGCAGAACCACAAGAAGTGCGGTGAATTACAGAGAACAGTGAATTTCAATCCAAATAAATTTCTACGACTATCAAGTCACTATAAATATAAACTGTGTGAGTCTATCAATGTCAAACCAAGAACAATGAGATGACGAGGAGATGGTTACCATTGTTTTCAAAAGCAAAGTAAATATTGAATTTGTACTCTCAACAGTCAGAATTGGATAGTGCAAAACTCCATGTGTATGACTGACTGTGTGTGTGAAGCAAGTCTTAGTAGCAAAGCTTTTTACGAAAATACAGGATTACGAGAGGAGGAGGAACGAGACATGCTTTGACTCATTCCTGACGGAAATGTCCCGATTGGAAAGAAATATTACGGGGTTTAAGCCCTCCAAGATTCCTTTAGCGACACCCCTGTATTTAGTTTGCACGACAAAACAAGTATTGCATTAAACAACGCCACTTTGTTCATTCACTTGGTTGAATAGCAAATGCAGAAGCCTTTCCTAAAGGCTGGGAATATAAAAGAACTTGAATGTGGTGGGTGCAAATACAGCGCAGTTTTGGACAGCAATATTGACGAAAAAATTAATGAAGCCCCCTCCTCCACCCCTCCCAATTCCAAACATCCGAAAAGAAAGCTGTCTTTTAACCCTTTGCCCAACGTAACGGCCAAAACCAGCCAGCGCTTTTCACAAAAATCGCGGATTAATTTTCATTATTTTTTCATTTTTTGTCTCAAAAGCATAGCTTATGACCCCTCTTTGGAACTAGCTCGTTCCCGTGAGGGTCATAACCTATGTTTCTGACACAAAAAATGAAAACAACTAGTTATTCAAGAATTTTGTTTGCAAGTGTCGTCTGCTTTTCATGTTAAGTAAAGAGTTAGTATTATTTCGGTCATAACATCGTGGATGTGTCATGAAACGTCCCCTAAAATGCGTTTTTAGCTTTCAAGGTTATGCCATTTTTCCATATAATAACAAACTTTTTTTTCAGCTTAAAAAAAAATACAAAAGGCACTCAATATTGTTGAATACACAATTCTCCAACCAGAGCCTGTCCATATGCACCCATTCAAAAGGGACATCGACGTCGAATGAATTTCGCAGACTAGACATCGTATAACATTTTTTTGAATTGGATTTTCTAGAATTGTATTTTCTACGTATTAATAGAAATGACTTAAATAAATTATTAGGATTTTTAAAAATATGTCAATTTTCCATCTGGAAAATTGCCACATCTTTAAACATGCTAATTGTTCGTTTTAACCCATTTAAAGTCATAACTACAAAATACAATTCTAGAATATACTATTGTAAAAGTTTTTTAGTATTGATCCCTTATCCACTGCACGCAACACGTGAAGGTCTCGTCGCAGATAAATATACAATAGTGGAAGCAGCTGTTCATCCTGACGTCATCAGATTGTTAGATCTCCTTGATGGCCTGCACCGCGATGGTGCGAATGGACGGACAAGAAAAATGTGGGTGCAGTAACAAAAACAAATCAACCTCTACAATTGTTTCTGAGAGCAGAACGCAAAACAGAACGCAAAGGAGACTGAGCCTTCCAACCGTATTGCGTAAGACTGATGGCAGTGGTCATGTATTTGAAGACACTGAACACTATTAATGTGTCCTCTATATGCAGAACAAAGTAATTGCTTCTAACAAAATTGGGCCACACCACTAATATCACTCTTATGCTATGTGGGGATACGGAGAAAACTGCCTTGGAAAACGCCAGTATATTCAGTGCGGTTCAAGAATAAATTAGGGAAACAATGAATTCCAGTGAATGGTTTATTTTTCCAGTGGAAACGAATCCTGACAAGACCTTTGCTGTATTGGGTGAGAGAGATTTTAGTGGGCCTATCATATAAATGAATGCCGATTGCCTCCACACCCAATAGGTAGCTAAATAGATAGTTAAAAAATATAAAGGAGATGATGTGATATACAGTTAAAACTAGAAGTCCTGTCATGAACTGTGCGCTTATCTAGGCTTAATTGAGCGTCGGATTTACGCGCAATTGCATATCGAATAGCACCCAAAGCACGACAGCTTCTCCTGGTTACTCGTAGCAAACACAGGCAATGTTTCTGCCAATGGACCTCCGGGTTACCCGGAGGTTCATTGGCTGAAACATTGCTTGTGCACAGGCCATATGTACAGAATGTGATGGCCTTGCAATGGTCATAATGCGTAAATTAACACGCAGACCGACGTGCTATTTGTGCTATTTGTGCGCATTTCATGACAAGACTTCTAGTTTTAACTGTAGTAGGGTACATTCTCTTTCTTTCCAATTCATTGGGTCAGTTTCTGTTTTATGTACAGTTGTACATACACCATTGTATTGTATTTTTTGTAGGATACGGCGTTAATACATGCATGCCTGTTCGCCAAACCCCTTTCCATCGAAGAAATAAAAAAAATGTTAAAAAAGTGGCCCCAATGGTTCCTGCTGGTGCTCCTTTTGCTTTCGCTTAGTGTGCCCATCTCTACAAACAGATTAAAAGTATGCCCCACAGAATGCCCGTCGACGCCTTCAAGGCGTTCACGGAGAATGGATTCGTCACAATCAGAATGTCTAACAAGTTCTGGGGATGGATTTATCCGACAAAGCAAAAGCGCAGTGCCTTCTGCGGATGTTTAAGGTAGCTGGTGGTCGCATGCGTGGCAGATGAATAATGGAGAGAACTTTTCCGAAATGGGTTTACGATCTTCCCTTCTCTGATCCGATATGCAATGCTCGTGAAAACTTTGTTCATATCCACACTGACCACAGTGACCAGCGTAAGAGCGCACAAACAAATTACAGCAGTGACATAAACAAATTCCTCAACTGGTGGCGAGTACATTCTTCGGTACGCAAGAGAACCGCTGTCACCTGGCACTATGGCAAACAAATCAGTCAATTATGACCAGTCCGTTACAGTTAGTAATAGATGTGTATCCAAGTGTAGGGAAGGCATTCAGCAACAAGCTATGTCGTACTGATACAGCCAAATCAAACGCATCAATGGCCATTTCTATGACAGTACATGGAGATGAAGTGGTAGTCGATCCCACGATACTTTTCAGCCGAATTGCGTGTGTGATTCAGTCCCAGTCCGAAAGGGGGTATCATAAGTATGGGATTGCATAAAAACCACCAGCACTGTTTGGTTCTGGTGGAATTAGAAAGGCACAGAATAGTGTTCATGGCAAAATGCTCAAGTCTTATGCAACTGAACGGGAAGACCATCCATGAAGTCCTGTTTACAGTACGTGGAGAGTGGATTGTAACTAAATCACCCGCGAGGTGGAGTTATCACCCGAGCTATAACTTTCAAATTTTGTACATATCGACAAAAAACACAAGCAATGTTTCAGCCAATGGACCGCCGGGTTTAACCCGGAGATCCATTGGCTGAAACTTTGCTGGTGCTGGTTATGCCTTGCAACAAATTTGCAATTATTCCTCGGGTGGAATCTCCACTCTGCGGGCGATTTAATGATAATACACTCTCCACGTACTGTACGTCATAAATAGTGGTTTTCTGTTTAGCGCAGTGGTATGGCACAAACAGTCGAGAAGATATCTGCGCCACAGATTTCAGTTATATTATAAACATTTTGGATCCCGTGCCATTGCTGTATTTAATGTCAACAAAGGATGTGGAGAAAGCGCAGAGAGCTAAAGATAGATATTCCGCAGATATCAATATCTCGCTTGATCTTCCGGTAACCACTCCCAATCTGATTTTCTGGACAATCGCAGGAACAAAACACAACTAGTCCGTCTGTTAATGAGGGAATTTGCCCACATCGGTATCCTATTGAAGCAGGCAAACGCAGATGCTGATATTCTGAATGCTGAGACAGCACTGGACTTGGCTCAGAAGGATGAAAGCAATTTCGTAATTGTTGGAACAGACACCGACTTACTTGCTCTTCTAACGTCTCACTATCATTGAGACTGGAATATATACATGGTGTTCTCTGTTGCACCTAAACTGCACTTCTCAATCGGAGAATTTGCAACCAACTTGGGTGAGTCAAGGGATGTGTATCCTGGCACATGCTACATGTATCAGCGGTTGTAATACAACTGCGGAGCTCTTCGCTTAGGCTTCCCTAGATCATAACCCATATGTTGCTTATAAGCGTTCTGTAGCCCAAACTAAACTGAATACGTGAATTCAACTTTTTTTCCCTTCCACCAACCAGTTGTGCGTCACATCAGCATGCTTTCCGAACAAAGCTGCAGGGTTCAGACTCGTTAGGGTACTCGAGGTCTTCAACAGATTGGAGATAGCCGATGACCATTTGATTTTTTAAAATTCAACAGAAACAACAGCCCTTCGCGCCTGACAATCTCTTCATCTTGGTCAGTTGTGGGTGTAAGAAATAGACAGAACGCGGTGTGTGTTTGAATCGGTTGGAGTTTTACATTGGAATGGCGTAGTCATATTTCGCGAGAGCGGTAGGCTCGAGCGAAATATGATTACGCCATTCCACATCGCGTTCTGTGTTTATTCACAACCCAAGTATTAAAATTCATTTAAATAAACAAATTTTAATTCCAAAGGTGATGAGTCTGCTTGTTTTGACTGAAGCTATACTGATCAAATGGATCGATAAAAAATCAAAACAACATTTTTGGAACCAGTGTTTGTTGAAATTCATATCGCTGTTTCTCTTCAGGTGGTGCCCATTCACGCATAACCATTTGGTGGCTATTACTGTTAGTAAAAATGTAAGTACAAATTTGGGCAGATTTGCAAAACAGCTGGGTGAAACATTTTTAAAAGAAGGTCGAATCATGTCAAGATGTACGAAGATTTACCGAAATAAAGTCGACCAATTTCGATATGACGGATCCACAAAACAAGACGACCACGGGATTGGGTTAATGTTCTGGTTGGAAACGATTGTTTTTGTTTTTAATTCTCTCTCATTTTTGATTAAGTAATTTTTTGTGAACCGACTTTATTTTGCTTTAGACGTTTTCATTTTCACACTATGCGACAGGCTGTCGATAATTGTACAACGCAATTTGGAAACTTATCGAAGCGTAACTAATGACTCGATGGGAACGGAACTAGTATGAACGGTGCTGGAAAAAAGTTCCGGTTAGTACATCACCCATTGAATACAGAATAATTTATGTCATAGCGGCTATTCCGTTAAGTACAAGGGTTTAAAGTTGAATGGATTTGTAATAAAAAAAAGGCTCGTCGTGCTCCCGATTCGCCAGGTGCAATTTGGATTATTGTAGTTATCACAGACTCACAGACCAAACCAGTACTTCTGAAATAGCATAAGTTAACGAATGACCAGGGATTAATTGGACACCCTAAAATATGCGCTTTTCAATGTTTCGGCACTCGACTGTTTGCTGCTATGGGTTATGTTTTTGATATCAAGGCAGCTCACGTCATAGCATATCTTCCCGGAAAATGCGTCCTCCTCAGTGCCTAACTGCCCCATTTATCTTGTCAATAGTAACGTCGTCTCCATTGTTGTTTGAGAGTGGGAACATTGGTGTACCTTTGATGGATACATTAGAACATTTTATCAGTCCTGTTGTGTTGTCCGTATGAGCTTTCGTGACATGATTTTCTGTTATGTCGTCTTTTCAGCCTTTCAGACACTCGAACCCATGGTGTATGTTTTAGAGGGTAGCGTTAGGTTTTCAGTCATAAAATCATGAGGGTGATGGTGCTTCGAAAAAATGAAATTGACCTCTGTTCTAGTGTCATCTGGATATTTTTGATGAGAAAGTTTCTGAATCGTCATGCAATTTCTATGCTCTCGCTTCTAATTATGTCATCACAATTACGGAATATCGAATGTTCGAGCATCAATTACACATATCTATCGACACCTGCTCCACGACAGGCGGATGTTTATGAAGATCGAACCTCTACATTAATCTGCACACATCTGGCTCGGGGGAATTGCGTCAGAATTTGAACATTTCCGAAAAATCATGTTATCTCAAAAAGTTCAACTCGGATTTTCGAGTACTTTTGCTACGTTCCACATGAATATGTTTTTATGAATCCCCGAAAATATCAGCTTTCTCCAATTTTTGTCCCTAGGGAACTCTAGTGTGCCTGGACTAACTTTTCAACCCTTAAAAATATATTTTTCAATCGTAACGCATCATATCCCGATTCGGTGTTACCATAATCAAGGGAACTCTCTTGTATTGTAGTTGTCGTTTTTTATTCTTTCTTAAAGGAAATGGCGGCCGTGTGGCGTCCATCTTGTGATGGGGGCACACCCCTTAAGATTGTCCACGTTGGTGTTTAAGCAAGACACTTAAAGAATCGTTTACCCTTTGTTTCATGAAAGGTGTATGGGTAATGTTTTTAAATAAAGTGATCTATAATGGGATTTAAATATTTGAAATGAAATATCTCAACGGAGTTCACGGCAACATTGAACTGAGAAGGGGTTTACCGAGGCTAAGATCGATTTCAGGTAAACAAATTAAGACAGTTCATATCAAATCGAAACGAATTTGCGATTTTTGTATCACGCAAATATGTGTTTAATTTAACTCTTTATGTAACGTTAAGAACAAAATCGGTCCGTGCTGTTCACAAAAATATATAAACAAATTTTATTTATTTTTTTTAATTATTTTGCATCGAAACAATATAGTACAACGACGTAGACTGGCCATTTTCCACGGGTGGGCAATATTTCCACGGACGCAATAATACTAGATTCCAAACACTAAATTTAAGAATAATCATTAAAAATGTAATTAATGAAGATCAAAGTACAACCCGGTGCTTCATTAATTAAATTTTTAACTGATAAACGTATACATGGACATCACTGCCCAGCCTGTATTACAATCAGTCCATGGCGACTGTACTGTAGCTTAAAACCCCTCATTTCAACGCGCTGAAGGAAATTACACCCATGTCGTCCGCCAGCCGAATCGTCCGCTCACAACTCTACCCAAGTCGTACGCTACAATATTACCCAAGTCGCAATCGCAAAATCACAGAATTATAGCAAATATATTATACATGTAAGAAATAATAATTATATAAGAATTAATTATATTAAGAAACGCATCAAAACTTATGGTATATTAAATTCCCTAAAAAAATCTTATAATTTTATAGTTATTCACTGAACACTGCAAAAAATATAGGTTCTCTTTAGAACCCAAACTGGTCTAATCTTGTCCCTGAGATGGAACCAGTTCTGTTTAAACAGTATTTATTTCAAATCAAATAAATTTATAAAAATTAACATTAAATATTAACAGAATTAAACATAAATTGAGGGGGTTTCAGTCGTAAGTTTAGAGCTTAAACGAGGTTGTCTCAAATCATTATTAAGCGAAGGAGATATAATCAGTTGGCATATCGAACCAGTTTTGGTTCTCTTCAGAACCAAAACTGGTTCGATATGCCAACTGTTCATATCTCCTTTGTTTCAAAATGTTTGGCGACTGCGTTGAATAAGCTCCAAGTTTACTGCTGAATCTACTTCAGTTCATGTAATATTCTGTTAAAATTGAATGCTAATCTTGGTAAATTTATTTGATTTGAAATAAATACTGTTTAAACAGTACTGGTTCCATCTCAGGGACAAGATTAGAACCAGTTTTGGTTCTAAAGAGAACCTATATTTTTTGCAGTGAAAGGCGCCAATCGCACTACAACAATATTTTAATATGTCTATATCTGATAGGGTTGTCCATATTGCCAAGACGTAATTGGAGACGAATTTCATTTTATTTTAGAATGCCCCAATTTTAGGACATTGCGTCAAAAATACTTGAAACCGTATTATTTTAGAAGACCAAATATGATTAAACTTCAGCAACTATTTAGCATTCGAAATGCTCACATCCTTTTTAACGTGACTCGTTTCGTAAACTGTGTACTGAAGTCTCTTTCATGAGATATATACCTGTGTGATGGTACAGAACTCTTATCATATATAATTTATAGTTACCGGGCTAAAAAATATGTTTGGACACTGAGGGGATGGGGGACGCAGCAACAGGTGGGTCGGTGGGTGGGTGGGTGGGTGAGTGAGTGGGTGGGTCGGTGATATTTAGCATTACTTACAAGACATACGATTTAATACAAATTGTGTAAATTCTTCTACAAAACACCTTGGATCATCAGACACTAACCGTGCTGCCATAGAAGTCCCCTTCATAGCTCATTCCTACCAGCAATGACTGTAGTGGTCGTTTTTTAAATTCGACGTAAGGTGAACTGATGTGAAATCTTAAACAATTTTAAATTTGGAATTATCTGCCTGGAGGCAGTGGATTTTAAAATTCAAATTGTCCACATCGTTCTAATTTTTTACTAAATTAAATTCGCCCCTTCTGTACTGAAAAGCACCGGTAGTAAAGGAGTTAACTTTCGATTTTTGAAAAAAAGGACTACCATACTGGGGCTAGCGGACTTATTACTCATTTTGAACTTATAAAACATAATGTTAAATTAAATAAACAAAAAGCGCATAGCATGGACAACGCTTTAAAGTCAGTTTTAATACAAATGGTTTTAGCGCTTATGTATTTTAATCTTACACAGCAAAACATGTAGGTTCTCTTTAGAACCAAAACTGGTTCTAATCTTGTCCCTGAGATGGAACGAGTTCTGTTTAAACAGTATTTATTTCAAATCAAATAAATTTATAAAGATTAACATTAAATATTTACAGAATTAAACATAAATTGAGGGGGTTTCAGCCGTACGTTTAGAGCGTATACGAGATTGTCTCAAATCATTATTAAGCAAAGGAGATATGAACAGTTGGCATATCGAACCAGTTTTGTTTCTGTACAGAACCAAAACTGGTTCGATATGCCAACTGTTCATATCTCCTTTGTTTCAAAATGTTTGGCGACTGTGTTGATTAAGCTCCAAGTTTACTGCTGAATCTACTTCAGTTCATGTAATATTCTGTTAAAATTGAATGCTAATCTTGGCAAATTTATTTGATTTGAAATAAATTCTGTTTAAACAGAACTGGTTCCATCTCAGGGACAAGATTAGAACCAGTTTGGGTTCTAAAGAGAACCTATATTTTTTGCAGTGTACTCTCTGTTTGGAAAGCGAGTTAAACACATTCAACTAAATGAGTTTGCCGATGATCCGGGGTGTCCTGGGTCAAATGTGGATCAGTACCATAGTGTACTAAATGAGACCGCTGATAACCCGGAGTGTCCTATGTGAAATGTGGATCAGTACCATAGTGTACTAAATGAGATCGCTGATGATCCGATGTGTCCGAGGTCAAATGTGGATCAGTACCATAGTGTACTAAATGAGACCACTGATGATCCGACGTGTCATAGGTCAAATGTGGATCAGTACCATAGTGTACTAAATGAGACCACTGATGATCCGATGTGTCCTAGATCAAATGTGGATCAGTACCATAGTGTACTAAATGAGACCACTGATGATCCGTGGTGTCCTAGGTCAAATGTGGCTCAGTACTACAGTGTACTAAATGAGACCGCAGATGATCCGGGATGTCCTAGGTCAAATGTGGACCAGTACCATAGTGTACTAAATGAGACCGCTGATGATCCGATGTGTCCTAGGTCAAATGTGGATCAGTACCATAGTGTACTAAATGAGACCACTGATGATCCGGGGTGTCCTAGATCAGTACCATAGTGTACTAAAAGAGACCACTGATGATCCGGGGTGCCCTATTTAAATGTGGATCAGTACCATAGTGTACTGATCCTTGAGTTGTGACTATAAGCCTCTGCGCAATGTTTAATTTTATTTTTTTGCATCTATATGTTATGGAATATTTTCCAAATGTCATTTTAATGATAAACGGAAATAAACATTGAATTGAATTGAAATGAACAATTATTAATCGCAAAACTATTGAGAGCAAATTAGCTAATATAGGCCTGTTATACGAATTAATTGTATTAAGAAACACATCAGAACTTCTTAACCCTTCACCCAACGAATCGCCCACATCCGCCCGCGTAATATGCTAATTCAGCAGCTGAAAAAATATTATTTTTCAAAAAATTTCAACAAGAACATATCATGTGACCCCCTCTTTGGAATGAGCTCGTTGATGGGTTTTCGAGTAATGATTGACATCGACACCAGAGAAGATTAAACCACTTCTACTTCTGAAATGTACGGTGGCTGATTTAGGCCACCCTCAATACTTTTTTGTATCCCAATATCTCGAGATAATATCTCACGATCTCGAGATAATATCGAGAAACTATCTCAAGATCTCGAGATAATATCTCAAAATCTCGAGATCTCGAGATAATATCTCAAGATCTCGAGAAACTATCTCAAGATCTCGAATTACACCCATTTGTAATTCATAAGATCTCGAGACAATATCTCAAGATCTCGAGATAATCGAGATCTTGAGATATTATCTCGAGATCTCGAGATAAAAAAGTATTGAGGGTGGCCGAAATCAGCCACCGTAGAAACGAACCCGCTCACAATGTTACGGCGCTGGTGTTGACTTCTGACATCAGCTTTCCATCAGATGTGTTGCGTGAGATGTTTCCGCAATCGGCTATTGGATGATGACTATGTGATATATCAAATTCAATGCATCAAACACTGCTTCCGATTATACACGCAATCTGTCAGTTGTCTGAAAATATTAATGAATTCATGAATCCCTCGGTTCACGCCATCAAAAATCTATGCAATACCGTTTGGTTGTTTTTTCTGTTCTAATCAAAATCTGTCACTAAAAATTGTATTATCTCATTTGTCTACAGATTGTCTGTATGATTGAGAAGTAATTCCATGTCTCTTTTGTTTGAGAAGTATTACCTCAATAGTATCAATATTGGGTTCATCTATGTTTATGGTTTAATCTTCGGATGTCGGAGAATCAATCTTATTTGTCAGGAATTCAGGGAGGTTTATTGACAACAATGTTCACGCTATCGGGCACTAATGGTACCAAATTCATTTGACTCAAAAATTACAGTGTTTGAAACCAGAAATATACTTTCGGTCTCAAAGATTTTGTGAGTTTTTATTTCAGTACCTCGTTTTCGATGAAATAGCTGTCTGGTGACAATGAATTTACGCCTGTCAAGCAATCTATTGACAACATCATCATCAATTTGACTCTTTGTTATTGGTAAACTGAATTAACAGTTTTCTTTATTTAATCTGATTAGTATCAATTCATTTCTTTGTTAGACCTACATAATCTTTTTTATAATCATTCTAGAAGATAACAAATTATTTTCTACTAGTAAGTGAGAGTGAATAAACAACGAGTAAGTAATTATCATAAAATTAGTTTACAATCCTAAATAATAACAAGAGAGATAATCAAAGCTGGAATTTCTAGCTGGACACGGACATGGGCGAGAACACGGATGGAGAAACGGAAGGAATCATATACTCATTATTTATATAATAGATATAAATTAAAATATCGTACTTTGAGAGAAGCAAGGTGCCATCTGCAATGCTTAAGCATTGCAGCTGGCGCCTTGGTTCACTCAAAGGGCGATACAAGTTTAAGTTGTTCTCATTTACAATCATGTTCCATTTGGTACTAAATCTTTCACTGGGCACAAAAAGTCATTTGGCATCAACAAAAATCAATTTGGCTCCAGAAGCTTTCGGGCCAGCGTAAACACAGGTTGAAAACATTCATACTAAATTTTTAAGGCGCGGCAACTGTTTTCCAGCCTATGGCTCTTGGTTTCATGCGTGGATTTTTAAACATATCAGTTCGGTACAATAAGATTTCGCGAAAAAGGCAAGACTGCATAGTTTGTGCGACTATACTCCAACTTTGAGCGCAAAGAATCAACCCAACATGTACATTCATCACATAATAATTACATTGTTAATGTAGTTATACGTTTTGGGTCCAAATACTCAATTCCCATTGGTCAGCTGGATGAAAACGTCATGACCAAATGTAATTCATTTTCCAATGAATACATTTGGTCGAACTTTGACCGGTAGAGCGCAGTTGACAGAATGTAATTCGGGCGGTGTTTGGGCGGGTTTATAACTTTTAGCGCCTCTCGCAGTGATCAGTGATTATAGTTTGCTGATTTGTTAAATAAATTGTTTTGAACATTCCAAGTTTCGTTGCGAAAGACGGCAATTTAACAAATTTGTGTCAATGCCGAAAACCGGTGCTCAACTCAGAGTTGTGCGCTTTGTCTTTTGTGTGAGGGTGGCTTTTCGCCTCGTTTGTTCGTACATGTTTTATTTCGTCTTTCTGCTTTGTTGTTTGGTAAAAAGTAGTTTAAACAGTTAAGGGATTCATACAATTTGTACCCATTGCCACACGTTCATACCCCAATCAAGATTTTAAAAACTGCATTCAATTCTTAAATGACCATCACCTAGCTCAGTAGTTTAAACAACCATATGTTTAGTTTGAATAGATATATACATTTAACAAATGAGATACATATGTCGCAAAATACAAAGCCTGATATTGGATTCAGCAGCAAGTATTTTGTTTATGTATGCTGTCTCCATCCAAATATTACAGATTGAAGCGACAGTTAGAAAATACAAATATCGGTTTTAACCCTTTACCTAACGTAACGGCAAAAACCGGCCAGCGCGATTCTCAAAAATCGCCAATTAATTTTCATTATTTTTTTCATTTTTTTATCTCAAAAACATAGGTTATGACCCCTCGTTGGAACGAGCTCGTCGAGCGCGTTCCAACGTGGGGTCATAACCTATGTGTTTGAGACAAAAAATGAAAAAAATAGTTATTCAAGAATTATTTTTGCAAGTGTCGTCTGCTTTTCAGGTTAGGTAAAGGGTTAATAGATGAAGTGAAAATATATATTTTTTTAGACTTTTTCAATTACTGGACATGGCAAAGAAAATGGTTCATTATGGAAATACCGTTCACAAGATTTCTAATAAACACGTGACGTCAGAAGTCAACGTAGGCATCCTAACATTGTGAATTTATTTTCGAAAGTGGAGTTTAATTCATTTTCTCTGACATAACTATAATTAAACCTTTTTTCTGTTCATGCATTTTTAGGCAAAATGATTGGCTAAGGTATTCCTTTTTTTTTTTTCATAACACAATGCACCGAAAACAAAATGCATTTAGGCCCGCCCTAAACCACGCCCCAATGTCAGTATTAAAAATTACGTTGCACAGTGTCGATGGAAAAGAACCACTACACGCTCACATTGTTTCAAAATGAAAAGTTATTAATATTTATCTCATTTCATTAAAAATACTTTCAAAATAAAATTTCTATAAACAATGAAATCTTTATCATGCTTTTTTTTCCATGTTCAATTTTTTTGTACGCAATAGGTGATCGTCTGCGTTCATCGTTTTACCCAAATCAAACGTAAACAATGGCCGGTAAAGACGTCGATAACATCCACAAATGAAATTCACGCGAACAAAACTTTCCAATTTCCAAAAAGCCTGAATGAACTCTTTCTCAGACAAAGTTCAATCAACTTCATGTCATCTGGTTTTATATCGAACTACACATTTACAAACTGTCTTTTCAATTCCTCAGAAAATGGTCAAAATCAGAATTAAATTTAACTCGTTGCTGCTTTGAATGAAATACCCACCCGTCAAGTGGGAAAGGAGAATGAAGTTTTTGTGTGGGCGTGGCCTATGACGTTCTTTTTAGCTTACGCAATTCATTGGTCAATAAAATTTTTAATGAGACACGAACATGTTTCAGTGAAATGTATCGTTATTTCTATTTTAGAAAACTATGCCTTTCTTATTCAGTTATCACCAGGAAGCGTGACGCGGCCTGACTTTTATTTTAACTCCGCAAAGTAGAGAGTGTTTAAATTTAATGCACCTCAAGTTTAATTATAAGGAATGATCGTTTATTTCTGCCCATTTCTTGAGTAATGAACCCCCAAAAACAAAAGCCAAACGCAGTGTAAATGGACTGCGCCCGTTCACACATTGTGACCTTTGTTTTGTTGGGGGTTTATAACTCAAGAATTGCTCTTTCCCGCGGTTCGGAGAAAAAGTGGGAAAGTTTTGACTTAAGGAACATTTTTCCGTAAAAACGGGGGATTGGTCAGTGTGGGTCAATGAAATTACTGAAACGTTCACGTTTTGGCAAATTAGGTTGAGTTGTAGTGTCAATTTTAGTCTGACTTCGCTGGTGACAGCACACACACACATGTTAAGTGATAATGGACAGCGATACTCAACAACCGATAGAAACCCCTGTGGCTAAAGCCGTTTCAGATTCTCAAAATGTGTTATTGGACAATATAAAGTCTTCACTTGATAATCGACTTGCAAGTTTTCAAGAAAGTATAAATTCCAAAATTCAAGAAATTTACACATCTCAGCTGGCTTCCTAACAGCAGCAAATTGGGGACACTTATAAATTTAATAGCAAAGGTTGCGAAGTCCCACATAAGCTCAACAACAAAGTGTGTTATCGACTCTACATAGTGTACAAGCAAGCTTATCGTCGGAGATCACTATGAACACGAAGTAACCAAAGCCAAAGACACGATTCAAGAAGGAACATGTATTGAATTGAACCAGAAAAGGCAAAAATTAATCAAAATTGATGAATTCGTCGGAACAAAGACGGAAAGTAGCTGGAGAGTACATTGCGAATCCGTTATCTGACGACTCGGACGATGAGAAGAAGCTGTGGAGAGCCCAACCTCGTGCTTCAAGAAAAGTTAACCCTTTACCCAACGAATCGACCGCATCCGCCCGCGTAATATGCAAATTAACCAGTTGAAAAAATATTAATTTTCAAAAAATGTCAACAAAACCAAGCTCAAAACGAGCTCGTTCCAACGAGGGGTCACATGATAGGGTTTTGTTGAAATTTGTTGAAAAATTTTAAAAAATTATATTTAAAATAATAAATTTTGATATCGTCTGAGTTGGGTAAAGGGTTAAAGTCGACCGTTTAAAGAAGTACAGAAAAAATCCAGAAATGTGCCTTATAAACTATCAGATTCGAGTATTTCTCACAAACAGGAACTTACACACAAGTCAGGAAAATGTTTTTTTCTGTGGTGTCGGTGGGCATTGGAGGGGAGAGTGCACTGTCTTGAATCAAAAGCAATCTAAGATAAGTATTGATTATTGCATTGATAGAAGTAATAAGCATTCGTGCATAACTGTTTCTACGCCTCATTCAAGTTAGGAGGCGGATGAGATTGAGGTCGAGTCGAGTCGCACTTCTTGCTCCAGCGCAAACTCTAACGTTACATGTGAAAAGAGTTTCACACATCAGGGTAAGACGTCACGGGACTCCAAACAGTTGTTACCAGTAGGTCGATTAAAAAAAGAAATTTCAGCATGGGAAAAAATTACCTCCAATCCAAATGTTTTAGATATTATTTCCAATTAATACAAATTACCTTTTCTAAATATTCTCCAGTCAGTTTTTCTTTTAAACAATAAATCGGCTTTGGGTAACCCAGATTTTGTTTGTTGTGAAATAGAAAAACTGTTGGAACTACACAGCATTCAGGAAGTAAGTGAACCTACGTTCATTTTACCCCGTTAACTGTGGCATTCAATCGAAATGGGCAGCCAAGGCTTGTTCTCAATTTCAGGCATATCAATCCATATATTCAAATTTAAATTCAAGTATAAAGATGCTACTGTTTTGAAGCAATTCATTGATGTTGGTGATTTTTTGTTCACGTTTGATTTTAAAGAAGCTTATCCCCAAATAGAAATTTTTCCACCTGATCGAAAATGTCTTGGATTTTCATGGACTCGTGGCAACAACACTTCTTATTTTGTGTTTTGCGTTTTACCTTTCGGAATTTCAACGGCAGGTTTTGTTTTTTGAAAGGTGCTGCGAGAGGTTGTAATATTTTGGAGGGGCGAAAGCATTTCAATTGTTTTGTGTTTGGTTGATGGCATCGTTGTGGTTAACAATTTTACGCACGCGAAAATACTTAGTTGTAAAATCAAGAGTGACCTATCAAGTCTAGGTTTCCTATTTTCTGAAAAAAAGTGTATTTGGAAGCCATGTCAGAAATTGATCTGGCTGGGGCTCGAGTGGGACACCGTTGAAGGTGTTGTACGGATTTCGGCTGATCGAATGTCGCGGTTGATGGAGGCTTTGGACAAATTGCTTTGTTTGTTGCGCAATACCAATGGTTTAGTTAAAGCTAGATTGTTGGCGGGGGCTGTTGGAAAAATCCTTTCCTTGCCAATTAGTATTTGGCAATACAGTCAGATTACAAACAAGAGAGCTGTATCGTTGCTTGGGCCAGCTGGAGTGCGCCTATTCTCATTGCATCCCAGGCGTGTACAGAATTACAATTTTGGAAAGAAAATAGCGAAAGCATAAGCATAAGTAAGTTAAAAAATTTCAAGATTTGCAATTACAATTTGTTTTGTGATGCGTCAGCCATTGGTTATGGTAGTTTTGTAACTCCGAGAGTGGGTTCCTCTGTGGAGGACGTTGATATTGTGTTTCCCAGACTGGAGTTTGGGGAAGAGTTAGCACGAGATGGGGTGCATGCAGGCTCAGAACATGGTTTTCTGGTTGCTAGTGGTAGCGTTGCTGACAGAATTACCATGTTTGTGGGGGGGGGGGGGGGGGGGGGGTGGCTCAGTTGGTAGAGGTGCAGGCTGCAAGCCGAAAGGTCCTCGGTTCGAATCCCACCTGCGGCAACCGCGTTGTGTCCTTGAGCAAGACACTTCATCTCCATTGCCCGCGTGGGGGCACGATGACGCCGTGTACCAAGGCGTACTGCACGTCGATGGTGCGCATGTCTTCAACCAAATATAACCCTGCCTGTGCTGCAGTGCAGAGTTACGATGTTGGGGAGCTGGCAGCTGCTCGTCGTTGCTCGGTGGTTCTCTCCGGGTACTCCGGCTTCCTCTACCCGTAAAACTGTCATGGTCATGATTAGCCATTGTGCATAAATGTGTGACCTTAAACATCAATAAATAAATAAATACATACCATGTTTGGGTGCTGGACTGGAGAGGAGTCTTCATTAAGTTCTACGTAGAGAGAATTAGAATCAATACATTGGCTGATTAATAATTCAATAGATATAGTGGGTGGTAAGAAAGTTGAGGTTTTAACTTATAGCAAAAATGTTACAAATATCATTAATGTTGGCAACCGGAAACATGAATTGCATGCAATAGCATTGTCCATTGATAGCTTTTGTAACAAGAATGATATTCAGCTTCAATCAAAGTGGATCCATAGAGCAATAAATACAAGGGCAGACTTGTTGAGCAGAACCAGAGATTGTGATGATTGGGGCATTAGGTTCTGAGTATACAGTTTTCTAAATAAGCGACGGGGGCCACACACAGTGGACCGATTCGCCTGTCATTATAATGCAAAATGTGAGCGTTTCAATTCCAGGTTTTGGTGTCCAGACATAGAGGGTGTACATTACGTGGAAAGTGGATTGTAACTAAATCACCCGCGGAGTGGAGTTATCACCCAAACTATAATTTTCAAATTGTGTACATATCGAGAAAAAATACAAGCAACGTTTCAGCCAATGGACCTCCGGGTTTAACCCGGAGGTCCATTGGCTGAAAGTTTGCTTGTGCTTGTTATGCCTTGCAACAAATTTGCAATTAATGATTAGGTGGAATCACCATTCTGTGAGTGATTTAGTGATAATACACTCTCCACGTACTGTAGATGCCTTAAGCAAAATTGGAGAAATGTGATCAATTGGCTGGTGACACCACCTCGGCTTATTGTGGATACATTAATGAAAAGGAGCCACGATAAGGCAGCTGGGATGCTTGTAGTGCCACAATGGAAATCAGTTCCGTTCTGGCATTTTGTCGGTACAGCACATTCTATATATGTGAAATACATAAGAGGGATCAGGGTTTTTCCGGATAGATATGCCACGTGTAGAGGAAAAGGAAAAAATGGTATATTTGCTGACGCCTGTTTGAAATTTAAGTTGGTTGCTTTTAGATTAGATTTTTGCTAAGGATTGTAGTACACGAAAATGTGTTATATTTCAGGACTAGGATTGAAGGACATTGTTACCCAACCAGGAGCCGACAGTTGTCTTACGATGACCGGTGATTTATCATGTTCAGCAGAAAAGATGTCGTGTTAGTTGCCTTGAAGGTCGTAATAGAAAGAAGAAAGTTAAAAAAAAAAAAATAAATAAAAATAATATAAAAATAAAAAAAAAAATTTAAAATAAATTTTGCCGGCTGCCTTTCTTGATGCTTGCATAGGCGAAAAATATTGATCAGTTTTTCATAAATCTTTGAAATGGAACTCATTTATCGTGTATGTGTAAAACAAAGGATCGATTTTATTATAGGCATACAATTTCCTTATGCACTGTTATAGTTTCTCCGCTAACTTTTTCACCTTAAGTAATCTACAGATTTTTCCACAAATCCAAATAATAATGAAAATAAAATAAGGATTACCCTTTCAGTTATAATTATATCATTCCTTGAAAGGAAGAATCCATCATCTGCAATGCTTTGGAAAAATAAAAACAGATGATAAAATTTCACTTCCAAGATAATATGAAGTACATTTCAGAACACGAAGCCTTTAAATTACAACACCTTAACACCCGCATAAAGCCCAAATATGGGCATCAAACAATCTACCAGGTAACGGTAGTTATATGACTGTTTGATACCGACCTTCCTGTTGGAAACAGTCAGCTGTGAAGGACATACATTTTGTTCGTTTATTTACATTATGTTTTGTCATAATTAAACTTGTTTCTCAAATGATTGAACATATTTATATTTTAATACACCATAATAACCATTCACTTTTACAATAGTCTCAAGTCAATTTTTGTCTGCCTAGGTGTTCGGGGGAGGGGGGGGGGGGCGGCCCAACTTAGAAGCCTATATTTAAGATTCAGGGGCCAAATCAGAAATTTAGGAGTCAAATTCACACTGGCTACTTACTAGATCGGTATCTGGGCCTATGACAAAGCCTACCGTTTTACGCTCACGTGGTTCTCATACCTCAAGTTACCATGGAAACAAAAAATAAGAGGCTCTGAAATTGCACAGTATCTTATGACTGTATCCAGATTTTCGAGTAATACCAGCGAAAGTACAGTACGGTCGCCATGGATCGATCGTAATCCACGCGTGAGCAGTGATGTTTACGCATGCGTCTATCAGGTAACAAGAATCATCATAAGCCAAATTGTAATTGATGAAGCACCGGGTTATACCCGATGCTTCATTAATTACATTTTTAATGATTATTCCTATAATTGGTGTTTGGAATATAATATTAGTGCGTCCGTGGAAATATTGCTCACACGTGGAAAGTGACCATTCCATGGCGTCTGTACTATAGTAGATAAATATTTGTTTAAATATTTGTAGAAAAACGACACCATTTTAAATAGTTTGAAAGGTCCTTTATTTCCTCTTCAGAGATCCATATTCACTATATCCTTCACCAGCTATTTTTTTCTGTATTCAGATCGGGAACGCAGCAGAGTGTTTACATAGTCGAAGAAACGCAGTTCGGCACATGTTCCCTCCTCACACTTTTACCATCAATATACTTCATAATTACAGGATGAGTTATACAATTTCAGGGTAAGGAAGTCTGCCAAATCGCATGTATAGCCCAAGAACATTAGGTTTCACTAGGGAAAAAAAATCGGAGAAAGCTGATTATTTCAGGGAATGTCGAGTACATGTCACTGAACGATTAGACAAAAGTCCCCTAAAATCCCAGTTGAGCTTTTTTTTCTACAGCCTTTTTTCGAAAACGCGTTTGAAAAAAATCAAAAAAAATCGCACGAACTTTGTAACCTCGAATTGATCCAACTGTATTTTTTGTTTACGCGTATTTCGAGCTACATAATGTCTAATATACATTTACCTAGAGGAAAATGTGCATTCTGTGACAGTTTCTGCGAAAAATTATTGAAAATTCACAAAAAAGTATCGGATTTACGCAAAAAATGACGATTTTCCTAACGGATTTGCCCAAAGGGTCGTAGTACAGAACGGGATGTTAGTTGGACAGACGATAAAAAATCCACCACCATTTGAAGACTTTTATCATTGCTTTCAAAATAGACATTATGGAAGACCCCCTCTGCTTCTGGCCGAGTTCCCCTTTTGGCATAAAATTCGTCAGCATGAGAACTCAACTATTTTCGGGCTTGGGACCGAACAGACACGTCTGTGTCTGGCAGCATTAGATCAATAAATAATATTTACAGAATGTACAAAAATCAATAAATAATATTTACAGAATGTACAAATCAATCAACATGGATTAAGTTACATTGACTATTATCAACGCTATATACAGAAATGACATGACCTATATACATATTATTCATCGAACTCAGAAATTTCCGACAGGACAGTGTTTCTGTGGTTGTTACAAGAATCCGAACTGCAATTACACAAACCTGAGCAAGAGAGTCCTGCCTTCTTACACCCACACATTTTTGTACAAGCACTCTTGCAACCACAACTGATCAGATTCAGTAGGTTATCGGGGGCACATGGCTTTGTGGCTGCAGTCGGTACAAGAAGTCCATTGTCTAGCGACCACCCCCAATCCGTCGGAGGAAGCGAAGTGCCCAGCCATTGTTGGACCTGGAGATAACATCTGTAGGCATGTTGTTGTGCAGCATCGCTGCTTGGTGGGAGTGAGGCTAGGTCGATGGGTTTATTCAGTTTAGATTTTGCTACATAACGCTTGTAAGTGACATATCTATATTGGTCGAGAGAGGAAACAGTTTTACTCCCGTATAAGATCAGGAGAAGTTGTTCCCCGGCAGCGGCTACTGCACTTGGTGTACTGTCATCCGCCAAGATTGTGTTGACATATTGTTGTGAGTCGCTAGTAACATCGGAGACAATTGTACTGAATACTTTCTTCTTACCAACCCGAAAGAGTGCAGAAGTAGTATCACAACCACTTATAGAATGTGCTACAAGGAGGTTGCTTCTATGGTCACCCATTTTGGTTGCTATTTCACTAACTGAAACTAGTAAGTTTGGGGTAATGGAATACATCATGTGAATATTACATCCCGGTTGAACTCGAGAGGTAAGAATGACTAACAAGTATGTGTCTGTTCCCACAACGACAACATTGTTGTCATCTTGAGCGATGTCAAGTGCAGTTTCGGCTATCAGTACATCAGCATCAGCCTCGGCCTGCTTGGACTGAATATTGATAGCAGATAGCTCCTGCATTAGAAGATCGATCAGTTGGGTTTTGTTCTTGGCATTTGCAAGGAAATCGGATTGGGGTGTGGTGGCTGGTAACTCGGGTGAGATATTGATATCAATGGAATACCTGTCTTTAGATCTACGGGCTTGTTCCATGCCCTTTGTCGACATTGTACAAGCATAACCATCAAAAACAACCACGACGTTCGCCCCAAAATGTCTCACTAGATAATTGGAATATGATGTACATATGTCCTTATATGACGACTGTTTAGGCCATACAACTGCCCTCAATAAAAATCCACCATCTACAACAAACAGAGAATGTTCTGGGATTTTAGTTTGCTCGGAACCGTATGTTTTGAGGATCTTACCGAGCGTACTTTTCTGTGTCTTCCTCATTCCAGCAGAATCAAACAATGCTGGTGGTTTCGGGGCGAGTTCATATTTGAGATACTCTTCCATCTCTGCTTGTGACTGAATAACACATGTGATGCGGTTGAACAGAATTGTGGGGTCAATCACTACCTTACTTCCACAGACTTTGATGCTATTTGCCATCGATGCGAAAGACTTCACAGTGTCAACACGTCGTAGTTTGATGCTGTTGAACGTTTTGCTTACAACATTCGATACGCAACATTCACCAATTTTGCGAACTTGGTCACAGTTCACAGTTTCGTCGGCCACAAGCCCGGTCGCTATATAGACTAATTGTAGTGGATCTCTATTCTGAAAGGGGGAATGCACTCTGAGCCAGTTCAATAATTTGGTGATATCATTGGCATCAGTCAATTGTGAACTTTGACGGAGATCCCGATGTTGTTCGCCATGACCAGAGTGAACATGAACAAAATTTTCGAGAGCATTACATATCGGAAGGCAAAGAGGTAGTCCATGTACCCATTTTGCAACAGTGCTATCGGTTATTCCCCTGCCATGTGTGAGACCACCAGGGAGCTTGAACATTCTCATTAAACACTGCTCTATGGTCTGATCAGACTATATCCCGTCCCAGAATTTATCTGAGCGCCTTATGGTAAAGTAACCTTTCTCAGTGAACAACTTCAAATCATCCTGTTGCATTATTTCTGTTAGCTCATTCATCTGCTGCAAATAGAGATGAGAACTTTTTGCGTATGCAAAATGACCACCTGCGTGAAATACTGGAATCATATTGCGAACACAATATGTGTGGAGTTCCCAGTCGCCTGTGCGCTCTGCTCTCAAGAACAACTGGAGAAGACCAATTTGCTCGTAGTATTGTACCCAAAGCTTTCCAGTGCGTCCTACGGACGCATTCTGGAGCAGTTCGTGTAATTTTGACAGTAGATGGTTGACACTTTCTTGATTGACAGCGTCAGCTGTTGTACAGTCACCTCTGGCAAGTCCACAGAATATTTCATTGACTTCTGTGCAGTCTATGTTATCTAGTGTTCGGCTTTCTTCAAACACAAGTTTTGTAATGGCAATTTGTGTTAGCAAATGGGCACGAACTGTTCTTGAATATGCATGACCACTGATCAAATGATGGATTGACCCACCAGCATAAACAGTCCCCCAAAGTTCATCCAAGCCGCTACCAGCCATGATCGAACCAATTGCCCCTAAATATGACATAATCATATGGAAGCCGCCGAGTCTAACGAAAACTTTTGTCAACTTATCTGACGAAGACACAATCTCCACTGCTTTGATATAAAGTGGTTGGTCAAACGTCACTGGACAAACGTTCAGTCCCTGTTTCTCACATTCAGTTTGAATGAGAAAAGTCGATGCCGTTTGAATTTGAGTTTAGGGGGTATGGTTAATATTTCACACGTTTCACCAGTTCATTATGGAATAAATGAGTATTGTTATATATCATTATAAAGCCACTGCCTTTCTGCATTTTTTTATATATAATTTAACTCCCAAAGTAGTCGTAGATTTGATTTAATGGACGTTATGTACCGTTGTGTGTATGAAAACAATAAATTTTTTTTCGTAATTTTGTACATTTTCGTGAATATTTCACCATTGAGTGTGAGGATTGGTACAAAGTTGGCATTTTCTGTTGGGGATATGTATTCTCAATATAATTCAGCACGATATTTATGATTCTCACCCTACTAAGGCGAATAAGAATGAGAAATATGGAGCTGGGTCGAATTTTTAAAAAAAAATTTTTTTTCATCAAAAAAACGCTATAACTAAAAAAGCTCAACTCGGATTCGCGGGGACTTTTCACACTTTATCCGCAATGTGTGTCCCGGAAACATATAAAAAAATCAGCTTTCTCCGATTTTTTTCCTTACTTTCTCATTTTTATGTCTAATGTGCCTGGACTAGTAGTGTTATGCCGTAGAGTATTGTCTAGAAAGGTAAGTGGGCGCGACAGCGTTGCGGAAACCGCCTCTCGTCAGATCACCGAAGTTAGGTAACTTCGAGCCCCGTTAGTCCTTGGATGGGTGGCCAGCTGAGTGATCGATTCGGACTCCCGCATTGTTTTCTTGGGCAAGGCACTTAACCCCGATTGTACACATGGGAGCACCATGACGCCGTGTACGGAGGCGTACTGCACGTCGATGGTGCGCATGTCTTCAACCATTGTAGCCCTGCCTGTGCTGCAATGCAGACTTACGATATTGGGGAGGTGGCAGCTGCTCGGTGGTTCTCTCCGGGTACTCCGGCCTCCTCCGCCCGTAAAACTGTCACCGACACGATATGACATTGGTTGTTTAACTGTCGTTAAAACCCTAATAAATAAATAAATAAATAAATAAATAAATAAATAAATAAATAAATAAATAAATAAATAAATAACATTGTAAACACATTTAGTTATATTTGGACAATAAATTCTACCTTGGGGGGGGGGGGGATACAGTCTCTGTATTAATTTTATCCTATTGGACCCCAGTTGTTATGCATGATTATGTCATCTGTTCACAGGTTCTACGGTTCAGTGTGTCTATAATAGCAGAACTACTTGTTTCCAAATTGTTTTTTCCCAGTCTGGGAGTAAACAGAACAATGATGCATTTGAATGGATTAGTTTTATTTATTACACTGAAGAAATATATACATACATGTACAACGAGAATCGAGAATTTATAGACAACAATAATTACAAACATAAAGAGAAAGTGTTTACGTCTATCTAGATAACATTATATTAATTCAGTCGATAAAGATAACTTCGTTCAGAATATTTCCGCCCAAAACCTCTTTTTATTTCTGAAGAAATTTTATGGCTGAAATATATTAAAAGAATTTATCCCTATCTCTATTGACACACACACACACACACACACACACACACACACACACACACACACACACACAACACACACACAAAAATGCCCTCCCCCCCCCCCAACACACATGTGATGTATAGCCGTCTTACAGGCTACAGGTTTTAACGGGAGTGGCTTCAAGAGAGGGTTAACGGTGGCTACAGCCCCCTCGTCGGCGAGGCCTAGCCCCCCCCCCCCCCACCCACCCTTGTCGGAGGACTCCTTTTTTACTGTATGCTTTCAAACCTTAGCATTTGTGTAACAGATATATACTGCCCCACCACAACTCGAGGCATGAGCGCCAATCTGGGGAAAGATCAGTAGATAACCGTCTTACAGAGTATTAAATACCTGCCCCACCACCATGCTGGGGAACTCTCCTTTTTTATTGTAAGGTTTCCTTGGCACAACATAGGCGTGGTGGAGGGGCAGTGTATAGCCGTCTTACAGGCTAGTATATACCTTGCCCAACTGTCGGAAAAATGATATAGCATCACCACTATATTTGAAATTATAAATAACTGATCCCATTGTAGCTAACGGTATTTACTGCTTTCTTATGCAGTGCAGTGTGGAATAGGAAGTGAGGCGTACCTTTCAATGTGTGTTTGGTTGGAGAAAGAGGCGGTAGTTAAGCGTGGTAATGTTGTTGTGACAAGTCGACCGCTGGCGTGGGACACCGTGGAATTGACTGATGAAATGGGACACAGTAAGAGTGGAATTTATGGGCGGTTATTCTAGATAATAAATTAATATACACTTACTTTTGAGTTCATCTTGGACAGGATTCATTGGAAATCGTATATCGCATTCCCTTACTTCTCGGTTGTACTCTACTCCCCATCCTATGAATTGCACTTCATACTTCTCAGTTCTGCCCCCACATCGTACCCTGCCAGAATTTTGGCTCGCTAAAAACTTGTTTTTACTTTATTCTCCCAACATCTAACATAACGATAACTAGTGGTGCTTTTCAGGGCCACGGAAAGCACCAGTGGGCAGGCAACCCATATTTTTTAGGGCTCTTTACCCAGGGCAGTATACCAGCTATGCTTGCTCTCTATCCTAACCACGTCATTTCCCCCGTCGGTCATAGTGCTTCAAAAAATAGAAAGGTCAATGGGGGTGGGGGGGGGGGGGGGTGGAAGCGGTCCGTTAGCAAGTTAGCCCTTTCCCGTTATAAATCTTAGTGCTACTCATATTGCCCAGTATTCCAAATTTTCTATTTTACTTGGCCTTGAAGGAAACAATATTTTGAAAAAGAACAACGGAAAACATATTTGCAGTAAAGCAACAAATATAAGCTTGATTTTAGGACCATTCCATGGACTGTTTAAAGCCTACTTCGATATCCTCATTCCTTCCTCTCGTCCTTTCACTGCATCGCCGCAGTGTTTCACTCGAGTGGTGTTCTGACGTCATGCAAGTTTGGCCGACATGCTTTCAATTTTGTTATTGATAACTACCTATTTTTAATTTCGTGAAATTTCAAAATGTCACTCACAATCGCGAAAGCGTTTTGTGAAAAATACGATTCGGCAAAAGGTTTTAGTGAAATTTTGTTTATTTTTTTATTTTCAATTTCCATGGCTCGTGTCGAAATGGTGTTAATCACCGATCGTCTCGAACGAGATCAAAGACTCACCGCGAAGATTAATAACAGACAGAACATCTCCTAAAAATATCCATACACAATCCTAAAATACAATAAATCAAGTCTTTTTCACGTTTTATGAGATAAATATATCCAATTCTATCATTAAATGGTTTTCAGGTATATGTGGGTGAGACATTTTTGATGTATACGAACAAAATACAGACTGAATAAAATATTTAGCTCTATTTTCCGAGGACGTATTTTTGTCTTTGCGACTTGGTAAAGCCATGCTGCTAAATACCGCAAAAGAGTGTTATGTAATGAGGTCACGTGGTCGGGTCCGACACCCCATCCCACAGTAGATTTTGTGAGATGTCGATTTTACAGATAATATAGGAAGTGTACACGGCACGGTGGTGAGGGGGTCGATCCATTTTCTCCTCTTCAAATGCACATTTCAATTTTTCAATTTCATATTCATACATGGCTGACATGCGATTTTTTGGAGAGTAATCGTTTGACTGGACTGGTTACGTGAAATAATTCATGAGAGGTGAGGGACGTTGTACAAACACGAGTGCGCGAATGCGCACGAGTGTTTTACAATATAGTCTCTCGCCTCGAATGAATTATTTCACGTAACCAGTCCAGTCAAGTGATTACTCTGTTTATTACCTTTCATTATTAACGATAATTATATTATTTAAACCTTCAACTAACGTAACAGCCAGCGCTATTCTCAAAACTCGCCAATTAATTTTCATTATTTTTTCATTTTTTGTCTCTAAAACATAGGTTATGACCCCTCATGGGAACGAGCTCGTCGACCGAGAGTCAAGAAAATGGCATATTTGTAGGCCCATTTTTCAAATTATCTTTCACGGGACCAAATCATTGTTGGTTGAATTCAATCCTAAAAGAATCTGAGAGCATGCTCATATAGCTCAAGGTCACCCCTGCAGTGCACTCACATCTATTCCTTGGTAATACCCAAATATCGGAAGTTAAAAGCCATACACACCTCTGAGTTATCTTAAATAGTGCATGTACGTGGAATGACCACATCGACCATATCTGCGATTCGCATTGGCTCGCATAGATTTACTGGGAAGACAAACATTTACTCTTGACCACAGAGTCCTTGAAAAGATTTATTTTGCTTTTATCAGCCCTCTTCTTGAATATGGCAGCACCATTCGGAATAACTGCACAGCGAATAATATAATCCAGCCGCAAAAAGTACAGTTGGCTGCAGCAAGGATAGTGACTGGCGCAACCACGGACTTCCGCGTTGCACAATGAAAACCCACTGGGACTCCCTCGAGGAACGCCACAAACACAAACTGAAACAATTCCTCTCAATGTTTCACCATATGACGCCCTCATGTATTGCCAATAAAGGTCCTCCAACAGCCTCTGCTATCAGTCAATGTCTCAATCTCCGAGCATGTAATAATCTCGGCATTCCCTTCTGCAACACTCAACCGTACCAATCTTCATTTATACCGAGAACCACAAGCCTATGGAACGACATACCGTTATCAATCAGAGAAAACTCATCGGTTAGTAATTTAGTAATCACCTTAACAGGGGTAATCTGATACCCTATCAGTTTATGGCTAAAATCGCGAGTAGGACAAATCAGTTTCTGCATATTGCGGTTGTGTTGCAGTAAACATAACATCCATTTATTCAAGAATCATCTATCGTCATCGCCCCCATGTCAATGTGGTGAACTCGAGACAAGCGAACATTTTCTTTTGTTCTGTCCTGTCTTTGAAGAGGCACGCAGGTTAATAATAAAATCACTCCCATTTGCACTAGATGTGTCAGCACTTCTGTGGGGATGCGAATTCCATACTAATGCTGAAAATGTGTCTGCATTTGAAATGGTGCAGAACTTTATTCTACTTAGCAAACGCTTCCAATAATTGCTAACTTTCCCTACCGCTGCTCAGCTAAGAGTATACAATAGGCAGAATTGGGGTCAAGGCGCCCACTGGATGATCTCTCAATATACCATCGCTTCCAGGTGAGCTCTTATCGTGCTTTCCAACTATCTCTTCTGAGAGATCGAAAAGTGGCTCTTCTGGACCATCAATCTAACCTGATGACCCGGGGCGGAGGGTTTGCTTCCCAGTCTCTCGTGAGGTTTTAGTGAAACATTAACATCAAATGAAATATCTGCAGGATATGTGTCTAGTTCACTATCCGCTCCTCACATTGTTTTTCGTTCCGGAGCCTAGTCGGGTTCCGTGGAATTGTTGCCGTCGTCGTGTATGTGGCCCGAGCAATGTTTTGTAAATAATTTAACAATCCAATGCATGCTAATGGAACAATGCTTCCTACACTTGCGAAACATTGTTCGTTTCCCAGTGGTTCAAGGTGCGGTCGGTGGTTTTCCGGAGCTTGTCTGGAGCAAGAAATTTTAACAGTGCACGCACCCCCTCTCACCTGTCAATTAGAATACACTCCCTCCCGGTATATTAGTGTTAGGATGGAGCTTCCAAGTGCGTCAGTTCTCGAACTGTTGTTGATGTCTTGTGCATTCAAGTTAACCTTTTCTAAACGCCCACCTTCTCTTTCAGTTGTCCTCTTGTTTTACTTTTTTCATTCACCCATCTGTCTAACTGAAACTGTGTAACCTTACATTAAGATTTGGGAGACGGTTCACATAAGCTTTAAGATTCCTTCCGAATCCCTTACTACCACAACTTAGTGATACGTTATGTGCTATTTGTATTCACTGAAAGCTACGTACAAAACATCTAAACAGTTTACACTTGTTCGCATGTATTCAGTTAACTTGCTTTCTTCGATAAAATATTGCTTGAACTAAATCATGGTAGGTTAAAACTAGAAGTCCTGTCACGAAATGTGCGCAATTAGCACGTCGATCTGCGCGTTAATCTACGCGTTATGACCATAGTAAGGCCATCAAATTCTGTAAATATGGCATATGCACAAGCAATGTTTCAGCCAATGGACCTCCGGGTAACCCGGAGGTCCATTGGCAGAAACATTGCCGGTGTTTGCTGTGAGTAACCAGGAGAACCTGCTGTGCATTGGGTGCCATTCAATATGGCAATTGCGCGCAATTCCTATGCGCAATTAAGCCTAAATAAGCGCACAGTTCGTGACAGGACATCTAGTTTTCACTGTAGGCCTAATGCCCCGAGCTTCTTTCGCCCCCGATTCAATATGCCCTTTACTAACTGTTCTTTTATATTCTGAATTGAAGTGTATCTACTGCAGTGGTGGGGGCTAAGGGGGGGAGGGATCAGGGGGTCAGCCCCACCCCCGCCGGAGAGGTCCAGCACCCCCTCCCCCCGTTGGAGATTTTTAGTCAGTCCGTCGGAGAGTCTCGTAAACCCGACTTCACGAGAAATTTCCGACAATCGAATGTAGATATCTCGACTTGTGTCGATCAAGAACGAGGTATATGGTTCTTCTTTGTAAGGCATTATGACAGTTGTTATCCAACTGGCGTTCCATTACTTCCATACCTGTTCATCGGTTATCGTCATGGTAAAAGTTTGGAATCTATCGAAATCTAAACAACAATGTGCGGTGTTCTACATGCCAATGTCGCAGGGTGGACTCGAACCCGTACAGCACTGGAACTTTGATAGAGAATAGCGATTATCACGAAATTCCTTAATGTTGTTCGTCAAACTGGCTTTATGTTGTAGAATTGCTATATAATCCCACTCGCGTGACGTCATCAGAGACAGTCTGCGAACCAGGAAAGACTTCCAGAACTCTCCGGAACCTGTTCCAGCTGTGAAGATGAATACCACCACTCTGAGGCCTCATGTGACCGGGATTAACCAATTGGAATAAAAGAATCAGAGAAGAAGACCAGCCTCTGTCTCTTATCAACAGGACGGCAAGCGCGTCGGTTGACGAATTTCGAACAGCTAAATCTTTAAGCGTTTTCACCAGGACTCATTGGTAAGAACCCTAGTTGTTACCCGCAACTATTTCCTAAAGTAGAGAATTACCTAAACACCATTTCTACTTTATTGACGTCGCCCACTTTAGAACCAGTTTGCGGGGGGGAACTTTGTAAACTTTTTGCAAAGTTTCCACAGGTCACGAGGTCGGGGTTTACCAATTCCATTGTTGACAATGACAGCGGGAATTAATCCACTGACATCGTCAAAATTATCATATTAATGCATTTGTAATAACCTTGAAAATCAATTGTTGGGTAATTTACCTAACATTGATTTCCAAATTTGTGATTTTCTGTTCGCAGATTATAATTTTAAAAATGTTTGTTTTTTCGATCGGGCTGTGGTAATATACTGCAGTGATCGAAATTATCTGCGATTTCAAATATTGGGATTTCAAAATTAATTGTGTAAAAAATGGCTTTTTATGTTGGAAAATTACCGTTGCCGCAATTTTCAATTTTTGCGGAGGCGGGTTTGGTGATATGTGAAAATTTAAAATAATTGTGTATGTATTTTCTGTGGCTGCAGTCTAATTTCTGCAGATACAGATTTATTTTTGAAAGTTCTGTGGCTGTGAATTAAATTTCATAGATACAGGAAAATTTTGCTGTGGCAGTAGCACAGGCTACTGAGACAGATAATTGATTGAATTTGAATATTTCATTGTTGCTGTGGATCTTCTAGGGAATCTAAGGATTCACATTATTTTGTAAAAATTGCCGTGACCATAGCATTCTGCTAAGGATACGGTTTGTCAGTGGCAGTGAATTGATAAGTATTGTTGTAATATTGTGAATTGTATTTTGGCTGTAGGCCACATTGTGCTCCCTTACCACAGGCCTAGGAAAGCTGAGGTGGGGAGGTTGACTTGAGTGTTAGTCGGGATTAGCAAATTTGTTGTGAATATACTGGCTGCGTGCAGTATATAGGTAGGCTCCAGAAGTACCAAAGGCCTAGGAAAGCTGAGGTACTGAGCAGACTAGTTCGGGGTAACTGTCCATTTTATAAATTGAATTTCATTGAGAGAGAGAGAGAAATATGGCAGAGGAGAAAGTTAAAATAAATTATGCCACATTTGGGGAATTGCAGAAAATACCCAACATAGGGCCGAAGATTGCCCTGGCAATAATAGAAAAAAGGGCTCAGTATGGGACCCTTTCGAGGGAGGATCTCTCCTCGATACCCCATTTCAGAGGGTCAAAGGACCAGTGGGGGATGATAGACTTCTCTAGGCCCCCACCAGGAATTATTGTGAGTAATGAGGTGGATGAGGGCTTAGTTAAGCAATTGAAGAGTCAGGTGTTGATGGATTTTTCGTCGCCAGGGCTGGGGGCAGCCTGGGGCATTTCCGGGCTGACTACCCCACCACCAACGGAAACAGTAGTCGAGAAGCCAGGGTTACAGGATAGGTGTAATCTATACAACCCGGAAGAATCTATGTTGACAACAAACTCGTCGCCATCTGAGGGTGCCCATACACCCTTGCAGAGTCGGGTCTTACTGCCCTTTTTTGGGTCGGATGGTGGCGACGGGAAGACGAGTGTAGACAAAGTAAATGTTGATCAGACCGGTTCACAGAGGGTCCAGCCTGGTTGGGATTATCCCAGTTGGCTGGTCCAGGATGGCCCAGGTTGGGATGAAAAGCAGCGACTTGTCAATTTGGTCAAGTCTGATTTCCGAGGGGCATCCCAGGATTTGAGGGAACCCCGGATACAGGATAGAAATTTAGCCAATACAGGTGGGAGTGAGTACCAGAGTGGTTGGAGAGGTGGTCCCCATTCCAATTACCATGACAGTGGGATCAGGCCAGAAATCACGACGACATGTAATGGTAGAGGAGACTGTCGGGGTGTTGGAGGCGATGGTGTACCTTTTAGGGTCCCAGGGCAGACCACTGAGGGCGCGCAAGCTAGGTATGGGAATCCAGGCGTGATAGGCCCCAACAGAGGCAGGGTAGGGGCAACCCCTGAAGTGTGGGAGAGGCCTCTACAGTCTAGGGTGGCCGGTTGGGAAATTCCTGGTTTGGGGGAGGTTTACCAGCAGGGTGCCCCCAATCCCTATGTAGTGTCGGACGTTAAGTCCAGGGGGAATGCAGTCCCCAGTGAGGAACAAACCTACTGCCCAGGGACAGGGTCACCTGGGTTCAGAGACACCTTAGGGACCCAAGCTTCGCCAAAGTTGAACTGCCTGGTACAGTCAGTAGGTGAAAGTGATGGTGCTTTTCGCGAGAGGGTACGGAGGTGGTCGGAAACGGGTACCCCAGTCGTGAACACAAGACCAGTAGGACTAAATGTGAATGAAGCCCGGAATGCAGACCAGGGGCCATGGGAGGAGTCGATTGCGCCAGGACGCACTGGGGTATCGAACATTCAAAATCAGGAGTGGGGTCCGGTGGGGGATCAGCTGACTATGAGGGGGCAGGGCATGTGGCCTATGTCTGCTCAGGTTGGACGGGACCCACAATGGCAAGCAGTGCCACCCCAACCGACTCTGCCGGTAGGTTACCAGCAAAGCCGGGCGGGGTACCATTCTTCCCCGGTACAGTTTTCCGTGGATAACAGACAAGGACCATATAGGAGGAAAACGCAGGTACCCAAGTCTATGCAGTATGATGGGTCGGAACCGTGGCATTTATTTAAAAGGAGGTTTCAGGATTGGCTCCAGTATGAGGAGGTACTGGAGGAAAATGACAGGAAATGTCTGTTTGGGTTGTGTTTGAAGGGCAGGGCAGCGGAGCACGCTAACCTGTTGGCAGAACGTACCCAAAACATGACATGGGCCGAGTTGCTGCAGGGTATGGAGAGCCGATTCGGTTTCCATGACTTGCCAATAACTGCCCAGCTTCAGTTTCAACAGGCTAAGCAGGGGCAAACAGAGAGCCTAGAGGAATGGGCCGACACCATTTTGGCATTGGCTAATCGAGCTTTCCGTGATTGCCCTGCACATTTCATATTAGAGCAGGCCATTATCAGATTTTGTCATGCCGGTAATGACATACGAGCGGGGGAGGCAGCAGTAAATCAGCACCCCACCACCATTGAGGATGCCATAAATAAGATCAGGTGGTATCAACACAATCAGACAGCTATCCATGGGCAAAAGAGCGATCGAATCAGACGCGAGGTCCGGGAAGTTGGCCCCTTTTTTGACGACTCGGATGAGGAGGAAGACCCTCCCCAACTTCGAGCGTTTAAACAGTCGGGGCGTGGTAGGCCAACCAGGAGTGAGAAATACCCAGGAAATAGGTCAGAGTTCAATAAAGGGGAAGATTTTTCCAAACGATCCCCCTCACCAAATTATATGAACTATGCCACTGAAATAAAAGGTTTGAAAGCGGAGTCGTTCGCTATGAAAACACAGATCGAGAAGGTCGAAAAGAAAGTGACTGGGAACGAGGAGGAACTAAATAAGGTCACATCAATGGTAGAAAGGGTTTTAACCAAGTTGGATGATCAGAAGGAGTCTTCCCTCGGAGAGAAGGTGCAGACCCAGGAACGCCCTAGGTCAAGGTCACCCTCACCTGGTAGGACTCGGTGCTACTCCTGTTCAGGGTATGGGCATTTCCAGCGGAACTGTCCATCAAAAAATTCCCGAAACCAGTCTAATAGGGATCGGAAAGTGAGATTTTCCGATCAAGAGTCAAACTAGAAGGGCGGGGATCGCGAGGTCTGACCCCAGCCCAACGTTATCGAAATGACCTCCCACATAATAGCGTCAGTGAGCCGAACGGGCTGATTACTATTCGGCACTGTAAACCGTCATTCTCTGTCCGGGTTGCTCTCCGGATAGGGACAGTGGAGACAACTGCAACCGTGGACTCTGGTGCCATGGTTACGGTCATGTCCGACAGACTATTTGAGAAATTGAGACCGACTCCACCCATAATTAGGGAAGTGGCTTTCCAGACTGCAGAGAGGGGAAGTAAAATGGAAGGTTACTATGTGGGACCACTTGAGATTAAAATTGGGGATAGAGCGTTCAGTGAATGCCTCTATGTTGCACCAATCGGCGACGCGGTCCTGCTAGGGTGTGATTTTCTGATTAAGCACGACGGACGAGCTTACTTCAGGGAGGAAGTTCTCTCCCTGGGGGATTGGATCGTCCCCAAGGTTTCTTCGGAATTTCAGACATCAAGTGACCCTAAACTGATAGTGGTACCCGGAAAAGACTCTCAGACAGCATCAGACTTGGGGCATCCAAAGAGTCTGGAAACTGATTTCAGGACGAGCCAGACTGAGGCCCGGGGGAGATCCCCGCCACCTCCTAGGGTTGCCCGGGTGGTGCTGTGTGAAGACACCGTAATTCCGGCAAACTCTGTTGCATTGCTACAATGCAAGATGGAGCCGTCTGCGACAGACTTCATTATCGAGCCGATAGAAACTGAATCAGTGTTAGGGCTCCGGTCAGTGCATGCAAAAAACACACAGCCTGTCGCGTGTGTGTTCAATGTAAACAATCATAGTTTGTCATTGCGTAGGTCTCAAATCATGGCAGAAGCCCATGGGGTTGATGCCGTGCTAGACACGGAATTAAATTCACCAATGAGTAGTGAAGACCGCGAGGGAACTTTCGCGCAAGCGGCATCAGAACTCGCTCACATTTTGATAGATGACACAATGCCCCAGGGTATTCATCAAGTGACCGCATGTCCGAAGAGAGATCAGAGTAATAGCGAAACAAAACCAGAGTTGGGGAAACGAGCTCGGATTCCCCAACACCTGAAAGACTTGTACGAACGCTCTTCTAGGTTACTTAATGATTCCGAAGCTGAAGAGCTGGCGGATCTCCTGGTAGAATACCAGGATGTATTCGCAAGAAATGAATACGACTTAGGCAATTTTAAAGAGATTCAACATGGTATAGACACAGGCTCATCACCGCCCCTACGCCAACAAATGAGACGCACCCCAATGTGCTTTGTGGACGAGGAGGAGGCCCACCTTAAAAAAATGGTAGAAGCCGGAATAATCCAGCCTAGCATGTCAGAATGGGCCTCACCCCCAGTTCTCGTGAGGAAAAGGGACTCCACAGTTCGATGGTGTGTTGACTATCGACGGTTGAACGCTGTTACTCGGAAAGAGGTTTATCCCCTACCCCGTACAGACGAGTGCATGGACGCATTATCTGGAAACTTGTGGTTCGGGAAGGCCGATTGTATGAGTGCATACCATCAAGTCTGGGTAAAGGAGACAGATAGAGCGAAGACTGCCTTCAGTACAAAGTACGGGAGTTGGGAGTTTAAGAAAATGCCTTTCGGGCTCTCGGGGTCACCATATACCTGGTCACGGGTAATAAATCTCGTCCTTCAAGGTTTAAATTGGTCAGTGGCATTATCTTATTTGGATGATGTAGTCATTGGAGGTTTATCTGTGCAAGATCATCTTGGAAATCTCAGGAAGGTACTCCAGAGGTTTTCACAATATGGTCTTAAACTTAAACCTAAGAAATGTGAGTTTTTTCAACAGAGCATTGAATTTCTTGGCCGGATAATCAGCAGAGAGGGTATTCAAATGAGTAACGAATCAAAGACTGTTGTTGAGAACTGGCCCGTACCAACACGCACACGTGAAGTAGAAAGTTTTTGTGGCCTTGTGAATTATCACAGGGCTTTCATAAAAAATTATGCAGAACTGGCCAGGCCTCTGTATGCCATCACTGGTAAAGCTAAATTTGAATGGACCGATGCACAACAGAGGGCTTTCGAAGCCCTTAAAGAGGCCCTAATGAGCCCACCGCTACTCGCGATGCCGAATCGGAAAGATCCGTTCATATTGGACACAGACGCGTCAGATTTTGCAATCGGGGCAGAGCTATTGCAGATTCAGGAAGGTACGGAACATGTCGTGGCGTACGGGAGCTTCGTGCTAACACCGCAGCAAGCTCGTTACTGCACTACAAGGAAGGAATTGTTGGCAGTCGTAAGGTTTACGAGACAGTTTAGACACTACCTCCTAGGAAAACCCTTTGTGGTCAGAACCGACCATAGTAGCCTGCGGTGGCTGATGGGCTTCCGAGCGCCACAGGGTCAATTGGCCAGGTGGCTGGAAGAACTCAGCCAGTACGATATGATTATACAGCACCGCCCGGGTGCCAAACATTCAAATGCTGATGCCCTCTCGAGAATCCCTGTTGGGGGAAACTGCCAGAGATATGCTGCAGGTTGTAACCCCCCGGATTTACCCTGTGGTGGTTGTAGTTATTGTCAACGACTCCATAAATCATGGGCTAAATTCGAGGAAGAGGTTGATGATATCGGGCCCCTAACCCAGGGGTCAATCCAGTTTGATAAAAATGAAGACACTAAAATCTGTGAAGTTCAGGAGGCTAAGGTAGAAACCATTTTAAAACAAAAAACAAAAAATCCGCAGAGTAAAATGGTTAATGGTGCAGAACCTTGCGAAACCTTGGAAACCTCTCAAGATTGGGTGCATGTTGCAGAACCAGGTAGCCTGGGAATTCCCTGGGATCCAGGTGCTGCGGCACATCTCCAGTCATTGGGTGTCAAGAGCAATACTGCGAAACGCAGAAAGAAAAATTTGCATCGAGGACCAGAGTCCCTTGGGGAACCTTGGGACCCCGGTGGGTCCAAGATTGAGACAGATAAAATAAGATCGGACCGCAAGATGGGTCAGCTCAAACCCGGTGTCTCGGGAATACCCTGGGACCCGGGGGAAGGTTGGACTGATGACATGCCATGCCGGGGTTGCATTTGCCCGGATACAGGGTGGGCCCATTCGCAGCTTGCAGTGGCTTACCCTATTTCTCTGATAACGGCTGATCAAAATGCATCTTCACCATCAGATGATAATGACTCAATAAAATTAGCGGATGTGTGCACACTGGCTGAGTTGGGAGATGTCCAGAGAAGCGACCCAGACTTGGCTCCGGTTATCTCGTGGTTGGAGAGCGGGACCGATCCGGACCAAGGGGAGTTATTCTTAGCCAGTGCAGCCACTAAATACATTTGGATGAATAAAAAGCAATTTGTCTTGGAAAATACTCTTTTATACAAAATCAGGAAAACGGGGGTTAAAGTTCTGGTTATCCCGGGGAAGTTCTCCTCGGAGATATTAATACTGGCCCACGAAATTCCCGCTTCAGGTCACCAGGGTAAGGACAAAACCGGTGAAAGAGTCAAACAAGACTTCTATTGGTATGGCATGACCCAAGACATTAACTCTTTTGTAGCGGCTTGTCCACAATGTAATCAGGGAAAGAAGGCCAACCGCAAGGCTAAGTACGAGTTAACCTCTTTCCATGCGGGAATTCCCATGGAGAGGGTTCATCTGGACTTCTTGGGACCCTTGCCCCAGAGTGACCGCGGAAATAAATACATACTGATGATGATTGACCAGTTTACGAAGTGGGTGGAATGCATTCCACTCCCTGACCAAACTGCGGAAACGACCGCGCGGGCAGCTGTAGATGAATTTTTTGCGAGGTTTGGCTGCCCGTTACAGGTATTCTCAGATCAAGGTTCGTGTTTTGAAAGTAAGCTTTTCCGTGAAATGTGTGAACTCCTACGCATTCATAAAGCGCGAACCACTCCTTACAGGCCTTCTTCAAACGGTCAGGTGGAGAGGCAAAACCGAACTTTGATGAGTACAGTGCGTTGTTTCGTGGACAAGAATCAAAAAGACTGGGATAAGTTCCTACCGCAGCTCGCCGGAGCAATGCGATCATCAGTACACAGGCAAACAGGCTTTACCCCGAATAAGCTCATGCTAGGTCGGGAGGTGAATCACCCCTCAGACCTAGTTTTTGGGTTTAAGGGTGAAGCCAAATCGAGCGAGGACCTTTCCAAATACGTTTTGGACCTGGAGCGTGAGACGAAAAAAACGCACGAAATAGCCCGAAAAAGTTTGAAGGCCGCATGTGAGGTGATGAAGCGTGATTATGACTTAACGGCAGCAAAACATACATATAAATTGGGCGATCCAGTTTATTTGCTAGATACAGCGGTCAAGAAAGGGAAGTACAGGAAATTATCACCTTTCTGGAGAGGGCCAGGTATCATTGCAGAAGTTATCACTCCCTATCTTTACTCAGTGCAGTTTCGAAATGAGGCAAGGGTAGTACATCATGACCGATTAAAGGCCTGTAGGGATCGCACGTTCCCTCCGTGGTTGACCAAATGCTTGGAAAAATTCAAAGAGACGGGAGAGGTATCCGTCTTGAAGCCCTCGGAGGTTTTCTGTCTGTGTAGAAAGACCTACCGGGGCCAGTTCATGATTCAGTGCGACTTCTGCAATGAATGGTACCACGGGCAGTGTATTGAATTAACCGCGAGAGATGCAGAACAGATGGAGATTTATCGCTGTCCTAAGTGCTAGTTCTATGTTTCAGAAAATGGACAGACATAGCGATGCTGGCGAGTGCTGCGATGAAACTGGGGAGTGGACGGGTGCTGGTGAATCACCGGTACCCGTGAAGGAAGAGGATGTCCTAGAACTAACCATTCCAGAGCCAGATTTAAGACAGCTGCTGGATCCAGACAACGCCACCGAGGTGTGGTGGCATACAGGTAAGGTCGAGGCCTCCTCAGGAGAAGACTCTCCTGTGGAAAGAAGTGTGGGCCTCGACGATAGGGTAGAGGAGGTGTGGGAGGTGGAAGCAGCCGGGATTCCCCAGCTGCCAACACAACCCTCACCCTCCCAGTTAAAGACAGAACAACAATTGGAGGGGCTGAATGCAGCAGGTAAGCTTTGGCCATCTGCTCCAGATTTTATGGCCAAATTGTTGTCAACGAGTTGGCCACAAGAGAGGCAGATGTCCTTTCTCTTGGACCAGTACAGACTGGCCAAGGGAAGGGGAAACAGGAAGTGGATGACTGCCATCACTTCCCTAGCATTGGAAAATTGGCAGTGCGAGGATTGGGCCTTGAAGAACGTCGGCCCAATGCCGCAGCGTCAAGCTAGGGTAAGGAAGGCGGCATCGACCAAGAGTTTCTCTAGGGAGTCCCTGGAGGAATCTTGTAATCGCGATGTGCGATTAAAGGATCCCGAGTTTGTGCATAGGGGTAACGTTGGACCCGCCGGGAAATTCCCAGCAGGTGCGCCTACTCCTGTGCAAACGGAGAAGCCAGAGGAGGTAGCTGCTGAGGCTGGATCGACTCCGGTCCCAGCGGAGAAACCAAAAGGGTCAGAGTCAGACAGTAAGCGGTGCCCCTTTGAGGATTGCCAGGTGACAATCCTGTCAAAGTTAAGAACCCATCTGGAACATCACTTGCCGACCCATTTTTGGAACCCTGATGCAGGAAGGGGACCAATCTCGGCAGAGTGGCGGAGAAGGGCCCATCATGACTTGTTGGTTTTTGCGGGGGAATTATCCCCTGCAGAAGACCAGGGGGAGGTGTCCGAGCTGGACCGCCTGGAGAATCTCCGGGCATTCCTGAACAGACACCCAAATCTACATGCCATACCCCTGAAGGCAACGGTTTCGGAGGAGGCAGCAGTTACGATATCGGCTTATGCTGAGGATCTGGGGATATCCCAGCCCTCAGGGGGATTTAGTATTGCCCCAAGGATCAATTCTGTGGCCTGTCTAATCCACAAGCGAGTGGTGATCCATATACTAAACTCCCTACCAAAAGAGAGTCGAGAGGCTGCACTTGATTGCAAGGTGGATCGCTGGCAGATCCAGATCATGAGATCCAGGATCCGGAAAGGTCAGATTCCGGAGGAGCAATTGCAGGAGGCAAGCTCGGAGATTTTTCCAGGCATGCGTCCTGAGGAGGCTGACCAGGCAATCACGGCAGCCTTAATTGTGGAGAAGGCGTTTGCGGCTGGGGATATCTCGGGCCTGAGTGATGCGGAACGGGTGGCGAGACAGGTGGAGAAGAAGAGAAAACAAGAAAAACCTGTTCCAGCTGTTAAGGCATCAGTCCGGGCTAAGTCGTGGGGAGAACTGACAAAAGGGTCTGTTGTTGCCCCCATGCCAGTGAAATCCACTGGTAGCAGGGGACAACAGGGGAATAGCGAGGCTGGCAGGTCAGATGCTAAGCGGAAGTTGTCAGGAGTATTGGTGGAGCCACCCCCAAAGGCAAGAGCCACGTGGGAGCATTTTACTCCTATGGGCTCTCAGGCACGACCCATGGGTGGGGCCGGTCGGGGTCTGGTGGCAACCAAACCTATTTTGCCCCCTCCTGGGCTGGGCCACATTCGGCCGTCACTAGCGCAGCTAGACCTGGCAGATGCCCTCCTGCATCTGGAGGCGCCCAGTGCGAGTCAAGGCCAGGAAAGGAGAGTGTTAGAGGGAATTGATTCCCACTTTCACTCAAACAGAATGTGGCATGTTGGTAGGGGGACTAGTGCCAACAGGGACCAACCCCAGGGAGCAAGGGGACCAGGGGCTTTTGATAGACCTCGGGAACCATATGTGATCCGTACGGTGGGTGGAGTGGATGTGGCATGTGACCCGGAGGACTATCCTTCTGAGGTCAACTATGACCCTTGCTGGAAAGTGGCCGTGGGGGTACACCCAAGCAAGTACCACTTGCTGAGTCAACCCGGGGTTCTTCCCAGGTTCGAACAGCTGGTGAGAAGCCCAAGTGTGGTGGCGGTTGGGGAGATAGGTATTGACCGGACACTCACCCAAAATGCTGAGAAGGAGGCCAGACAGGATGACATTTTCTGTGACCTCCTGTCTCGAGTTAGGCACCTAAAAAAGCCAATTATCCTACATGTGCGTGGTCCACGGGGAGATCCTATGGACCTTGACGCAGGATATGCGGCATTGGCACATGTAATAGGAGGTACAGAGGTAGACCAACCCCTGCAGCTCCACTGTTTCAAGGGTCCACCACGCATGGTGAAAGCCTGGGAAGCTCACAGGCCAAACACCTACTTCAGTGTGAATGGGGGTTGTGTGAATTTTACAGAGGTGCAGAGGGAAGGTATCAGGTGTATTCCCAGGAATAGGCTCCTGCTGGAAACAGATGCCCCTTACTTTGGTATGGGGCATGGGCCGTCCACGCCGGCCCTTATTGGGGAGATAGCCAGGCTATTGGCGGCTATCCGTGGGGAACCGGTGGAGGAATTGTTGGCCTTTACAACTAGGAATGCCCGCTGGTTGTTTGGAATGTTGCCCCCACCACCCTAAACAGGAAATGGTGACTCACCATTTCCAGGGGGTGCCAGGAGTGGAGGATAATTAAAAATTGTTAGGCTGGCGACCTGAGGATTAACCCTCAGGTCAATATTTATGAATTCCTTATCCATCCACTGTCAAAGGGCATAGACAAAAATTGGTTAGGACAGTATTCATTGAGGGCTCCTCTCGTCCACCGGGGATTTCCCCCAGTGGTAGAGCGGATGTCATGATCTCTTTTAGGCATTTTTTGGGATGTTTTATTGCTGCATGTTTAGGTCACCCCATTTGGTATAGGGGATCAAAAGATCAAACTCTTAAAGTTTGAGCGCACTCTTCTTTCCTGACTTCCCGGAAGTACTCCAGGTCAGTTGGGTTCCCGACAGTTTTTTCTTTGGCATGATAATCTTTGGCTTTTTAAATTAAACGGGGAAGAGTGTTGTAGAATTGCTATATAATCCCACTCGCGTGACGTCATCAGAGACAGTCTGCGAACCAGGAAAGACTTCCAGAACTCTCCGGAACCTGTTCCAGCTGTGAAGATGAATACCACCACTCTGAGGCCTCATGTGACCGGGATTAACCAATTGGAATAAAAGAATCAGAGAAGAAGACCAGCCTCTGTCTCTTATCAACAGGACGGCAAGCGCGTCGGTTGACGAATTTCGAACAGCTAAATCTTTAAGCGTTTTCACCAGGACTCATTGGTAAGAACCCTAGTTGTTACCCGCAACTATTTCCTAAAGTAGAGAATTACCTAAACACCATTTCTACTTTATTTATAAATGAAATATTTCCCGACCTGATTATAATGTGTTTACGTTAAATAATCAACAAACATACTCAATTTGCTTCTATTTGTTTCTCCAATTTACCAATTTTCACTCATTTTCCTTCGTTTGGGAGGTCAAACATTATAGCCCCCCCCCCCCCTACCTCGGAGATGGTCAGCCCCCCTGTCGAGAAATCCCTGGAGTCACCCCTGATCTACTGTATTTCCGTACTTACAAACTCTTCCCTCCAGTTGTATTCATGTTATTATCTAGTAAGTAGATGCGACTGTCACTTACCATCTAATAAATCGAAACTGAACTTCACAAATTGTCAATTATACACAGATCGTCTTCTTTGTGACACGTTACTGTCACGTACTGTTATCTTGTTCAAACAAAATATAGAAATTATGATTATAATTAATAGCTGATACTATTTCAAGACATTGCTGACGCTCATAAAAAAGAGAAAATCGATGACGATTGTGTGGGTCGCGTGATAGCCAATATGTAATGGATACCTTCAGAGAAACTAAATCTGTAAATGTCAACTGAACAGGGTGGGAAAATCGATGCTTGAAGGTGCGTGTACTTAAAATTCACAGCGTAAAACACACAGCTGTCTTTCTCGAATAACACGTCCAATATCAAAAGGTTTAAATGTCGAACTTGTTAGCCCATCATTCAGCGGCCTCGCCATCATGGGGGTGGGGGGGGGGGGGGGGCGGACTGGCGAACTCGTCCCCCCACTTTTTCTGAAATGGTCTATCTTATGTATATTCATACCTGGAATCCTTAAAACTGGTTCACGTACTTTCATCCTGATATTTCGTGGGTAAATTTGCTACTGTCACAGTACAGACGCCGTGGACTGGTCGCAATCCACACGTGGGCAATGATGTCCACACATCCGTTTACCAGGTAATCGAAAATCATCATCAGTAAAATTTTAATTAATGAAGCACCGGGTTGTACCCGGTGCTTCAATAATTCATTTTTTAATGATTAGTCCTATAATTATGGTTTGGAGTATAACATTGTTGCATCCGTGGAAATATTGCCCACCCGTGGAAAGTGACCAGTCCACGGCGGCCGTACTGTATCAGTAAACGTTCTGGGTATTTAGATCTTCAAAAAAGTACACATGGAACTCTAATTGGCAAGACAGGTTAATTTTTCCCCAGGGTAAGATTCCGAACTTTCACTTATGATGGGGGAGGGGGGGGGGGGGCGCTCTTAACACAGCAGGAGGATGAATTAAATGGGAGAAAGCATATTTTTTCTGCTATTAGCAGAAAAATTATTTAACCACCATTTCATTTAGCCTGTCTAAGCTGATTCAATAACGGACATTCATGAACCTTAATAGAAAAGAATTAACACAGGATGGAAACGTATCAGACTAGTTCCCCTCATCTAAAAAGTATGAAAAATATTTGTTAAATACTCAGGTGACCAGATATATAATAATAATAACACTTTGGCCGTTGATTTGTCGCGGTTCTCAAGTGAGAAGGCTTTGATTAGCTCTGTTCTCTCCTCTCAACACTCTGAGACGAAACCTTTGATGACAGCCCGTAGCCCATTTTTCTCAATCTCTCCGATAAGCAAACTAACCTTCTCCTTTCTGTCGCCCACTAACCTCAAGTCCTTCATTTTCCCATCTCACTCCCTTCCCCATCATAATCCCGGGGAATCTTATTCTATTAGACTGGTATTTTGGACATTCTAATAGAAAGTGTTCCAGGGTCTCCACTATGCCTAAATTAAACATTTTGCACTCCTTTTCATTGTCTTTGCCAGTGTTTTCCCCTAAGCTCCAGCAACCTCGACCACATCTTGAACAATGGTGATCCACCAAAGGTGCCATCAAGATATTGTTCAATCCCTGGCTTCTCTTTATCACGCAGGCCAGCCAAAGGCCTCTTCGCTTTGACCCCCTCTCGCCAATTTAGATTACCATCCGCCATGATTTCCCCCCCTGGTTTGTGCCTACTTCTGAGCCCGAGATCTCTATCGAATAGTTCTTTGTTAACTCCCTCACTTGGTCTATCAACCCTGTCTTTATGTTTGAATTCCAAATATTCTGGAACATTAATTTGCACCATCGGTTGTCGGGGAGATTTTCCAAATAATTAAGATAAGAGAGAAGTCTATCATAATCCTCATACACCCAATATCACCTCTTACAGTTAAAACTAGAAGTCCTGTCACGAAAAGCGCACGTTGATCTGCACGTTAATCTACTAGTAAGGCTATGAAATTCTGTACATATGACCTGTGAACAAGCAATGTTTCAGCTAATGGACCTCCGGGTAACCCGGAGGTCCATTGGCAGAAACATTGCCTGTGTTTTCTATGAGTAACCAGGAGAACCTGCCGTGCTTTGGATGCCATTCGATATGGCAGTTGCGCGCAATTCCTACGCACAATAAAGCCTAGATAAGCGCACAGTTCATGACAGGACTTCTAGTTTTAACTGTATTCCTTCCAGTGCTGCGGCATTACCCAACTCCGTTATCTATCGGTCTGCATCATTCTGCAGGGTTCCTAAGCTCTTTAAAGCCATTTGGTTTACAGGTATCACTTCCGTACCATATGTTATAAATGTCACATCCACCATTTTCCAAATTGATTTCCCTACCAAAACCTTATTGAAGCTGTTTCTCCCTATCAGTTTCATTTGCTGAAGGGTTCGACCCACCCCACCCCCTTCACACACTTAGTTTATTCGTATGGTTTCGATAGATGTTTCTTCCCGTGATGTTTATATTACCCCTAAATACTCGTAGTCACATGTCTCTCATAGACTAAGACGTTTGCTGCTACCTTCCGGAATAACTCCCCCCACTCTCCACTTCCGAGAAGGTTCTACTGTACGATCCATGGGTACAACTTTGATTTTGCTTTCATTTAGTTCGAGTCTCCCATATCTCCTAACAGTTGCCAGCATCTTGTCTAACTCCCCCCCCCCCCCTTCGCTTTCTGACACTAGCACCAAATAAGTTGCGTGAAATAACCCTGGGATCTTCAGGCCCCCAACTTCTACCCCCTCGTCGCTATGCAGGAGTTCATCTCCCAAATCTTTTATGTACATAGGCACACGTGTTGTTGTTATGTTACCCAGGCCAAGTTCACTCTGTACATCTTTATATACATCTTTATATGTTACTTTCAGAATTCCACCAAACTCACCTCCCATGCCCAAGACCTCAAGCTTTCGCCAAATACCCTCCCTCCATACCCTACGATATGACGTTTTCACAATCAGAAGGCTATAAACATCTTTTTCGTTTTTGCTTTCGCAGATTCTATCATTTGGGCCAGGGTGAAAAAATGGCCAGTGACTCGACTTCCCTTCCTGGATCTCTCCTAGAAACCCTTTCTTTTTGATCACATCCTCTAATCTCCATACAGGGCTTTGCAGAAAACTTTTCCAATGTTGCCACTGACAGAAATCCCCACAATGTAGTGGGAATCGAGCCGTGGGCCTTTCGGTTTGAAGTCCAATGCTGAAACCACTGAGCCACCGCGCTCCCTGTATATGTCATTGAAGAATGTCTATATCGTGGCGGAAAGTGAAATGTGATAGAATTTGATATTCTACAGGTGGAAGTGGAATTCCGTTTCCCCCTGGTAGGAACTAGATTCAACTCTTTTTTAAATTAACTGGTTGAGGGCTAGGATATTTTTGGTGGTCTAAAATTGTTATTCAAAATTTGGTTTATTTCAAATTACTGGAGAGTGCCCACAGGCACTCTCCAATAATTTGGAATAAAACAAATTTATATAAACAAAATATTATTTGCGTTTGGCTGAATATGAAAAAACGAGCAAGGATAATGTCGGCTATTGCTCTGGTACCTCATTTTTCTGAAAGCCCTGATATTGGCTTCTAGCACTCAACCAGTTAATATGGATTTATGGCTGTAGTGGTTGTAATTTCTACTTCTACTAGCTACGTACACCTTAACTTAAAACCTATCCTCTGGGAATAACCAAACAATATGTCCACTGAGAGAAGTGGTGAAGGAATCTGTCAAATCCATTTTGGACGAAAGCAGACGATCGAATGGTTTTTGTTGTAGTTGCTACGACGTGTTCTTTATCTCTATTCCTGACTGGGTGGACTTGATCAATCTCATCATCTGGGTGCACTAGCACAAATGTAATGTAGCTTCCACACCATTCGTTAAATAAATGAATTGATGGATTTGAACAACAAAGAAGATATAGAAATTTCATAATTAATTGAAGGTTTGTGGAGAATACGTCTTTCACAACCGGGAGTGTTCCTAATATGTGAACATGGGGCCGTCAAGATCTGAAGTTGGTCTAAGGTGCGGAGCACAGGAATGTGGCGACAGGGGGGTGGGGGGGGGGGGGGGGGTCTCATCCTCCCACCCCAGCTAGGAGTATTTTTTTTCAACAGTTGGAAATTCCGAGGTCAAAAATCAAATAGTTGGAAATTCAATACATTAACATTGTTCATGAAAAATATTCAAATTCCAACTAATGATGAGAAATTTTGATCTTTTATTTCCAACTGGAAACTTGAGTTTCAAATTTCCTACTCTAAAATTGACATGGCCTCAAAATTTCGGCTCTGACATCAATCTGGTAAATTTTCTGGCCCAGACATATTTTAAATGATGCTTTTTCCGTTTCAGGACTAGTGAAAATTTTCAGAAGGGTTCATAACCCTTTAACCAAACGCAGACGATTTCAAAATTCATTATTTTAAATATCATTTTTTTAAATTTAAAAAAAAAAAGTTCAACAAAATCATATCATGTGACCCCTCTTTGGAACGAGCTCGACGAGCTCGTTCCAAAGAGGGGTCACATGATATGGTTTTGTTGAAATTTTTCGAAAAATAATATTTTTTCAGCAGCTGTATTTGCGTATTACGTGGGCGGATGCGGGTAAAGGGTAAAGGCGATTCGTTGGGTAAAGGGTTAAAAGATATCACCTAGCTCTGCAGTGCAACCACCTATCGAAACCTCACAGCTGGAATTTACACCGATGGCGCCCCTCCCTCCCCCTCCCAGCTGAAACCCTCTAGCCACATCCCTGGCGGGGCAGGGGTATCCACTTCCGCCCACCAGAAATATTTCCATGAGTGCTCTAACGGTTCAAATAATTTGTTGGAATACTGCATGCGAATTGTCGTTCAATTTTACTGTCAGCAGTTCCAAGTCTTTATATTAACCCCCACCCCACAGCCCTACCAAAGCTAACTGGATTCACCCATACATTTTTAGTTCCGTGTAAGGTGAATAATTACAGATACTCTCGCTGTGTGGCATGTTATTGTGGTTACTCCTCAATCCTTTGAATTATTCACACGAATTACATAAAATGGAAAGAAAAAGAAAAATATAAACAATTCTAAAATCCATTTCCACTACCCACGGGTGTTTTATATACAGTACATGGAGAGTGGATTGTAACTAAATCACCCACAGAGTGGAGTTATCACCCAAGCTATAACTTTAAAATTTTGTACATATCGACAAAAAACACAAGCAATGTTTCAGCCAATGGACCCGAAGGTCCATTGGCTAAAACTTTGCTTGTACTGGTTATGCTTTGTGACAAATTTGCAATTATTGCTTGGGTGGAATCTCCACTCTGTGGGTGATTTAGTGATAATACACTCTCCACGTACTGTAGGTAGTCATCTTATCACACTCTTACTTGCAAGTGTTAACGAAACATGATGTCTAAAGCGCAAATTTTAGTACCAGTGTTTAGACTGCCTGGCTGTTCGTGAAATAAGGATTAGCGTGTTGAGTCACAAGCATCAAGTGGAGTTAGAAATTATTGTGAAGGAAGATGTCCAGTCCACACGAAAGGCGCCCTGAGCACCAAACCATCCTCTGCGTACATTCAGATTGGTCTAAGCAATGCTTAACCCTGTAACCAACACGAATGAGCAGACGGCCGTTTCAAAAACGCCTGTGAATAACTGACTAAGTGCATTTGTGTTTATAAATCGTAGCTTATGAACACCTACATTTGTTTTATTTATTGGTGCTTAAGGTCACATTTTTGCACAATGGCTAATCATGACCACAACATGAGTATCAACTCAAGACCAGGGGTGAGCGTTAATAAGCCATGTTGTCCATTTTAGACTAACATTGGTGACTGGGTCCTATTTTACCAGTAAAACAGACACTGCTTCACTTCCCGGGGTTCCCGCGGGGACCACCTATATAAAGGAGCACGCTTCGTTCCAGTAAAGGGGTCATACGCTATGTTGTCGAAGCAAAAAATAAAAAAAACCCACAAATATGAGAGGCGATTTTTCAATATTGCTGCGTGGTTAGTCCTAAAAAATTAAAATTTTGTTTCCCAGGCCCTCATGCATGACCTTTTTGGCTGCCGCGTGCTCTCTTTTTGTGACCAATGTAAACTTAAAAATTTAAAAATTACATGATTTATATCTGATATTTTACCAAAGTTAAAAAAATTGATAAATTTTTCCCTTGAGTGCAAGATGAAGCATTGCAAAGCCTTCTGGCTCCCAAGGGACGAAATACACCACCACCCATGCTATTCTGTAGATTATGAGGCCTAAAACATAAACCAAGACCATAAACGTTTCAAGGCAAAGAAATAATTAGAGAAATAAAATAAAAAACCTCCCCCGCATACAATTTTACAAATAATGACCTGAGAAACAGAAGATCTACTTTAGGGGACTTATGGCCTTTCGATTAGCTAAGATGTTAAAATGCTATGTGAAAGTTTCTGGCGCAGAATCTCGCCACACGCTTGAAAAAGAACAGTCAGAATTTTGTCCAATATACAGCTGATATCGAACGCGAAACTGTAGGCCCCTCGGGAGATTTCAATTTACAGTTTTCATCAAACATAGATCAATGTTACATGTAGAAGGATTGGTCGCCAGGTGGAAAACAGCTATTTTGAGAAGACCACGTCATGTCGGACCCACAGGATGATAGAATTTATGCATGTGATTTGAATCTACGTAAGACATGAATGTCCTCTGTGGAAACTACAATATCTTAGAGAATAACCAAAGCGTATTTACTGCTTATTAGCTAGACATGCTAACGATATAGCGTGCTTTATTTATTTATTTATTTTTTTATTATTTATTTATTTACGTTTATGTTTAAACCTATGTCTGTCAGATCGTCCGCCTACACAAGACGCATGCACACTAAAACATAACCACCTTGTTTTACACTTGTTTATTGTTGATGCGTTTAAAAGGCTTATTTATTGTAGAAGTTAGGGGTGTGGCACTTCAAAATTTGCTTATCAATTTAGAAAATGAGAAAAACTCCACTAACCTAACTATATAGCGAAAAGAAACTATGGCGATCGTTTTTGTTTCCAAGATTTCGAGTTTTTCTGTCCTCACAAATGACCCAGAAACACATAACATATTATATGAGGGGGCCATAATCCGTGTTTTTGAGACTAAAACAGGGAAAATAATAAAATTTGAAGGGCGACCTTTGTTGATAGCATTGGCTGGTTTTGTCCGTTATGATGAGCTGAGGCTTAAGCGACTGTATAAGAAAATAAAATATTAAAATAAATTAATAAACGAACGTTCCTATTTCTCAATTGCATGCAACCTGAACCAAAGCATTTATTTACTTTTTCGCCTCATGGCACAAATGGTTCCGCCGTATAGCTCAAATCTCTTCATTTCACATGTCCACTTTTTAACATATCACCCAAAGTAAGGGCAAAAACGGCCTGAGCTATTCATAAAAACACCATTCAATTTTGTTTTCATTATCTTGTCTCCAAAGCATACACGTAGCTGATGACCCACTCTGGAACGAACCCATCGAGCTCGTTCCAGTGAGGGGCCATAAGCTACGTTTTTTGGCGAAAAATGAAAAAAAATATTCAACAACTTGTTTACACGCCTCTGTTGTATGCTATTCGTGTTTCGTAGAGGGTCAACCTTTTGAAACCTAAAGACCGCTTTCCGGTCCAGGAACAGTATACGTGATCATTTCATTGCGTAGGATAATTGCTCAGTGCATGTGCAGGGTAAGCCCCGTACAGACGAGCAAATTTAATTTGTCAAAGAAAATGTGGCAAATAAAATTTGGTCGTGTGTACGAGAAAATTTGTCACATTTTTTTGAACACATTTCTCTGTTCAATATCTGGACGTCCAAGATATTGAACAAAGAAATGTGCCATATTTCTGTGCATGCATAGAAATACGTACACAAGTACTGCATCATCCACCACGCTATAATAGTTCGAAGTTAGAGAAGACTTTAGTCAATAGTACCGCGATTTTAAAAAAATATGGTGGTCTGACAATGCTGTATATTTACTTTTGTAAGGGTTGTAAAGTATGGAGAGTCTATGGAATATAAAAAGCGAACTTTATAGAGTTAAAAATCTCTCCCTTCACGTCATGGGCGCAGATCTCTATCGGAGAGTAAGGAGGAGGGGGGGGGGGGGAGGGTGCGACGGGATTCCTTGGTCCAAGAACGCGCAGGGTCGTTGGAGACATCATGTGTTACCCCCCCCCCCTATATTTTCCACGACAGCTGATATTTGAGTAATAATTTCTATCGCCATCTTATGTACAAAGCAGCACCGTCAGCAAATAAAATGTGCCGTTGCATACACACGAGAAGCAAAATATATGACAAATTTTATTTGTCACATTTTCTTTGACAAATTAAATTTGCTCGTCTGTATGGGGCTTAACTAATCAATATTTGCAACGTGCAGCCTGAAGGCTGCACGTTGAACATATTGATTGGTCTACCCACATGTAATGAATATGGACTCTTCCAACTGCTGTCATTGAACTGACTTTGAAGACACCATCAGGGGTCAAATGGTTAAAATGCATCGATCAATCAATACATATGTCATGCACGTGAAAGAGTGTATTGGGAATTCAGAATTAGTTCTGAAACCACAATATTTGAAACGAAAATTTAGAAAATGACAGCTGAATTTTATTTTTTCTGTTCTCGGCCTATTGCAAAACACAAGAAGCAATCAAATCGATAAACGATCTTTTACCCTACTCTTCTTCGAAATGATGGAACTATGTGTAATTGTTGTCATAAGCAACATATTTTTACAAATGCCGTAACCTAACAACGAAATTTGTACATTTGATTTTAATGTGACTGAATTTGCAACTTTAATACGCCACACATATACACTGTTTAGTGTGGTGTTTTCCATATCAAGTTAGATTGCAGTTTTGGATACTTTTCTGTGAAAAAACAAATCTCGTAATTTCTACCAGAGTCACCAGTGAAAATTCAAGTAGTCGGTTTTAATTATGATCGTGTATACATATTACTCGGCTTAAAATTGCACTATTCGCTCGGTGGAAATGAGGAATAACCCAAAATGGTCTTACATACGCTGACTTTAAAAGAGTAGAAATGCCACTTGAAGAGATAAACACAGATGGCACCGGAATTTATCCCACGATATGAACGTGAATGTAAGATGTAGTTGGACTGTAATGCACACCAAGTAAGTGCTGTGAGAGATAGATAAACGTAAAAGGCACGTGGATGAGATCCAGGTATGTGACCCGACTCGAGAAGACGCCTATAGAGAAGATAAGGGCCCGATAAATCATGAACACATGAGCAAATATCTCTCATCATAATTGTGGGTTTGCGTATTCCGAAAATTTACGCGATTAATGATCTATCGTTTGGTATATCACCATTCTCGAAAAGACTTGGGGTATACTGGATTACATGGGTCCGTCCGTCCGCGCATCCGTCCGTTCGTCCGTCCGTGCGTCCGTGTGTCGGTCCGTCCGTCCGTCCGTCCGGATCCATATCTCAACAGTGAGTGGATGGATTTCAACAACATTTGGTATACAACAGTGGAGGTATATACCGGGTCGTGGCCGTGGCCTAGCTCTTGTGTGTATTTACATTACGTTAATAAATTGCGTTCTGTTTAAACACATTTGAGAGTGGCGGCCGAGTGGATAGGTGCGCTAGTCTCTCATGTGAAAGATATAAGCTTAAAACGTAAAATTATTTTCTGAATACTTATCGTCGACATCCTTTTGATATTGTGAGTCACTGGCATCTTTAGCAAAACCTCTTGTCCCAAATCAAACGCGAGTCATCCTTGAGTTAGATCGCGAAAGGCAGATGGATTGGGTAAGGTTGTGAGATATAAGGTCGCATCTAGGTCAGACTAACTGGTTTCTCCTCTCGCTATTCGTATAACTCCCTTCAATAATAAATGGACCACTTATCCCAGGGGATTCAATTCTTAAATATAACTCCACAGTACATCAGGCAATGGAACCACTACCATTTTAATTCAGGGGAAACAAATATTGAAAATATGTAATAAATATCGGCTATGACCATCCTGGTGGGTGGTGTGTCCGAGACAATGAATTTAAGTCGAGACTTCATCTCCGGGCATATATCGACGAGTCCAAAGGACGAGTTGATATATGACCTAGCAACTAGGTCAACACTTTATTACACTGTCTAGGACCCCCCCCCCCCAAGATGGTATGGATAAATTATCTGACATCCCCTTCCCCTAATCTGACCAACTCGTCATTTAAAAAGGAACTTTTTTATGGTGCGGAAACCATAACATAGCTCTGTTTTCAAGAGTGATTCGCTGATTCAACCCTTTGATCACCAGAGGCCCAGTAACATGATACTTCATAATTTCATTAAGCAGGTTGAGTTTTGAGTGAAGGTGTGGCGTAGACCAATCAATATTTTCAACGTGCAGCCCCAAGGCTGCACGTTGAAAATATTAATTGGTCTACCCCCAAATAAAGAATATGGACTCTTCCCGTTGCTGCCTTTGAACTGATATGGAAGATATCACTAGGGTTCAAAGGGTTAAGAACGTCATTGTTGGTGGAGTTTCCGTTTCAGTTGAGGTAAAACCGTTAATTGCAGGGTGTGCTTGACGTTGTTATTCATATTAAATCAGTTACCTCTATTGGCTTGACTGATGTTACCAAAAACATTGCCCTACGTGTATGTACACATTGAAGTATTTGGTTACCTTTTTCTTTTTTTAGTTTGAACTTGAGTGGAGTATTGCCACCCTCAATACATAGTTTTATCTTACAAGAACTCATTTCCCCCAATACAACTAAAGAAGTCTAGACGAAGTGCAAATCTGCATTGAGGATAGCAACCTAATGTGAGATCATTCGATTCAGAAAGAGAACCTACACTTATCGAAATCTGATTGCATATGTCGAAGTCACCGTAATGTTTAATTAAATGATAAGTAAATCCTGTCAATAAATTAAAGTAGATCATTTTTTGAAATGATGATATTTTTATATAGGCTAACCATGCGTTAAACCTCAAACAAATTTTAAAGAAACACACAGCTGAAACACGGCTATAAACTTCGGCTGTTGCAATACAAGTGGAACAATGATTGAGTCATGCACAGCTCAAGAACGCAACAGGTTACAATACAGTGTTTTCGTGCAAACAACGCCTCTAGTGGTTGACACCCAAGCTTTAATGGAGGATAAAAGTTCCTGGAATTATCCGACTGGTGGAAAATGAACCGAGCTTGTAAGTGTGAATAAAATTTTTAAAGTGCATGTTTTGGAAAAGATATAAAATATTGGTGACTATTGTCTTCTCAAATGTGTGAGAGAAGATTAAAATTGGGTGGGAGTAGGTAAAAATATGTCTATTTCATTCAGTGCGAAACTGGACGGGAGTATAGGAAGCTCCTAATTTAAAGGCAAAATTCACGTGGCGACCTATATTTTTTTCAGTATCTTTTTTCATGAGATGATAAAATAAATGGATAGATGGTTGTTTTTGCCCAAATCAGCTTGATGAAATGGGGAGATGAGGAAAGATTAGTACTGTCGTCAATGGAAAAAAACACTGTATTGTAACCAGCACCACGAAGTAATGATCTTCATTCATAAACAATTAAATTCATAGCTGTTGAATGATTGCCAAATTATATGCGAACAGCGAACAAGTCAGGAAAGGGAGGTAATTGGCTATTACCTCCAAGTAGGTTTCCGAAATAGTGTATTGGAGTCTCGTCCTCGCCTCTGGGTCATTATATCGACTCGTCCTAACGGACTCGTCGATATATGCCCAGCGACGAGGTCGCAACTTCAATACACCATCTCGGAAACCCACATGGCACAGGGCGATATTTATTTATTTATTAGTGTTTAACGACACTTTAACAGCCAAGATCACATCGTATCGGTGACAGTTTTACGGGTGGAGGAAGCCGAAGTATCCGGAGAGAACCACCGAGCAACGACGAGCAGCTGCCAGCTCCCCAACATCGTAACTCCGCACTGCAGCAAAGGCAGGGTTAGATTGTTGAAGACATTCGCACCATCGACGCGCAGTACGTCTCAGCACACAGCGTCATCTTGTCCCCATGTGGAAAATCGGAGTGAAGTGTCTTGCCCAAGGACACAACGCGGTAGTCTGAATCGATCGCTCAGATGGTCACCCATCCAAGGACTAACCGGGATCGACGTTACTTAACTTCGGTGATCTGACGAGAACCGGTTACCGTAACACCACCGCGCCTCTCGGCATATGGAGATAATAACCTATATGTATTTCGTCAAGACGTTGTCGTTCGTATTGGAGAAAATTATTATATGAATGTTGTAAGATACATCCTCAGATAATAAATAAACCGATGGGAAGCTTTACGTATACGGCATTTCTATTCCATAGACCAATAACTTTCTTTATGTCCATTGCTGCCCGAAACCTCTTATCCCTTGAATCCGTGGATTTCCGATGCGTATCCTCGAGGCAACTATTTGTACGTTGAAGAAATATTTGTCTCAGACCATCCGTGTTTTGCATACTCAAAATACAACACGAGTTTCCTGTCGCTATTCCATGATATGTATAGTGTGTGTGTGTTGGTGTCTTCATGTGTTGTGGAAGGGGGGGGGGGGGGCACGTTTAAAAGTGGGGGACTGCATGACGCAAAACTGGCTGGGTTTCATGCTTGGCTATCAGATGCTCCCCCACCGCACCCGCAAAAAGTATTGTGCTTTCTGAAAGATCAACCAGTTTATTGTAGATATGTGCACATCAATAATCACTTTAATCTCTACACCTTCAGGTCAAACTAGAACCACCTATGCATGCATGTCAAACTGGAACCATCGACGGACAATCTCTTACCACCGTGGGTTTTTCCGAATCCGATCTTGTTTTATTCTCATAGTAAGGTTTTAGCAACAACTATGTTTTATACATGATATGCCTGAAAAAAGATATGCAATACTGCTTTGAAAAGTAAGTTGATGTGCAGAAAGGTATAGAAGTGGAAAGAGCGAACCTATAGCCAGGATCTCAGAATCCCCCAGCTTCTGCAACGTTTTTCATTCCAACCCTTCCCATTAATAATATCCCCAAGATGAATATCATAATATCAGAGCGATAGAAACGCTTGGTAGTATACCCAGTCATTGGTAGTATCAGTAGCATCGTAGCTTGTAAGATATCCAGTTTTCGATTAAACTACAGCTCCTAATGCTTTCTTGTGTAGCCCATAGGTTCCGACCTAGTAATTCGTATACCCATGTGCAGTTCAAAGGGGCACCGGACGCATTTTTGGGACAGGGGGTCAGATCCAGGAAAAAGGGTATTTACTCGCACAAGCAACCCCGACATGATATGCGGAAGCATGTATGTCTCGAAGGTCGGAGGCTCGAGATGAGGGAGTTTGAGACGAGGTGAACCCCTCTCATCGGAAAAGGGGAACCTCTACCCAAACACACCCAGCTCACAAGCTCCGGATTTGGGGTGTAGTATTTTAGGTTTTCTTCGAGCATAAATCATTAAAAAAATGAGTGAAGAACCTGGGAATGGCATTATCTGCTCCCTCTCGCTCCAGTGCTCCGAAGGAAGGGAAGGTAGCTGATCCCATCCGCTCCCGTTCTTCTGGCGCCCCTGGCGGCGAGCATTAATTACAAGATATTTTGATTTTTTACCAGATATGACTTCTTTCCCAAAATTGCCCAACATACACTCGGCTAATATGGCTGCAAACTCGGCTGATATGGCACCGATGGCGGTCGATATGAACGAAGCTAGTGTTGTTCCCTTGATGCTTTACTTGGCGCTACTGGTTTGTTTACATTGAAATGTTCATAGTTATTCGGCGAACGCACCAGTATAATTGGCGTTACTAGACATTGTGGAGCGATTTGAAGCAGAGTTTTGTTTGATGAGGAATTAATTATGGCAATAGGTATATTTAGATGGATGAAGAGAAGAAAGAAGAGGGCTGTACAGAAAATTCATAGCAAACAAAGAGACGAAAGCAGAGATTTGTGGAAGTGGGGGAAGAAGAGGTAGTTCAGCTACAGTTAAAACTAGAAGTCCTTTCACGAATTGTGCGCTTATCTAGGCTTAATTGCCCGTTAGAATTGCGCGCAATTGCCATATGGAATGGCATCCAAAGCACGGCGGGTTCTCCTGGTTACTCATAGCAAACACAGGCAATGTTTCTGCCAATGGACCTCCAGGTTACCCGGAGGTCCATTGGCTGAAACATTGCTTGTGCACAGGCCATATGTACAGAAATTGACAGCATTACTATGGTCATAACGCGTAGATTAACGCGCAGATCGACGTGCTATTTGTGCGCATTTCATGACAGGACTTCTACTTTTAACTGTATTCGAATTTCGCAGCATTCTGTAGAAATTGAGAAACAATAAACAGATCTGAGGAGTTTTGTAAACATTTGTTTTAGTTTAATAAATGAAGATGTTAATAAATGAAGATGTTATTATTTGGTTAATTTTATATTTGGTCTCAGGCTGATATGAAGTTACACCCACGTTTCTAATTAAAACACACAGAGCAGACGTTTTGTAGTTATGACCAATTCCTGGTCACATTCCAGTTCGAGGTTCTCCAGGGTCTGATCCAAATACCCTACTGCCAGAGTGCATACTCAAGCTAAATAAGATTATTGACCCTCGCCTCCGACTCTCGTCGATTCCTAAACAAAGTTATTCTGGTCGCAAGGGATTTCAATCCCACATCGCCCTGTGTGCATTCGGTGCTCAGAAACATTCATTCGTTCGTTCATTCGTTCGTTCGCGTTCGTTCATTCGTTCGTTCGTTCGTTCGTTCGTTCGTTCGTTCGTTCGTTCGTTCGTTCGTTCGTTCGTTCGTTCGTTCGTTCGTTCATTCATTCATTCAGTTACCTCAGGATAATATCTCTGCCTGCCTAAAACTAACAAAGCAGGCATGTCAACCGGTACCTGGACCGGTACCGGTATCGCCGGTTATATCATGCTCCAACCGGTACCGGTACTGAAGCTTTTGTCCCGCCGGTACTGGGACAAAATTATCTTAACGGGAAATTCCTAACATAACGTTTGTAAACCGGCTAATAATTCATCCCCTGAGTTCCAGTGTGTTCTATGTGCCTACAGGCACATAGAACACATTGGAACTCAGGAGACGAATTGTGTATGGCACACCTACACGACATACTTTCAACTTATTTGTGAATGAACATATCAAAACACTCTAAAGGGCCATACTCTGTATGAACAACCACCTCGATAAGGCCGATCATTTTAACTTTCCACACGTGGCATCAAAGGTAATGAAAGCACGTCATCGGGTAGTTCCAAGAAATTATTATGTGGCGTCATCAAAGTAATCATAAAGCACGATTTTCGCGAGTATTGATTACTCTGATGTCGCCACAGAATAATTAGTACGGTGCCATGTTTGTCTTTGCGGTCTTGGGGACTGGGTCGGTTTAAATACGAATTTCTCCCATCTGATTGTGTTGTCACCCAATTGTTGACTTGTCCCGGCACCGGTACCGGTTTCGATGGGACAAGCTCAATCCCGTCCCGGTACCAGTTATGTTCAGTATGCCCGCCAGAAAAGGGGTGGTTTCTTTTTTCTAAAATAGCAAAACAAGAAACAGTAATTTTTAACAGGTAACTTCTAAGGACAGATTATGCGGCAATTTAAGGTTTGTTACATGCAGATAACCTTAAATGTTCGGTTCTTCATGTTATTTTTTTTAATGAATTATGCCTGAACGATGAACGTTAATTCAGAAATACATGACTACTGACCAATGGACGAGCTAAAATTTGAGTAATGCATGGAAGAATGCTGGTCGGTATTGGAAACATCGCCATAGTATTTGAAACTGGCCTAAACGACATTGAATTTGGAGGGACAGCAGTATCAATGTGATTTCAATAAGAACGCCCCCTCCCTTCAGACGCAATTCAGTGACATGGGGGTCGGGAAAAAAATCCTACTTGTTCAGTGGTGATATGACTGGGGCTTTAATCAAATGGGCAGTGGGTGTCTCTACCCCATGCAATTTGAATTTGAAGTGTGGTTTTTCAGCAAGTGTTTCTTCGTGCTCCCCGACGGAAACAAGGAGAGCGTAATTCGTCGACCAGTGTGGAATATCCGCACTGTTATCGAACTAACAATCTGTAATTCGTAAAGATCCTCCGAGTGGGATGCTAAAAACATTGTATTTTTTCTTTTTAATTTTATTTCAGCCTGTACTGCGGGTTTGAAGGCTCCGTCCTTACTGTGGATGAGTCCACGCTTCTACTTCATCACGCAAGCTCGCAAATAGGAGCAACGAAACGGTGCCTGTAGACCGATGATCCTGTATTTTCTGTTTTATCTACCATAAATTGCACTCTATTGGAATTAGAAATCCGCGATAATTACGTCGGGTCATGTAACCATATCCATACACAGAGAGGGGGCGCGGTGGCTCAGTAGGTAGAGGTGCAGGCCGCAAGCCGAGAGGTCCTCGGTTCGAATCCTACCTGCGACAATCGCGTTGAGTCCTTGGGCAAGGCACTTCACCCCCAATGCCCACGTGGGGAACGGTGACGCTGTGTACTAAGGCGTACTGCACGTCGATGGTGCACCTGTCTTCAACCAATGCTCACCCTGCTTGTGTGGAGTTACGATGTTGGGGAGCTGGCAGCTGCTCGTCGTTGCTCGGTGGTTCTCTCCGGGTACTCCGACTTCCTCCGCCCGTAAAACTGCCGTGATTATGATTAGCCATTGCGCAGAAATATGTGACCTTAAAACACCAATAAATAAATAAATACACAGAGAGCGTGCATGTTAAATTCCGTGACAAATCTGTTCTTTTGAACAAAAATTCACCACTTTTCCTTGTGATCGTTGCTGTCTTATACACACTCGACAAAGATTCTTAGCACAATTCTCAAACAGTACTAAAGAGGAAGCACGTTAAAATATTATTTATTCTTTGTTAAACTTATCATTTTCCTGAGATTTTTCTCTGTATCCATCTTCCGTGATGAATCGACCAACATCAGTATCGTGACGGGAGCTAAACATGTTGACGTACTGACTCACCTGCAATTTATTTCCCCGAGTGGATCTAATTTAAAATTCGATTCAGTTCCTCGTGTTCAGATAGGAAGATAGCCAGCCAGACTTTGTTATTTGGTATACTTGTTTATCATATGACTCGTCCGTTTTGTTCACTTTAAAACATTTGATATTTTGTTTTCATATTAATCAGTGATAAATAAAGCCTTCCATCAATTTCACTGGTTAATTTAAAACCTGGACAATTTGATTGGCTGAACAAAATACAACTGGGCCACATTTTCATAATTTGCATAATTAGAGTTGGGAGCTTTCATTGGTCAATTTCAAAACCGGACAGTTTGATTGGCTAAACAAAATACACCTGGGTGACATTTGCATAATTTCAGTAGGGAGAATTTACGTTATCTGTCCTATTTAGGGTGGGTTAATTAATAAAGATTGTATTAATTTTTTACCTACAAGAAAAACGCCATTCATTTTTTTATATTTTCACTTTTTGCTTCCAAAACATAGGTTATGACCCCTCATTGGAACGAGCTCGACGAGCTCGTTCCAATGAGGGGTCATAACCTATGTTTTGGAAGCAAAAATGAACATTTTTAGTTATACGAGGATGTGTTTTTTTCCAAGTGCCGTCTGCAACTGAAGTTAGGTGATGGGTTAAAAAGTCATACTAAGTGGCTAATTTGTGCGCGTGTGTGTCATATGATAAATAGAATATGAAATGAGTGTTTTTCTCATATAATATTTATGAATCTCGTCCGAATGTTTCGTTTGGGCTCGCCAGAGGCTCGCCAAAACGGAAAACTCTTAGACTCGTTTCATAAATATTATACGAGAAAAACACGCATTCCATACCCTCTATTTATCATTCATCTATTCGCGAATAGTTCTTTGTCTGAAGGAATGTTGTGTGGCTGGAATTGTTAATCGAGATACTGTACCCGCTGAAACTTCAATATCCGACGCATTTAGAATGTAAAAGTTAGTTTTCCCATAGTACTTCTGACCTTTTCCAGCTAACAGTACATTTTAGAGCACTTAAAACATTTAATAGACTCGACGCTGGAATCATTCGTTCTAAACGGTTTGTCGACAGTCTAAAAGATATATGAAGAGCTGAAGTGGAATTAAAAGATTCCTGAAAAAATTGGGTCTTATTTAAATGTCAGGGATATAGGTTTAATCAATAAATCTTCTTCAAAAGACGCCAATGATCCGAACACTTAGTACAAATGTCTATTCGCCCTTTTCTCATGTTTGTGTTCTCCGTAATAGAAACTGAATATATTGACGCCTTAACCGTATTACTATACCAGAGAAACACTTATATTTAAGGTAAACGTTTTTATTCGAACTGGATGCCTTGCCCGAATGACTGCTACTGTATCCAACACGAGAGAAGATGACAGACACGTCAGTTCCCTGAAGAGGCACACATTTGATTTTCCTAAATCATAAGCAAGGGTGTAGTCGGAGATGTAATAGGGGTAATATTCTCCCTACGCCTAATTTAAAAAAAGTCCACTTATGGTAATTAGTAGGCGATGACACTCTGGCGTAAAACTTTCAACACCGAAATTTCCATAGATGACTATGGATGCACTCCGGCGTAAATGTTTCAACACTTAACGGTCGGCCAATGAGGAATTCAGTATTAAGAAATTTACGCCAGAAGTTTTACGTCAGAGTACATCCAGAGTCGTCTATGGAAATTGCAGTGGTATAACATTTACGCCAGAGTACCACCACCTCTTAACACTGATTTCCCCATAAACAACCCCGGATGCACTCTTGCGTAATTGAAAACAATTATGCCACACTGTTTTTAGGATATCCTGTTTTTACTTCTCGGCATTTCGCTAGAGTGCCTCATGTGTCGTCTATGGGAATTTTAGTGCAAAAACAGTTCGCTAGCGTGCATCCAGGGTCGTCAGTGGGAGAAATCAGTGTTAAATGCAGGGAATACAATTTATGCCAAAGAATTGTAATTTACAAAAAGCGTACTGCCAGAAAACGCATTTGTGTTGCACATAAGTTTTTGTTTTCCAGAATTTGTGCATAGTTCAAATTCTTGGGAACAAAAACTTAAGTGCAACACAAGTACTTTTTTTGCTGTGCATCAAATTGTGTCTGACATAATATTATCTTTTAGTTGTATGAATATTTTTTTCAGAAGGAAATACGTTTCATGTTCTGGAAAAAGCAAAGCACAAATTCTGAAAACAAGAAAACTTGTGTGTAACACAACGCACTTTTTGCCGTACAACAATTTTATTTTTCTAACATGAAATTATTTTTACTTGCATGAAAAATTTTCTCAGAAAAAAATAAGATTGATGTATTGCCAAAACTTTTGTGTCGCTCATAAGTTTCTTTTGTTGTTGTTCTGTTTTAGGATATCGCTGATTGATATAACAAATATTTAATACAAATACCAAAAATCACCTACAGAATGGGTGATGGAACTATGTCTCTCTTTCTAAGACTTTTTATTTTTTGAGTGTGTGTCTCTCTTTTAGACACGTATTTTTTGTTCAATATAAAACGTGATCAGGAATCTCTCTTTCTAATAATTTGAGGTTGCGCTGGAAAGGGATTTTTATTCTGTCACAGTCACATATCCATTCTCTTCGATTATCTTCCAATTCCATTGAAATGTACACGTTTCATGTTGGTATGAGGAATGAGTGTTTTTTTTATCTGTTCACATGTCTCCTCTTCAAAAACCTCAGTTTGTGTTGCAAAGGTAGCATGTCGTTTACGTGGTTTTCTTTCGGGGTTTTGGCGCTGTGGAATTTGTATTGAATTCTCCTCTATCATGTTGAATTCCATCGATACTGTTAATTTCTCTGCTGGCAGGATTATTTGGTCGTGACAACATTTCCTTTCTTATATAGCTTTTAACTTACCCTACAGTGTACCTTCATTACGATCTGTAGATGATGAAGCAGTGGTTGATGTCGAATCAGTCGCTATAGATTTCTGTTTTCCATCTTCTGATGTTAGTATTGCAGGATCAATGCTTATTAAATCGTCAAAGTCTGATAAAAATTGAGCTCTGCCATATTTTTTTGACTGAACAAATACAATCATCGCTTTTTTATTATTACGTTGGAAGAAATGGAATTGGGAGAGGTGGAATGAAGCTGGAATCGAGCAGTACTATTCCAAGAAATAATTTACGACGATTTGCAAGAAGAGCTGGAGTCAAGAGAATTTCGCCATTAGTATTTGACGAAATTCAACACGATTTTCAACAATTTCCATGGACTGTCATCAGGGATATCATCCAACACACAAGATTAAGATGAAGTGAACAAGACATTGTTACTAGAGATAATGTTAACACAGGATGTATGAAAAATGGAATAATTATTCTTGGCTAGCGATTAAAGAGAAACCAAAGCAAAGGCTCTTTTCAGGGCCATCATATATTGTAAAAGCAAAAAAAACCTTTTAATGCACATGCTTGCCAGTTTCGCACTTGAGTCTTGGCGTCAAGACTTTTATTCAATTCAATAGGTTTAAACCTCATAGTTCCCACATTTTGACAATTTCAGTTTTTTCATTGTTGTTCAAAAAGCTTAGATGTATTCCTTGTATTCACCTTATCATGAGGTGATTTCCATACTTTGGGAATTTTCACAAGCACGTATTGCATTTTTACAAATGGTTTTTACTGCAAGAAAACATAATTGTGTTGCACAGAACTTATGAGTAACACAAAAAAACGTTTTTTGCTGTACACCAATTTTTTTCTAACATGAAATTATTTTTTGCTGGTATGAATCTTTTTTTCTGAAAAAATAAGTTTCATGTAGCTGACATGAAATTATTTTTGCTTGCATGAATATTTTTTTCAGAAAAAAATAAGTTTGATGTATTGCAAAAACGTTTTTGTGTTACACATAATTTTTTTTTGTTTTCAGAATTTGTGCATTGCACAAATTCTGAAAACATAAAAAATATCTGTAACACAAAAAGAGTTTTTACAATATATCAAACTTATTTTCTTTTGAAAGCTTTTTTTCATCCAAGAGATAAAATGATCATCATTACCTTTTCTGAATTTTATTCCATGAATATTTTGTAATACAACACAGTTATGTTTCACTTTCTCAGTGTCACTTTTCAAATGTTAATTAATAGTTTCGTGGCCAGTTTCGACACATTTTTTGGTTTACTTTCCTTAGATTTACATTTTCTTGAAACTTTCATTGGCGGTGGTTCTTTCTCTGGAAATATTGTCTCTATTTCATCATATGTTTTTGTTCCACTTGGTACATCCATATTATATAACAAAATATCTGTTTGCTCATCAAAAGCTGGTAACAAATTGTCGACACTTTGTTTTGGTGAGGTGTTATGTGTTGTGATATCCATTTGTGAAATCAGTTGTTCGATCTGCTTTGGATGAATACCAAACCCTGTAGAATGTGTTGGAACAGTCGGTATCCCCCACTTTTGTTGATTAGAAAATATTTTCAACTGCCATTCATTAATCCAACGTGCTTTATCATAACAGTAAAAACATGGTCTTCTATTTGCATTAGCCAGATGTTCATTGTTTTTACAAATAAAACACTTTAGGTCTTTAGATTTTTCGTCAATTCTTAAACTTGATTGATAATACTTTTGGCTTCATACCATGTACTAGGTATCATCTCAAAACGTTCGCCCACACGTCTTCTTACTTTGACTCTAATGAAGGGTTTGTTGTAACAACTGTTTGGATCACTGGCTTTTTCTAAACTTGGATCTCTAATTGTATACACCTGTGGAACTGTATAAAATTCAGCCTTAACTTCTTGATAGTTTAAATGCAAGTGTGAGGAAAAACTGAAAATCGATGATGGTCTTTTATACTCTCCTATTAAGAAATGTTCCATGTAATTATTGAAATAAACCTTGTGTGTTTGTCACATCGCACTGGAAATAAAACGTAATGAATAGCAAACAATTACATTCATTACATTTTATTTCCAGTGCGATGTGATAAATGCACATGGTTTATTTCGATAATTACATGAAACAACAGATGAACATGTAAGATGTCTCTACCACTTAATCCAGCATATCCCATTTACTTACCAGAACACACAAGGCTTTCGAGTTTTAGTATGACCACCAATCCTACTTTACAATCCAAGGAAGAAAAATTAGCCAAAGCTCGATTTTTCTATGTATTGGGTGGTACAGTAAAATGTTTTGTTGGTAGACAAGGTTTAATGAATTGGGAAGCTAACGATATTCCTTTACAAGAACGTGTTATGCTCACACCAAATTGTTCTTATATCCAACTTATTAGACACTGTCAGTTTTACAAACCAACATCATATTTGCAGACACCTCCAGATAAAATATCATCAGTCATGGATGATGGATACAGTTTAGAACAAATATTTTCAACTATGAAAAAATATGACAAAACTTTAAATGATATTCTGGATCCTAATTATTTACTTTCACTCATGATATTCGATAAGGTAAATAAATCATTTAGTGCTATGATTGCACGAAACACTGCACTTGTAAATAAATTCAAAACTAAGATAGACAAAATGTTCATAGATGGTCCAGAAAATGATTATCAGGATGGATAAGCCATGGAGGAAAGTACCATATAAGTTAGTGATACAAATTTTTTTCACAAAAAAACAATTATGGCATCAATTCAGTGTTTATTGTTTAAACACCCCTGTAATATTTTCATCTCAGGAACTAGTGGTTCACGGAAAACATAATTTGTTAAAAACCGATTGATATGAAACATGATTTATTTCAAATTGAACCTCGAAAAATCATTTAGTGTTATAAAGAATGGCTAAATGAATATAGTTTACTTAATGAGAGTGAAGATATAACAATTACAGAAGGTATTCCTGATTATGAATATGAAATTGTTAAAGATGTCTCTATTCCACATCTTGTAGTTTCCGATGATATATTTAATAAATATAGCATGGCTTTGAGTTGACTATGCCTAAATAGTGGTCCTCGAGGAGAGGATAGTCCCGACGCTATGCGTCGGGACTATCCTCTCCTCGAGGACCACAATTTTGGCATAGTCAACGAAAAGTCATGCTATATTTATTATATTAGATGTGTGTGTGTGTGTTCGGGGGGGGGGGGGGGGGGGGTCTTCATCGGTCATATATGCAAGATAATATTCTTATTCACAGCCAAAGAGAAAAAAAATGGTTCAGGGTTTAAAAAGGTAAACTAAGTTAATTCTGCCACTCATAGTTCTGGGATAGAGAGGTAGAAAACCAAAACCCCAAGAAACACAATACCATTATTCCATTAACTCCCTCCCCGCCCCAACACTACTACAAACATCACTTTCGATACACATATTTTTATTTCTCCAAACTAAATGTAATAATGTATATGGGACGAGATGTCTTGTAAAGTATTTACCCTTCAATGGAATTTTCTAAGCGAATTCGAATGTTACTATTTATAACCATGCACTATTACCGTGCACTATTCTTTTTTCAAAAATGATAGTAGGTTTGTGCGATTTCGCTGACGAACTATCGGAAAATAGGGTGTTCCTGTTCAACCAATCAGAACGCGGGAAAGTCACGTGACATCTAATATTAGGAAATAAAGATGAAGAAAAATCAAATTACGGTTTACTCGTAGATCGAAATGCAAGTGTTATTTACATAGCACAAAATATGTTTCAACGTTCTAAATCTTGTCATACCATAAGTTATTTTTATTTCAAAATGCAAGAGATGAAGGACAAATTAAAGTATTGGCAAATCAAGTTCAATTACCACATTTAACTACCGCTTATCAAGATGCAACAAGCACTGAGCATAGTTATTTATTAATTGATTTTCATCCTGGAACTCCTGATTCACTGAGATTAAGAACTAATGTTTTTCATCCTTGGGTAACACAGGATTTGTGTGGACCTATCATTTTTATACCATGATTACCCATTCTACTATTTATAAAAAACCTATGACATAAATTTTAGCTTTACACACCAACAGTGATGAACACGCCAGCAATGGGATTTCAATAATAAAAATTTACACCTACTGTAGAACTACATCCCGGTTGACCTTTGGTGACGTCGACCTGAAAGAAACTTGTCTAAATTTATCGCACGTCACCTCGTGAAGAGTGAAATGGAAGTGGCAATTATTTATTACGTTTCTAAATGGGTTTACCTCATAAGATGCCAAAAAGTAACAAACATGCATTGTATCATGTTAATAAAGCATGCATAACTCGAAACAGTATGTTATTATGTTATTAAAATGAAAAAGGTTCAGTTTCTTTTTTTCATTATGTTTCGGCGATAAAACTGTCAGCGGAAGTACTGCCCACCAATGCTCGTGTAAACAAAAACAGATTCGCTCGTATATACGTCTGGTGCTCAGGGAAAATGAGAAAAAATAATAGCGACTCTTAATAATCTGACGATCATGGTATAAATAAAATATATCCAAAGTAGCTTGGTGTACGAAATGTTAACCACTCGTGGTAAAGTGGTGTTAACTGTGTGCCGAAGGCTCATGGTTAACACTACTTCACCACTAGTGATGAACATTTGGTACACCAACCTACTTTGGGTATATTCTATATATACAAAACTATAAAAAGGATAGCGTCATGGCATTTATGTCACTTGTTTAAAATCTGTTAATGAGTACATATCATAAAGGTATCTTCCATTCGTTCTTTGGAAAAACTTTGTCATCAGCGAAATCCATTTGAAAGAGAAAATTACTTTAGAAAGGGTTTAAGAAAATTTTAAAATGGTTTACATTAGCAAGTAGAATCATATTTAATAAGAAAATTAAATTGCCAAATCAACTTTTAACCTATATGGATAACCATACACATGACCTTGAACAACTTGCAAATCCAAAAGTAAATCTTGCAACAAAATGAAACATTATTTTAAAACCAGGTCGTGGTTGGTTTTTTGGTGGTGTTATTATTCGTAATTTCATTCGATGGGATGCAGGGACCGACCTGGGCATGCGCCAGTGCGTATTTGGTTCTGAAACATCAGGACATGGCTCTTAAATCTCAGAAATAGGCTTCTCAGTTGGCGCGTAACTTCTCAGATCATATTTTGATATTCTTTCGATGGATAATCGAGAGAGACACTCTTACATGTATTATATATATGATTATCATTTATCATTGTTGTAGAGTGCTTAAGTTAATACTTCAAGTCTTAATTACCAAGCATTAATCTTCACTGTGGTTTCTGATCAAGTCTTGGCTGCCTAAATAGGCAGCCAAGACTTGATCAGAAACCACAGTGAAGATTAATGTTTGCTATAGTGTACTAAATGAAAATGATGAGAGCTATTCCATACTTGCAGTGTGTGTTACAAACAGCAGTGTGACTCCGTAAATTGAAATCTGGTGCATGAATTGAACAAATAGGCTCCGAGGGTAGAGCGTATTTTAAATAGTCCTGATCGGTCCCTGGGGATGGTTATAAAACAACTGGATCAGCATTCCGGAAGAAGAAAACACATAAGAAAAGAAAGTCACCCAAAAACATTGAATAATTCATCAAGTTATAGAGAGATAAAAAATTAACGAAAGGTCGGAACTAAATACATGTACACAAAATTTGAAATCGCCTCCTTAATCCACCAATTACTAAGCGTACAAACACAGAAACATTACTTGTAAACAATATTCAAAATAACTATCACCAATTAAGTTAGCACGTGCAGTGTCAATAACAAAATATGGTGTAAAAAATGTAAATCACGAACCAATGCATTCTTTACATAATACACAATACGTACCACTGAAAGAAAAGATTCCCACAATGACACGTTTAACACCTTTAAATCCCCCTAAACCTATTCATGGAATAAGATCTTACTTTAAGTGAAATGTTTAATAAATAAAGTCATTAAGTGCCCACTTCCCACTTATATAAATAACAATACATTTTATTTGTTTCATTTTATCCATAGATACTGATAGAGTGGGATGGTGAGAAAGAAAACAAATAAAAAAATCTTTTAGTTTTAAAAATATGGCGGTATGTTATTGGCGCTGAGTCAAATTCGTCCAGCATCTCAAAAAGAAATAATTAGAAATGCACCTAAAGAATTAATTAATTGTTTGTCAGAATGTTATCATAATCTTTCAAAATGTACATCTAACACCTAGTTAGAAAGAAAAATTGGATCCAAAGCGTGAACAACTAAGAAAACTTGCTATTAAATCAGTTTCTGTTAACAAGTTATCAGAAAGTGAGAAAGAACTTAAATATGGTAAAACTTTGGCAAAATTTCAAATGTCTCACAAGAAAGCATTACAACCTTCACTTGTCATACCCGATTCAGAAGAAAAAAATTATCTTTATGAGATCATTGGCATGGCGGGGGTTCGAACCCACGCCGAGAGAGTTTCCTTCGGCACCAACCGCCTAGCGAAACTATACTGAACCGGGTCTGTCGGTGGTCGAGTGGTGTGCGTGGTTCAGTATAGTTTCGCTAGGCGGTTGGTGCCGAAGGAAACTCTCTCGGCGTGGGTTCGAACCCCCGCCATGCGGGGTCTGTCGGTGGCCGATTGCTGTGCGTGGTTCAGTATAGTTTCGCTAGGCGGTTGGTGCCGAAGGAAACTCTCTCGGCGTGGGTTCGAACCCCCGCCATGCCAATGTAAACAAAACCAGCGTCCTTTCTTAATTCTATGGCATCCGAGAAATTTGAAAAAGACACGTACTGTCGCTGATTTCTTCTGAGGTGCAGTTCGTAGAATTAAGTGCTTAGATGCAACTATCTGATTTATGAGATCATATTATTGAAAGTGTACCTGCTAATATGTGACGTAAAGCAATTTCATTATTGTCTGCTGTATCAACTCATCCAAACATGGACTGGGATGATCAGGGTACATTAAGTTATGATGGAGAAATCATAAAGTTTCAAACATTACTGATTTTAGACATCGAAAATGTTTCAAACCAAGAGGTTGGGAAATATTCACTCGTGCATTACAAGATATAAGTGTACTACACGATTTTGAAAGAAATCGTGAGCATTGACTATTTAAGGAATAGTGCAAGGCTTGTTGTTTACTACGGCCATATATTGCCCAGTGAGGTGGTGTAGTTCCTGACGCGAAGCGGAGGGAACTACAGCACCTCACTGGGCACCATATGGGCGTAGTCAACGACAATCCATGTACCAGTTCTTATATTATATCGAACAACTCGAAAATGCATATTAACCAAATAATCTACAATCCAAATTGTAAACATGTAATGATGTTTTTATTTAAACAATAAAGGAGAAATGAGAATAATGTGTGGATATTAATAATTGTTCGACACAACAATACTATTCCTCGCCTCTGCCAATGTCTCACTCCGGGTTCTAAGGGTAGATCACGACTCGTCTTCGACTCGTCGTGATCTGCCCTTAGAACCCGGAGCTCGACTCGGATACATATTTTGGAAATCCACATAATGGTAATAATCTCTATTTATCGGAACGTATCACCTCGGAAAATTTTGCGGCTTTTCTTGTGACACTAAAACAACGAAGTGTATATTTTTTATGTAAATCGAATTGTCTAATTGGTGGCTGGGATTTTCTGCCATCATTTTAGATAAATCGTTGCTTTGTACGTTTTTATAACCAGAAAATGCATGTAGCGCCCGTGCTAAAAAAAGAAAATATATAGTGCCCGCATGTAGTGACCCTTCAGCTCTGTGCTGGACAACTACACGAAATAGGGTATCACCTTTTAGCCAATCAGAATGCAAGGAAGTCACGTGAGGTATAATATTGATGCATAGAAACACACTCCGAAACCTAGCAGTGAATATCAGAGTTCTCCAGAAGATAGCTGGCCAGATTATCATTTACTAATATCTCCAACACGTAGAAGTAAGAAAAAACAGTGGAGTGAAGATACACCAGAATCATTACTAAAACGTGAATGATAAAATTGCTGACAAATGGGAGGCCTATTGTATGATTTATTAATTGAATTGTATTACAATACAAAACATCCTGCTGGTTATGGTGGTGTACAAATATTATATAAATCAGCACATCGAAAAGATAATGCTATTACACTTAACTAAGTAAAAGATTGGTTGAGGGGAGAAAGAATATATACTTTACAAAAATCTATCAGGTGAAAATTTTCAAGATGTGAAACTATAGTAGGTGGTATTTATCATCAATGGCAAATTGATTTAGCAGAATTTCAAAGTTTAGAAACCCATAACTATCAATTTAGTTTGTGATATTGACGTATTTTCAAAATATGCATGGGTATTACCTATCCAAAATAAATCTGAAGAAACATTAACAAATTCTCTTCAGACTATTTTGAAAACTCCTGATCATAAACCATTATCATTACAATCTGATAAAGGTTCTAAATTTAAAAATAAGGTTGAACAGAAATTTTTGAAGAGAAAAAAATACTCATTGTTTTCACGACAGAAAATCCCGAAACAAAAGCAAGTATTGTAGAATGATTTCAATGTACATTGGAAACATGTATGTGGAAATATTTCACACATAAGCGTAATTAAAATATATTGATGTGTTACAAAATGTAGTGGATAGTTACAATCATAGTTTTCATCAGAGTATTCAAAAAACTGAAAGAACTGGAAAATGGAATTCCACCCTGAAAAGTGTACTGTCCTCACAGTCAGCAAAAAAAAAAGGAACCCAATTCACCATGATTACAAGCTACACGTACACACACTTGCTCACGAGGAATCAACTAAATATCTAGGCTGTACCATCGCCAATGATTTGATTTGGAGTGAACACATCACACAACAACGTCACAAGCAAAGCTAGCCGCAGTCTGGGGTTCCTACATCGAAACCTCCATATAAAATAAAAAAAGACCAAGGAACAAGAATACAAGTCGCTAGTGAGACCCCAACTGGAAAATGCAACAACTGTCTGGGATCCTCACATTGAGATCCAAATAGACAAGTTAGAAAAAGTACAACGACGAGCAGCGAGATACGTCACAGGTCGACATAGAAACAGGTCCATTGTCAACAGCATGCTGGAGGAACTAAAATGGAAGCCACTTCAAACAAGAAGAAAAGAAGCCCGACTAATTATGATGTATACAATAGTCAACAACATGGTAGCCATTGATAGCACCAACTATTTTACTAAACCAACAAGAAAATCTCGATACACCAAAAGCCATTCCTATGCCATACCAACTGCAACCAAAGATTGTAGGAAATGGTCATCCTTCGTAAACACCATAAAGGATTGGAACAACCTGCCACCTGATATCGCCACAGCCAAGTCACTCGAGATATTTAAATCCCAAGCGAATAGGCTTAATGTACACATCTTTATCCAGATTTTAACCAAGCGTACACTGTCAGAATATTCAATATGTTGAATGTGGACAGTGTACGAAAGAAGAAGAACTCCTGATTCTCTATCTATAGAAAATGAAGTAGAAGTCTCTCAGCATTTATATGGACAAAAAGCTCATAAGAAAAAATTACATTTTCAAATTGAAAATTTAGTGCGTATTAATAAAACCAATCGTACATTTGAAAACGGGTATTTACCAAACTGGACAAAAGAATTATTTAAAATTACACATGTGAAACGAACAAGACCACATACTTACAAACTTGAAAATTTAGGAGGAGATAGAATTCAGGATACATTTTATCCTCAGGAAATTCAAAGTATAAAAGATGATAAAAAGTATATTTTCAAATCAGTTCTTGACTGTCAAACCGTGTAGGTAAGAACAATTATGAAAGAACTTAAAATACATTGGGAAGGATATCCAAGTGCGTTGATAATTGGATAGCAGAATCTGATTTGGTATATAAACAAATATGTCATCAAATGAAACTTCATTACCAACTGAAAGCACAAGTGTTGAAGTACAAAGTAAACAAAATTTGAATTTTGTAGGAACCGTGTTGCAAAAAATTAAGTTACTTATTTTGCACAGATTATTATCATTTATGGTATTATAAGTACTGCTGTTACACATCTTAGTTTACTCAGTCCTTATAAAGAATTGCGGTTAGACTTAGTGTTATTAAGTAGTTCTTTGGGATATATGTTTCCAAGTCCAGGTTTAAAATACTCGAGAAAACACAAGATAAGAATAATGAAGTCATTTTACGTAACACTTCTGAGTGATAGTTCTATGAACATGTTTTCAAATAATACAGAATGTTGTTTTAAATTTATTTATTTATTGATGTTTTATGGTTATATATTTATGCACAATGGCTCATCATGACCGTGACAGTTTTACGGGTGGAGGAAGCCGGAGTACCCGGAGAGAACCACCGAGCAGCGACGAGCAGCTGCCAGCTCCCCAACATCGTAACTCCGCACTGCAGCACAGGCAGGGTTAGATTGGTTGAAGACATGCGTACCATCGGCGGGCAGTACGCCTTAGTACACGGCGTCATCGTGCCCCCACGCGGGCAACGGAGATGAAGTGTCTTGCCCAAGGACACAACGCGGTTGCCGCAGGTGGGATTCGAACCGAGGACCTCTCGGCTTGCAGCCTGCACCTCTACCTACTGAGCCACCACTGTTGTTTTAAAACACAATTACCTAAACCCTTTCATCTTGATAAAGAACGATGGGAAGTAGGTCAAGGAGAAGTAAATTTATCTTCAGAGGCAAAACCTATTACAGATGAAGAAACTGTGTTTAACCTTGTACCTAACGAATCGCCCGCATCCGCCTGCGTAATATGCAAATTCAGCAGTTGAAAAAATATTATTTTTCAAAACATTTCAGCAAAACCATATCATGTGACCCCTCGTTGGAACGAGCTCGACGAGCTCGTTCCAACGAGGGGTCACATGATATGGTTTTGTTGAAAGTTTTTGAAAAATTTTAAAAAATTATATTTAAAATAATAAATTTTGATATCGTCTGCGTTGGGTAAAGGGTTAAAATCACTGTGACAGATGGCAGAATATTGAATTGTATCTATAAAACATCTCTGAAACATACGATTCACAAAAGTATTACTGCTGCTGAATTAAGTATTTTACCAGGCGCCTGTGCAAATGGTGGCCATATAACAGAAGCAATGCAATCAGAAATTCAAGAAAAACTATATATATATTTAAAACATTTGATGTATCATTTCATCTGGGATATTCACCTCGACAATCCCGTGTAAAAATTGTAGGAAATAGTAATGGAAAAATTGGTATTGAAATGTCACTAAGTTCATTACAAAAACTGGGATGTAAAAATATACATGTAGATACATTGAAACAATGGTAAACCTATTCAGTTTGTCAGTGGAGAGATCATAGTAAAGTTGCATTATAGAGCGTAACAAATTACATTTATAAAAAATGATGCCAGTATATCAAGATAAACCACGTCAATATAGGTATGGATTAGTTTCTATGTTTCATACAACAGCGAGAACAGCTGTAATATTCGTAAAACCATTAGCCAACAAAGCATTTCAAACTTCAAAATGTGAAGGTTTGACACATGGTATACAGATAGCAAAATAACCTTTAGGAATGCAAAAAGCACCCAGTGACTTGTATGCTTGTTCCTTGATCTTTTTTGATTTTATATCGAGGTTTCGATGTAGGAATCCCAGACTGCGGCAAGCTTTGCTTGTAACGTTGTTGATGTGTTCACTCCAGTTCTAATCATTGGCGATGGTACAGCCCAGATATTTAGTTGATTTCTTGTAAGCAAGTGTGTGTCCATGTAGCTTGTAATCGTGGTGAATTGGGTTCCTTTTTATGCTGACTGTGAGGACAGTACACTTTTCCAGTTCTTTCAGTTTTTTCAGTTTTTTGAATACTCTGATTCACTCATGGAAAAGATCTTTTGAAATCAGTGCTTGGATCTGCTTTTGGTATAAAAAGATCAAAACGAAAAGCAGTAAGTCATTCTGAAAAAAAATACTCGAAGAAGAAAGACGTATAGAGCTTCTCTAAAAAGACATTTGAGACCACTTGATATATTTGCTTAAATCATGATGTTACACGGATCATGCGAACCGTTTGGAAGTAGTTTTCATCCAGATAATGTTTCAGCAAACATGAAGTGGTACAGAAAATATTGGTGAAATTGAACAGTTTCCTATTGCATCTTTACACAATATTCATCACCTATAAAATTTTTAATTCCAAGACAAGTAACCAAGTGGTTAAATCTTGCAACATCTACACTTGAAGTTCAATTTAAACTTACAAAACAAGATGGAAGTGCTTTGACTCCAGATACACAAATTGCTCCCATCAATAAGTTTTTTTCATAGTATGTTTAGCATAATTGATATCAATTGAATGGCAGTCTTATCACAGCCAATACAGATCTATATCCTTATCGAGGATTTTTGGATAATTGTCTTAGTTATTTAAAAGATATTAAAAAATCACAATTGGCTGCAAGTGACATGTGGTATTCAGATACCCCTGGCACACATACTGAAACTACAAAACAAAGGTTTGACTGAACGTGAAAATTAATTGCTGCTGGAATATATGTACAGTTAAGAGAAACAATACGCTTAGATCTATTTGTGCAACAAGAATATTCACCAAATGGAGTAGAGATGAGAATCAAATTCCATCGTACTCCATCTAAATTTTGTCTGATGGGTGGCGAACATTAAAAATTGAAATTCAAAAAGCGGTATTCAAAATACCTTCATTAGATGTGATTCCAAAATTTGCAAACGATCTTAATGCACAAATTGATCTTTCAAGTTATAAAATGCACATAAGGCGTGTTGAAAACATTTACTATTGGAAACGGCCGTTGGAATATCGCAGATAAGTTTTGCTCTGTTCCGAAACTGTACTTCTCCAAAGGATCGTCTCGCCTCTGCCACCACGGAGACCTTCTCGTCTGTTCTCTATATTCTTCCGGTGGGCGGGCCTAGATAAAAACTCCATTTGTGGTCTGTTTCCTCTCCTTCACCAAATTCCCTCGCTCTGCATCCTCTTCCGTTAGCTCATTCACTTTGGAAAAATTCATGTTGTCGAAATAACCCAGCATGAGTTCACAATCTTACACTTGCTCCAACGACGTGATAGTAAATGTCGTAAATGATTGATTTCCCCCACTTTATAATCAAATAGAACACGAACGTTCTAGTGAACATTTTATGAGCTCATCATTTCATCTTCCATAAAAAAAGAATGTGAAGTTTTCTCTAGATCAAGAAGAGAACAGAAAGTGGAGGACTGTGGAAACATCTCATAGTGAATGGAATAAGTGATTGGAAGAAGAACAGGAAAGGATAGAGAAAAAGAAGGTGCGGCGAAGACAATTATCAGAAGATTGTTTTGGACATATGCGTTGTACCGGCCCTCCGGAGTATACTCGTAAGTGGTGTTAAAAGATTATTGATAAATTGGAGCGACGTGCAGGGATTATTATAATCCCTGATGGGTGCGACTTGCCGAGTGTCTGGACCAAATATCTTGTCCGAGGGTAAGATTTTCCCATCCCACACCCGCAACTATCAGGGATTATTTTTCTCCCCCCACCATACAGCGGTTACGTTAGCCAGAGGTAATCGGTGGTCACGTGCTGATATAATCAACTCATTTGGTATTCGTTGTTTTGAAAAAATAATGACACCATCGGAAAGAGCATGCAAAAGTTATATATATACCAAAGGTATATACCACGAAATCAATTAGGAACGGTGGCATCTTGGGGTTTAAAGAGTTTTAGAGCATCAAACGTTGAACACACGGTATTCTGATGACGTCAATATGAATTAGTTGGTAGCCAAATACTATGCATCGCGTCATAATAACATTATAAATGTATAACGTCACGTGGGTGGGGTGGGATACATCTGTCTCTCCCTGCTATGTCACCCTGGACAGACGTATGTTACACATGCAGTGGGGGGAGAAAAGACATTTCTTTGCGACTCGTGGGTTGCGATACTGGTGGAGAAGTATCGGGCAAAAATGTTGATCTGTATCCTGATCCTAATTGGAATCGGAAAGAGAATATAAAAAAAATGAGAGGTTAAATTCAATAATCTATACCCGGAATTGAGTTAATTCTATGAGGATTCCTAAAATCCAAGTATAGGTTTCTGAATTTTCTTACCCTGACATACATTCAGTACACAAGTTAATCTGATTTATCATAATTCTTATCTCTACACTTCGTTTTAACGTGTTGATACCACACAACTTGTAGCTTCAAAAGTGCATCCGTGGGTGCCCCTTCCAGGGCGAAAAGATTCTCAATAGGGATTTTCTAGCACATCCCAAGAGTTTTTTTTTCTAAAAAACAAAAGTCTCAGAAAGAGAGACATAGTTCCATCACCCATTCTGTGAGTAATTTTTGGTATTGGTATTGAATGTTTGATGTATCAATCAGCGATATCCTAAAACCGGACACCAAAAGACTTATGAGTGACCCAAGAGTTTTTGTAATACATCAATCTAAGTAAAAATTAATATACAGCAAAAAGATTTTTTGTGTTACACATAAGTTTTCTTGTTTTCAGAATGTGTGCATTGCACAAATTCCGAAAACAAGAAACTTATGTGCGACACAAAAAACTTTTTGCACTACATCAAAGTTATTTTCTTGTGAAAAAATAGTCGTACAAGTAAAAAATAATACCATGTTAGAAACAATTTGGTGTACAGCAAAAAGGGTATTTGTGTTGCACAGAAGTTTTTGTTTCCCAGAATTTGTACTATGCACCAATTATGAAAAACAAAAACTTATGTGCAACACAAATACGATTTTTTGCAGAACACCATTTGCAAAATGCAATACTTTGGCGTAAATTTTATTCCGTACATTTAATACTGATTTCCCCCATAGACGACTCTGGAGGCACCCTGCCGAATTCCGTGTTACTGCGAAAACAGTGTTAATGGGCGAGTCAATTGAGCGAACTGTCAGCGAACCTTTTTAACACTGAAATTCCCATAGACGGCCATGGATGCACTCTAGCGAACTGTTTTAACACTGAAATTCCCATTGACTACCCTTGGGGCACTCTGGCGAAATGCTGAGATGTAGAAATAAGATATCCTAAAACAGTATGACTTTTTTCCCAGCACCGTTCTACTAGTTTCTTTCCCATCGAGTCATTTGTTACGCTTCGAAAAGTTTCCAAATTTCGTTATGCAATTATCGACCGTCTGTCGCCTAGTGTGAAAATGAAAACGTCCAAAGCAAAATAAAGTCGGCTCACAAAAATTTAGTTTACCAAAAATGAGATAATATTTTTAAAAAACCCAATCATTTCCATCCAGAACATTAACCCAGTCCCATGGCCGTCTCGTTTTGTGGATCCCGTTATATCAAAATTGGTCAACTTTATTCCGTTAACCCTTCGTACATCTTGACATGCTTCGAACTTTTTTAAAAAAGGTTTCTCCCAGCTGTTTTGCAAATCTGCACAAATTTGTACTAATATGTTTACTAACAGTAAGAGCTGCCAAATGGTTAGGCGTGAATGGCAGCAACCGAAGAGAAACAGCGACACGAATTTCAACAAACACTGGTTCCGAAAAGTTTGTTTTGATTTTTTATCGATCCATTTGATCAGTACAGCTTCAGTCAAGACAAACAGACTCTCCACCTTTGGGTTTAAATATCGGAATTAAAATTTGTTTATTTAAATGAATTTTAATGCATGGGTTGTGTAATAAACACAGAACGCGATGTCTGTTTGAATCGGTGGGTGTTTTACGTAACGAGATGGAATGGCGTAGTCATATTTCGCGAGAGCCGTATGTAAAACATCCACCGATTCAAACACACACTGCGTTCTGTCTTTTTATTCACAGAGTTCTGAATGTTTCACCACAGTAAGGAACGCTGCCGTTCGGGGGGATATTCGTAATGATGGCTTGAGTCAGCAGATTGAGTGTGTTTGTTCTTTCAGTCAGAAAAAGTAATGATAAACTGTTTCACGAACACCACACCAATAAAACATATAAGAGAGAAATGTTTGTTAAAGACGTGGTACTTAAGATTACAACAAGACAACCTGAGTCTACACTCAAGGATTTGTGCTCCACGTGTCTTGGCTCGGAAAAAGAAACTTGGCAAATGAAACCCACTGCGCGTGAGGTACTGTTTGAACTGTGGTACCAAGTGATTCTCACGAACTTCATTGGGAAGAGAATATAACAGTTTGGTTGAACTCTGGAGAAACATCTGATGTGAATTAGAGCGACAGAATCGTACCCAGAAATCGGCGTTGCCGCGAATACCATAACTGTGGGGCGCAAATAATCACCAGGAGATTAAATTGTAGAGGTATCTAGGGACAAGTTGACAGTACAGTTAATAAAACTGCATAAGTTTGTGATTTTTTCTGTTCGAGTTTTCTGTAGTTCTTCGCGTTGTCCAATTACAATTGTAGCAGCTCTCCGGCTGTTTTGTTTCAAAATCTAAGGGCTCAGTATTTGGGTAGCAGCCCCGACCTTATCAGAATATTTCAAAACTGGGCCCATGAGTGATGTAAAATTGTTTTGAGAGTCCTACGATCGAGAGAAAATTTGAATTTTCGAAGAAAATTTATTTTATTTCATGCTTTTGGGGTAATATCTAATATATGATCAGACCAGGATCCATGAATGGTGAAGTTAAGTCCAGAGTCGTGGCGGTAGGAGTGGGAATGCTTCCGTTTTACGCGGCGATACGACCATTGGTTCGGGTTTTGTTAGGATGAAGTCAACCAGCCATTGTTTGGTCCGTTGTTCTGTTGTCAAGTGATACATATATCGAGAAGTAAAACATTTTAAAACACAACTACATACTTCATAACCACATATTAGATTCTGTCCCGGATGCAAAGTACCTTGGAGTTGACATCTCGCATGATCTCTCCTGGAACAAACATATCAGCAGAATCGGTAACAACGCTAACAAAACTTTAGGCTTTATTAAACGAAACATTCCTTCCAAAAAAACAAAAAGGTACGCGAATTAGCATATAAGACACTTGTTCGGCCCAGCTCGAGTACGCCTCAGCCGTATGGTCCCCATACACACAATCAAACATACTTAAATTGGAAATGGTGCAAAGGCGAGCTGCCAGATGGGTCATGAATAATTTTTCTCCATATGAAAGTGTAAGTAAAATTCAGTCTGACCATGGGTTGAGAAGCCTTGAAGAGAGACGTATGTGCTCCAGGCTTGTTATGTTCTATAAAATAATTCACGAACAAGTAGCCATACCACTCCCACCCTACGTTCAACCACCCTCAAGACTTACCAGACACATGCATCCTTTCCACTTCAGACAGATCCACATAGGAGCAAATTTTTACAAATTTTCTTTCTTTCCACATGCCATTGTTTTATGGAATGATCTTCCATCAAACACTGTAACACTGCCTGACAAAGAGTCCTTTGGTAAGGCAGTGAGAGATTTAACTTATCCCTGAAGCCAGAATCGATTGTTTTTAACCTGATTTTATCTTTTTAAACACTGTTAATAAAATACTAGTCTATCATCTTTTTTTCAGACCTTACTATTCTTATTTTCATCTCTTTTCACACTAACCCCCCGACGTTGCACCTTTTCCTGCTCATAATACCCGAAAGGGGTGTGCAGCAGTATTTCAAGAAAGAAAGTCAATAACCATCATTTAGAAGTTCGGCTGTCAGCTCTGGGTTCTCAACTATATGGCAAAATGACGCATCATTCATAAAGAGGAAGATGTTGTACAACACACTGTCCCCTATATCGATTATGTATATAATGGAAAGTAAGAGATCAAACACTGAGCCTTGCGAGACTCCTGCATTAACCCACAGACAAGATGACATTTCACCATGAAACTCACCAGTGCTCAAAATAACTTTTTTTCTTTGCGTAGCAAAATGCTACGCATTTCCAAAAAATGAACAGCATTTTGTAAAAATTACATAGCTATTTTTGTATACCAGAGTCATGTTATGCTGTTTTGTATTGAATTCTTCTAAGTAGATAGAATAGTTTCCATCCATTTCTGGGCATTTCCAAATGATCTGCAACACATAAAACATTTACTATGTTTTTTTTAACTGAACTGACTTTAAGGGTTGCATGGACTTGGATATTTTCAAATAGCGTCTTGATTGTTCAATAGAGTTCTCAAAATGGAAGTTGGGATTTTTAATTTGATGGGCGTGAAGTTATTTTTAATGTACATTTTATGCAAAATGCTGTAAAAACAGGAAGAATTTAAACCAATAGAATTCATCTTACATATGAAGTTGCTAATGATGCTTGATGGAGAGTTAATCTGAGTTATGCCTGGAATGTTCCACAATCAGAAGTAAAGCATCTGTGAACTAGTTTTCAAATTTGTTTGAAAATTTTCATTTACATTTTGCGATACAAGATAATCAACTGCAGCCTAATAGGCTGCAGTTGATTATCTTATATCGCAAAATGCTATACATAATTTAACATTGTGTAGCTTTTTGCAAGTTTTGCATAGAAAAACGCGACGCGACACCGCTTATTTTGAGCCCTGAAACTCACACACTTTTTTCGATCTTCTGGATAAGACTGAAACCACTTTAACAGTTTACCCGTTATTTCTATTTTTCCAAGTTAAAACAACAATCCAGAATGTAACACCTCATCAAATCCTTTGCACACATCACACTACACAAAACGTATTTCTTCCCAAGTTGATTCCATTTTGACTTGGCAATATTTTAGTTATGAAAATGTGGATCCACTGCGTTGAGATCGAGGAGACCACTCTTCCGACCCTAGTACTGTAATTCAACAGGAACTCTTCAAAACTATAAAAAGGTTATTTTTCTCAATCGGGTAGCGATGGACAAGCGACACAATTACATAGCTCGGGGCAAGATTCCATAAATAGGATATTGAGAAATCCAGAACGAATAAAAAAATCCAAAAAACAAACGAAAATAAAATCCTAAATTCAATGTGCTCGCACTTTTTCCGACTGGGCAGTTTCCACAGCGGTGTGTGTGTGGGGGGGGGGGGGGGGGGTGTGGGGGGGGGGGGGGGTAATTACGACCGGATCGCAACCCAGTCGCCATCCGAACAAAATTACATATCCTCTTTTGTAATCATGATACTCTACTTCCATCCATATGCCAACATGTTTCGGAGAGAAAAAACTACCTTTCCTAATATAATAACCCGAGTGATAATCTAATCCTTGAAATGATTAAAGTAACAGCAATTTGCATAATGCTCAATGGACTAAGTATTTACGAATCTTGCAGTAATCAGCAAAATGTTTCTTAACATTGGGTCGATCGCACTGGAGGTTTATTTGTGTGCATTTTGGGATCAATGGCACTTTCAAGAGCCAAGGTCTACCCTGTCGCATAATATTGTGGATGGAGAAAGCTGGATCACCTGGCTGGAAACGGTCAGACTCACTGACATACTAACTCTCCCCAAGCAGTGTTAGCAGAGATTGAAGGGAAGCGAACCATCGACGTGCAGAACGACTTTGTACGCAGCAACGACGCGCGCCCACGAGGGCAATCGAGATAAAGTGTCTTGCTTGGAGGTAAAAATTTAACTCAATCATCAGGGTTCCCATACCCACGTCAATGTTAATGTTTATTTATTTTTTTATTTATTGGTGTTTAAGGTCACATACTTATGCACAATGGCTAATCATGACCGTTACAGTTTTACAGGTGGAGGAAGCCGGAGTACCCGGAGCGAACCACCGAGCAACGACGACCAGCTGCCAGCTCCCCAACATCGTAACTCCGCACTGCAGCACAGACAGGGCTAGATTGGTTGAAGACATGTGCACCATCGACGTACAGTATGCCTTAGTACACGGCGTCATCGTGCCCCCATGTGGACAATGGGGGTTAAGTGCCTTGCCCAAGAACACAACGCGGGAGTCCGAATCGATCTCTCAGACGGCAACCCATCCGAGGACTAACCGGGTTCGACGTTGCTTAACTTCGGTGATCTGAACCGGTTACCGCAACGTCACCGCGCCCCGTCAATGTTAATGTTAAAGAATATATAACTAAATAATAATAATAATAATAATAATAATAATAAATAATAATAATAATAATAATAATAATAATAATAATAATAATATCCTGGGCTGATAATATTTAATAAATAATCGAGCGACATGATGCATTTTATGTACTATGTTGCCTGCCTTAACACTTACGATGCCGAAAGAGACTTTTGTCACCTATTTTAAGATGGTTATCTGTACGTTCTGGTATGCGCAGATCTAACCTACCATCTGATTAATTGTTGGAGCCCTTTCCAACAGTTAATCAGATGACAGAGTTTCAAGTATGTCATAAATTTTATTAAACTTCCTCGCATACAGGCGTACAGAGAAGGCCTCCATATATGGATAAGGTGGGCGTGGGAGTAAAATAGGCTAAACCATACTATTTGTTTCAGCACACAGCCAAAAGTGCCTTTCAGAAAGAAGAAAATTTCACGCTGCAGGTTGCAAACTTTCTTGAGGTGAAGATCTGATAATTGTAATGTTAAAAATTATATGTTAACAGTTAAACGAAAAACTTGTGAACATACATCGTATAGTACGGGAAGTATGGTCATGACCACTAACACTAGGGAAGACAAGATTTGGGTAAGTTTCGAAACTCCACTCGCTAACCCTTTACCTAATGAATCGGAAGCATCCACCTGCCTAAATTACAAATTGAGCCGTTGAAAAAAAATCCATAAATCCAACAATCGTCGAGCTCGTTCCGACGGGGGTCACATGATATAGTTTTGTTGAAAATTGAAATCAGTTTTAATATTTTGTGCTCTGGGTGTTAAAAGTTAAGCCAGAAGAGGATCGAAATTGTAAATAAAGGGGCGTCCAAATCCATGATCAATCGCCGGGGGTTCGGTACGACAAAAGACCCTCGTTGAGGCCTTTTGCAGTCCTCTTTTTTAAGGTAGCATGATACAACATAGGGCTGTCCAATATACCCTGCGTACGCGGTGATAGGCAGAGACGTGGCCAGAGGTTTCCGATTTGGGGGTGGTTGTAGGGTAGTGAATTTCCAACTGGGGGAGGGACCCCCTCCAGGTCCATCCCCCAGTTTGGAAATTCACTACCGAGAAGGATTTTTAAAATAAAGCTACGAAAGGAGGCATAAAATTGATTCTAGTAACTGAAATGCCAACATATTTATGATAGAATTATCAGATTATTATTATTTGGTATTCTTCTGGGAATTGAATATGTACTAAACAAATGCTCAAGCAAAGAACTTTGAACAATTCACACTGTCCTAACATTAAATCAGACCTTATGCAGGAATGATCAGTTTTCGATTTGTCATCATTTTGTAACTGTGAATGATGGAATATATTCTGGATAACGATTTTACATGATATGATTTTCTTGAAGTGCATTTCGAGGATTTTTTTTATTACGATAAGTAAACGTGCTATAGAAATCTCGTACCGATTGACATCATGCATACTTATGAAGCTCGATATTGCATACACTGTAGTTGTAAATATTAACAGTTAGAATGTTTGCCGATTTTAAAACGAGTTGGAATTTTGGGAAGTAAAGGAGACATCCGCATCGTCAAAGAAGATCTAAAATCCAGATAGATGGAATTTCGGACTTCTCATGACTTGCCCTCCGAATTTCCAACTATAGGACATTTTTGCCAGGAATCGGGGTGACACACCCCTACACCACCTGTTGCCACGTCCCTGGTGATAGCCTCGTATACCCTGATGTTTTTGTTCAACACCATGGGGTACCACGACACTCTATTACAAGGGATAGACAGAGCAGGCAAAACCATTGTGTCGCTAGTGAGGTAACCGGAATTTAAATCTATTGGGACTAGAAATTTTGTTTGTAAAAATATTATAAAAAATTATAAAATAAACTGTTTACTGGCCAAAATAGCAGAGTACTCAATATGCCGGTATGACTGCACAAAGAAAAGCAGATAAACTGGGTGACGGACGAGTGTCAGTTTCCGCCTGAATCCTGTACTGGAGGCACCGGCAGCCAATATTTCCGATAAATTCAGTAGAAAAAAACAAACAAATCGACATTACTTTACCATATTTACGGTATTCATTGACAATACTCATTGGAGATCTCGGACCTTGACGTTGGGGCAAATCAGGGCAAGAAGATCGCCAGAGAAAGAGGTCATGGAGGATTGTAACCGTAATTGGCGAGAGGGGGGTCAAATCAAAGAGGTCTTTGGGTGGCCTGCGTGATAAAGAGAAGCCTGGTTTTGAAGAGTACCTTGATGGCACCTTTGGGGGGGTCACTGTTGTTCAAGCTGAGGTCGCGGTCCCCTGGAGCTGAGGGGAAATATTGGGAAAAACAGTGAAAAGGAGAGCCAGATGTGTAACTTGGGCGTGGTGGAGACCCTGGAACACTTTCTTATAGAATGCCCAAAATATCAGTCTAAAAGAACAAGATTCACGGGGAGTATAATGGGGAAGTGGGATGGGAGAATGAAGGACATGTGGTTAGGGGCGACTCAAAGGAGAGGGTTAATATACTAATCGAAGAGATTCGGAAGAATGGGGCAAGGGATGTCATCAAGCAGTTCGTCTCCGAATGTTGGGAGGAGAGAAGGAGCGTGGGAATAGGGAGGCAGTTGGTAGAACATGGGTACCAAGGCCTTCTCATACGAGAACCGCGACAAATCAGCGGCCGGCCGAAGTGTTATTATTATTGACACGCAAACTCTCGATAATCATGGCAGTGTCGAGACTTAAAGTGTGTATACAGAACAAATGTGTTAAGTTCGATAATACATAGCACAACATTCCTTCGCCAGCTGTGGTTTCATGTAAAAAATCTTGAAAAAATGTTGTTTACGTGGAACAGGTTTCTGTTATTTTAGTTGAGGTCAAACAGAACACTTGACAGACAAAATGAGAAGTTGATTCATGTTCATTCAATGCTCGTTTTTCTATTGGTTATTGACTTTTGATGATTGGTAATGAACAGAAAAGAAAAAAGCACATGCTGTTCTGGTTTTATTTTCCACCCCAGAATATTTCCTGGACGAAGAGAGACAACTCTTTGATGGTAAGGTGAAATTGTTTCTGTTTTAAAAACAACCAGTACAGCAAGTTATGAAAGACGATCGGAAACAAAACAAAAAGCGCTGTTATCGATTTCGTCTTTCGAGTAGTTCGGTAACATTATCTGTTCACATCATCTAACATTATGGGTGTTTATGTCCGTTTAGAGCTCAAACCCAGTAGCAGCATTCAGCAACTAAATTTCTCTAGTACTACATTATTCCTATCCGCCTCCCCCCCCCCCCCCCCCCCCCGATACATCAGTACCCTTCCTCTGTGTGTTTATTGCCCTTTGGCTAAAACTACTGTTTTAGCACTACAGCATTGCTACGCTAGCTACGATATCCATGACCACTGCGGCTGCGTCTCGTATTACTTACTACTATTACTACACTCTGTGAACGCGCTACTTTCGCGGCAAGGAACTAGTCCAAATATACTGGTAGTACTAGAACAGGGGGATATCCTTAATTTGTCGGACCCTGCGCCAGACCCAGATATGACGTAATATCACGGTGCATTATGCGTCATATGTGTTGCAATTGTAGTGCGCGTGAACGCCCATGTTGTGACATCATCGTGACGTGATTCGGGGTGCCAATGCGCATACACAGCTCATGTTATTTGGGATGACACGTGTTTCCGCCATACATTTGTATAATGGAGGCCCCATCTTAGTTTCAATGGTGGCACGTGGTAGCTGTGTGCCCGGAAGGCTCCTAGCAGTAATGGGTGTGTTCTGAGGATATGTTCCATTTAATCGGGTAATATATAGAAAATCCTAATGATATTTTAAAGAACCGAATCTATTCCGACAAGGCTATTCGCTAGCAAATGATTATTCTAATATGGGGGGGGGGGGGGGGGGGGGGATTTTGGGTGTGATTATTCTAATTTATTATGCCTCACGTTTGTAACATCAGCCGTGATTGGTTAATTTGACACCTTCTAAAAGTCATAGTACTGGAGTTTTGGGGAAAAACACAGGTACTATCGGAACGTTCTTCCCTGGAGACATGAGAACAAAGAAAATGTAAGCTCCACTTCCATTGACCAGCGTCGATTACGCACGCTCTGATTAGAATTTCTCAACACCAAACGCTGGCGCCGTGTCCGTTTAACTCTTTTCGCCACCGTAGACACAAACTTACCAACAAGTATGTCATCTTCAGTGAGTATGTTTCCAATTTTAACTGCAAACAATGAATTCAAAAGAATCAGAAATATTAAAAACTCACGTGCTGTTCACCACTTTAGTGGTGAACAACACGTGAGTTTTTAATATTTCTGATTCACAAACCCAGGTACTGTCGACCGATAGAACATGAACAGAAACGTTCTAATATAATAGGGGTGGGGGATTTTGGGGTGTGTGTTCGAATTTCTAACAATGAAGTCTGACCCTACAAAGGAATTTCATGAGTGGGATTCATGTGAACGTGGAACTGGTGGTTGAAGGAATCCTTTTTTTACCGTATAAAGACATAAGGCGATCGCGGTGGCTCAATGGCTACAGCGTTGGATTTCAAGCAAAAGGTTCGCGATTCGATCCTACCAGGGGTGCGTGTGTTGTGTCCCTGGGAAAGGCACTTAATTCCTATTGCCCACGTGGAGGCACGGTGGGGCTGTGTACTTAGGTGGCCTGCACGTCGATGGTGCACTTGTCTTCAACAAATGCTAACTCTGTTTTTGTGGAGTTAGTAGGTTGGGGAGTCTGACAGTCGCTCGCCGTTGCTCGGTCGTCCTCTCTGGGTTCTCCGGTTTTCTAAAACTATCCGATACGTGGTGATCTTGACTGTCGAAAGTGTCGTTGAACCGGAATAAATAAATAAATAAATAAATAAATAAATAAATAAATAAATAAATGGGCGTGCGGCTAGACCTCAAGGGGCTATTTTCCCGCCGTAGCCCACATGACTCTCACATGGCGGTAATGGGAATTCTATAACCACGGGTTGGTCATACAAAGGGATTTTGTTAATTGGCTTTCAAGAGTAGGATTCTTTGCCGTCTTCCTGAATCTTCTGGTGGTGTTCGATGGACCGCCAACACAAGAGGCTAGTAATGTTTGTAGTAGTAGTGGGTTGTTTGTAATAGTAGTGGACGACACGCACAGGGCTGATATGGCCGAGAAGTAGTAGGTATTACAGGTGATACTTAGTAGCTTAGTGAATAGTAGGAGAGTAGTGGATGGGCATTAGCAGTATTGAAAGACGTCAGGACTACACAGTCCCCATACAGGTAATAACAGAGACAGAAGACAATAACAATCACAAAAACTGTACTAGTCACAGCAGACCATTTAGTTGTGAATAAAATAGAAGCACATATGGAAGGCACTGGTAGGAGTACTACTACTGGGAGATGGCGAAATGGGACTAGCTGATAGTGTTGACGCAGCTGCAGACCGGGGATGTCAAGATTTACATTTCATAAATGAAATATTGCAAACTAAAGACTAAATCAGTAACACAACCATGTCCAAGGCTGACCAAAACAGACCAGAAAAGCTAAAAAAGTTGGTTCTTCTGGGCTTTAGAAGAACAATGCGGTACGTAAAATAATTCATGAGAGGTGAGGGACGTTGCACAAACACGAGCGCGGGAATGCGCACGAGTGTTTTACAATATAGAATGAATTATTTCACGTAACCAGTCCAGTCAAGCGATTACTCTGTCTATTACTTTTCATTATTAACGATAATTATATTATTTAACCCTTTACCTAATGTAACGGACAAAAACGGCCAGCGTTATTCTCAAAACACGCCAATTAATTTTTCATTATTTTTTTCAGTTTTTGTCCTTAAAACATAGGTTATGACCCCTCATTGGAACGAGCTCGTCGAGCTCGTTCCAATGGGGGTCATAACCTATATTTGTGAGACAAAATGAAAATAATAGTTATTCAAGAATTTATTTTGCAAGTGTCCTCTGCTTTTCGTGTTAGGTAAGGGGTTAAAAAAACAAAAAACAATGAAGTCCCCATTACACCCACGGCAAAGCGTCTTCGTTTGCGCGCACGGATACATGACACAATTGTTGATTACATAATTCACTTGTGAAGTTATCGTTTATAATCAAACCCGGAAATCCCTGTAAATCTCACTTTGGAAAGTAATAAGCAACAGTTACTAACTGAGGTGGAGGTATTCATGAATTTGAACACCCTGCCAACGTGCGGTATGTGACGCCGATCCGCGAAGCGGTGAGGTTTTACAGCACGTTGGCAGGTTGTTCAAATTCATGAACACCGATATCGAGGTTAGTAACTTACTTAACGCCAATTCACAGAACTCACGGATCCGAGTATGGTAAGTAAGTACCGGTATTCAAGTGATGTCACTTGGATGCCTAGTCTATTGTTCTATCAGGTATTTCGCATCTTTTACCAACCCGGAGAAGACAAAGAAATTGGGGTGAAAGGAACTATCCTATGGAGATCCCTGACTTAGAAGCGAGATCAATACAGGATAAAACATTTATCAGAGAAAAATTTATGGAGAATTATAACCGAAATTAACGAGAGATGGGGTGGGAAGTGGGGAACAAAGCAAAGCGGTCTTTGGGTGGCATGCGTGATGACGAGAACCCAGGTTATGGGGAGTACCTTGATAGAACCTTTGGAACGATCACTGTTGTTTAAGTTGAGATCGAGGTCGCTGGAGCTTTAGGGGGAAATTGTGAAAGACACTGAAAAGGGGTGCCAAATGTATAATTTGGGAGCAGTGGAGAACTTAGAACACTCTCTCTTAAGATGTTCAAAATATCAGTCTGACAGAACAGCATTCACTTGGAGTATAGTGAGGTAATTAAGACTCTCTGATATGAACACCACAGCAAACCTGCGGGCGGTCAAACTGGACGCCAAAGAGGTATTATTATTATAATTATTGTCCGTTTCATTCAAATGCTTAATCGTACACCAAAACCCAACCAAGTGAGAAATTATGCGAGTGTTACGTGATTTGCATTGAATAACGATGTATCATTAACATGGCTTTTCTCAAAGCTACAAATCGTCCCCTGAGTTCCAATGTGTTCTATGTGCCAGTAGGCACATAGAACACATTGGAATTCAAGAGACGAAATGTTCAATGCAAATTGGGTCAAGTTTCATTGAGTATACGGGTTAGCTGGAATTATTGGGGTTTTTGGTATTTGGCACAGTTTCACTATTTCTGTTATTCTGTATTATGTGCAACAGTTAAGTTTCTTTATTTGAACACTTCACAAAATGTCTCTGATTTTTCGAAATCTCATATATTTTTATGTAAATGTTATTTAGACTCCACATGCTGGAATTTAGGCGTGCGCATCTGTTTGTCGGAATATTTTGATATCCGTTGGAAGAAATGTTAACTATCCGAACGGCATTTGAACGCCACCAATTTGACAAAACTATAGTTTGTGTTATGCTAAAATAAGCCATACCTTATGTTTCATATGTCATTTGTGTGAAACAGCTAGTTCCGACTAATCTCGAGATTAACTTGAAGACGAGAATTTTTAGACTAAAAAACAGAACTTTCTTTTGTTGTCAGTTTTTAAAGAATTACCTTTGTTACACAATATTAATTTTTTGAGATAATAATAATATCAAACGAAAGTCCTGGGTCTATTTCATTTATTATTGTGTTGAAGAAGTAAAATGTATTAGATTCCAAATTCGCGCCGATGGCCAAGGGCCCGAAAATGTTAACTCTAGCTCAATTATGTCGAGAAAGTTTGAGATCTAGCTTTGTGCCGGATCCTCTAAAGACAGTTTTCTGATAATGTCGTCTTCTACTCGTGTTACGGTACCCAGCCGTGGACTGGTCACTTTCCACGTGTGGGCAATATTTCCACGAACGCAATACAATTAGATTCCATACATTACTTACAGGAATAATCATCAAAAATTTAATTAATGAAGCACCGGGTACAACCCAGTTCTTCATTAATGACAATCTTGCTTATTATGGTAAACACATGCGTGGACATCACTGCGATGTGTGGATGATGACCAGTCCACGGCGATTGTACTGCAGATAAACCAATAAACTAATGTATGGGGAGGGGGGGGGGATTCAATTGAGATCAGGGACACCTTGGTTGTCCCGGGCGAATAAAACTAATTTGGCCAGTGGTGTCATAAAAACTAGTCGTCAGATGGACGAGTGTATTTTTGGAACAGTATGTCTGAGAATTTTATCTTTCATTTAGTAATTTAATAAATCTATATACTTTTCACATAATCACTGTAACATGTCCCATTACGGAAATATCGTTCGCAACACGTTTAATAAATGCATGATGCCAGACGTCAATTTCGATCCCGCCGTTGAGTTGGTTTCGACAGTTTCGCCAGAGGGCCGACTCGTCACAGGACGTGTAGCCCCGTCTATGCGACGTAAACGTTTTGATTGCATTGCATATCAAGGGAGATAAGGCTTGAATTTCCAGCTGGACACGAACAAGCATTATGACACGGAGGCGGAGATAAAAAGGAAGGAATCGCACACTCCACATTAAAATAACAGATTAACTCTTGCCCTGATACCAATTGCAGACATTTGCAAAAACATTTCCTCGTTAAGAAATTTCATCTTTTGACTGGAAAACATAGCTTATGACACCTCATTGGAACGATCTCGTTCCAATGAGGGATCATAAGCTGTGCTTCGAGGAAGAAATAAAATGCGGTTGACTTTTTGTGAATAGCGCTGGTCAGTTTTTGTTGTTACGTTAGGTTAATGATGAAATTACAAATTATGTGATAAAATGTATCCTAAATTTGTCACCCTCTGATAAAATTTCTGAACCGCGTGTACCAAGTAAGATCGACCTGAACCTCGATAAACGTCGGCTCAGATTAATATTATTTAATTCCGTTTCAGAAATTCCATATCAAGTCATCGCTCAATTTATATTGGGGGTAAATGGCACTTTTGACAGCTAGTGTCACCTTGTGTCAGATAATTTTACGGGTGGAGGAAGACGGAGTACCCAAAGAGAAGCAACGAACAGTGGTGAGCAACTGTCAGACTCCTTCACGTACCAGCTGCACACAAACAGCATTGGTTGAAGAGAAATGCACTATCAACGTGCAGTACGCCTTAGTACACAATGCCTCCGTGTCTCCACGCAAGCAGCCAGCGTTATGTGCTTTGCCCAAGGACACAACACAATTAATAACCCTGGTGGGAATTGAATCTCGGACCTTTCGGTTTGAAGTCCAATGCCGTAACCACTAAACTACCGCGCTCTCTTGTCTCTCATTGGAGATTCTCTAGATTTACATGTGCATGCACGTAAAAGAGTGATAATCAAATTGTTAGTTGCATAATTTACCTTTGAAGCACGTACGCGTTTATTTCAGTAATAATTTTTGTCAACAATATTTGCACGATCGATTTATCCTGTGTCTGATAATCATATATTGTCTGCAATCTGGTAATAACTACAAATTGGGAGCTATTTCCGTTGATAGAATCAATCTTTCCTAATTACTGCATTGTATCAAAACTCTGTTATAACTGGGAGTCTATTGTCAGTTGCATGCAGTTGTTATCGATCAACGCGGAGAAAACGGCTTTTGTTTAATTTATTGAGAGGATACAATCTCCTGTGATCAACTGCTGATTTACAAACATAATGATTTAAATGACCGGGAATAGGTTATAATGTTACTCTTACTAACAAATCACATGTGGACTAACGCTGGTGATATTGGGGGTAGTCTATGGTGGAGGGAACGGACAAATAAACGAGGGGCATAGCCGGAACTCAGTCTAGAGTTATTTATTTATTTATTTATTGGGGTTTAAGGGCCTATATAAGTAATGAAATTTGGTTTATTTTGAATATTCTCACCTCCGATATTCCTTCAATTCAAATTAAATATACACAAAATGTACATCAAAATGAAGGTTGGGATGTATAGAACACGAAACACATGTGTAATCAACTCATAGAGTCGACTGTAGGCACCACTGGTTCCTGGAAGTCTGCTGCCGTATTCGCACCAGAACTGATAATTTAATAATATTTCACGAAAACAACTTGTGGCCAAATGTGCGTTACATATCCAAGAACAAAGCTAGGGGATAAAAATTCTTCAAAACACGGCGACAGAGCTGCATTGGGGAAAATTCCAACGCTTTTGCTTTTGTTTACGTATGAGTATACTTTCGATTTCCGGCCGACGTCATCGGACAGAAAACGCATATAAAAACAACGCCGTCTAAAATCAAATAATGAAAAAGATCGCCTCCATACAGTATACTGTTATTAGATAGAGATTGCACAGTTGCCATATTCAATGCAAGGTATCATGATACCTGTTGAAATTTCTTAGAATTACGATTTTGTTTTTTGATGGAAATTCGTGGTAACGAGTGATTTGCGCATGTCTGTCGAGCATGGAAACCATCTTCAATAAAAAATGCTGACAGTGTTGCCCTTTTCCAAAATGCAGATCTATCACTGTATTCGAAAGTGTTTTGAATGCCTAGCTTTGTTCTTGGATATATGAAGCACATTTGGCCACAAAGACGAAATATTATTTTATTATCAGTTCTGGTGCGAATACGGTAGCAGACTTCCAGGAACCAGTGGTGCCTACAGTCGACTCTACGAGTTGATTACATATGTGTTTCGTGTTCTATACAGCCCAACCTTCATTTTGATGTATAATTTGTGTATATTTAATCTGAATTTAAGGAATATGAGAGGTGAGAATTTCAAAATAAACAAAATTCCATTACTTATATAGGCCCTTAACGGAGTGCGATGGCTCAGTAGGTAGAGATTCAGGCTGCAAGTAGAGTGGTCTTCGGTTCGAATCCCACCTGCGGCAACCGTGTTGTGTCTTTAGACAAGACACTTAATCACGGTTGGCAATTACCTACGTGGGGGTACGGTGGCGTTGTTTACTGTAGCGGTCGAGGTATAAAGGCCATTTACCAACCAGCCTGGTTGGTCCGGATCTCTTAGTCTCGTGGTAAATCGGTCGCTCTGTGTGCTAGAGGTCGACGGTTCGAACCCCGGCTCCCGCACTTATCTCCCATCCTGTTACATTTGGGGGCTCGTCCGATCCTCAGCAGTAGGTGGCACTGCGGGTGTTTCGACCGCTCTGAGGAGGAACCTGGGTGAGATTCACATGTGGTGAATCTCAAAAGAAGGGGAGAGTAGTGTAGCGGTCGAGGTATAAAGGCCATTTACCAACCAGCCTGGTTGGTCCCGATCTCTTAGTCTCGTGGGAAATCGGTCGCTTTGTGTGCTAGAGGTCGACGGTTCGAACCCCGGCTCCGGCACTTATCTCTCCTCCTGTTACATTTACTAAGGCGCACTGCACGCCGACGGTGCACGTGTCTTCAACCAATGCTAACCCTGCTTGTGTGGAGTAGTACGACATTTTCGACAGTGAGGGTCACCTCGTGTTGGATAGTTTTACGGGTGGAGGAAGCAGGAGTACTGGAAGAGAACCACCGAGCATCAGCGAATTGTCAGACTCAGCAACGAACTAACTCAACACAAGCAGGGTCACAAGTGCACCACCGACGTACAGTACGCCTTAATACACAACGCCACCGTGCCCCCGCGTGGTCACTCAGGATGAAGTGCCTTACCTAAGATCACAACGCAGTTACCCCTGACGGGGATTGAATCGTGGTCCGTTCTGTTTGAAGTCCAAAGGCGTAACCAATGAGCCAATGCGCTCCGTACACTAGAGATTATTTCCTGAAGATATCAGTGAGTTTGACTATTTCCCTAACGACGTGACCTCACAAAATACAAACGGAGAGGTTGAAAAAACAATTTCAACAAAACCATATCATGTAGCCCCCTCAATGGAACGAGCTCTATGAGCTCGTTCCATTGAGGGGCTACGTAGTATGGTTTTGTTAAAATTTGGTAAAAAATTTGAAACCCAAAAAATTAAAATAATATATTTTGTTATGCGGTGCGATTTTAAAGGTTAAAACATTAAATGGGGGTGGGAGGGGGGGGGGGGGGGTACATATACATTTACTCAAAAACAGTATTCGATAAGGTCATTAGTTTAGAGATTGTCTAGATTCTTCGGGCTTACATCGTCTCGTCAAAGCTGCTCATACTATCTTACTCCACGACGAATATCTCGGTTAATTTCGTCGGTGGGCTTCCAAAAGGTCATATCTCCCGTTTTGGCGAGAAACACTTTTTTCTAAAAATTCGGAATCTACGGGCGCGATTGCATAAGATGTTTTAGAACAGGAGCCATTAATCAGGACGATTTATGTTTTTGGTTCGAGATGTTCACATGCCCTCCTAAGTAACGTATCTTCAACGCATTGTAAAAAAAAACGCACAGGGAGTAATGATTCTGAAATGTTGTATCTCAAAATTCACGTCGTGTAAACGTCGGAAATCAGCTTAATAGTTGGAAATTCAACGGACGGTAATTCTGGACAAACCAATCGTAGATTGAATGGTGCAACGTGTCATAAAATCACAAACGCTTCTACGTATTATCCAGTGGCGCCCCCATGTCTGATAAGTACCTCTGCGTATTATCCATTGGCGCTCCCATGACAGATAAACACCTACACGTACTATCCAGTGACGCTTCCATGCCTAATAATCGGGGCGCGACTGACAAAAAGCACTACGTATTATCCAGTGACGCCCATTGACTGTTAAACACCTCTACGTATTATCCGGTGGCACTCTCCTGAATGATAACCACCTCTACGTATTATCCAGTGGCGCTCACATGACTGATAAACACCTCTGCGCATTCCCGTGAAGCTATCATGCCTAGCAAGCACCTCTACGTTGTATCCAATGGCGCCCCGTGACTGATAAACACTCTAGGTATTATCCAACGACTCTCCCATGACAGATAAACGTCTGTTCGTATGATCCAGTGGCGCTTCCGCGACTGATAAACACCTCTTCGTTTTATCCAGAGACTCTCCTATGACACATAAATGTCTGTACGTATTATCCAGTGGCGTTCCCATGACTGATAAACACCTCCACGTATTATCCAATGACTCCCCCCTGACTGATAAACACGTCCCCGTATTATCCAGTAACTCTCCCATGACAGATAAACGTCTATTCGTATTATCCAGTGGCGCTTCCATGACTGATAAACACCTCTACGTATAATCCAGTGGCGCTCCGATGACTGATAAACACCTCTACGTATTATCCAGTGACTCTCCCATGACTTGTAAACGCCTCTACATATTATCCAGTGACTCTCCTATGACAGATGAACACCTCTGTTGTATTATCAAGTGCCGCTCCCATGACTGATAAACACCTCTACGTTTTATCCAGTGGCGCCACATGACCGATAAACACATCTACGAATTACCAAGTGGCGCTCCGATGACTGATAACACCTCTACGTATTATCCAGTGACGCCGCGTGACTGACAATCACCTTTACGTATCATCCAGTGACTCTCCTATAACAGACAAACACTTCTACGTATTATCCAGTGACGCTCCCGTGACTGATAAGCACCTCTGCGTATTATCCAATGACTCTCCCATGAATGACAATCACCTCTACGTAGTATCCAGTGACGCTCCGATGACTGATAAACACCTCTACGTATTATCAAGTCAGTGATTTTCCCACTGATAAACACCCCTACGTATTATCAAGTGGCGTTCTCATGACTTATATACACCTCTGTATATTATCCAGTGGCGCTCCCATGACTGATAATCACGTATTATCCAGCGACTCTCCTATGACAGACAAACACTTCTACGTATTATTCAGTGACGCTCCCATGACTGATAAGCACCCCTAAGTATATTCCAGTGGCACCCCATGATTGGTAAACACCTCTACTCTACGTATTATCCGATGGTGCTCTCCTGACTGATAACCGCCTCTACGTATTATCCGGTGGTGCTCTCCTGACTGATAAACGCCTATACGTATTATCCAGCGACGCTCCAATGACTGATCAACACCTGCATGTATTATCCAGTGACATTCCCATGACTGATAAACACCTCACGTATTATCCAGTGGTGCGCCCATAACTGATTAACTACTGTACGTGTTATCAAGTGACGTTCTCATAACCGACAAACACCTGTTCGTATTATCCAGTGCCGCTCCCATGACTGATAAACACCTGCATGTATTATCCCGTGACGCTTCCATGACTGATAAACACCTCTACGTATTATGCAGTGGCGTTGACTGATAGACATCGTGCGTCTTATTCAGTGGCTCTCCCGTAACTGATTAGCACCTCTACGTATTATCCAGTGGTGCTCCCATGACTAAATAATACCCTACGTATTATTCAGTAGCGCCCTCATGACAGGTACCTCTGTGTATTAACCAATGGAGCTCAGATGACTGATAAACACCTCCATGTGTTACTCACGTGCTCAATGACCGATAAATACCTCTGTGAATTAAATAGTGGCACCTTCATGACTGATAAACCCCTCTATGCACTATCCCGAGGCGCAACCATGTGTCATAAATACCTCTACGTATTATCCAGTGGGGCCCCATGACTGGCAAACCCCTTTTATGTATTACCCAACGGCGCTCCCAATGATTGATAAACACCTTTATTACACCAATAACGTCTAATTATAATAGGAATCGGTAAAAAATAAATTGCGTCCTCCCCTCACTAGTGAGATCAAACACCTTGGTGATTAACATTTCATGTGAACTTGAAATTAACAAATAAAGTTTCACAAGCGCAAAACAAAAGTTGTTCTCGCTCCACTAGTGAGTATAACAAGACGTCATAATTACGTTATTTCGACAACAAGATCCAATGTGATCTGTGTCAGCGGAAACAGCGATCAGCTGATTGTGTAAACAGATTTCTTGCGTGGTATGGACGTCGGTTTGGATCGTTTCAGTTGAAGCTTCAAATGAAAGGGGCATAATAAAAAGAAAATCTGATGTTTACTTGTGAATACCGGGATTTATCTCATGAGTGAGTGAGAGAATTCGTATTTTCACGAGCAGAAGCTGCTCGTGGAAATACGAATTCTCTCACTCACTCATGAGATAAATCCCGGTATTCACAAGAAAACATTAGATATCCTCTATATAGTTATTGTTTAGTTCCTCCTTCAGGACTGTGTGTGTATTATCCGGTAGCTCCCTTTCACTGATAGATTAGTCTTTGTGTTGTCCAGTGGCGGCAGCATCTGATAAATAACTTTATGTGCCATATGGCTGATAAATACTTCTCTGTATTATCCGGTGGCACCTCCATGACCGATAAACAGCTCTAAGCATTATCCAATGGCGTCCCCGTGATTGATAAACAGCTCTACGTATTATCCAGTGGCGCACACATGACTGATAAACACCCGTACGTATTATCCATTTACGCACCCATGACAGATAAACACCTCTACGTATTATCCAGTGGCGCTCCCATGACAGATAAACACCTCCACGTATTATCCAGTGACGCTCCCATGACTGATAAACACATTTATGTATCACCCAGTGACGTCCCCATGACTGATAAACACCGCTACGTATCATTCAATGTTTCTCCCATGACTTTTCAACACCTCTGCGTATTATCCACTGGTTGCCTCATGATTGACAAACACCTCAACACATTATTTCGTGGCGCTCCGATGACTGACAAACACCTCAATGTGTTATCCAGTGGAGCTCTCATGACTTATAAACACCTCTGCATATTATCCAGTGGCGCTCCCATGACTGATAATCACCTCTACCTATTAGCCAGTTACGCCCCTATGTCTGATAAATACATGAATGTATCACCCAGTGATACTCTCATGACTGGTAAGCACCTCTAAGTATCATTCAGTGACTCTCCCATGACTTATCAGTACCTCTGCGTATTATCCAATGGCAGCCTCATGACTGACAAACACCTCTACGTATCATCATGTGACGCTCTGGTGACTTATAAACATCGCTGCATATTATCCAGTACGCTCCCATGACTGAAAAAACACATGTACGTATTATCCAGTGGCGCTCACATGACCGATAAGCACCTCTACGTATTATCCAGTGACTCTCACATGAGAGATAAACGTCTGTACGTATTGTCCAGTGGCGCCCCCATGACTGATAAACACATCTACGTATTATCCAGTGGCGCAACCATATGTCATAAACACCTCTATGTATTATCTAGTGGCGCTCTCTCGACTGACAAACCCCTTTAAGTATTACCTACCTGTAGCGGCGCCCCGTGACTGATAAGCATATCCATATATTATCTAGTGGCATCCTCATGACTTCGTGTGTATTATCCGGTAGCTCCCCACGATTGATAAATTCCTCTATGTATTATCCAGTGGCGCCCGTATGACTAATAAATACCTTTATATATTATCCAGTGGCGCCTCTATGGTTGATAAATTCTTCTATATACTATCCAGTAGCGCCCCATATACTGATAAATAGTAATCGCTTGACTGGACTGGTAACGTGAAATAATTTATGAGAGGTGAGGGACGTTGTACGAATGCGAATGCGCACGAGTGTTTTACAATATAGGCCCTCGCCTCGAATGAATTATTTCACGTAACCAGTCCAGTCAAGCGATTACTCTGTTTATTACGTTTCATTATTAACGATAATTATATTATTTAACCATTTACCTAACGTACCGACCAAAACCGGCCAGCGCTATTCTCAAAAATGGCCAATTAATTTTCATTACTTTTTCATTTTTTGTCTCTAAAACATAGGTTATGACCCCTCATAGGGACGAGCGTTTCGAGCTCGCTCCAATGAGGGGTCATAACCTATGTTTTTGAGACAAAAAAATGAAAATAATAGTTATTCAAGAATTTTTTTGCAAGTGTCGTCTGCTTTTCATGTTAGGTAAAGGGTTAAAAAAAACAAAAAACAATGAAGTCCCCAATACACCCACGGCACAGCGTCTTCGTTTGTGCGCACGGATACATGCCCCAATTGTTGATTGCATAATTCACTTGTGAAGTTATCGTTTATAATCAAACCGGGAAGTCCCAGTAAATCACACTTTGGAAAGTATAAACACCTCTATTTGTGGCGCCGCATGGCTGATAAATACCTCTTTGTATTATTTGGTGGTGTCTTCATGAATGATGAACACCTTTATGTAATATTCAGTGGCACCTCCATAAGTAATTAACACATCCTTGTACTTTTTAGTGATGTCACATGCCTAATAAACACCTCTATGTATTACCCAGTGGCTTATAAACACATGGGTGTGTTATTAAGTGGCGCCCCATGACTTAAAAACACATCTATGCATTATGCAGCGGTGCATCCATGACTGGTAAGCACTTCGATGCATCATCCACGATCGCAAATTCGTACTAGTTTGGAGGTCTCGTTGCGTCCAGGGTCATGTATTTTACTTGTCGTATCGGTGGCCATTTAGTGCTCCAGGATAACAGCCCTCGCACAAGTCAGGTTTGTTTTGTCACTTGCCACCTACAGGAGCAACAGCAGCAGCAACAGCAGTAGCAGAAGCAGCAACAGCAGCAGTAGATGTGTATTGCCACTCTACCGCGGATATCTTTGAATTCATAATTGTAACCTATACGACGCATTTGTCCTGTTCGAATGATCACAGTTCTAGCTCAGAGGGTACAGCTGGTGTATTTACCGTCTTACTGTCGTGGTTTTGTTTGTTGATAGTAATAATAACAACAACATACCGAGAACACCGTTTATACTAGCAGTAGAAGTCGCTGAATGGCTGATGCGAAACAGGTTACATGACAACCCAAAACCACTGTGAAATGACGAAATCAATTACCTGCGACTTCCATCAAACGTCAGAGTGTTCGACAAGGTGGAGTACTGTGTGCCGATCTCTACATCAGTAATCTACACAACTGACTACACTGCCTTACTCATTGACAATAATTGCCTCAGTCAATGATACATCTCCAACCTGTACCGACGACTTAAGTCTTCTCAACTGTCCTTCCAAGCTGTAGCACTTAATGGGCATTACCTACGGTTATTTATCGGGAGGAACTGGACCTGCTACAACAGAAAACAAGTGTAATTCTGCAAGTGAAGATTCACAAAACAAAAATCTTCAAATGATTACGAATTGTGCATAGATGAAGCATAGATGGAGCATTTGTCAATTTAAGCGGACACAAGGGTATCCGTCGTACTAATTACAATTACCATCAAACCCCAGTGGATGAGGACATCAAAAGAAGCACCCTCGTTGCCTGTAATTTGATGGGTGAGAATGGCGTCCATCCTGGTGCATCATTTGCCCTATTTCGGACAAATATTCCGCGATAAACAAATGTAGTCTATAGGTAGGTGACCCTTCCAGAGAGGAATGCTATGGAACAACTTGAAAATGCCACAGACGGATGGCTCGACAGCTTCTATCTCTCTCAAATAATGCAGCAAACTCCTCTGTATGAATATCCTATATGGTCTTCGGATATCTTCGCCGATATGAAACTAACCTAGCTGTAATTTCTTTCTTTATTAAACCAAAGCAAATAAGTACAGAATGTTCTCACACCTGCCACATTTTTCTGACAGTGTAATTGTTTCTCATTTTTCACAAAGTCCTACATTTTCCCTTCCCCTACTTCAGCTATCCAAACGTCACGGCTTCACCACTGGGGAAGCCACAACATTCGAGTAACTGATCTAACTCTTCTCTCACTTCGACAAATTTCCGCTTACAATTCTGAATCTTAGTCTGCGTTGAATTCAGAGACGTGGCGACAGGGGTGGGGGTGGGGTCCTGTTGTTGGAAATTCTGAGGGCAAGTAATGAGTAGTTGGAAATTCCATCTATCTGGATTTTAGCGTTTCTTTGGTGATGCTGATGACTCATTAACTTCCCAAAATTCCAACTCGGTTTCAACTCGGCAAAAATTTCAATTGTTACTATTTAAAACCACAGTGCACGCAATATCGAGCTTCATAAGTATGCATGAAGTATATATTTATCTTTTCGATGTGCTGATTTATATAATCGCTGTACATCATCATAACCAGCAGGATGTTTTGTACTGTAATACAATATAGTTAATAAATCATTCAATAGGTCTCCCATTTGTCAGCAAAGCAATTTTATGCTTAGCTGAGTTATGGTTTAGTAATGACCTTGGTGTATCTTCATCAGGGATGTGGCGAAAGGGGTGCGGTGGGGTGGGGTATCCCCCCAATCCTGGACAAAATTTCCTATAGTTGGAAATTCGGAGGGCAAGTCCTGAGTAGTTGGAAATTCCATCTATCTGGATTTTAGAGCTTGTTTGGTGATGCTGATGTCTCCTTTACCTCCCACAATTTCAACTCGGTTTCAAATCGGCAAACATTCCAACAGTTACTCTTTACAAATGTAGTGTACGCAATATCGAACTTCATAAGTATGCATGATGTCAATCGGTACGAGATGTCTATAGTTCGTTTACTGATCATAATAAAAACAATCCTCGAAATTCACTTCAAGAAAATCACGTCATGGAAAATCGTTATCCTGAGTTAGTTCTATCATTCACAGTTACAAAATGATGAAACATCGAAAATTGATCATTCCTGCATAAGATCTGATTCAATGTTAAGAGAGTGTGAATTGCTCAAAGTTCTCAGCTTGAGCATTTGGTTAGCAAATATTCAATTCCCAGAAGAATACCAAATAATAATAACCTGATAATTCTATCATAAATGTATTGACATTCCAGTTACTAGAATCAATTTTATGCCCCCTTTCATAGCTTCATTTTCAAAATTGTGTTTGTTAGTGAATTTCCAACTTGGGCAGGGACCGGGAGGGGCTTTCCCCTCTCGGTCCCTCCCCAAGTTGGAAATTCACTACCCTACATCCCATAATCGGAAACCTTTCGCCACGTCCCTGGTTGAATTATCTGTGCAGCTCTCTTCTTTCGTCTCCCCATCCACCTAATCTTTACTAATTGTCATCATTAATTCCTCAACATGCAAAAACTCAACTTCAGGAAACTTCTTTATGCTTGATAACGCCGATTTCCTGACTGCGTTCAACTATTAATAGTAAATGATTTCGATATAAACAAATTTAGTGCGTCTAGTATCGCATAAAGAGGGACAGACCTAGCTTGGTTCAATTCACCGTTATATCAGATGAGTGTGAAGTCATACTGTTAAAACTAGAAGTCCTGTCATGAAATGCGCACAAATAGCACGCTGATATGCGCGTTAATGTACGCGTTATGGCCCAAGTAAAGCTATCAAATTCTGTACATATGGCCTGTGCACAAGCAATGTTTCAGCCAATGGACCTCCGGGTAACCCGGAGGTCCATTGGCAGAAACATTGCATGTGTTTGCTTTGAGTAACCAAGAGAAACTGTCGTGCTTTGGATGCCATTCGATATGGCAATTGCGCGCAATCCCAACGCGCAGTTAAGCCTAGATAAGCGCACTATTCGTGACAGGACTTCTAGTTTTAACTGTATCGGCCGAGTTTGATAATGGACAATTCTGGGAAAGAAATCATATCAAATAAATAAATATATATGTTCTGTAGACAAACAAGGCTAAACTCAACAAATAAGAAGTCGATTTTACATGTATATTATGTCAGTTAGCTCCAGAATCTAATCTAGAACATTTCCTGTAATTGTCTAGAACATGTGCGTCAGAGGGTGATTTCTGATTTGAAGAGAAACAGTAAATTGCAGCTCCTCCAATGCACTCTCTTCAGAATACAGTTGTTTTTAACTCACCCATAACCTATTCATGGCCTTGAATGGACGCCACTCAGAACTCCACTATCATTTAAGACGACTGAACTTCCGACTTTATACCCATTGATACTAGGGCAAAAAGAGTACAGAAAGAGATCTTAACGACCATTATTCATTTAAAAGGTTTTTAAAAGAAACATAACAAACTTAGATGTTGTATATTTGTATGTTGTGGTGTTGTTTTTTTTACTATACATTCATATGCACAAAAAGGCAGAGTGATAGCATGGTGATTCATTGAGCATTTACCTAAGTTCCCACGTCAACAGTCCAATTCTGTTCGGAATTCGACGCTGTTATGGGCTGTTTCTTTACCCGCTTTTCATGGAGATTGCGGGGAGACCACTTTTGAGGAAATGTGATCCTTTACTCACAAATCTACATGCAGATATACTTCCATGATCCAGTTCGATATTCCAACCAATAAATATTTAATTAACCCCGAACATCAAGATATTAACACAATTAGTGGAACAGAATACAGAGTATGTACCACTAAAAGAAAATATTGCAACAATGGTATGTTTCACAGCTTTGAATCTTCCTAAGCCTATTCGTACAATAAGATCTTACTTTAAGTGAGATATAAAAATGTATAATAAATAAAGTCATTAAGCGCAATCTTCTCACTCGATAGCATTTTATTTTATTTCTTTCATTCATTTCATCCATAGATACTGATAGAGACAAAATAAGAAACAAAAAAATCTTTTAGTGAAAAATTATGGTGGTATGCTATTGGCATTGGGTCAAGCTCCACCAACATTTCAAAAATAAATAAAAATGCATCTAAAAAATTAATTAATTATTTGTCAGAATTTTATCGTAATCATTTAAAAGGCAATGTACATCTAACACCAAGTCAGAAACAAAAAATGTATCCGAAGCGTGAATAATTAGGAACACTTGCTAGTAAATCGATATCACTTAAAAAGAAACAAAACCCCCAAATATTCCATCAATAAGGTGTTTTTTTATCGTTAATTGGATTACTTGCTCCAGTTGTTGGACTTGCCACAAATCTTTGAAATAAATTAAATAAAATATGAAGAAAATGGCGAGTGTATCTTATCATACGTTAGAAGACATGCAACAGTTGAAAAAAGAAAAAGCTCAACGTCGTAGATTAGCACCTAATTCACAAGTTACAAATACAACTCAACGTCAAAATAATTTCGTCATCAGTGTTAGAAAATACAGAGTTCAGAAAGTGAGAAAGAACTTAAGTATGGTGAAACTTTGAAAAACATTCAAATGTCACATAAGAAGGCATTCATTACAAGCAACATTATTTATATCAGAGTCAAAGTCAGAAAAAATAATTGTCTCTATGATACCGTATTATAGAAAGTACTATCACGAATTGTGCGCTTATCTAGGCTTAATTGTGCGTAGGAATTGCGCGTACGAATGGCATTCAAAGAACGACAGGTTCGCCTGGTTACTCACAGCAAACACAGGCAATGTTTCAGCCAATGGACCTCCGGGTTACCCGGAGGTCCATTGGCTGAAACATTGCTTGTGCACAGGCCTTATGTACAGAATCTGATAGCCTTATTATGGTCATAACGCGCAGATTAACGTGCAAGACGGCGTGCTATTATTGCGCATTTCAAGACAGGACTTCTAGTTTTAACTGTACCTGTTACTTTGAGACAGTTTCATAATTATCTGCTTTATCAACTTATCCAAACATGAGCTGGAATAATTGGGCTCTCTTACGTTATGATGGGGCATTCATACAAGGTTCAAACATTATTGATTTAATCAAGGATGTTCTTAGACGTGGAAAAGGTTTCAAACCAAAAGGTTGGGGAATATTCAGTCGTGGACTGAAATATAAAAATAATCCACAAGATTTTGTAGGAAATCGCGAACGTTTGCCGTGGATGCATAGACAACACACTCATAAACCTAGCAGTAAATATCAGCGTTCTCCAGAAGATAGTTGCTCAGATTCTTCTTTATCAATAACATCTACCCGTAGAAGTAAGAAAATGCAGTAGAGTGAAGATCAGGGATGTGGCTAGAGGTTTCCGTTGGGGGGGGGGGGGGGGGGGGTAGGGTAGTGAATTTCCCACCGGGGAGGGACCGGGGGGGGGCCCCTTCTCAGTCCCTCCCAATTGGAAATTCACTACCAAGAAAAATTTTGGAACTGAAGCCATGAAAGGGGCATAAAATTGATTCTAGTACTATTATTTGATATTATTCTGGGAATTGAATATGTGCAAAACAAATGTTCAAGCTGAGAACTTTGAACAATTCACAATCTCCTAACATTAAATCTGATCTTATGCTGGAATGATCAGTTTTCGATGTTTCATTATTTTGTAACTGTGGATGATAGAATTAACTCAGGATAACGATTTTCCATAATGTGATTTTATTGAAGTGCATTTCGAGGGTTTTTTTTCTTACTATAAGTAAAGGTACTATAGGAATCTCGTACCGATTGACACCATGCATACTTATGAAGCTCGATAGTGCGTACAATGTAGTTGTAAATAGTAACAGTTGGAATGTTTGCCGATTTGAAACCGAGTTGGAATTTTGGGAAGTGAAGGAGACATCTGCATCACCAAGCAAGCTCTAAAATCCAGATAAATGGAATTTCCAACTACTCATGACTTGCCCTCAGAATTTCCAACTATAGGGAATTTTGACCAGGATTGGGGGTGACACCCCCTCCGTCGCCACGTCCCTGGTGAAGATACACCAAGGTCATTACTAAAACAATAATTAACTAAGCATAAAATTGCTGACAAATGGGAATTCAAATGGGAGGCCTATAGATTGATTGATTAACTGTATTGTATTACAGTACAAAACATCCTGCTGGTTATGATGGTGTACAACAAATATATAAATCAGCACATCGAAAAGATAAATCCGTTACACTTGACCAATACAGATTATCACCACAGTGTGTGTCTCCGGGAATTCAGATCAAGTCGAGTTGTAGGAACAGGACAGTATTTCGACGAGCCCGTTAGGTCGAGTCGAAATGCGATTCTGTGCCTACAGCGAGATTTGATCAGAATTTCCGGAGACACACATTGTGGTGATGATAAATTTATCTCACAATATTGACCACAAAATGTGTTATAAAACTGTTTCAAGAGGAACTTTTTCATTTGCCTTATCGACGGAAAGACGCAAATTGAAAAATAGAAACGCGTTCATTGATCTCCATATTGAGGTCAGTGATGACGTTAAACTTCAGAGAAAATTACGTCACTGGGATTCACTTTACTGAATACTGCTTGCGAAGTGGAGCAACTGTGTGTTTCGTCAACGTGAATTTGGTTGTAACTTTTGCATCAATTACTGGTGAATTAAATATCCCTCTTGGTGTAAAGGTTTACTATATTTTAAAATATGCTGTCCATCGTTTATGGAGATGGAGTTTTCCACATTTCATTGCGAAAGCTAATCCTTTAACTTCAAGAGAGAAGCCTCGACTCGAGCGTTCAGGAAAATCCCAATAATGGGCTACAAACCAGCCCAAGATACCGAAAAGTGCGCATAATTTAACTATTCGTTGAGTTGACTTCCCCAGTGACATTTTAGCATGCCATACATAATAAATACGTTACAGGGCGTTTAGCTGGCAGGAACAGTGTCATATACGGCTCAGAGAAAATAATATTAGGTTCGGCTTCGCCTCACCTAATGTTGTTTTCTCTGAAGGGAAAAAACGCGAAGCGATCGAAAAATGATATTAATGCCGTTATTTTGGCAACAGCAGAATCACGCGCTTATATCAGGGGCCCTTGATACGGATTCCGAACAAGGACCCAGATACATTAAACTTTAGTTGCGTAACAGTGCGAAAACGCCTCGATTGTGAGATAGAGTAAAAGATTGATTGAAGGGAGAAAGAACACATACTTTAAATAAACCTATCCAGAGAATATTTTCAGGACGTAAAACTACAGTAGGTGGTATTGATCATGAATAGCAAATTTATTAAATAGATTTACAAAAATTCCAATCTTATAATGATCATTTTCGTTATTTAGTTTGTGTCCTTGGTGTGTTTTCAAAATATATATTTATGATATGACACACACAAATTAGCCACTTAGTATGACCCTTTTAACCCAGCACCTAACTTGAGTTGCAGACGGCACATAGAAAAAACATCCTCGTATAACTGAACATTTTCATTTTTTGCTTCCAAAACATAGGTTATGACCCCTAATTGGAACGAGCTCGTCGAGCTCGTTCTAATGAGGGGTCATAACCTTTGTTTTGGAAGCAAAAAGTGAAAATATAAAAAAAATGACTGGCGTTTTTCTTGTAGGTAAAAGATTAATACAATATAACCCACCCTAAATAGGACAGATAACTTAAATTCTCCCTACTGAAATTATGCAAATGTGACCCAGTTGTATTTTGTTTAGCCAATCAAATTGACCAGTTTTGAAATTGACCAATGAATGGTCCCAACTTTATTTATGCAAATTATGAAAATGTGGCCCAGTTGTATTTTGTTCAGCCAATCAAATTGTCTAGTTTTGAAATTGACCAATGAAATTGACGGAAGGCTTTATTTATCACTGATTAATATGAAAACAAAATATCAAATGTTTTAAAGTGAACAAAACGGACGAGTCATATGATAAATATTGATATTACCTATCCGTAATAATTCTGGAGAGACATTAACTGGTCGTAAACCATTATCATTACAATCTGATAAAGTTTCTGAATTTGAAAAATAAGGTTGTACATATATTTTTGAAGAGAGAAAATATTAATTTTTTCAGGACAGAAAATCCTGAAACAAAAGTTTCGTGGCACGATTTCCACATACATTGAAAACAATTATGTGGACCCATGTTGCTATATCTATAGAAAGTGAAGTAGAAGCCTTTCAACATTTGTATGGACAAAAAACTCAAAAGAGAAAATTACATTTTCAAGTTGGTGATTTCATGCGAATTAATAAAACCAAACATACATTTGAGAAAGGGTATTCACCAAACTGGACAAAAGAATTATTGAAAATTACACATGTGAAATGTACAATACCACCTACGTACAAACTTGAAGATTCAAGTGGAGAAAGGATTCAGGGTACATTTTATCCACAAGAAATCAAAAGTATAAAAGCTGACGAAAAATATATCATTCAATCCGTCTTTTGATAGACGATCAAGACGTGTGGGTAAGAATATTAAAGAACTTGAAGTACATTGGAAAAGATATCCAAAGAAATTTGACAGCTGGATAGCAGAATCATATTTGGTATAAAAGCGAACATGTCATCAAATAAAACTTCATTACCGAGTGAAAGCATAAGTGTAGGAATCGTGTTGAAAAAAATCAAGTCACTTATTTTACATAGATTTTTACCATTTATGGCATTATAATTACAACCATTGCACATCTTCGTTTGCAAAGTACAAATAAAGGATTGTGGTTAGTGTTATTAAGTAGTTCTTTAAGATCTATTCTCCCAAATCCAGGTTTAAATTATTTGAAACAAACACAAGATAAGAAAAATGAATTCGTTTTACGTAACACTTCTGAGTGATAGTTCTATGAATATGTTTCCAAATAATACAAATGATAATTTCAAATTCATTCATCTTGATAAAGAACGATGGGAAGTAGGTTTAGATTAAGTAATGTTAACGTCTGAGACAAACAATATTACAGATGAAGAATCTGTTTTTAAAATTATTGCAACAGATGATATTATATCGAATAGTATCAATAAAACATCTGTGCAACATACGGCTCACACGAGTATTGCTGCTGTTTAATTCAGCATGTTACCAGGTGCCTACGCAGATGGTGGTCATTTCATAGATTCAACGGAATAAAAAATGCAAGCGAAACTTGAAGATATATTTAAAACATTTATTCTGACATTGCAGATTACACAGTTCCAGGTGGCAATGAAGCACCTATTTTACGAGTAATACCTTTGAAAAACTGAAAGATTGTCTACACATTTACAAAGTTCACAAAGTATTTGATAATGTACATTACGCACCAGTATCAAAATCTTTCTTTGATCAGATTAGTATAAATATAAATGGAAACATTGGTAAACCTATTCAGTTTGTCAGTGGTAAAACTGTGGTAAAGTTGGATTTTGGAGAGCTTAACAAATTTCATTTATAAAAAAATGATTCCCATATATCGAGGTATACCACGTCTTTATGGGTATGGATTGGGTTCTATTTTTCATGCAGCATTGAAAACAGCTGTACCATTAATACAATCAATTTCAAAAATTGCATTGCGAACTTTAACGAGAGAAGGATTGAACCATGGTGTACAGATGACAAAATAACTTTTAGGAAAACGTGAGGCACCTAAAGAAATTTTTATTCATATCTTTTGAAATTAGTGGGGAATTCTGCTTTAGGTTTAAAAATACCAAAGCGAAAAACTTTATGTCATTTTAAGGCTTTTAAGAACATTTCTCAAAGAGGAAAGACGAAGGGAAAAGAGCTCATGTAAAACAAAATTCGAGACCACTTGATATATTTGATCAAATCATGATGTTACACGGATCATGCAAACAGTTTGGAAGCAGTTTTGATCCAAATAATGTGTCACTAACAAGTGGTAAACAAAATATTCGTGAAATCGAACAATTTCCAATAACACCTTTAAACAGTTCTTCACCAATAGAACTTTCAATTCCAAGACAAACAACCAATATATCTTCACTTGCAGTTCAATTTAAAATTACAAAACAAGATGGGAGTGTTTTGGTTCCAGCTACACAACTTGCTCCCCTTAATAATTATTTTCATTGTCTGATCAGCAAACCTGATGTCACATTGAATGATAGTCTAATAATTCATATCCTTATGGAAGATTTTTGGAGAATTTTCTTAGTTATCCAAAGATGTGAAAAATCACAATTTGCCGCATGTGAAATGTGGTATTCAGATGCTTCTGGCACACACACTGACACTGAAAAAAGCGCATCTAACAAAGGTTTGACTGAACATGCAAAGTTAATTGTTGATCGAAAATCTGTACAGTTAAAACCCTTTACCCAACGTAACGTCCAAAACCGGCCATCGCTATTCACAAAAATTGCCAATTAATTTTCATTATTTTTTCATTTTTTGTCTCAAAAACATAGGTTATGACCCCTCTTTGGAACGAGCTCATCGAGCTCGTTCCAATAAGGGGTCATAACCTATGTTTTTGAGACAAAAAATAAAAAATAAAAAAAAATAGTTATTTAAGAATTTCTTTTGCAAATGTTGTTTGCTTTTCATGTTAGGTACAGGAAAATAACACTTAGATCGAATTGTGCAAGAAAAAAGATATTTACCAAATAGAGTTGTGATAAGAATCGAATTGCATCGTGTTTAGTCTAAATTTTGTCTAATTGGTGAACATGGAAAAATTAAAATTCAAAAAGCTAATTTAACCCTTTACCCAACGCAGACAATATCAACATTTATTATTTTAAATATCATTTTTTAAATTTTTAAAAAAAATTTCAACAAAACCATATCACGTGACCCCTCTTTGGAACGAGCTCGACGAGCTCGTTCCAAAGAGGGGTCACATGATATGGTTTTGTTGAAATTGTTCGAAAAATAATATTTTTTCAGCTGCTGAATTTGCATATTACGCGGGCGGATGCGGGCGATTCGTTGGGTAAAGGGTTAAATGATTTCAATGCTCAAATAGATCGTTCAAGTTACAAAATGCCCATGAAGCGTGCTGAAATCAAGCCATTTACAATCGGAAGCGGTCTTCATTCAAACATAAAATACCATCTGTTTCACAAACAGATTCCAAAACGAATTATTCTTGGCTTAGTACCTAACAGAGATATAAATGGAGATATTTGCACAATTACATTTAATTTCTGACATTTGTATTTGAATAAGTTGGAAGTAATAGTAGATGGACATTCCATTAAATCTCGTCCCTTTGAACCAAACATCGAAGGTGAACTTCATCTAAATTCACATCTTTCCCTATATGAAGCTATGGGATATTTTGGACAAAATCAAACATTTGATTTATCTTTGCAGGATTATGCAAAAAAGATATACTCTTTAGGGAATTGATTTGACACATGATCGGAGTAGTAATGGGCCATTGGTTCATTCTATAAAGTCTGGTAATCTTTGAGTCGAGCTCCAGTTTTCTAAGTTCTTATTTAGGGGTGATCAGCGTTGTTGTTTATGTAGATTTGATAGTGAGAAACTGATCAACAGATTCCGAGAAGTGATATTTAACTATTAATTTTTAAAAGCCGGGAGTCGAGTTTTCTTGCCTGTGATGCTATACAGCAGGTAATCTGGGTATGACGATTCGGCTATCTTTGGGCTGGGGGAGAATTAAACACTGAGCAAGTGCTTCTAGTCAAGTGTCGTCTGCCTAAATAGGCAGACGACACTTGACTAGAAGCACCTGCTTGACTGTAAGTTTTTCACGGTATGTCATGTTGAATAAATTCATTCTGATTCCTGGCTTCTAAGAAAAATTTTGAAGATGGACTTTATCTGAATTCATATCTTTCCCTGTACGAAGCTATGGAATATTTTGGATAAAATTAAAGGATTATGCAACATGTTACACTCTTTGTGGAATTGATTTGATGTCCGAACAGAGTAATGATGGGCAATTGACTCATTTTATAAAATCTGGTAATCTTCGAATTGAACTTCAGTTTGCTCAAGCTCTTCAAGAGGTGATCAACGTTGTCGTCTATGCAGAATTGGATAGTGAGGTCAACAGATTTATAAAAGTGATATTTGAATATTAAAAAGGATGATTCAGTGTGAACATTGCAAGATGTATGAAGAAAAATAGAAACACTATTTCAAGAGTGCGTTGTGATAAAACTGACAGAATCCATTAAAGAGAAAACGAAAGATATCTGTGGAGAATGTCAATCACACACAGGAACATTGATAGATATGCACACTGAAGAATATTCCAAGAAACTGCGTCCAGTGACTATACTATATAATCTACACAAGAGAGCAAGAAAAATGAACTTATTAGAATATTGTGCAACTGTGAACTTTGAAATACACTGCCATAAAGGCATTCAAAAGTGGGGAGATTCAATAGAAAGACACTGGTCATATTATATAACATATATTGAATAAGCAGATCAATGGCTCCGCACCAGCCCTTTTTCAGGGCTAAGAGGATGGACACTATACAATTACAATATATACTTGACAACAGTTCTCAAAGGTTAGCCTTAATTGGAAAAGTGTGTTCAAACGACTTTTTACCAAAACAAAAATCTAAACATGGACAATCATATATTGTGGACTCCGTTTCCTCGAAAGAATCGGGAGAAGATTGCTTAGCAATTTATTTTTACAGACAATTGGATGTATGTCGTTAGTATGTGAATAAACAATGTCAATTGTTCTCTTTGTAATCGTCTTGTTGAGAAATATAACAGCTGATGGTAAATTTATCAGCCATACCCCAAATATAACTATTGAGGAGGTGTGACGCCTCTATCCTCAAGTGTAAAAATACGTGCAAGAACAATAATCAATTCTTTGACATGACTCTCCCGAGAAAACAACGAGAATCAATTTTGATTCTCGAAAGAATGCTATTTGATCCTTGTCGTAAATACTGAAAGAGTCCCGACCGGACTGTGAAATTCTGATTATGTTTTGCTTCCTCAGGCAGTCAAGACTTAACTAGAAGCCACCTCCCATGTAGTATAACTTTCATCGGCCTAACCCCCAAAAGCCTGCCAAAATGTGAACTAGGCCTTTAAGTTTTAAACTCTAGAAGATATATAAATGGGAGGTGTATTTTTTAATATGCGCTCCTTGAACTGACGAGGGTACAACAGTACACTCAAATGTTAAATTGCCTAAGAACTGAAACTTGATTCACACAGAAGAAATTCATGAAATCAAAACTGATTCCAGTGAATCAGAACAAACTCCAAGGCTTGGAGTCAATGATATACATTTTTACAATTGTATTTTCTTGAATTGTATTTTCTTCCTTTTAATATAACTGACTAAAAAGAATCATTAGCATTTTAAAAGATATGGCAATTTGCCAACTCGCAAATTGCCAGGTCTTTGAAAATACTAATAATCAATTTTAACCCATTTAAAGTCACAACTAGAATATACACTTGGCACCTGGTCCTATCACTCTTGTGCGACTAAATACACGTGTAAAATAATCCGGAACATCGATAAAAACAAGGTGCAGAAACGAGTCTCGGAAATAGTTTTTTTTATAGAATGAATGATGCTATCAGCTGGAAGGAACATTATTTGTAAAATCGAAATTTGGGAGGAGCAAAGCCTAGATCAGCAGGGATGTGGCGACAGGGGGGTGGGTGGGTGGTAAGGGTGTCTCACCCCCCTCCTCCCCCAAGCTAGGAGTATTTTTTTTCAATAGTTGGAAATTCCGAGGTCAAAAATAAAATGGTTGGAAATTCAATAAATTAACATTGTTCATGAAAAATATTAAAATTCCAACTAATGATGAGAAATTTTGATCTTTTATTTCCAACTGGAAACTTGAGTTTCTAATTTCCTACTCTAAAATTGACATGACCTCAAAATTTCGACTCTGACATCAATCCGGTAAATTTTCTGACCCAGACACATTATAAATGATGCTTTTTCCGTTTCAGGACTAGTGAAAATTTTCAGAAGGGTTCATAACCCTTTACCCAATGCAGACGATTTCAAAATTCATTATTTTAAATATAATTTTTTTAATTTTTAAAAAAAAATGTCAACAAAACCATATCATGTGACCCCTCTGTGGAACGAGCTCGACGAGCTCGTTCCAAAGAGGGGTCACATGATATGATTTTGTTAAAATTTTTCGAAAAATAATATTTTTTCAGCAGCTGTATTTGCATATTACGCGGGCGGATGCGGGCGATTCGTTGGGTAAAGGGTTAAAAGATATCACCCAGCGCTGCAGTGCAACCACCTATCGAAACCACTCACAGTTGGAATTTACACCGGTGGCACCCCCACCCCCAGCTGAAACCCTCTAGCCACATCCCTGTAGCTCAGCTGCATTATTCGATATAAACAACACACAAGACATGCACACGGCAGTAGTGAATTGATTTATCCAAAGTAATATGTAGTTACGTGAGCTTTTATTTACACTGAAGCGTGTTTGCATTAAACTGCCGACTCAGCTCGTCGTTTAAATTGAGACTGTCGATAATAAATGTTCCGGAACTTCAAATATTGGATTGTCAAGAAACAGAAATAACAACCTTATAAGAAGCAACCTGTTACACGAAAAGAAGAGAGAGAAATGCAATGGCGAGTTAAATATGTTTATTTGATCCCACGATGCGTTTGCACAATAGTCGTGTTAGTGTTTTTGAGACAATAGACTACTAAAAAATAATACACCAAATCTGGCCCACACTTGTCCAAAAACTGCTTGCGCCTCAATGATCCACAAAGTACCAGTCCGCCCTAGTCCGCAACAATCCTCAAATTGCCGGTCTTCTGTGGTTCTCAAGTTGAACGAGCAGTCGCACTTTCACGTAATATACACCAAGGCGTTTTCTCTGACCCATTTAACTCTTTTGGCGTGACAGGCGACTAAAGTCGACAGACGGCAGATCGAGGAAAGGTACTGCAGTAGTCATTTTAGTCAACTGTGTGTGTCCATTTCCAAGTGTTTTTAACCTTTTACCCAAAGCAGACGATATCAAAATTTATTATTTTAAATATCATTTTTTCAAACTTTTCAAAAAATTTCATCAAAACCATATCATGTGACCCTCGTTGGAACGAACTCGTTCCAACGAGGGGTCACATGATATGGTTTTGTTGAAATTTTTTGAAAAATAATATTTTTTCAACTGCTGAAGCTGCATATTACGCGGGGGGGGGGGGGGGGGTGCGGCCGATTCGTTAGGTAAAGAGTTGAACAAACATACGTATTCCTATGTTTCATGCACAATTTATGTCCTATCCATGAACAACTATATCGTCCCTTGAAAGTATAAAGGTGCCATTTAAATATATACAGGAAATCATTTGAAAAACTGTCAATGAGATCATTAGAACATCTTTTAAAATAATAACGCTTTAGTCTAACAACCTATATTTTTTGTAAAATTCCTGATGAATATTAGGCGCTAAGAATTCTGTTTCTCAGATTATTCCGCGTCAAAAGAGTTAATGGCATGTTGTTTCCGGTGAGTCGAGTCGAGGGGGCAATATGTGTTTGCTTTCTCCTCGATGGAATAAATTGCATAATGTTGGAAACGACGGACATACCAGCTTAGCAATCACGTGGGGCTTACACAGACAACTAGACGACATGAACAATTGAGATGAAGAAAACATTGCCTGTCTAGAAAAGATGCACAGACCAGGCATGTCAAAGTACTGTCGATACCAACATGACCGGTACCGGGACGGGATAGAGCCTATCCTGTCGAAACCGGTACCGGTACCGGAACAAGTCAACGATTGGGTGACATCACAATCAGATGGGAGAAATTCGTATTTCAACCGAACCAGTTCCCAAGATCACAAAGACAAACATGGCCTCGTACCGATTATTCTGCGGCGTCATCAAAGTAATCATAAGCACGCAAATGATTACTATGGTGGCGCCACAGAATAATTTCTTTGAAGTAGCCGATGGCGGGCTTTCATTGTCTTTGATGCCACGTTTTGGAAAGTTAAAATGATCGGCCTTTTCGAGGTGGTGGTGCAGACATAACATGCCCCATTAGAGTGTTTTGATATGTTCATTCACAAATAAGCTGAAAGTATGTCGTGTAAGTGTGCCATACACAATACACAATTCGTCCCCTGAGTTCCAATGTGTTCTTTGTGCCAGTAGGCACATAGAACACATTGGAACTCAGGGGACGAATTATTAGCCCGTTTACCAGCGTTCAGTTAGGAATTTCCCCATAAAATAATTTTGTTCCGGTACCGGAGGGACAAAAGCTTCAGTACCGGTACCGGTTGGAGCATGGGGAACCTGCGGTACGTGCACCGCTACAGGTACCGGTTGACATGCCTGGCACGGACCCAGAGCACATTCATTATCATTAGTAATACCTCAAATAGTATACTCCTAAAATCAACGAGAAGAAAACATGAATTACAGGCCGCAGTGCAAATAATAGACCTAGCATCTCTCACAGACAATGTTGATATCGAACTTGAATTCACTTTAATCATTTTCGCATAAAAAATCAGGAATACATTTTTACCTTTTTGACATCATATGACCTCAACAATGTTGTAGGAGAGATATATGACTGATGGTGGTGCAATATGTGACAGTATTACCCATAGAGGCACTGCCCCTTCACCTACTATGAAGCGAGGGGGAAATATAGTTATGCTCCCATGTTGGGACAATTGATACGACCGCGGAAACACCTCCAGGTAGTGGCACAACTCATTCAACCCATGGCATAATCAGACTCTGATATCCCATGTGCAGTCATCCCAAAAGAAAAAGTAAGATCTGTTAATTATCAACCGAAGCAATTTAAACCCTGCTTTGTAAAGCGAAGACCTGAGCCAAGTCTTCACATCCAAGATTTGAAAGTTCTGGATGTAGCCGTATCCACCAGCGTGATGTCATCGAACTTGATATGGACGTTGTGTGGGTAGAGAATCTATAAGGGAGAACAAATAGATCCAGAGTGGAATGGCCGGATGTCTTTGAAAATACAAAAAAAAAAAAACAGATGACAGTTGAGTTCCTGCCACCCATCCATTTCCCTATCACAGACAACGCAATTGTACAAAATACCCTTACAACATCTCAGTAATTACGCGAAGAGGTGAGGACTCAACAAACTATTGTCAAGAAAGCTTATGCTATAATAAAGCAAAGTCCTCTCCTGCTTATGTCTTCGTCCAGCTTGGTGCATTCCACACTGCAGGGCAGTGGATTGTCTGAGATCATCATAGAAGCAGGTGTGTGCACCAGTTGATTAGTAGAAAAAGTGCTGACCAGACAGCATTACAACAAGGCCACGACGGTATACAAACTAATGCTAGAAGTCCTCGAACGGCTTCTCCTTCAAGCCTTTCAACAAGAAAAGACTGTTATCTTCTCCGAAAACATTGGCAGTGCCTCAACACAGGTAGCTGGGTCCCCAGATTCTGAGGACACTGATAAACGTACCTCCAACGGATAATGTAGCGCCCTCATTGGTGACCACCACAACTGTGTCCGATATGCTGCCCTTTACCTTTTGTCACTATTAAATTTGGACAAAACACACCCAGGACTACAAAAGCTCCTTAGGAATAATGGCTTCAGTGTTTCCAGTTTTGATGTTCCTGGCTGCCGTAATGCTGTTGACATCACAATTGAACAGACAATAAACAAGAGTGCCAAATCACAAGGTGGAATGATGGGGGTTCAGTGGCAACATTGCCGCATTCCACGGATGGTTTATGAGTCGACATGAACAAGCCAGCTATGTAAAAGCTGCACATGAGATGATAGATATGACATCCTCTGAAAATAACCAGCATAAAAGCAATCAAAAAGCAAAAATGGCTGCACCGGAGAGAGACATCTGGAAGATTTCAGATGTTTTTAGCAGCTTCACTGATCCTTTCAAAGTTGATAACAAAGAATTCTTGTACTGCTTTTCATCAGGAACAGCTGCTTCAAAGGGGATTGCAGATGATCTCCCGAAGGCCGGCGCCATTGGAGATGCTTCATTTTCTGCCTTTGTCAACAGGGTGTTTGTACAGAACAAAATCAGCTTCCACAATCCTCTAAAGAAGACAAATTTAATGACATTCAGCAACTTGAGAAAGAAAATGAAATTGAGCACTTGTACAGAGAAAATACTGGAACTGACTGCTGAGCGAAATATATTTGGACAGCTAGTGACCATGTCAGAGAGTAATAACATTAATCTTGAAAATGTCTTGTCATATCCTTTGAATTCTTGTCCTGGTGCCTGACAACAGCTGATGGTGCCCCGACAAAGTAAAGACAGGCAAGGCAAAGCTTCTTTATTATCTTGAAAATGACATGGCAACCACAGGGAAGCCTTACAATGAAGATGTTGCCAATATCCACGATGGGAATGCTCTTATGCACTCATTCGCCAAGCTTCCAACTTCATTTGTACAAGTTGCATAAAAGGTGTTCAATGCACTTCCAAAAGTTACGCGAATGGACTTTGCAACTGGCAGCCACCACAGTAACTCCATACAAGCTGTAGAGAGGGAGAGCAGAGGTGTGTCAGGACATTTGCTAGTGAAAGGGCCTACAACACAAGTACCAAAGGAGTGGAAATCATTCCTCTTCAATGGCAAAAAACCCAAAATCAACCTGAAGTTGCTTTTGCGTCCCCTGCGTTCCAATGTGTTCTATGTGCCTACTGGCACATAGAACACATTGGAACCCAGGGGACGATGTAAGGAATGGTCCAATCCAAAGTAAGAATCAAAGCTCAAATACATATGTGCGGAACGGAAATCGTTGACGCACTATTTTTAAATAGAAGCGAAATTCCACTGGAATTTTCTACAAATCGTGCAACGCAATTACAATTTGAATCGCTAGCGATAGGTGAAAATCGTCCCCCGAGTTGCAATGTGTTCTATGTGCCAGTATGCACATAGAACACATTGGAACTCAGGGGACGAATCAGTAACACGGGTTCCCCTCGCAAATTTGATTGGCGATAAAATGTATTTTTTGTTGATAGTTGTCAAATGAATTGCTGAGTGCCCTCCTAATATTTTTTTTATAGACGTAAAGGCGTGTAATAAACACAGAACGACACACGCGTTATGACTTGTGCCATCGCGGAAGGATAAAACTCGAGGCATGTGGCGTCTCGTTCTACCCTTCCGCTTTGGCACTCGTGCCATATCAATTAACCCATTCACACACGCGTGTCGTTCTGTGTATATTCTACATGCAATTCATGCATCTTCTGAAACCACTACCAAAGTCATAACCGTTCAATCACCAGGCGCTGAAGTATTTGTGCTGCTTTTGCAGCTTGCTGACCTCATCGCGAACCCCCCCCCCCCCCCCCCCCCCCCCCCCGCTTAACACAGGAACTGGGATCAAAGGAAGGCTGCTTGATACCGAGGCAATATCTGCTCATCGAAATACAAATTTTAAAAAATCGTTGCTTGTGTTTCATGCCTTCACAGGGAGTGACTCAACAAGTGCCTTTATTCGCCAAGGGAAACTCAAGCGTTTGAAGGTTTTAGAAAAGTGTCCAGAGTTCCTAGTAACATTTGGTGCACTAGGAAATACAACTCATGTCAATGATGAACTTTTGTCAGGTCTTGAATCATTTGTGTGTGCTGTGTATGGTAAAAAACAAGTTCAAACGTTAACAAAGTCAGTTATGAGCTCTTCAAGCAAATGTTTCATCCAAAATCACAATGAAAATTATACAGTCGCGATGGTGTTGCTCACAGCCTGCTGCCACCATGTCGATCATCCCCCACGATGCACAAATACCGAGCAGACTATCAGGCACTTATCTGGAACTCAGCATTTGTTCAAAATCCAGATATTCCTCATCCTGAAGTACATAGGTGGAAGATTGAAGAAGGAGGCAACCTGACATATGTTTGGACTGATGGAGACATACTTCCTCCTGAACTGAGATAGATAGATAGATAGATAATTTATTCGACAGTATGCATAAAAAGATACATCAGCAGACTATACAGCAGGTATGTTACACGCAATGATTAATAACTAAGTAATTCTGTACAGAAGAAGACAACTGATATGCATACTGTCGGGGGATGTCATAGCCAGATTGGCTGTCTACCTGATATCCCCCTCGTAACAACACCGTTTCAGACTGCTTCTTGTGATTGACGTCAGGATAGGAAATCTGTAATTAGTCATAAATTATGTATAAAAATAAGCAAATGCAAAATTATTTTGCACAGCTGGAATCGGAGGTTGATCAGGTGGAAAAAGCATCTCCCCTCTCCAACTGTTTGTTTCCCAGTGAGGCCATGTAACCAACAGAAGTTCACTAAACCCTGTAGTTGATTACATCTGTGGTTCCCAATCTAAGGTAAAATTGTGAAGGGGGTGAAGCTGAGAGACATGGAGAGAGAAGAGTTGTTTCGCGACGAGCTGGCCGAAACAGACATCTACCACGTGATGGAGGAAGATAGAACACACACACAAATACACTCACATACACTTATGTGGACATACATACATACGCATGCATAAACATATCCGTGTATGTAAGCGTATATGAATGGGACAGTCAGGAGCTACACTATGAATGGGACAGTCAGGAGCTACACTATGAATGAGACAGTCAGGAGCTACACTATGAATGGGATAGTCAGGAGCTACACTGAGTGCCATATTGTCACAACACCCTTTGGAGAAGGAAGATGCTACTGGCAATAATGACATTGCTGAAGTTGAATTTAATAACAGTGATGATATTATACGCGAGGAAGATGATGATGGCGACTCATTTTTGTGCAGGTTTGTTCTATGTGTCATAAATGAATGTTTGCTCTTAACATTAGCCAGGCTCCCCAAATGCTTTTTGTTCATCAACAATGGCTGTTACATATCTGTCTGTCTTGTACAAAAGCCTGTGACTTGATAATTGCTTATTTGATGATGTGTTTTAATACAAGTTATGCTTATGGCCAATGTGACAAATGTGTGACTAATGGCATTGGAGGTTGTGAGTCAGCTTAGAAGTTTATGGCCTGTCATTGACATTGTATCATTGCCTAACGATGTTGTAGGATTGTTTACCCTTCTCCACAGATGTGTAGAGTGCATCATCAACTCTGAAAAATTATTTGTATGGAATATGTATGAGTAAATCACCAGCAGATGTGTTGCCTCTGTCCAAGCAGTATGTTTTACGAATTTAGACATTTATAGGTAATAATGCCACTACTAGGTCACTTGCAAATGTTTTCTGTAGCAATATTTGATAAAGCTACATGGATGTGTTATATATCATTTCAAAGTTTAGACACCTAATACTGTGTATAAGAATAGCTTTGCAATGAAACCCAGTTTTCTTGACACAAATTTGTCCAAATGTTTGGCAATCTGTCAGTCAATCTTCCCTTACTAAAGTGTCAGTATGTGGTGATTTCTTAGGTCATAGAGTGTCCAGCAGGCAGGTTATTGTACTTACGATATCCACCTTTAAAAATACATGGGTCTCCAAAATCCCCCCATGGTGGAGGGATGATTTCGATTTCTGGCATATGGACTGGGAACCTGCATCCGGACGATGTAAATCGTCCGGATGGAGGTTTGAAGTCCATAGGCCAGAAATCGAAGGGTTGTGTGTGCAACGTTGGATTTTGCTAAACATTTCGTTGCCTGGCGTTGGCGAAAACATGAAAGCAATACAACAACAGACAATGAAAACCAATAGCACTTGCTCGTCATCACCTGCGTAAAACGTGATATGTTGCATGTATGTGTGTTAATTAACACAAAGTTAGCATCTGAACTATTGATTGTAAATAGATCTTCGTCATAACTCAAGAGTGCGATGTAATTATAGGTAAAAACTTACATGCAAGAAAAAATATCCTTCATTAAGTCATGCAATGAGGTGGCACTGATTTATTACGATCGTTAGCCAGTACTTTTCTTTCTTTTTGGTCAGACCAAAATTTCGGGTACTCGCCCTTCACCCACACTCACGAGATTTGGTAATCGGAACCGCTCGCTCGGACCACAATTTGTTTTCCGAAATTCTATCCACGATGAGGGCGATGCGGATTTAAATTTGTTTTATAGTTTCCAATATTTTTGAATATAAATGCCTGTTTCAACCCCCTCTCTCTTAAACTTTGGATATCCAACCTCCAGTAAAAAGGCATACCTAAAAATGTGTTTACTCATGGGAATATTTTAATTCCTCAGGTTACGTTACAGGGATCAAAAGATGGAAAAATTCAACTCGGTCCGATTTTCACAAATATATATACAGTACGTGGAGAGTGGATTGTAACTAAATCACCCGCGGAGTGGAGTTATCACCCGAGCTATAACTTTCAAATTGTGTACATATCGACAAAAAACACAAGTAATGTTTCAACCAATGGATCTCCGGGTTTAACCCGGAGGTCCATTGGCTGAAACTTTGCTTGTGCTAGTGAGGCTTTGCGACAAATTTGCAATTATTGCTTGGGTGGAATCTCCACTCTGTGGGTGATTTAGAGATAATACACTCTCCACGTACTGTACAGACAGCTATATTTTTGTTTTGTTTTTAAAGATTTCGACATTTTTGTATGTTTTTCGTCGCTTCAGAGTTTTACATTTTTTCATTGAACAACGCTGATTTTATGACACATAGCTCCATAGTTCTGAAAGGTACAGCTTTCAAACTTCGCACACCTATTTCTGTTTATCGGAAGATGATCACCTTTTATTTTTCAGAATTGGATTACTTCATTGAAAGGAATCGCATTCTAAGCGATTTTCTTTAAAGATTTCAATTTAGAGCAAAGTCTTGAATCTCTCTTTCTGAAAGTTTGGAAATTTATTATTTTCCAAAGTGTGATTTGCTGGAATTTCCGGGATTGATTATAAACGATAACTTCACAAGTGAATTATGCAATCAACAATTGGGTAATGTATCCGTGCGCGCAAACGAAGACGCTTTGCCGTGTATGTAATGGGGACTTCCTTGTTTTTTTTAACCGTTTACCTAACATGAAAAGCCGACGACACTTGCAAAAAAATTCTTGAATAACTATTATTTTCATTTTTTGTCTTAAAAACATAGGTTATGACCCCTCACTGGAACGAGCTCGACGAGCTCGTTCCAATGAGGGGTCATAACCTATGTTCTAGAGACAGAAAATGAAAGAATAATTAAAATCAATTGGCGATTTTTGAGAATAGCGCTGGCCGGTTTTGGCCGGTACGTTAGGAAAAGGGTTAAGTGATATAATTATCGTTAATAATGAAAAGTAATAAACTTGACTGGACTGGTTACGTGAAATATAATTCATTCGAGGCGAGGGACTATATTGTAAAACACTCGTGCGCATTCTCGCACTCGTGTTTGTACAACCTCCCTCACCTCTCATGAATTATTTCACGTAACCAGTAGCAGTCAAGCTATTACTCTCTATGTAATCTCTGCAAAAAAAAAAACTTATTTAAAAACATGTTGCCGTTCGTGGAAATTTTCAGCCGTTATACCCGAACGCTGAGGTTAAGTCATAGTGTGTCATATAGTCAAAATTAAATTACGTCAGATTATTCTGAAATTTTAGTATGTTGTAAAGCTCAAAAAATTAAGAGATAGACTTTTGGGTTTTTCGATTCAGCGCCATTTTGCCATTTTTACCTCACTTTGAAACTCATTCTATTTTCATTATTCTTTATTAAAAGCCCTCTACATTCTTGGCTCCACCTGCGCCCTGTTAATACAGGATACACTTATGAAACTTGTGATCATATACATTTGTTAACCCTATTTTTTCATTTCAATTTGACACACCCGATGCTAGCGATTCCACGTTATTTATGTGCCTTTTATTTTCCACCTCTCCCCGTCCGGGACGACCCGCGTTGTGCCCATGGAAAGATTCTCTTTATCCCGGACGCCGTGTACTAAGGCGTACTGCATGTCGATGGTGCACATGTCTTCAACCGCTGTAACCCTGTTTGAGCGGAGCTTGAACGGAGTGAGAATGCTGAGGAGCTGAAAGTTGCTCGTCGATGCTCGATGGTTATCTCCGAGTACTCCGGTTTCCTCCACCCGTAGAACTGTTCCGGTCCCGATTAACCATTGTGCATAAGGATGTGACCTTATACCCTAATAAATAAATAAAATAAATAATTGTCCACCTCATTTTGAGCCTTAACCTTTCAAAATTTTGGGAATATAATCTCCGCCAAAGGCAAAGCGTCCCCTGAGTTCCAATGTGTTCTATGTGCCAGTAGGCAGCCAGTAGGCACATAGAACACATTGAAACTCATGAGACGATACCTAAACAGTAGCAAATTCTTGACCGTAATACTCGAACGCAAGCGTGACGTCATAGAGGGTTACACGGTCAACAAAAAATTCTGAAATTTTAACATGTTGTACAACTCAAAAGATTAAGACATAACTGTTTTTTTTCTTTTTTTTCAATTTGCAGCCATTTTGGCGTTTCAACCCTCTGAACTCTAGTGGTACCTTCCATGCCACTTCCATACCAGCAATTATAAGAGTCCATATTCATTATTTTGGGTAGACAAACCAATACTTTCAACTTGCAGCCTCGGGGCTGCACGTTGAAAATATTGATTGGTCTACCTCACACTTTTATTGAACAGTCATTCTATTTAAGGACGTTATGACGTATCATGTTCCTGGCCTGCAAAGCGGCCGCTTGGGTTCAAAGGTTTAACGTCATATCAAAGTTTAGCCTATTTTTGAAATATTTTACTAAACACGAGCGAAGCGGTACGCTTCATTGAGCGGCTTGCTGCCAAAAATGCGACAGACACCTTCTCCTCATTGCTGTGAGCTTCGGCGTTGGCCGTGCTTCGTTCAATAACTTCTGGAACTTCCAAACCCATCTCGTTCACTACAGGCCCAACAAGGCTAGCCTTCACAACCACTACAATCACTAAAAGAAGAACCTTCACTATCACTACAATCACCACAAGGCTATCCTTTACAACCACTACAATCCCTGCATGAAGCACCTTTACTATCACTACAGGCACCACAAGGCTAGCCTTCACAACCACTACAAGCACTACAAGAAGAACTTTCACTATCACAAGCACCACAAGGCTAGCCTTTACAACAACTACAATCCCTGCATGAAGAACCTTTACTATCACTACAGGCACCAAAAGGCTAGCCTTCACAACCACCACAATCACTACAAGAAGAACCTTCACTATCACTACAGGCACCACAAGTCTAGCCTTCGCAACCACTACAAGAAGAACCTTCACTATCACTACAGGCACCACAAGGCTAGGCTTCACAAACACTACAATCACTACAAGAAGAACCTTCATTATCACTACAGGCACCACAAGTCTAGCCTTCACAACCACTACAAGAAGAACCTTCACTATCACTACAGGCACCAAAAGGCTAGCCTTCACAACCACCACAATCACTACAAGAAGAACCTTCACTATCACTACAGGCACCACAAGTCTAGCCTTCACAACCACTACAAGAAGAACCTTCACTATCACTACAGGCACCACAAGGCTAGGCTTCACAAACACTACAATCACTACAAGAAGAACCTTCACTATCACTACAGGCACCACAAGGCTAGCCTTCACAACCACTACAGGCATCATAAGGCTAGCCTTCACAACCACTACAATCACTACAAGAAGAACCTTTACTATCACTACTAGCACCACAAGGCTAGCCTTCACAACCACTACAGGCATCACAAGGCTAGCCTTCACAACCACTACAATCACTACAAGAAGAACCTTTACTATCACTACAAGCACCACAAGAATAACCTTTACCATCACTACAAGCACCACAAGGCTAGCCTTCACACCCACTACAAGAAGAACCTTCACTATCACTACAAGCACCACAAGGCTAGCCTTCACAACCACTACAATCACTACAAGAAGAACCTTTACTATCACTACAAGCACCACAAGTCTAGCCTTTACAACCACTACAACCACTACAAGAAGAACCTTTACTATCACTACAATCACTACAAGAAGAACCTTTACTATCACTACTAGCACCACAAGGCTAGCCTTCACAACCACTACAATCACTAGAAGAAGAACCTTTATTACCACTACAAGCACCACAAGGCTACCTTCATAACCACTACAATCACTAGAAGAAGAACCTTTATTACCACTGCAAGCACCACAAGGCTAGCCTTCACAACCACTACAATCACTACAAGAAGAACCTTTACTATCACTACAGGCACCACAAGGCTAGCCTTCACAACCACTACAATCACTACAAGAAGAACCTTTACTATCACTACAAGCACCACAAGGCTAGCCTTCACAACCACTACAGGCATCACAAGGCTAGCCCTCACAACCACTACAATCACTACAAGAAGAACCTTTACTATCACTACAGGCACCACAGGGCTAGCCTTCACAACCACTGCAATCACTACAAGAAGAACCTTTACTATCACTACAAGCACCATAGGCTAGCCTTCACAACCACTACAGACATCACAAGGCTAGCCCTCACAACCACTACAATCACTACAAGAAGAACCTTTACTATTACTACAGGCACCATAAGGCTAGCCTTCACAACCACTACAATCACTACAAGAAGAACCTTTACTATCACTACAAGCACCACAAGTCTAGCCTTCACAACCACTACAATCACTACAAGAAGAACCTTTACTCTCACTACAGGCACCACAAGGCTAGCCTTCACAACCACTACAATCACTACAAGAAGAACCTTTACTATCACTACAAGCACCACAAGGCTAGGCTTCGCAACCTCTACCAGCACTACAATAAGAACCTTCACTATTACAAGCACCACAAGGCTAGCCTTCACAAGCACTACAAGAAGAACCTTCACTATCACTACAAGCACCACAAGGCTAGCCTTCACAACCACTACAAGCACTAGAAGGTTAGGCTTCACAACCATTACAAGCACTACAATATTAGCCTTCACAACCACTACAAGGCTAGCGTTCACAACCGCTACAAACACTACGAGACCACTACTAGTACTGCAAGGCTATCCCCTACAACCACTGCAAGCACTACGAGGCAAACCTTCGCAACGACTACAATGACTACAAAGCTAGCTTTCACAACCACTACAACACCAGCATTAACAACCATTACAAGCACTACTGGGCTAGCCTCCACTTGCAGTGCAAGTCTAACCTTCACAACCACTGTAAGCACTACAAGGCTAGCCTTCACAACCATTACTATCACTACAAGGCTAGCTTTCACAACCACCACAGGCAGCAGTGTAAGGCTAGTCTTCACAACCACTACAAGCGCCACAAGGCCAGGTTTCACAACTACTACAAGCCCTCACAACCAATATAAGCACTACAAGACTAGCCTTAACAACCACTATAAGGCTAGCATTAACATCTAGTGCAGACACTGCAACCCTAGCATTAACAACAATTACAAGCACCATTGGGCTACCCTTCACAAGCACTACTAGGCTAGCCTTCACGACCACTACAAGTACTACAACGCTAACCTTCTTTCGGGTTGGAATATGTTTGAAGACGAAGAAATCGACCCAATCGGCTGAAGATGGAATTTATTAGACAAAATATAACACATGTCCCTGACCATTTCGGCCTGGCATTTGTTAGAATGCGTTATTCAGTACCTTAAGGCATTTAAAGGAAAATAAAAATGCCTGTACCTCCAATTTTGGGGGGGGGGGGGGGCAATTTTTGTGTTGGAAAACTCCAAGATGGCCGCCAGTTTGTCGAAGAAAAAGTAGCTTGTAGATATAATAACTGTTTAAAACCATGTACATTTATATTGGTTAAGTTTGGTGTCATTCGATGCAGAAGTCACCAGTCAGTGGTATTATATATATCATGTGAAACATATCGTCATCAGCTGCCAACGAAATCTAAGAAAACCAACATACAGGGGATCTCAAACGAGTGATGTTTGGATATAAGATTTTTTGAAACGAGTTTGATGAATTTGATTCACAACGAGCCTTTAGGCGAGTTGTGAATCGAATTCATCAAACGAGTTTCAAAAAATCTTATATCCAAACATCACGAGTTAAAGATTCTGTATATCACATGAATTTTCGAATGTTTTTTACACTTTTTATTTAATTCATTGTCGCTAAATTCTCCCAAAACAACCGACAATCAGTTCGTTGGCTCAGACACTTCAGACTATGACGTCATGAATGCGCTTTACTTGCACCTGTTGTCGTAATTGACGTCATGTGAACTACGCACAATACAATGCTGCTGCTATGGGACCACGCGCCGATTAGACACTAGTTGATAATCAGGAAATAAGACATGGGTTGTTACGTCGAAATTAACTATGTTTCATGTGATATAGAGAGTTTAGTGTTTACCGATATGTATATCCTCAGTTTATGATAGTGTACCGAATGTTCATACCAAGAGAGATTGAAGATGGATTTGTTGAGTGATACTAATTAATTTACAATTAATTCTATCCAATATAAACATAAAAGATTGATTAACTGGTAGAGGGTTAAATTATTTTGGGGCAACAAAATTTGATCAGACATGTGGGCACTCTCCTATAAACTGTAATACAGGCAAATCTTGACAGACTAAATAATATCATTTCAAAGATAATATGAAGTGATATGTGAAGCATATCTGAAAGAAATCAACCTTTTATTAGTAAATTTTAAAATTGATTTTATTCTTTTAACCCTTTACCCAACGAATCGGCCGCATCCGCCCGCTAATATGAAAATTCAGCAGTTGAAAAAATAATATTTTTAAAAAAATGTCAACAAAACCATATCATGTGACCCCCTCGTCGGAACGAGCTCGTCGAGCTCGTTCCAACGAGGGTTCACATGATATGGTTTTGTTGACATTTTTTGAAAAATTTGAAAAAATGATATTTAAAATAATGAATTTTGATATCATCTGCGTTGGGTAAAGGGTTAAACTAAAGTCTTCAATGTCTGTAAGATATTCATATTTCTCGTTTCGTCACTCATTACTGCTACTCTTCACACCACGATGGCTTTCTTATTATAGTTATTTCATGTTTTTATTCAATCTTTTATTTCATTATTGACATGTTTTCCTTTTAAAGTGTTCTCGCCACGATATAGCCTTAGCGAAAGGTCGTTAAGCACCGATAAATAAATAAATAAATAAATAAATAAATAAATAAATAAATAAATAAAATAAATAAATAAATAAATAAATAAATAAATAAATAAATAAATAAATAAATAAATAAATCAAGCACAGCCACTGAATTTGAAGCCTTTAAGTTGCAGTGCTTGCCCTTCAGATTAAAGACCAAATATGGGCTTCCAACACTCTACCATGTAAAACATTCCAAAATGACCTTTTCCAAATGACTCATTCATTGGATGCAATTCTGTAAACCATGGGAATTTTCAGATATTCAATATATCGGCCACGATGGCCACCCAATTATTTCTCTTTCATGTTGATATTGCTGCAGGGATCATATTTTTAATCGAACTTGTACATATGTCTGTTTACAGTTCACCTCTCTGTGGGTTCAATGTACTTTTATCCTGAAAATCCAAGAAAATGCCACTAAAATGGAGAAGCCTTAACGTAACCAGATCATATTAGGTGATTCTTAGTTCCCCACTAAAGTGGTCAGAAAAAAATCCCTTCTGATTAACGTTTTTGAGTGAACAATTTCCACCGATCTCGTATTCGCCGATGCACCTCTGTCACAAGTAGGGTGTCAGTATATCAGACATCCTTCAAACCTACCGACTACAATTACTACTAAAAGTCCTGTCACGAAATGTGCGCTTATCTAGGCTTAATTGCGCGTAGGAATTTCGCGCAATTGCCATATCGAATGGCATCCAAAGCACGAAAGGTTCTCCTGGTCACTCATAGCAAACACAGGCAATGTTTCTGCCAATGGACCTCCGGGCTACCCGGAGGTCCATTGGCTGAAACATTGCTTGTGAACAGGTCATACGTATAGGATTTGATAGCCTTACTATAGTCATAACGCACAGATTAACGCGCAGATCGGAGTGCTATTTGTGTTCATTTTGTGACAGGACTTCTAGTTTTAACTCCAGAAACATGCAAACTCCAATGATTGCACCGTTCCTGCGATATTTCGAGGAATCCAACTTCTGCTCTGGAGAAAACAATATACAGTTAAAACTAGAAGTCCTGTCACGAACTGTGCGCTTATCTAGACTTAATTGCGAGTAGGAATTGCGTGCAATTGCTATATCGACTGGCATCCAAAGCACGGAAGGTTCTCCTGGTTACTCATAGAAAACACATGCAATGTTTCTGCCAACGGACCTCCGAGTTACCCGGAGGGTTGTTACAACCAGTAGTGTATAAATTTACCAGTAATGTCGAAACCGACCAGTAATGTCGAAAAAATTAACCAGTAATGTCAAAATCAACCAGTAATGTCGAAAAAATCGACCAGTAATGTAAAAATCCGAAATGTCGAAAAATTAACCAGTAGTGTCAAAAAGTGACGACCAAAATGAGGAGCACTAACACTTGCCGACGGGGAAGGGAGGGGGTATAGCCACCCCCCCCCCCCCGATGACACCCCTGGTCGTGTGCTTTAATGACTGACTATTATAATGTCAGTCACTACCCGATATTTGCTACATGTCTATCATCTAGTTCTACCAATTTGCTACCTGTCATTTTACCTTCATCCATCAATCAGTCAGTCTGCGTCACCCGCATGTACCCACATGTACGTGGGGAGCACTATTAGCTCAATCGAGAAATTGCCTCGCAATTGAATTTGATGAATATCCGGGTTCTATACCTGACGAGGTCAGTTAAGTTGTGTCCTTGGGAATGACACTTTATCCCAGGTGCACGTTGACTTCGTGTGCCACGCCACATTCCGAAATGACACGTGTATGGTGCGCGTGCTTTAAACTAAGTGTCGTAAACGAAATCAATCAATCAATCAACCAACCAGTCAATCTTTGTATGTAGGTCTGCCTATCTTTCCGTCATTCAGTTGTCTATCCACGTCTAGGGGTTATTTTTCACACGCCACATTGCAATCTATCTGTCTGGATTTCTGTCCGTCTGCCTGGATGCTGCTAACCTACACACTTGCCAGCCTACATGTGTGACTGTATGTCTGTCTGTGCGAGCACTAAATACTAGACTAAATATTTTAGCGTCGTATCCATTCATTATCTATCCAGAGAGAGAGAGGGTGAAGAGGGAGAGAGAGAGAGAGAGAGAGAGAGAGAGAGAGAGAGAGAGAGAGAGAGAGAGAGAGAGAGAGAGCAAATAGGATGGGATGTGTTGTGCATATGAAAGAGGGAAATAATTGTTAAACATAAAATTCCATATTTACTGGGGTAAATGTGTTTAAACTTGCGCGAAAATGGTTAAAAGTCGATAAATATAGGCAAAATTGAAATTTTTGCGAAAAATCGTCATTTTGGTCGTCATTTTTTGACACTACTGGTTAATTTTTCGACATTACGGATTTTTACATTACTGGTCGATTTTTTCGACATTACTGGTTGATTTCGACATTACTGGTTAATTTTTTCGACATTACTGGTCGATTTCGACATTACTGGTAAATTTATACACTACTGGTTGTAACAAGGGTCATTGGCTGAAAAAATTGCTTGTGCACAGGCCATATGTACAGAATTTGATAGCCTCAATAAGGTCAAAACGCGTAGATTAACGCGCAGATCGACGTGCTATTTGTACGCATTTCATGACAGGAATTCTAGTTTTAATTGTACACCTTCAATTGACACAACTTGGGAGCAAGAAAAATGTTCTCTGGTGATATATGCTTTTGGACAAAAATATGTGATAAAATAACAACATTCACTCAATTATATCTTTTATTTTCAAAAATTATGTTTACCACTCCCTTTGAGTCATTTATTGCGGCGAGCATTGGATACAGAAGAAAGAAAAAAGTTAGACATAAGGAAAAGCAGCTATCTGGTATGTAGATGTTAGTGTTGAATACAACCCTTCGATTCACAACAACCTCGTCGTGCCGACATAACCTGGTGCCAATAACATAAAACTTTTATAATTGTGTTTTCTAGAATTGTATTGTCTAATTATGCTCCCGCGTTGTGTCCTTTGGCAAGGCACTTAACCCCGATTGCCTACATGCGGGCGCGATGACGCTGTGTACTTAGGCGTACTGCACGTCGACGGTGCGCATGTGTTCAACCAATCTAACCCTGCCTGTGCCGCGGTGCAGAGTTTAGAGTTACGATGTTGGACAGCTGACAGCTGCTTGTCGTTGCTCGGTGGCTCTCTCTGGGTACTCCGGCTTCATCCACCCGTAAAACTGTCACGGTCACGATTAGCCATTGTGCATACATGTAAGTATGTGACCTTAAACACCAATAAATAAATAAATAATAATAATTGTCTAGTTATGACTTTAAATAAGTTGAAATGAACAATTAGCATTCTCAAGGATATGGCAATTTGCCAGTTGGCAAATTGCCATACCTTTTAAAATGCTAATGATTCATTTTAGTCAGCTATATTAAAAGGTAAACAATACAATTTTAGAAAAATCAATTGTAAAAGTTTTATAGTATTCGCTCCTGATTGCAACGTCATTGTACGCGGATATTGACGTCTGTTGGTTATTTATTTATTTAATTATTGGGGTTTAACGACACCTTAACAGTCAAGGTCATATCGTGTCGGTGGCAGTTTTACGGGTGGACGAAGCCGGAGTACCCGGAGAGAACCATCGAGCAACGACGTGCAGCTGCCAGCTCCCCAACATCGTAACTCCGCACGGCAGCATAGGCAGGGTTAGGCTGGTTGAAGATATACGCACCATCGACGTGCAGTTCGCCTTAGTACACGGCGTCTTCGTGTTCCATGAGGACAATCGGGATTAAGTGCCTTGCGCAAGGACACAACGCGAGAGTCCGAATCGATCGCTCAGACGATCACCCATCCAAGGATTGACCGGGCTGGACGTTGCTTAACTTCGGCGATCTGACGAGCACCGGACACCGCAACGCCACGACGCCCACCCACTCCCACCCACCCCCATGTCTGATGGTTAGGACATTCCGAAATGCCCTCTTTACAATGGCGCAGTCTGGAGCTACAGGATCGCGCAGAGTCACAAAACCATGTTATGCCATGAATCATTTGGTTGGGTGCAACATCCAAACATTGTTTGTTGGCACGAGGAAGGTCACTCAGTGGTGCAACACACCGTGGGTGAATTGTGTGATGCTACCCAACACAGGAGGGCAACATCAGTAAACTGACCCTCTGTGAACCTCAATCTGAATCACGGTTCAGGCCTAAACGGAAAGAGGTACCCAAAGGAAATATTGACCCACTGTATGGGATAGCATCACTATATTCACCCTCTAGGGGACCTAATTCTGCAAATGACAGATTGCTTATTTCCAGGCTTGTCTGTAAACGATTCGCTTGCTGGTGGGAGGCTTTCTAATTTCGAGGCATTTGTTTGTGTTGTTTGACTAGGCTCTACAGCGGACATCGGGCGTATCAACTGATTAATAGCCATAGCATGTGATTACCAGACCAGCGACCTGTACATAGATCGATCGAGATGCGATAACTGTCGTCCATTGACCACTTCTCCGACACTTTGATTGTTATAGCGGACACATTGTATTATATCTTAATATCTAGCCTCAAAATGGAGCTTGTGTCCCCTCGTTGAGTCCGTTCCAATGAGGGTCATAAACATGTTCAGTTATTTAAGAGAATAATTGAACTCCCATATGAGTACAACATTATAAGTGGTCTAAGGTTTACGGCTCGGAGCTTATGTTCAATCGAGAGGCGAAGCGTCGAGGTTGAACATACGCCCCGAGCCGCAAACCTCAGACTATGTTACCATCAACTCATCACAATAACAATAACGTATACGTTCCAAAAAGACACTACCCATAGACCAAAACCTACGTCGTGAAATACGAGAGGCTTATTCACTAAACCTGTGATCGTTAAAAGTTGCCTTGTTCAAGGCAACTTTTAACGATCACAGGTTTAGTAAATAAAACTCTCGTGTACCCCATTACTGGATAAATAAATAATCAATCAACCAGATAAACTCATTCCATCTTAGTTCAAATCGAAAATACGTTTGTAATTTAAACAACACTTCATCCGGATCACCGGTTTAGTAAATAAAACTCTCGTGTACCCCATTACTTGATAAATAAATAATCAATCAATCAGATAAACTCATTCCATCTTAGTTCAAATCGAAAATACATTTGTAATTTAAACAACACTTCATCCGGATCACCGTCTGCTGCACACGTGAAACATCCAGAAAAGTGAAGCGGCTTGCTGGTCAATCCGTTGATGAAGCAGTTACGAAACGGACGACGTCATTTCAAATATTTCGCGTTGTGACGTCAGACGGTAACATTTGCCACTTGAGCCGTAAACATAGAATATACTAAACGAGCTCTCGCCCAATCAGAGGAGGAGGATTTTAGTCTTATTGAAACATAGATTGGCCCATTTTTCTTTTTGGTAATATCCAGGAAACGAAATAGAAAATCAACCTTCAAGCTGAATGATATTGATAAACCGTCTATTGATGTTCATACCAAAATTGAGATGAAAGTTCAGGGTAAATTCAGCCAAAATTAAATTTTATTTCATTGCAGTAACTTTTCCGACTTTGAGAAAATATGTTTCGATATCTTTGTCACCCATTTTCTGAAACAATTGGTTGATTGGGATACGAGAATAATAACTCACGTGACTCTTATTTCGAAACAATAAACACAAGTGAAATAAAATGGAGAGACAACGATGAGGGTTACCGGCAATCGCGTCATATTTTCATATCTCACTTATTTCTTTACTTGTAACTCTTCAAACTGACAATACCTCAGATATATCAGTGCATTCAGACTGTTAAGGTGCTATATAAGTAAGGGAAATTTGTTTATTTTGAAATTCCCACCTCATATTACATTTAAATAAAATATGCACAAATTATACCTCACAATAAAGGTTGTGACATGCAGAACATGCACAACACATGCAATCAACTCACAGTCTGGAAGTCTGCTACCGTATTCGTACTAGAACTGATAGTAGCAGGAGATGTATGGATCGTCCCTCATTGGGGGAACCTAGTGGGGGACATAGGAAGTGACGTCATAGTCACGTGACCTGATGGCGCCATGTTGTGTTGAAATAGTAACCCGCGTGAGCGGCCACCTTGTGACGTCATCTCCCTTGTGATGCGTGGTGTTAGTGCGCATGCACAACGCGTATTGTTAGGGTGATACGTGTTTCTGTCGTCTATTTTATATACTGGAGGCCGTCATCTTGGTTTCTATTGTAGCACGTGGTTGCTATGTTACCCAAAAGCTTATAATAGGACAGGGGTATGTTCGAAGGGTATGTTCGATTGAAGCGGAGTGTCACGAATTACCACAAACAACCCTTCAATCCCTCCAAATCACCAAAAAACAACATTATTTAGTACGGATTGCCCATTTTATCATTTTATCGGCTTAGCACATAGTGCTATAGTACTGAATGGCACAGGGGTGAGTTCGATTGAATAGGAGTATTTTTTCAGGCTTGGATTTTCCCCAAAAGCCACGTTTAAATCGTAGAATTACAACAAACAGTACTATTTCAGAATCCTTTTTGAAAGCCACCATACTTTGGCTAATAATAGTAGTGCTATATTACCAAGTGACAATGTGGGTACGTTCAATTGGACTAGAGTAGTTTTTTTCTGGTTAGGATTCCCCCAGAATCCCTTTTTATGACTTCTTTGTTCTATTTATTCTGACTTCCCTAAACACGTTCATGTTCTATTGTACACATTACAGGTAGCACATAGGCACATGTTGGATGTTCCAATATATGCTTATGTGAAAAGGCACAATGTGACACAATGTGCACTAGCACATAAAGACATGCTGGATGTGCCGATATGTGCTTATGTGAAAAGGCACAATGTGACACATTGTGCACTAGCACATAGACACATATGGGTATGTGAGGATACCCATGGCCTGGTATTGTATTATTTGAGAATACCAATCGAGGATACCTTTTGGAGAATCCCTTTTTGTGTCGTATGAGGCCATGAGAAACCCCTCAATGGGGCCTGGTTTACTATCCCTTTTAGTCTCATTTCTGTATTTAACAGTCATATCCCCAGGCACCCCAATTTCGGCACCCTTTTTTGGAAAACATATAGCCTTCGGCAACCCCTTTGTCGGGTTGTTTGTGGTAATTCGTGATACTCCGATTCAATCGAACATACCCTTCGAACATACCCCTTTCCTATTATAAGTTTTTGGGTAACATAGCAACCACGTGCTATCATAGAAACCAAGATGGTGGCCATCAGTATACAAAAGGACGACGAAAACACGTATCACCCTAACAACACGCGCTGCGCATGCGCACTAACACCACGCATCACTATGAAGATGACGTCACAAGATGGCCGCTCACGCGGGTTACCACGGCAGCACAACATGGCGCCACCGGGTCACGTGACTATGACGTCACTTCCTAGGTCCCTCACTAGCCCCCCCCCCCCCCCCCATTGAGGGACGATCGATACATCTCTTACTGCTACTGATAATAAAATAATATTTAGAGAGAACAGCTTGTGGCCAAATGTGCTTCGGATATCCAAAAACAAAGCTGGGCATTCCATGCATCGTACAGCGACAGGACTGCATTTGTGGAAAGGACAACACTGTCTGCATTTTGTATTGAAGATGAATTCTATGATCGACGGTCATGCGCATATCACTCGATACCACGGATGTTCATAGAAAAACAATCACGGAATTCTAAGAAACTCAAACAGGTATCACGATAACTTGCAAGTAATATGGAAACTGCGCAGCCTCCATATAATAATATGGTGTAGTTTGAAGGCGATCTTTCTCATTATTTGATTTTAGGCGGAATTGTATATCGATGCTCTTTCGCCCCACACGACAATGACCAAAATATAAACAAGAAGACAACGAAACAAAGCCGTGAGTTTCTGAATTTACCCACACGCAGCTCTGTCTATGTGGTGTGACCAATTTCGATTTTCTAATTAATTTTTACTATCAGTTCTGGCACGAATAATTATGCTAGCAGACTTACAGGAACCATTGGTGCCAGCTGTCTGTCAACTCTGTGTTGACTGCATTTATTTGCCGTGTTCTATACACCACATTATTATTTTGATGTATAATTTGTGTTGATGGAACATACGACGTGGGAATTTCAAAGTAAACAAATTTATCTTACATATATAGAACCTTAACCCTTTACCCAACATAGAGAATATCAAAATTTATTATTTTAATTACTATTTTGTTAAATTTAAATGTTTTTTTTAACAAAACGATATCATGTGACCCCTCATTGGAACGAGCTCGATGAGCTCGTTCCAATGAGGGGTCACATGATATGATTCTGTTGAAATAATTTGAAAAATATATTTTTTTCAATTGCTTAATTTTCAAATTAAACACGCGGTTGCAGGCGACTGTTAGGTAAAGGGTTAAGCAAGGGCAGTCTGTTGTTCCGCTTTTCAACAAACAAAAATACAAAACTTGATTCAGACTATACGCATCCACACTTCAGTGTGTTATTTATGTTACGTTTCGTTTTCAACTCAGATTTATCATATTATTATTATTATAATTTTTACTTACTATAAAAGTTAATTTTAACAAACACGATCAAGCAAGTAATATACCTATATCCATTTATTAACTCTAAGTCGAGTTCATGTCAGCCATTTTCTGAGATTGAATATGCAGTGTTAATGTTCCATATGTTGACAAAGGTCAACTGAGGTGGTTAAGGGACACATGTCATTAAGATGGTAAATGTCGATCTCCTCCCTTGCATTTAAAACATATTTTAAGTGCAACAAAAAACTTCGTCACACATAATGTAAAACGGCTACCAGAATTATAGAATTATCTCATTCGCGACTGCAAGGAAATCTAAGCTTTCAGCCGTGAACACTTAGCTTCTAATGCAGGCTGCCGTGAGATAATTCCGATATACACTCATAAATGGTAGGTGTCCCCTATATGTGATGCGTCACAGCGTTCGAATGAAATTGTCAGGGTCAGATAATAGTTCAGTAACATACGGGTACAGAGCAGTCGCCGTGGACTGGTTATCAGCTACGCGTGGAAAGTGATGTCCACGCATGTGTTTACCTGTTAATAAAAATCATAATCAGCAAAATTTGATTAATGAAGCACCGGGTTGTACTCTGTGCTTCATTAATTAAATTTTTGATGATTATTCCTGTAATTAGTGTTTGGAATCTAATATTATTGGGAATATTGTCCACCCGTGGAAAGTGACCAGTCCACGGCGGCCGGACTGTAAATCAGAGAAAAACAAATTAATACGTTGTTCTTTACGGAATGTCTACATGTTCTGGATGGAAACCGAAAATGGAGTGAGGACAAAAATGAATAATTAGTGTGTAGTGTCATTTTCGTTCTGGCAGATGAAATGAAAACAATGACAATCTGAGTTTTGAGTTCACGTAGGGCCTATTATAGTGGCGTCCTTGACATTTTTTGTGTAAAATCCGCAAATTCTGCAAAGTTGTTTTTATCGCAAATTCTGCAAAGTTGTTTTTATCGCTCATCGTCTTCCACTCAGTTTCATCCCATTTTCGGTTGTTACCAATGCCAGAATATGCTGATACCGTTACTGACGTCAAAACGGCAACATTATCGTAGCGTTTATTCTCAGTGTATTTTGTATTTCACCAGTGAAGATAAATTAATTTACCAACAATATTTCCATACATTTCTCATTTTTATGAGAAAGCCCATAAAGAAACAATCTTTACCATTTTGGTAAAATGGTGATGATATTAGAGTTTTAGTTTCACGGCTGTTTCAAGATCGCCCGGGAGCGAGTAAAATAGCGAGTAAAATACAGATACAGTACGTGGAGAGTGTATTATCACTAAATCACCCGCAGAGTGGACATTCCACCCAAGGAATAATTGCAAATTTGTTGCAAAGCATAACCACCACAAGCAAAGTTTCAGCCAATGGACCTCCGGGTTAAACCCGGAGGTCCATTGGCTGAAACGTTGCTTGTGTTTTTTGTCGATATGTACAAAATTTGAAAGTTGTAGCGTGGGTGATAACTGCACTCCGCGGGTGATTTAGTTACAATCCACTCTCCACGTACTGTAAACACCCCAATAAAGTTCGTTGAATCCTTTCCCCCACTTCCCAACCGTTGCGTTCTGTTTTAATATATCACGGAGGACAGCGTCCAGTTATCCATTGGAGTTGTTCGGGAGTTTCGAGAGCACCCTAGGCGCAAGTGAAATACAGGGAAAACTCCCAAAAGGGGTTGTTGATCCCTGTCCCCCACACTCTATCTGAGTTGGGTTCTGCATTTATGTCACGATAAAACATATTTGACTTCAATTAAGTGAGTGAAACCTAAGCTTTTAAAGAAATTTGTCATCTTCGTCGATCTCTTTACTTTCTTGCGTCACACTGTTGTTTTGGGTCGAAGCTTCTCGACAACTCAAACTACAGTTAAAACTAGAAGTCATGTCATGAACTGTGCGCTTATCTAGGCTTAATTGCGCGTATGAATTGCGCGCAATTGCCATATCGAAAAGGCATCCAAAGCATGGCAGGTTCTCCTGGTTACTCATGGCAAACACAGGCAATGTTTCTGCCAATGGACCTCCGCGTTATCAAGAGATTCATTGGCTGAAACATTGCTTGTGCACAGACCATATGTACAAAATTTGATAGCCTTACTATGGTCATAACGCGTAGATTAACGCTCGTATAGGCGTGCTATTTGTGCGCATTGCATGACAGGACTTCTAGTTTTAACTGTAGCATTACATTCGCTCACGCGAATCTCTGCGTCATCAATGAGAATTTGTATCGACCAATCAGATGTTTTCTTACATACTCTGGGCTGGATTCCACGCGTGGTTTTCCAAGCACTTTTATTGGTGCCTGTATTCTATCGAGGAGGAGCGCGATGGCTCAGTGGTTGCGACATTCAACTTCAAACCGAGTTGTCCACGGTTCGATCCTCGCCAGCATATAGCTTAGCCATTTCACTGCTGTGTAATTTGGTAATATCCTGTGCTTAACCATATATTGGAGGGAATGGGGTTAAAGTGAAAAAAAATGAAAGCGCCAATAACGTTCACGTATTTGTAAATTTAAAACTGTTATTATACAGTACGCGGATAGTGTATTATCACTAAATCACCCCTGGAGTGGCGATTCCACCCAAGCAATAATTGCAGATTTGTTACAAACCCGGAGGTGCATTGGCTGAAACATTGTTTGTGATTTTTGTCCATATGTGCAGAATTTGAAAGTGATACTTTGGGTGATATCTCCACTCTACGGGTGATTTTGTTACAATCCATTCTCCACGTACTGTATATTGGAACAACGTTGACTGAGTTCAACAATGTTTCCAAAACTACTGCCAGCCACACTCCATAAATCTCAAAAGAAAAGACTTCTGGTCTACTTGAATTTAGTTCCTATTTAATGGACTGACCATTTAGTCCAAACTTTGCCCCACAGGCCGTTATATAATTTTTGTTTTGTTTTATCGCCGTGTGGCACAGGACAACAAAAAACATTATATATGTTGGGACAAGTTTGGACTATTGAGTTCGTTGTTGCCTCGGGTATTTCGGAATTTACATAGACGCGAAAAATGGTTGAGATCAAATGGATAATGCCATATCGTCTGTCACTTGTATTTCGTATAACATGCGTTCTATTGAGAATAACAACGAGCTATGATATCCATTCCCTGTACATGTATATGGTATCTCCGTACTGAGTACGGACTTATCGCACAGGCCGTCAACAGTTGGTTCCGTACTCAATATGGACCTGTAGCAGAGAAAGGGTTAGGCAGGTCGTTGTTAAACGTTAGGAAGACGGGGTGACGTAAAAACGATTACACACTTGGTTTATTCAAACATGATGATTTAGTAAATCTAGAGAATCTCTATGTGGCAAGAAAGCACGGTCGTCTAGTGGTTACTGCATTGGCATTAGACTTCAAACCGAAAGGTCCGCGATTCGATCCCCACCAGGGTTAACTGCGTCGTGTGCACGGGCAAGGCACTTAATCCCGAATGTCACATGGGGACACGGTGACGTTGTGTACTAAGGCGTAATGCACGTCGATGGCGCATCTGTCTTCAACCAACAATAGCCCTGCTCGTGTGGACTGAGTACGTTGGTGGGTCTGATAGTTGCTCGTCGTTGCTGGTAGTTCTCTCCTAGTAATCCGCCTTCCTCCACCAGTAAAACTGCCCGACACGAGGTGACCCTGGCTGCCGAAAGTGTCGTTAAACCCAAAGAAATAAAGAATTGTATAGGTTAACGTTTAATACAGACAACGATCGTGCGTTGTTTATTAGAGTTTAATGTCACTTTCAACATCCATAGCTACATCGTGTGGGACAGTTTCGGAGCGGAGGAAGCCCGAGTACCCTGACAGAACCACAGAGCAGCGGTGAGCAACCGCCAGACTCTCCAACTTATACGAACTATGTACAAGCAGTTTTAACTGCGGTCACAATAATTGTGGTATAATATACCACATACTATTGGGAAGGACTCTTAGAGAAGTTTCCAACAGTATGCCACACAAAAACATACCGCGCCAAATGGATGTTCTGGCTAGGAAAAATTTGAATAATAGCTCTTCACTATATTTGGACGATTCAATTCACAGCAGTCGTATCACCAGAGATTACAATATTTAAACTCAACTCTAACATTTGTTGAGGCTGATAATAAATGCGTTGACAATTTAATCAATTGTTTTCTGCCGCATTCAGATGTTTTTGTATCATTGTTTAAATATTTTAAGGTCATGTTCAGATTTCTGCTACAGATGTTTTTTAATAATCTCGTGGCTAATATGTAAAGCAAACGTTTCAATAAAGTTCAAACAGCACAATTTACAGAGAAGGTACGATAAAAATCGAGCCTGGTAATCTAAATAAGTCAATTGCCGATTAGCCATCTTTGACGTTAATGATATGCAAGGTCAGAGGTAGCTTCGGGTAAACACGTCGATCAGACTGTCTGTCAAGACTGTCAAACATGCGATAGAAACAACCAAAATGTTTCGCTTGAAACGAAAAATGTGCATTTTCAATTTAATACTAATAAAGATAGAAAAAACAGCACACTTTCAACACTTCATTTAATGGACAGGGCAAAATAATATTGATTTTTTAGTGAAATGAATACCGCAATGAACCCCTTCCCACAAGCGAAGGTAGACTCGGCTTCATGGTTTTGTTTTGTTGACGAGTGACAAAACTGCAAATATATCACTGAAATGACACAAAAATGTCTGAGTGAGTGAAAATGCAAACCCTGGGTATCCAAACAACCAACCCATACAAATATTTTCAAACATAACACACAGATGTTCCAGCTGGAAAAGGTTGGGGTGGAGGGGACGTGGTCCCTAAACAGTGAATGGAAATCGTCTGCTAGTAGCAGTGTCGCGTGTCTACTACTTATATTTTGTCCATATACAGTACAAGTCAAAATGAGTTGAAGAATAACCACTACCGGTATAAACTATACAGTTAAAACTAGAAGTCATGTCATGAAATGCGCACAAATAGCACGTCGATCTGAGCGTTAATCTACGCGTTATGACCATAGTAAGGCTATACAATTCTGTATATATGGCCTGTGCACAATCAATGTTTCAGCCAATGGACCTCCGGGTTGGCAGAAACATTGCCTGTGTTTGCTATGAGTAACCAAGAAAATCTGCCGTGCTTTGGATGTCATTCGATATGGCAATTACGCGTAATTCCTACGCGCAATTAAGCCAAGATAAGCGCACAGTTCGTGATAGGACTTCTAGTTTTAACTGTAGATGTAATGTTTCCTATACTAATAACACAAGAATCGAACATAAAAATATATGTCAACAAACAGAATAACTTATAATATACATGTACATATATGCTGTAACCATTTTTTAACATATTTTGGGTTTATACACAGCATTTAAGAGGGTTAGTTGTATTGGAATTCCTAGTGCATTATATTTTCCAATGCACAGAAATTCAAAATGTAATTTATAATGTCCACGAAAGAATATTATTTCAGGAAAACGAATTTTTGGGGTTGGCGTAGCTTTGAATATGCCAAAAACCATACCCGTGAGTGGTGGGAATTTACCCTTCTGGTACTGTTAATTCTTTTTTTTCTCAAACATTGGAAAATGGATTGAGATCTCCATAATCCACACACCTCACTGCCTAACCCTTAACAAATTGATTGCAACTTCACACATAATTCCTGAATTAGCAGGTAAAAGTGTTTTTTTAAAGTTTTGTACAAGACACATAAAGTGATCTATCATCGGAACAAGATTGTTCCTCCGAGGATCATATGATTCGATTTGCTTGAGAATTGTTGTGTAAATTTGAGAAAATTAAATTTAAATTTCCAGTTTTCATGTTAACTATGGGTTAGAATTAAAAAGTACACAATATATTAAACTGCATTTTTGTGATCATAGTACTACAATTGTAGATTATTTCAGCAAGTCAAAACATCTTATTTTAAATTTGTTTTTTAATCATGATATATTGAAATGTGTCTATGGCTATAGTCGAATAATTTTTAATAGAACTATTCTGTAAATGAACAATTATTTATTTAATAGTCAAGTGTGAAATGTCTGGAAAAAAGACTTTTTAGGAGTATAAGTGCATGGTACAAGGTAGAAGCATATGTTCAAGTCTACAAATACTGTATGAATCAAAATAGGTCGTAGCATAACCACAATGAACAGAGTAGCTCACTGCCATTACACCAATAGCACAAGAACCCGAAATCATTTTCCGGAAAGCGTTCTGTGAGAGCTTTCTCGAAAATGGTGTCAGGTACATACTAGTAGTTTATAGTGGTTATTTTAAAATCCCTTTCCACTTGTCTGGAAGTCAAGTGATTTCTGAATTCCACTCGGAGGTCCACTGGCTGGAATTTTGCTTGTGCAAAACAATGCACATGGGCATCAACCTATGACCATCCCTGATAGCCAGTAAAAACTTGTAACTCACAAAGCAAATCTGCAGTTTAAGGAGCACTGATAAGTTATTTATCTGGTGGTCCATAAATTGCAGATTAGCTTGTTGAGTTCCAAACATTCTACAAACTGGCAAGAATACGTTGGAAATATATGTATATCCATCTACTTAGAGAAGTACAAAATCACCCTGTGTGTTCTGTAATACAATATCCATGTATGCACATTTTGGTCATGTACCCGGGGTCGCGGAGAGTGTGGGGCCCAGGGTAGTAACTCCCACATCCTGTAAATTGGGAGGGGGGGGGGTGGCTCAGGAGCCAAGGATCTTAGTTTCGCCTGCCCACCCTGCTCCTTCTAGTCCAAACATGACCCCAAAGACTGTATTTTAATTTTCTAGGTTTGGTACGTAAAATCAAAGGGCATTCCAAAAAAAAAAAAACGAAAAAAAAAAAAATTACTAACTTTCAGGCCATGTTTGACCTAGTCCCCCTCCCACAAGGTTCTGACTCCTGTGCCAACAGTTAGGAAGAGACCAAAAGAGCCACCAGAAGACTCCATTTAATAACTGATATAAAAATTTTGTTGGGAGAGAAATGCCGCCACTCTGTGATCGATCACGCCTCCGGCACTCGCTGCAGATGCCTTTATCATCTGTGCAATATCCCGACATTTTTTAAAGGGGAGCCGTCACAGAATTAACCCCGGGTCCGAATTTCCTTTCCCCGGCCCTGCGTAGACCTTCCACTTCGAGGGTGTTTTTTGCAATAAGACAGCTTTCACTGTGTGACATGTAAGTTTGAGTTGAAGGAGACAATAGTCAAAAGAAGAATTTATATATTTTTATGTCCGATTCTTGTGTTATTCGTATAGGAAACATTCATCTATAGTTTATACCGGTCGTGGTTATTCTTCAACTCCTTTTGACTTGTACTGTATATGGACAAAATATTATTAGTAGACACGCGGCACTGCTCTAGCAGACTATTTTCATTCACTTTTTAGGGACCACGCCCCCCTCCACCCCAACTTCTTCCAGCTGGAACATCTTGCGTTATGCTTGAAAATATTTGTATGGGTTGGTTGTTTGGATACCCAGGGTTTGCATTTTCACTCATGCAGACATTTTTGTGTCATTTCAGTGATATATTTGCAGTTTTGTCACTCGTCAACACAACAAAACCACGATGCCGAGTCTACCTTCGCTTGTGGGAAGGGGTTCATTGCGGTATTCATTTCACTAAAAAATCGATATTATTGAATGAAGTGTTGAAAGTGTGCTATGTTTTCTATCTTTTTGGTATTAAATCGAAAATGCACATTTTCTCGTTTCATGCGAAACATTTTGGTTGTTTCTATCGCATGTATGACAGTCTTGACAATTGGTCTGATCAAATTGTTCACCCGAAGCTACCTCTGACTTTGCATACCATTAACGTCAGAGTTGGCTAATCAGCAATGGGCTTATTCTAATACACTGTGTGTTCGTCACAGTTAACACTTTAACGAACGTAACGAAGATCTATAGGACCATTGCTGTTTCCTTAATCAGTATTCAAATTTGAATATACGTTTAATATTTGCCTCAACATAGCTTTCGAGCCCTCTTTGGAACGGGCTCGTCGAGCTCGTTCCAAAGAGGTTCACAAGCCATGTTTGTGAAGCAAAACTGAAATGAAAAAAGGATGTTTTGTGCAAGCGTTGTCGTCTAATCCGCTATTATAAAGGGCTCAAATGTGTCCAATGGCAATACTACAGTACGTGGAGAGTGGATTGTAACAAAATCATCCGCGGAGTGGATTTGTCACCCAAAGTATTACTTTCAAATTTTGTACATATGGACAAAAACGCAAGCAGTGTTTCTGCTAATGGACCTCCGGGTTTAACCTGGAGGTTCATTGGCTGGAACTTTGCTTGTGCTTGTTATCCTTCCAACAAATTTGCAATTATTACTTGGGTGGAATCTCCACTCTGCGGGTGATTTAGTGATAATACACTCTACACGTACTGTACCAGGCCGAGTACCATTACTGTTCGAATGAACAATTATCCACTTTGCCGGCTAAGCCAAGTCTTCTTCGTCATCCTTCCCAAAATGCATCACTAAAAACTTCGTCACTTTTCTTCCGATAGATTTTTTCCTTGACTCAGTCTCCTGTAAAATTTTCTCCTTTGTCTCCTGTGAAAGCGCCATTTTCTCAGGATCGCACAGAGCATCCCGCCTATAATAAAATCTGTCACATTCCAAAACTTCAGTGTTAGATATCATATCAAGATTGGGGAATCGTTGCAAATTCGGAACACTGCGTGATATAGGACCGCCGGAGGACCTTGCTGTAGAACCCTTATCAAATATTTTATCCACTATGTTAGACGGTTGCTCAGAATAGCGCCTTAATTGTTGTGGTTTTGTAATTTTCAGGTCTTTGAATGTTGCTAATTCCCTTGGAACGTCATCACCTTCCGTATTTTCAATATCCTCGAGCGTTAAAATTCCATTATCTATTGTTCGAGATTTGTGCGTTGGAGACAATTTCCTGTTTATATTCTCATTTGACATATTTTCAGCACGATTAACCAACAGAATTATTGACTTAAAACAATTATTTCGGAGTCGTGATCTCTGCCTTTGGTGACAGACACCAAGACGTAGAACTGTGTCATGAAAATAATATCCTTCGAATTGTACGTGAATTAAACATGTCCAATAAAACTTCCGTCGAAATTTCAATCATCAACAACTGGAATTCTAAATACTGTTTTCTTTATTTCGATCCATGTTTTATGACTAAGACATCCCTTCACAGCACATTACAAAATGATTTGTCCTACATGAACACTTCTTACAACAACGAATAAAATTTAAAATATCCACGATGAAAGATTATCAGCTTGATTCAAAAGTTAGGTTGGAAAAGATAACTAATTCAGGAAATGAAGATTGAAGACTTGAAAAGTTCGAGAGACATCCGAGAGTCTATGTTGGAGGTGGCAGTTTTTTAAAATGTCTGTTACCAAGATTAAACATTCAAGCATTTAAACATTCAAGCATTAATTCGAGTTTAATATACTGATAATTCGGAATGACTCCCTTCAAAGTAAACCAAACATTCGTCCATTTAACATATCGAAATAGCTGGTAGCTCTATCAACCTTCCGTCTTTAAAAACGTCATCAGCCCTCGAGGTCAAGATGAATTTTACAGAACAAAACAAACACCAAGTTACTTTTTCCGAAGAACACTGCGATATAGCGTTATTGAAAGGAGGTCTAAGAGATTGCGTCTCTGTACTATTACACGACTGGTTTTCTGAAAACAGTTAAAAATAAACCTGTAAAAATCTTAGAAAATTAAGTCATCATAAAAGGTGAGTGTTTCACAACGAAACCACGTGATCAGTGAAATTCTCACCCGGAAGTAAATATCAATTATTACAAGAAGCACAAGCTAAGTTTAGACAAATGGACATCCGGGTTTCGACCCGGAGGTCCATTGGCTGAAACTTTGCTTGTATTTTGTTTTGATTTTTCAAATCACCGTTTATTATCCGGGTAGAAATTTTAACCGGCAAGTATTTCGCCGTCATCCACTCACCGCGTACTGTAGATCAAAAAAGGAAAAACACACGATTAATCTGAGGCATGGAATCACAACCGAACTACACACACGAATCTCCAGTAATGAAAAACCCAAGGCGCCTCAATGAGATACCCATTATGTGTAATATTACCCGTTCGCTCTGTGCATTTTGTCTTCACGCAATAATCAATCGTGCAGTGTTTATTGATTTGGCCAGTCAGTATGAGAAAAATGCGACATTCTACCCATTTCGTCGTTATCAGTTGGTGAAAGAGAAATCGATGAAGAAATTTTTCACTTCCTCCATTCAGGTGAATTCAGAATTGTGTATTGTCTGCAAAATATGCAGTGGTAAATTTGTGTAATCAATTATATAATTTTTCTTCTTTTTTGTCTTGTCGTTATATGGCAATGTATAAATTTCTAATGATGCAATTGCCCTTGGTTACAATTATTTGTATTTGTATATTATTTAAATCAAAGTTACCACATGTTTCTAATGACAAGACCAGACCCACACCAAATGGAAATAACTGAAACGCATCTCTCTATTATTTTGTACTTGAAAACAACGAACTTATACTTCATTAATCTAAAACATGACTCGAAGAATATTCAGAGCAAAAATTAGATTAAATATTTTTATTACACGCCTGTTCTATGAAATTTCTATCTATACAGTTAAAACTAGAAGTCCTGTCACAAATTATGCGCTTATCTAGGTGTAATTGCGCGTAGGAAATGCCATATCGAATGGCATCCAAAGCACAGCAGGTTCTCCTGGTTACTCATAGCAAACACATGCAATGTTTCTGCCAATGGACCTCCAGGTTACCCGGAGGTCCATTGGCTGAAACATTGCTTGTGCACAGGCCATATGTACAGAATTTGATAGCCTTATTATTGTCATAACGCGTAGATTAACGCGCAAATCGACGTGCTATTTGTGCGCATTTCATGACAGGACTTCTAGTTGTAACTGTAGCAAGTTAGCAACACTAACCATGCGGAAAGTGAAAATCCGTTCCGCACACATGTGTGGAACGGATATCGTTGACGGACTATTTTTAAATTGGAGCGAAATTTCACTGGAATTTTCTAAAAATCGTGCACCGCAATTACAATCTGAATCCCTAGCGATAGCCAAAAATCGTCCCCTGAGTTCCAATGTGTTATATGTGCCAGTAGGAACTCAGGGGACGAAATAGAAACACGGGTTCCCATCGCAAACTTGGTTGGCGATAAAATGTGTTCTTGTTGTTGATAGCTGTCAAACGTATTGCTGAGTGTCCTTCTAATTACTGTTTTTATAGACGTGAATGTGCGTAATAAACACAGAACGACACGAGGTTGTGATTGGGTTAATCGATATGTCGGCTTCTCCTTTTATCCTTCCGTGCGGCGGCCTCTCGCTTTATCCTTCCGCGCTGGCACTTGTGTCATATCATTAAACCAATTCACACGCGCGTGTCGTTCTGCGTATATTGAGTACGAAAACGCATGTAACTAGGGGCCCCTGATACAAAATCTGCATCTTGCATAATAAAAGCGCTTGCTTGGTTACATGCGTTTACATTATCGAAACACGGCTCTTCCTATGAGAGAGAGAGAAAGAGAGAGAGAGAGAGAGAGAGAGAGAGAGAGAGAGAGAGAGAGAGAGAGAGAGAGAGACTTTTCAAAAGTATTGAACTATGGAACCATATTGCGTTTATGCTTTTTGCCTTTGTATCTGAGTCACTGGAAGCATTCAGGCTGGACCAACATGCTGTTATACAGTTAAAACTAGATGTCCTGCCACGAATTGTGCGCTTATCTAGGCTTAATTGCTCGTTAGAATTGCGCGCAATTGCCATATCGAATGGCATCCAAGGCACTGCAAGTTCTCCTGGTTACTCATAGCAAACACAGGCAATGTCTCTGCCAATGCACAGGCCATATGTACAGAAATTGATAGCCTTACTATGGTCATAACGCGTAGGTTAACGCGCAGATCGACGTGCTATTTGAGCGCATGTCATGACAGGACTTTCACTTTTAACTGTACTGTTAAATCGCACACAGTCGTTTTGGAATGTTGAACGTGTTCGCGCTCAATACATTTTTCCGATGATCGAAATGGTTCAAGGCAGTCGTATAAAGTTTCAACCATAACGACGTCATGTGGGGTATGGAAGGAGATAAACCTCTCTCGAGTAGTGTGATTTTCCCATCCCACCCATACACCACATGATGTGAAAATACATAATAATAATAATCCATACAGTGTCTTGGCAAAGGACACAACACAGTTACCGCTGATCTGAATCCAACAGTGGACCTTTCGATTTAAACTTCAGTGCCCTAACCACTGACCTACCGCGCCCCGCCAAAAAGCATAAGCATGTGCCAGTAAGAAGAGTCGGGAAACATCTTGTTCTGGTCGGGCAAACATGGGCGGCAACCACACTCTCACACGTATCTGAAGAAAGTTGCAGACATGAGGCCAAATATACAAAGATTGAAGTGTAAGATCTTCTTACCATGATGTGAGAAACAAACCAAGTTATTTTAAAAACGAATTTACAATCAAAAGCCAAAGTCACATTCAAAAAGACAACCCCCCCCCCCCCCACAACATTCAGTGTTTTTTTTCTGTCACTTGAGTGTTTTTATTGAACACTGAATCAAGAAAATTGAAAATGGTGTCTAATTTTTTATTACTTATTGGGGTTTTAACACTTTCAACACTATAAATCACACCGCATTGGAGATTTTTACGGATGGAGGAAGCCGGAATACCCGGGGAGAACTGCGGCAAGTAACTCTCAGATTTTCCAACGTACTAACTCTTCATAGGGAGACCCAGCAGCGGTTAACCGTTTAACTAACAAGAAAAGCAGAAGGCACTTGGAAATAAAATTCTTGAAGCACAAGTTGGGTCAAAACATAGCTTATGACCCCCTCATTGGAACGAGCTCGTTGAGCGCGTTCCAATGGGGGGGGGGGGGGGGTGCATAAGCTATGTTTTTTGTGACAAAAATGAAGAAGTAATAAAAATGGAATGGTGAATTAAGTAAATAGCGCTGTCCGGTGTTGGCCGTTACGATGGGTAAACAGTTAAAGGCGAGCGCACCTTAGACGTGTAATCCGCCTTAGTACACATTACCCCCGTGTCCCCATAGGCAATCGAGATGAAGTGTCCCACCCAAGGACACAACGCAGTTATCGCTGGTCGGGGTCGAACTATCGACCTTTCCTTTTAAAGTCCAGTGCTTCAACCACAGCGCCACCGTGCCCCCAAATAATATCTGAGATGCATGTGTTTGTGTTTCATATATGCGAGGTGAGGTTGTAACACTAGTCCCTTTCCACTGGATTACACTGCGCACATTAGGCGCACACATCGTTGACTTACAAAAATAGACTTTCCATAACACTATCTCCTTTGAAATCATTAGATGAGCGAAGAAGGTCAAATTAAAAAGCCAGTAATTGTTGAAGAAAGACCTACGACATCAGTAGAAAATAAATCCAAGCTTCCTTTTGTTACTTTTCATAAACGAAAGCAACAAACAACTCTCGGAGCTGTCTGTTGTTTTTTGTTCAGTAAAAGTAACAAAAGGAAACTTGGCATTTGATGGCAACCCAGTTTGAAGCAACTAGTTCACAGTTAATCGGTATTTCAGAATATCTCTCATTATCTATTGACTAAAGTGAATTTTTTGATTTGATTGGTTGATAGATACGTGGTGTGAGACCATATTCATTGAAACCCACGATACGTCCGCCCAGCCACTGACAAATTTTCCATTCCCAGTGGAAGCCTCGTTCCGAAATCTACAAGTTGTCCATACCCCGTAGAAGACGCGTCATTCCAGTTTTACAGTGTACTTGTATTATATTTTAATTTTTTATCTCCAAAATATAGCTCATGACCCCTTATTGGAATGAGCTTGTCGAGTACCCTCCAATGTGGGTTTCATAAGTTATGTTTTTGAGACAAAAAAGAAAAAAAGAAATTCAATAATTTTTTTATACTAGTCATATCGGCATATTTTCACAAAAACTCTTTTGCACAAAAATTCCACAGAAACCTATATGGCTCAACAATGGAGGATAAAAGATCGCATGCTGTGTGTGTTCACACATGAAATAGATTATACTTCTAAAACGGAAAGTCAATATATAAATTCGTCACCCCGTGTCTGATCACGTGGTACGGGTTTTTACCTACCCGAAGCCAGCCGTATCCCATGAGGCCTTCGGCTGACCTACCGCGCCCAGCCAAAAAGCATAAGTATGTGCCTTCGGCCTCATCGGATACGGCTGGCTTCGGGTAGGTAAAAACCCGTACCACGTGATCAGACACGGGGTAACTAATAGTATCACAACTGCCAACAACAGAATTTTCTCGAATGTTTTCAATTTTCGGACGCCAAGCATCTCGATAATCACCAGTACTATGGTTGAAAAGCTCAGGACGTATTTGGAATTAATTTTTGCATATATATATAAATGTTATGCAATATATATATATTGAAATACATATATTACATAAAATAATCCTGATGCAAGATCTTTTTAACGTGCCTTAGCGGTTCTCCAAATTGATCTTACTGGGACCCTAATAGCCCGTAAAGGTTACTTCAGATCTCCATTGCTACAGTGCAGTCGTCATGGATTGGTCGTAATCCACGAGTGGGCACTGATGTCCACGCATGCGTTTACCAGGTAATAAAACTCATCATCAGCAAAATTTTAATTAATGAAGCACCGGGTTGTTCAGGTGCTTCATTAATTAAATTGTTGATAATTATTCCTGTAATTAGTGTTTGGAATCTAATATTATTGCGTTCGTGTAAATATTGACCACCCGTGGAAAGTGACCAGTCCACGGCGGCGGTGCCGTATGTGACAAAAGTCCAATAAATATCAAATGCAGTGTCGTACAAAAAGTTCATGATTACACCCAACAAAAAGTCGACATAAAAAAACTTCAATCAAAATAAAAATGACTAAAACAATATTAGGGGGGGGGGGGGTTGTTAGGGGCACATACACCTACCTCCCCCACCCAGACGCTTCTGGTTTCCACCAATGGGGCTCCGGGTTAAACCGTGACATTCATTGGCTGAAATAGTGCGTGTGCTCCTATTTCACGGGGATTGAGTAGTACTATCGGGTGAAATATTCCACTCCTTAAATGTTTTAAAGATAAACCACATTTTCAGGTACAAAGAAACTTACACACATGGTAAACATGATTACGCTTTTACCACTGCGGTAGATGACAAATCACCACTTGACAAATCACTTGGAGCATTCTTGAATGACACTCTCATAACAAAATAAGCTTCCGTTCACCTTCTAAAAACATTATACTTGAGCGTGAAGTATGTGTAATTCACAAAGCCGACAGCGGTGATACCATTTATTGCAGACGAGAAAGCGATTTGATCGATGCTATTCCAGTTGTACCTCTTTGAGAATACATGTATGTATACACCGGTATTCATGGCAACGTTGATTGTAAACAGACGGTGATTGCCACTTAACGTATTGAGTTTACAAGCAGTTTGTTATCACGAGAGATCTTTAAGATCGCACGTGTTCGAAATTCATTGATCACTACACCCATATGAAACATATTACTGGCGTGATAGCCGTTACTTATTCCCAGTTCCTTATTCGACATTCGTTATCAACCGATTTGATCGGTTGATAACGAATGTCGAATAAGGAACTGGGATTAAGTAACGGTTGTCACGTCCCCAAACATATTTATATTCCCCAACTGGGAATCTAGAAAAAATAGGGACTGCGGCAAATGCTACCCACCCCGAAACGCAAACAATGAAACCTAAATCCATATTTATGAAGAGTGGGTAACTAACCAATGCTACACAAACTTTTGCCCGGCGACTGGGTGAAAATACCCGACAGACAACATTTATATTCCGGCGTGCAATTCCGTCATCTGATTACTGTGGCTTGAGAACATACATTTTTTTTCTAATCGCTTGAGAGAAAGGGATTGTTGTATGCATGCATGTCAACATGTAGTCCAAATGAGGCCCCGAATGACATTATTAGCTTACCTCACAGAAAGCCAGGATGAGGTGCAGTGATTACTCACCGTCCGCCGTTTGTCGAATGCCCACATCGTCCGTGAACATGATGTTCGCGACTTCTCCTCCAAAACCACTGAATCGACTTCAATTAAATTTGAAGTGACTGTTCTGATATCGCATTTTGTTTTTGTTCAAATCAACCTGCCCCACCCCATAGAGAGGAGGGTGGGGAATATGCCTCAAGAAGAGATGGACATAATGACTTGATATTTGGTACTGAGCTTTGTCTTGAGGTGTAGAGTTTGTTCAAAAGAAGTTCGTGGTGCAATATGCATTATTAATAGGAGTGGCAAGATATTTGGCCCCGCTCGAAATTTATATTTTTTTGAACCGATGATCTGATTTCAACCAAATTTGGGAGGAGGTAATATTGTGTCATAAATTCTTGACTCATGCAAGTGCATGTCGGAAACCAAAGAGATAAAAATAGAAATATTTTCACATGCCCATATTTCCCAACTAGTAGGGAACAGATAATTTTTATTTGGTATGAAGCATCCTTAGGACCAGTAGATGGAATGGTAAAAAATGTCATCGGTTTTATCACCGTGTAATGTGGGGTGGGGTGGGGCATAGAAAAAAGGATGAGTCAGCATATTTGAATGCTTCTCCAGAACCACTGATCAGAATCATTTGATATTTGGTTTACATCATCTATGGGGTAGGATGGGTGGGGTGTGGGGTATACTCGTGTTAAAACTAAGCCCCTCAGTTTATATGTGATATAAGAAGTGCACTTTAAAGAACCTTCTTCTCCAGACCCACGCAGTCAGAATCTTTCGATATTTGGGATACAATATGTTTCGTGTGTCAGATTCACATTTGTACAAATCAAGTCCCCCATTTAATATTTGGGATCCATTTGGGGGTGCATGTTAACTTAGTGCAATATGAAGAATAATCTTTAAAAATCTTCTTCTTTGGATCCAACATGCGGTATAATCCTTAAAATAATAATAATTTTTAAAACTCTCCTTCTCCAGACCACTACTCAGAATCTTTTGGTATACAGTTAAAACTAGAAGTCCTGTCATGCAATGCACACAAATAACACGTTGATCTGCGCGTTAATGTACGCGTTATGGCCATAGTAAAGCTATCAAATTCTGTCCATATGGCCTGTGCACAAGCAATGTTTCAGCCAATGGACCTCCGTGTTTGCTGTGAATAACCAGGAGAACCTACCATGCTTTGGATGCCATTCGATATGGCAATTGCGCGCAATTCCAACGCGCAATTAAGCCTAGATAAGCGCACTATTCGTGACAGGACTTCTAGTTTTAACTGTATGGTATGCATAATCTTTACAAGGGTTAGATTCACATTGTTCAAATAAAGACCATCGGTTAATAATTGGGCTCGCTATGGGTGCACAAATTTTAACAGAGTGCAATATGGGAAATAATCTTTAAAAATTTTCTTCTTCAGATCCACCAAAATCATTTGATATTTGGTATACAACATCCTTCCGGAGGTCAGACGGACGCTTGGCTCCCTGCTGGATTCTGAAGGTTTACCTCGTGCACTATGAGAAATATTCTTTAAAAATATTCTTAACACTAACCCTCAATATGAATATTTTGACATATGTTATATACTATCCATATTGGAGTCAAATTCAAGTTTGTTAAAATCATGTCCCTGGGTTACTATTTGTTCTTCCCATTGGAGCCGGAGTTTCAACTTAGTCCAATATGAGGGATAATCTTTAAAACTCTTCTTCTCCAGAACCACTAGACAGATTATTTTGATATATGGTTTACAGCATCCTTACGGGGGTCAGATTCAAGTTTGTTCAAATCTAGTCTCTTCATTAATATTTGGGCTTCCTGTCGAAGCCCGGTTTTTTACTTGGTGCTATATGAGGAATATTCTTTAAAAAGAAGAGCTTTTTGATACGTGGTATACACTGTCCTCCGGGGAGTCAGATTCAAGTTTGTTAAAATCAAGTCCTTGGGTTAATATTTGGGCTCCCTATTGGACTCCGAATTTTAACTTAGTTCAATATGAGGAATAACTTTAAAAGACCTGCCCTTTGAGATACACTTGTCAGAATCTTTTGATATTTGGTACACAGCATCCCAAGAGGGACCAGTTTAACGTTTTCAAATAAAGTCCCTGGGTTGATATTTGTGGTCGCTATTGGGGGCCCAAATCTAAAATTAGTGCTATATTGGGAATATTTCTCAAAATCTTCTTCTCCAGCACCACCAGTTAAATGTTTTGGATATTTGGTATACAACAACATCCTTAAGTTTGGGGGGGGGGGGGGGTGGATTTCAAGTTTGCTCAAATAAAACCTCTGGATAAATATTATATTTGTGTTCCCTACAGGAGCCCTAATTTAAACTTAGTTCAAAAGCGGAATATTCTTTAAAATCTTCTTTAGAACCACCATTTAGGCATTATTTCTGCGACAGTATCCCAGTATTATAAAAAAAAAATGATTTGACATGGACAGCAGAGTCTGGGGAGTTCGACAGTTGTTCGACGTTGATCGGTAGTTCTCTCCGAGTACTCCGGCTTCCACCGTCCGTAAAACTGTCCGACATACGGTAAGAGTCGCCGGAACCGGGGGGGGGGGGGGGGGGGGTCACGGGGGACAAGTGCCCCTCCACTTTTTCCACAGGCATGTTGCGCAGTTATACAATGAGTTAAAATGGGCGTATGGAAACCTGCCAATATGCAGGTATCCCTGTAATATATTATTTGCAAATCCAAACAACATTTGGTCAAAGAATTCCACCTTCGGTTGCTTCGGTCCGTATCTTATACTTCAGCCATCTTCTAACCCGAAGGCCAGCCTTCGGGTTGGAAGATGATTGGAGTAGAAGAAATGGACATGACACTGCGGCATGATCATCTAAACGAGAGATTTTGTGTAATGGTACATTTACCGATATACGATTGTAATTTTTCTCCCACTGGACCGAACCATAGTAGCCTTTAAAATTTGTGATCCTCCACTTTTATCGAGCTCCCGCCATCTCGGCGTGATGTGACCGTGCCTGTCGAACGTGTCGTTAAGCCCAAATAAATAAATCCATGCTTGTTTTTCTTATGCTTTTTACCAAAATGTTGACTTACGTTGAAATGTTGAATGTTGCATGTTAAGAGATCTGCAGGTCATGCAGAAAGCAGGTCTCGGCAATCGAAAACTCTGCTGTGTTTCTGTGCGTTTAAAGGAATAGACGCGGAATTAAGAAACTCCAAATCAGCAAATGTTGGGAATTCATGGAAATGTCCCCTTAATAAAAAACGTCTTTTTGTTCAGTGACCGACTTCGTATTGTCATCATGTTATATTTATGAATTCCTGGAACTTATATTTTATTCGAGTGACTGTGGTGATTTGCCCAAATAGTTGGGGCGGAACGAAAATGAAAGTGCGAGGGAAGATGGGGCACTAATTATTCCCTTTCAGTTTTTGCCTCAAGGATGGCGGGAGGGCAAAACACAATATCTGAAAATGTGCCGCAGCTTACCGAATCAAGGGATCAGAAACTCCCCGAGAGCAAGGAGGGTGGGGGAGGGGGTGGGCAAGGGTATCAAAAAGGTCACTTGACTCTGGATATGAGTTAAGACCGGGCGTTCACAACGTTTAATAAATTGTAATATGACACTCAATAGCATTGACATTATATACATATATCGTCCCTTGAGAGTAACAAAGTGCCATCTGCAATGCTACAGCTATAGTTTAGAAAACACCCCGCAGATTGTATAGCTTCCTTGTTTGGTGACTCCGTCATTATACCTGACTCACCCCATTGACAATGGCACACGAAAAGTACGTCAGAAACCAATACTCGAGAGTGTCACAGTTACAGTTCTCAGAAAGAATGATCTGTTTCCACTGGTATACTTCTGGTGTGGTGGAAAGGGCACAATCTACCCCACTGCCCCTAGCTTTGGGGCAAGGGGCAGCTACCACCCTCGCTTCCGGTGCCCCTGTGGAGAAAGACATTCTACAGATTCAGGAAGGTTACATTCCCTCCTGTTCCCTATCTCGTACGACTTTCGGCAGGCATTGACTGGGGAGATAACACGTCATTTCTATTGATATCTTTAAAATATCTTTGGGGCAAGGGGCAGCTACCACCCTCGCTTCCGGTGCCTCTGCAGCGATAGACATACTACAGATTCAGGAAGGTTACATTCTCTCCTGTCCCCTATCTCGCACGACTTTCGGCAAGCATTGACTTGAGAGATAACACGCCAATTCCATTGATATTTTTAAAAATTTTAACGTCGATTCATCAGTTAAGACACAGAGCAATAAAGCAGTAAACAATATATACTGCGTCTGATAAGAGATCTATAGCCTAGCTTTGGAACACAGGATTTATTTATACCATGATTACCTATTCTACTATTTATAAAAAGCCTATGACATAAATTTTAGCTTTACACAGCAACCCTGGTGAACACGATAGTAATGTGATTTCAATAGTTAAAATGTACACCTACACTGGATCTACATTCAAGCTGACCTTTGGTGATCTCGACCTGAATGCAAACTTGTCTAAATTTATCGTTTGTTGCCTCGCGAAGAATGAAATGAAAGCGGCAATTATTTATTACGTTTTTAAATGAGTTTACCACAGAAGATGCCAAAAAATTAACAAACATGCGTTGTCTCATGTTAACAAAGCATCCGTAACTCGAAACAGTATATTATTATGTTATTAAAATGAAACAGTCCCAGCGATTTATGCGTTTCTTTTTTCATCTCGTTTCTGCGATAAAACTGACAGCGGAAGTACCGCCCATCGGTCCTCATGTAAACAAAAACAGATTCGCACGGATGTACGTCTGCTGTTCAGTAAAATTGAGAAAAAATAATAGCGATTCTCAATAATCTGACGATCATGGTATAAATAAAATATCCTCAAAGTAGCTTGGTGTATCAAATGTTCTCCACTCGTGGTGAAGTGGTGTTAACCGCGCGCCAAAGGCTCGCGGTTAACACCACTTCACCACTCATGGTGAACATTTAGTACACTAAGCTACTTTGGGCATATTCTATATTGCCATCCTGTCAATCTCCATTTTACATGGATAGCATCATCTACAATCTTATTTATGAGCTATATGGGCGAATTTTATCAAGTTTTACATTGTATGGTATTGAGTTGGGTAGCAAAAAAGCAATAATGTGTCACGAATGCTTCAAAATAAGGTGTTCGTGTCTCACCTCTGAGTGTCAATGTGACGCGCGCAATAATACTGTAAAGCGCTAATTAATATCGACAACAAGAATGGAGATTTCTGCAGAATGTGTTATCGCTTGGCGAGTTTTCACGCTGATTTTCACTAATACCACATTCACATGACAGGATATAATCATGTATCTAGATTACAAAAATGACCGTCGGTAAATTGTACCATCACGTAACGAAAACGATTTTTTCCCCATGTTCATAAATACATAGAGGATATCCAAAGAATCGCGAGGTTCGAACTCCGCCAGGGCAATAGCTTTGTGTCCATGAACAAGGCAGTTAAAACCGATTGCCCACGTGGGGGAGGGTGACGCTGTGTACTAAGGTGTACAGCACCTCGATGCTGCACTTACCATCAATCAATGCTAACCCTGCTTGATGAGTCTTACATTGCTCGCCGCTCCTCGGTGGTTCTCTCCGGGTACTCCGGCTTCCTCAACCCGTAAAACTATCCGACTCGAGGTGACCCTGGCTGTCGAAAGTGTCGTTAAACCCCAATTAATAAATGAATAAATAAATAGGTCGCGATTTCATATCAAATCGTTACGAACTTTAAAGTCTTTAAATGACATGATGTGTAATTTAACCCTTTAGCTAGCGCATAGAGTAAAGTTAGCCAGCACTGTTCACAAAAATCGCAGGCAAATTGTATTATTTTTTTCACATTTGTGCCTCACAAAACATAGCATAGGATCCCTCATTGGAACGAGCTCGTCGAGCTCGTTCAAATGAGGAGTCGTAAGCTATGTTTTCGGGACGAGAAAGTGAAAATATTTAGTTATAGTTTAGTTATTCAGGAAATATTTTCTGCAAATGTCGTCTACTATTTGTATCAGGTAGACAGTTAATGAAAAATAAGAGAAGATTAACTCAATTCTACTTTCGAAACCAACTCACTCACAACGTTACGATGTCGCGGTTGACGTCTGACGTCATGCTTGCTGTATTTGACATGTTGTGAACGATATTTTTCGTAGTGAGCTGTTCTGTTGGAAAGTGATTATGTGATAAATATGGGTTATATACACATAGTGTTTGTAAAGAATCTTTTATCGCGACGAGAGCGTTTTCGGGGGCATATATAGCTACGAGTCGCGCAGCGACTCGTAGCTATGTAGCCCCCGAAAACGCTCGAGTCGCGATAAAAGATTTTTTACAAACACCATGTGTATATAATCCTTTTATCTACACCCCCACCTCCCCCACTCCCGTAATAAAACAAGTTTTGATTAACAAATGCAGACCACTAAAAATAATCTAGCCTTCAACCAGATAATCACTAATGTGAAAAATATCTGGTTATTTGTACTTTCCGACGTTTGACGTCACATTTTGAAAAATGTTGAAGAAACTGAATTCCCAGTGACGTTTGAACGTCAGGATAATTAAAGTCTCGAAGGGTGAAATAATCTCATTTGAAAAAGTGTAAGTTACTAATTTTTACTCTTTTCCGTCAAATTTTATTTTTACAATTCAGTAAGTTTAATTAATGGCCTTCTTTTTTATTCAATACATTTCGATAAATACGCCCCATTTTATTTGTTTCGATCCGCGGCAGCGATAATTAGTTATTCAAAGTGTTGAATGAAATAGTACGTCATGCAAATGAGATGTATTCTTGCGATATCACGTGACTTTTATTCTTACTGCAGTAACGATAAAAGATTTTTTATTGACGGCGAGTTTTCGATAACGATAAAAGATAAAACGTTACTGTTTTTACGTATAAAGTAGATAAAACTGGAGATTACATTTTTTTAGAAATACTCCGGCTATACAAGTAGTGTATTTTCGGATAATCCAGGGGTAAATTGCGTTTTTGCACTCGTGTTAATTTATCTTTCCGCAAAATAACCCCACGTCGAATTGAGAAAGTGTCCTAGGCTGTGTTATGCCTCTATCACTGATCATCATGGTCCAGAGCAGGTAAAGCTGATAAAACATAACTTATGACCCCCTCACTGGAATAAGCTATCTTTTACCTCCTACTATATAGAAGGGTACCAACAACGAGTACTACAGTACTAATGATCACAACAAAGAAGACGATAACAGCTAATGCGGAAACCACTATAACTACTATAGAGGCAACTGCTACATCAACTGAAAATACTACTAACACTACAAACCCAACCGCTGTCACCACATTATAAGTTATTGTGATGAATCGACGGTAACATGGTCTGAGGTTTGCGGCTCGAAGCATATGTTCAACCGAGACGCTTTGTTGTTGTAGTAGTTGGTTATGTATTTGTAGTTGTTGATTCTGTAGTAGTCGTAGTGGGTTATACAGTAATAGCTGTTGGCTATGTTGTTGTAGTAGTTGGTTATGTAGTTGTAGTTGTTGATTCTGTAGTAGTCGTAGTGGGTTATATAGTAGTAGATGTTAACTTTGTTGTTGTAGTAGTTGGTTATGTAGTTGTAGTTGTTGATTCTGTAGTAGTCGTAGTGGGTTATACAGTAATAGCTGTTGGCTATGTTGTTGTAGGAGTTGGTTATGTAGTTGTAGTTGTTGATTCTGTAGTAGTCGTAGTGGGTTATATAGTAGTAGATGTTAACTTTGTTGTTGTAGTAGTTGGTTATGTAGTTGTAGTTGTTGATTCTGTAGTAGTCGTAGTGGGTTATACAGTAATAGCTGTTGGCTATGTTGTTGTAGTAGTTGGTTATGTAGTTGTAGTTGTTGATTCTGTAGTAGTCGTAGTGGGTTATATAGTAGTAGATGTTAACTTTGTTGTTGTAGTAGTTGGTTATGTAGTTGTAGTTGTTGATTCTGTAGTAGTCATAGTGGGTTATACAGTAATAGCTGTTGGCTATGTTGTTGTAGTAGTTGGTTATGTAGTTGTAGTTGTTGATTCTGTAGTAGTCGTAGTGGGTTATATAGTAGTAGATGTTAACTGTGTTGTTGTAGGAGTTGGTTATGTAGTTGTAGTTGTTGATTCTGTAGTAGTCATAGTGGGTTATACAGTAATAGCTGTTGGCTATGTTGTTGTAGTAGTTGGTTATGTAGTTGTAGTTGTTGATTCTGTAGTAGTCGTAGTGGGTTATATAGTAGTAGATGTTAACTGTGTTGTTGTAGGAGTTGGTTATGTAGTTGTAGTTGTTGATTCTGTAGTAGTCGTAGTGGGTTATACAGTAATAGCTGTTGGCTATGTTGTTGTAGTAGTTGGTTATGTAGTTGTAGTTGTTGATTCTGTAGTAGTCGTAGTGGGTTATATAGTAGTAGATGTTAACTTTGTTGTTGTAGTAGTTGGTTATGTAGTTGTAGTTGTTGATTCTGTAGTAGTCGTAGTGGGTTATATAGTAGTAGATGTTAACTGTGTTGTTGTAGGAGTTGGTTATGTAGTTGTAGTTGTTGATTCTGTAGTAGTCGTAGTGGATTATATAGTAGTAGATGTTAACTGTGTTGTTGTAGGAGTTGGTTATGTAGTTGTAGTTGTTGATTCTGTAGTAGTCGTAGTGGGTTATATAGTAGTAGATGTTAACTGTGTTGTTGTAGGAGTTGGTTATGTAGTTGTAGTTGTTGATTCTGTAGTAGTCGTAGTGGGTTATACAGTAATAGCTGTTGGCTATGTTGTTGTAGTAGTTGGTTATGTAGTTGTAGTTGTTGATTCTGTAGTAGTCGTAGTGGGTTATACAGTAATAGCTGTTGGCTATGTTGTTGTAGTAGTTGGTTATGTAGTTGTAGTTGTTGATTCTGTAGTAGTCGTAGTGGGTTATATAGTAGTAGATGTTAACTTTGTTGTTGTAGTAGTTGGTTATGTAGTTGTAGTTGTTGATTCTGTAGTAGTCGTAGTGGGTTATACAGTAATAGCTGTTGGCTATGTTGTTGTAGTAGTTGGTTATGTAGTTGTAGTTGTTGATTCTGTAGTAGTCGTAGTGGATTATATAGTAGTAGCTGTTAACTTTGTCGTTGTAGGAGTTGGTTATGTAGTTGTAGTTGTTGATTCTGTAGTAGTCGTAGTGGGTTATATAGTAGTAGATGTTAACTTTGTTGTTGTAGTAGTTGGTTATGTAGTTGTAGTTGTTGATTCTGTAGTAGTCGTAGTGGATTATATAGTAGTAGATGTTAACTGTGTTGTTGTAGTAGTTGGTTATGTAGTTGTAGTTATTGATTCTGTAGTAGTCGTAGTGGGTTATATAGTAGAAGCTGTTGACATTGTTGTTGTAATAGTTGGTTCTGTAGTTGTAGGTGTTGGTTTTGCATGTAGTTGGTTCTATATTCCATGTAGTGGGTTCTGTAATAGTAGCTGTTGACTTTGTGGTTGTTGTAGTTGGTTGTGTAGTTGTAGTTGTTGGGCCTGTAGTAGTTCTAGTGGGTTCTATAGTAGTAGCTGTTGACTTTGTTGCTGGAGTAGTTGGTTCTGTAGTTGTAATTGTTGGTCCTGTAATAGCTGTAGAGGGTTCTATAGTAGTAGCTGTTGATTTTATTGTTGTAGTAGTTGGTTCTGTTGTTGTAGTTGTTGGTTACGTAGTAGTTGTAGTCGATTCTGAAGTAGCAGCTGTTGACTTTTTTGTTGTAGTAATTGCTTCTGTAGTTTTAGTTGATGGTTATGTAGTTTTAGTTGTTGGTTATGTAGTGGTACTATTGGATTCTGTACTTATGGTTATTGATTTTGTTCTGGTTATTGTGGGTTCTGTAGTAGTAGTTGTCGGCTCCGTTGTTGTTGTATAAGTTTGTACTGTAATATGTGTTGCCTCTGTTTTGTTGTTGGTTCTGTGGTAGCTGTTTGCGCATGGGTAGTGGGCTCTGCAGTTATTGGGACTGTTGTGCTAGTTGTTAAAAAACATAGCACGTCCCAAACGAAGGGTCATAAGCTTTATTTTCCTAACAAATTTGTTAGCTCTCGACTATGATATTCACTGATAATATTAGTTACCCCTTGTCTGATCACGTGGTACGTGTTTTTACCTACCCGAAGCCAGCCATATCGAATGGGACACGGCTGGCTTCGGGTAGGTAAAAACCCGTACCACGTGATCAGTCACGGGGTAACGAGTTTACCTATTGACTTTCCGTTTCAGAAGTTCAATCTACTTCATGTGTGAACACACACAGCAGGAGATCTTTTATCTTCCATTGTTGAGCCATACGGGTTTCTGTGGAATTTTTGTGCAAAAGAGCTTTTGTGAAAATATGCCGATATGACTAGTATAAAAAAAATATTGAATTTCTTTTTTTCTTTTTTCCAGTTATCGGTGAATTGATTTCGATGAACGCGTCTTCTACGGGGTGTGGACAATTTGTAGATTTCGGAACGCGGCTTCCACTGGGTATGGGAAATTTGTCAGTGGCTGGGCGGACGTATCGTGTGTTTCAAGGAATATGGTCTCATACCACGTATCTATCAACCAATCAAATCAAAAAATTCACGTTAGTCAATAGATAATAATGAAAAATTAATGCCTACGACACTTTCTCGAGTTGATCGGGGATTATTTCGAGAGAAATTCGCTTGATTGCAAAAACGCAATTTTCTCTTTAATTATCGGCAAATAATCCACCTTTAACACAGAGGTATTTCTGACAGATGTCATCTCTAGTTTTACTAATAACCCTGGAGGAAAATCGTTTACATGACTACATTATTGATCAAGGATTATATTTTTAATCTAGTAAGGGGACTTATAAACAGTATTCGTTAGATGTAATTCCGACATTGTTGTTAAAAACATGTCTTTCTTAATTGAGTACATCAATATTAGAACTAGGAATGCCTCACTACAGTCTGGCGTGGCGTTCAGGTCGAATAGTAACCGCGAAACATCGCTTCTAAGCAGGGGCGTGGTTAGAGGTTTCCGACGTTAGGTGTAGGGTAGTGAATTTCCAAAACCCCTTCCCGGTCCCTCCTCCTAGTCGGAAATTGACTACCGAGAAAACTTTTGAAAATGAAGCCCTAGGAAAGGAGGCATAAAATTGATTCTGGTAACTGAAATGCCAACACATTTATGATAAAATTATCAGGTTGTTATTATTATTTGTTATTATTCTGGGAATTGAATATGTGCTAAACAAATGCTCAAGCTAAGAACATTAAATCAGATCTTATGCATGATCAATTTTCGATGTTTCATCATTTTCTTTCTGTGAATGATGAAATTAAGTCAGGATAAGGATTTTACATTATGCGATTTTCTTGAAGCGCATTTTTTTATTACGATACGTAAACGTACCATAGAAATCTCGTACCGATTGACATCATGCATACTTATGAAGCTCGATATTGCTTACACTGTACAGTTAAAAGTAGAAGTCCGGTCATGAAATGCGCACAAATAGCACGTCCATCTGCGCGTTAATCTACGCGTTATGACCATAGTAAGGCTATCAAAGTCTGTATATATGGCATGTGCACAAGTAATGTTTCAGGCAATGGACCCCCGGGTAACCCGGAGATCCATTGGCAGAAACATTGCCTGTGTTTGCTATGAGAAACCAGGAGAACCTGCCGTGCTTTGGATGCCATTCGATATGGCAATTGCGCGCAATTCTAACGGGCAATTAAGCCTAGATAAGTGCACAATTCGTGACAGGACATCTAGTTTTAACTGTAGTTGTAAATAGTAACAGTTGGAAGTTTTGCCGATTTGAAATCGAGTTGGAATTTAGGGAAGTAAAGGAGACATCAGCATCACCAAAGACGCTCTAAAATCCAGATAGATGGAATTTCCAACTACTCGTGACTTGCCCTCCGCATTTCCAACTATAGGACATTTTGGCCAGGATTGGGGTGGGGGGGGGGGGGGGTGACACCTGTTGACACGTCCCTGCTTCTAAGGAGGGAAGTCACGTTCTCTTTTACACGGATACACATACAACTTCCTACCTGGTTTTGGTAAACTAAAGCGCCGCATTCTGTACCATAGACCATACAATTTGAATTTAAAGATTGGAACAAGGAACAGGTCTCTATAGCCAGACGCTTGCCTGGGTTACATCGTATCCGTCAGGTTGCACATAAAACGTAGCCATTGACGGTAAATAATTCGAAAAACTGACAATTAGGTTCAGATTCATCCAAGGATCCGTGTTAGGCCCATTAGTCTACACTGTTTATGTTATGCCCCCTTGGTGAAATTATCCTGTGCCATGGCATTGGTTTTCGTTTTTATGCTGATGAGATCCACCTGTATATTGGTCTCACTATGACACTTTACGATGCATCCCCGTTTCCCTAAACTGAACCATGATAAGATGTGAGTCATATACATAGGTCAACCAAATCAACAAAATCGTCAAACTTGTCCCTCAATATTCAATATTTAACGATTGCTTCTGGTTGCTGTATCCGTAAACTTTGGTAGGTATTTCGTGAAAATCTGACAGCTGGTGAGCATATTAAGCACGTTTCATTTTTTCATTTTCCTAATACCAGTAAAATTCGACCAAAGTTTCAGAACTGCTTTTCTACGCCACTTAGGTTCATATTCCCTCAACCAGTTTGATCTGGGTGAATTTTTAGCCCAACTCATTTTAGAGTGTCGGTCGACTTGGTCTTAACTAATAATCGCGAATCACGTTTTCAAGTAATCCTTCCAGGTCCCTTTTTTCAAAATTGAATAACGTTTGCAATAACGCCCCTATAAGTTAGGTTTATCATCTTTTTCTCAGTGTTCACATGGGGTCATCTATCATGGGGCACTACGATGATAACACACCCCTTTGTCTATGTACAGTGCCGATATCACAAAAAGTGTTCTTTCGCGATGCTGTTTCAATCTAATTGAGACATCTAACAACAGTGGTTCGAAATTTCGTAAAGAAAATTTTGTGATGTGAAATCTGAATCATGCAGTGGAGTAACAATAGGGGATGTGTGTGACCTCCTCCAGTATTTATGTGTTGAGCGCACATTCTTCACTAGCAAACAAGCACATATCGTCACCTTCAGCATGTGCCTATGTGCTAGTGCATAATGTGTACACATCACATGTAGCATGCCTATGTACTAGTGCACAATGTGTACACATCACGTGTAGCATGTCTATGTGCTAGTACACAATATGTGCGCACCACATGTAGCATACCTATGTATTAGTGCACAATGTGTACACATCACATGTAGCATGCATATGTGCCAGTGCACAATGTGTACACATCACATGTAGCATGCCTATGTACTAGTGCACAATGTGTAGACATCACATGTAGCATGCCTGTGTACTAGTGCACAATGTGTACACATCACATGTAGCATGGCCATGTGCTAGTGCGTAATGTGTACACATCACAAGTAGCATGCCCATGTACTAGTGCACAATGTGTACACATCACATGTAGCATGCCTTTGTACTAGTGCACAATGTGTACACATCACATGTAGCATGTCTATGTGCTACTGAACAATGTTTACATATCACATGTAGCGTGCCTATGTACTAGTGCATAATTTGTACACATCACATGTAGCATGCCTATGTACTAGTGCACAATGTGTACACATCACATGTAGCATGCCTATGTACTAGTGCACAATGTGTACACATCACATGTAGCATGACTATGTACTAGTGCACAATGTGTACACGTCACATGTAGCATGCCTATGTACTAGTGCACAATGCGTACACATCACGTGTAGCATGCCTATGTACTAGTGCACCGTGTGTACACATCACATGTAGCATGCATGTGTACTAGTGCATAATGTGTACACATCATATGTAGCATGCCTATGTGCTAGTGCACAATGTGTGCGCATCACATGTAGCATGCTTATGTACTACTGCATAATGTGCATAATGTGTACACATCAAATGTAGCATGCCTACGTGCTAGGGCAAAATGTATACACATCACACATAGCATGCCTATGTGCTACTTCACAATGTGTACACGCCACATGTAGCATGCCTATGTACTAGTGCACAATGCGTACACATGACACGTAGCATGCCTATGTACTATTGCACAGTGTGTACACATCACATGTAGCATGCCTGTGTACTAGTGCACAATGTGTACACATCATATGCAGCATGCCTATGTGGTAGTGCACAATGTGTGCGCATCACATGTAGCATGATTATGTACTACTGCATAATATATGTACACATCACATGTAGCATGCCTATGTGCTAGGGCACAATGTGTACACATCACATATAGCATGCCTATGTGCTACTGCACAATGTGTACACATCACATGTAGCATGCCTATGTTCTAGTCCACAATGTGTATACTTCACATATAGCATGCCTATGTGCTACTGCACAATGTGTACACATCACATATAGCATGCCTATGTACTAGTGCACAATGTGTTCACGTCACATGTAGCATGCCTATGTGCTACTGCACAATGTGTACACATCAAATGTAGCATGTCTATGTGCTAGTGCAAAATGTGTACACATCACATGTAGCATGCCTATGTGCTAGTGCATAATGTGTACACATCACATGAAGCATGCCCATGTGCTAGTGCATATATATTCAGTGGGTTTGTAGCACCAAATGCTAACAGTACACCAACCAGGATACAGACCGCACACCATATACTACCGCACCAGACAACCATGCATTGCCCCCACCCAACAACGCTTCTGAACCTAGAATTATGTGCTACCTATGTGGGCCAGCACACCAATGGGTAGTAATACCAAGGGCTAACATTGCACCAGCAGAGGTACAAACCGCACACCCTTCACTACCGCACCAGACAACCATGCATTACCCCACCCCACATTACCGCTTGGCCCAGAATAACGTACTACGTATACCAGTCATAGGATAATATGAAGCATCGTGTCGATTAGTAGCACCAACGATTAAGATGAAACCTACAGGGGTGTGCACCGTCCATACTATACTACCATGCTAAATAACCAATGACTATTTCGCAGTCCCGCACTACACGACCTTGCATTACCCCAACCACTCCACAATACTGCCTCGACTAGCATTACGTATTGCCTATAACAGAGACTGGCCAATATGAAGCATTAGATTGATAAGTAGTACCAAGGGCTAACAGGGGACCTACAAGGAAATATACCGTAACAACCATATCACTCGCTACGAGAAATCGGACAATATAAAGAACAGCACATACGTTTGAACGGGTTAAGAATTATCTCACTGGATTGCTTTGGCCCAGAATATCACGAGAGCTGAAGCCTCGAGCGATATCCTGTGCCACAACAATCGAGTGCGACAAGTCGTAACCCATTCAAACGAATGTGTGGTTCTGTATTTATCACACACCTCCCATGTAACAATCTATCTGCACGAAAATTGAACTAAAAACACTTTTCAACTGGATTATTTCCACATTTCATTCATAGTCAACAAGACACCACTGTTAGGTTGTGGGGTACCAACGTTAATTTGCTTTTAAGTTTTACGGCATTCAGTTGGTCGATACAAACTGACACCGATCAGTGTCACTGTCACGATTATCAAACTTCAAATATTGACTAAACTGCGGCGAATAACACACCATAACTATATGACCAGTTGTGGAAAGTATTGGTCAAGGAACAAGCGGTCAGAATGTTATTTTTATTTTGTAATTTTTCTACTCGAATCTGATTGTTTAAATATCCCGGGGTAACAAATCTAAATGAGGAACTCCTTTGCAATCGACCAATGACTGACGTGAAATATTTAGACGTGTTCCTTCTCTATTTACGCTACAAACGAAATCGAACGTGTTTTGTATCACCACATGTGCGATACAACTTTATTTTTATCGCGCAGGAAGAACAGTGGAAACCCCTTGTTTTCCATTAATAGGTGAGTGAGTAAACTCTTTATTATATGACTATTTGAGCATTTGTTTAGCACATATTCAATTCCCAGAACAATACCAAATAATAATAACCTGATTAATAATGTGTTGACATTTCAGTTACTAAAATCAATTTTATGCCCCTTTCAGGGCTTCATTTTCAAAATATTTCTCGGTAGTAAATTTTCAACAAGGGGGAGGAACCGGGAGGGGTTTCCCTCCCGGTCCCTCCCTCTCGTTGGAAATTCACTACCCTACACCCCCAATCTGAAACCTCTAGCCACGTCCCTGTCGATAGGTGGCGGTGGTTAGAGATTATGAATATCGCATCGGAAGTATGAGTTATTTAGTACATTTGGGATACGAGTGAGAGAACAAACTGAACAGATGTGAACACCTATCTGTCTGTCTATCTATCTACAAGGACTTATGGTGGGGGTAGGGGGAGATGTTGAAAGAGTCAAACGAAAAGTATGACCACGTTGCGCTGGCAACACTCCCCCAATTACGATGTTAAGCTCTTCTACAATACAACATTCTGCTTTTTAATTTATGATTCAGTGTTAAGATTAATGGGGATTAATGATCCAATTAAACGGAATAATAATCTGGTTATACAGATTGGGAGTCCGTCGAAACAACTGATAATTCATTTTACAACATGACTACCACAAATAGCCTCTCAATACCACTGTAGTTTGCCCATCAAATCCAGCTCTCCGGAAAATGCCGTACTGAACAATTACAAAATAACAACAACTATTTTCGAGATGCGAATCCAACAAAACGTAGGAGAATCTGTGTTATCGAAAGCGATTCCGATTTGGAAATTCATGTGTTGCCTCCATTGCTTTTACTTTCATGTTTCATGTTCGAAACGAACGATCGATATTACTACGCATTTGAATTCCCCAAATCTATAAATTCTTAATGGTTATTTGGCTAATATAATTCTTGTTGTATTTGATTTTTCAGCTGTTGTGATCAGTTTAAAAAAACTAATTGACATATAATACACAAATTACTATAAAAGTCAATTGATTTGTGTCGTTGTATACCGTCTCGTTGACGAGATGAGATCGGCCAGATCAAACGAGACGCCTATGGCGTCTCGTTTGATCTGGCCGATCTCATCTCGACGGAATACAACAAAACAGATCAACTAACTGTTGTCGTAATCTGTATTAAGCAAAGGGATCTGTTTAAGCAGTCTGCTAAAAACAAAAAAAAAACAACAACTTCATAATCCGATTAAACGTATTAGTGTTATGAAAAAAGAGATTAATAATGCGTTTAAAAAGATTAACTTATCTATTTAAACACATTACAAATCCACATAAACAGATAAACAATTCATTTTATAATATGACTCCACAAATAGCCCCTCAATACTGCTGTAGTTTGCCCGTCAAACCCAGCTCTCCGGAAACAAGAGCGCCAAGTTTTCCAGATCGTTATCATGTCTTTCTCAAACGAAGAGCACGTGAATGGAATATTTCTACCAGTGGCCTATGAATAAATCAGTAAATTCCACGAATGCATCAGGGAATTCCGTAATGCATGCGTTCGATCTTGAGTCGTTTATTAACACTGCTTTTCTATGACGAGTTTCAGAACTCAATAAAAACTAGACTTTATGATTCTGGAGAATCATGGCTTTTCCCGATGAGATTCCTTGATTTTTCAAGCCCCCACAGTGTCTGATGAATTGTTTTAACTGTCTCACTGAAGTTCCTTCATTGATGTTATGAGAAAGGTGATTATAGTAGTCTCAAATGACTCAGATTGATAAAAATAATTGTTTAGGTAAAAACCATCATTAACGGTAGAGTGGGTTAATATTAATATCGTCGTCCCACAAGCTAATGACCGACAAAAGGAGTTATGCTTGTTTGACACATACCCACTGAGTGCTCTGTCTATTTGAAAATGGTTCATTTTATCTCAAATGTATCCAAAATATTGATGTCTGGCAGATTGCAGAGGGTTAACATGTGCTAACAGGAATATTTATTCATGCAACTTGCAATTTCAAACCAAAAAGTACGAATGGCCATTTTTACTTAAAATCTACAAGAGAAATCCATGCGCATGCGCTCTTTTCGAATTCGACGTGACGAAATGGGAAATTCGTATTATTCTTCATGGGAAGTGATGCCGCAACTATCCATGAACAAAGAGTGAAAGGTTCATGGAAATCTGCCCAGAATTGGCTGGGATATAGCGTTTTGAAGAGAGGAGGTAACTGTTTGAATTTGGTCCTTCCTTTTCAAGCCAGTTCGAAAAAAGACGTCGTGAATGGGTGCAGACTCCTTTAGTGCCCCCCCCCCCCCCCCTCTGGAGTAAGTCCACTTAATTGTTACAATTGTGTGTGACTGGTAGAGAGTTGGCTGTAAATGGAAGTTGCTTCTTTAAGACCGCCACCCAGGGATCCCAACACAACCTTTAAACCTAAGAGAATCGTCAGAAGTTTAAAGTGAAAAGAAATCAGAGAAACAGAATTTACTGCACCCAGTAAATTTAAGTCTGTGTGAAAAGGGTTAAAGTATCAGGAATAAACTATACAAAAAGAGAATTTATGGAGGCTTATTTTCAGGAGTAAAATATTTTAAACAAATCAGAAATGGGTTTTCGTTAACAGTATTTACAGATATTCATACTGGAATCAGAACAATTATTTATAAGAAACCAGAAAAGGTATACATGTGACCAACATTCAAAGGGTTCGATACTCGAATCAGAAATGGACATTTTTGGCTCTGCCCACTAATTTGAGTGATGAAATACGTTCATAAACTTTAGAAATTCATTAAGGTGTAATAAAATTCATTTCCCAGTATTTCTGAATAATACGCACTTGATGACTTTGGTGACCTCTTTCTGGCAGACCCCTAGGTGACCTCCGTGACCTTGACCCATATTTTGAATTTCCATCAAGTGTCGACTCATTTGGTGTTAGTTCCAGGTCCATTCATCATACCACGATTGAGATATGAGTATGACCCACTTTCAAAAATGTTGGCTACTCCCACTTTTTAACATAAAAATGCATGTATGGACCTCAGGAAAGCTTTGGTGGTCAAAAAATGTGATTTCCAGCAATTATGAAAAAATGCACTTAATGACCCCTAGGTGATATCCTTGACCCTGCCCCATATTTTGAATCTCCATCAAGTGTCGACTCATTTGGTGTTAGTCCCAGGTCCATTCATCATACCATGCTTGGGATATGAGCGTGACCCACTTTCAAATTTTTTGGCCCCCGCCCACTTTTTTAACGTAAAAATGCATGTATGAATCTCAGGAATGCTTTGGGGGGCAAAAAATGTGATTTCCAGCAATTATGAAAAATGTACTCAATGAACCCTAGTTGATCTCCGTGACCATGACCCATATTTTGAACCTCCATCGAGTATCGACTCATTTGGTGTTGATCCCAGGTCAGTAGGTCATACCATGCTTGAGATATGGGCCTGACCCACTTTCAAAAATTTGGCCACGGCCCACTTTTTTTTAACGTCAAAATGCACGTGTGTACGTCAGGAATACTTTAGGGGATCAAAAAATGTGATTTCCAGCAATTCTGAAAAATGCACTCAATGACCCCTAGGTGTTCTCCGTGACCTTGACCCATATTTTGAGTCTCCCTCAAGTGTCGGCTGATTTGATGTTGGTCCCAGGTCCATACGTCATACCATGCCTGAGATATGGGCGTGACCAACTTAAAAAAAATTTGGCCATGCCCCCTTTTTTTACGTCAATATGCATGTGTGTACGTCAGGAATACCTTAGGGGATCAAAAATGTTATTTCCAGCAATTCTGAAAAATGCACTCAATGACCCCTAGTTGACCCCCGTGACCTTGACCCATATTTTGAACCTCCATCGAGTATCGACTCATTTGGTGTTGGTCCCAGGTCTGTAGGTCATACCACGCCTGAGATATGGGCGTGACCCACTTTTAAAAAAATTGGCCACGCCCATTTTTTTATGTAAAAATGCATGTGTGTATGTCAGGAATACTTTAGGGGGTCAAAAAATGTGATTTTGAACAATTCTGAAAAATGCACTCAATGACCCCTAGGTGACCTCTGTGACCTTGACCCATATTTTGAACCTCCATCAAGTGTCGACCCATTTGGCGTTGGTCTCAGGTCTATACGTCATACCACGCCTGAGATATGGGCGTGACCCAGTTTCAAAAATTTTGGCCACGCCCACTTTTTTTAACGTCAAAAATGCATGTGTGTACATCAGGTATACTTTAGGAGGTCAAAAAATGTGATTTCCAGCAATTCTGAAAAATGCACTCAATGGCCCCTAGGTGACCTCCGTGACCTTGACCCATATTTTGAATCTCCATCAAGTGTCGACTCATTTGGTGTTGGTCCCAGGTCCATACGTCATACCACGCCTGAGGTATGGGCGTGACCCACTTTCAAAAATTTTTTGGCCACGCCCACTTTTTTATGTCAAAATGCATGTGTGTATGTCAGGAATACTTTAGGGGGTCAAAAAATGTGATTTCCAGCAATTCTGAAAAAATGCACTCAATGACCCCTAGGTGACCTCTGTGACCTTGACCCATATTTTGAATCTCCATCAAGTGTCGACTCATTTGGTGTTGGTCCCAGGTCCGTAGGTCATACCACGCTTGAGATATGGACGTGACCCACTTTCAAAAAATGTGGCCACGCCCACTTTGTTTACGTCAAAATGCATGTATGTACGTCAGGAATACTTTAGGGGATCAAAAAATGTGATATCAAGCAATTCTGAAAAATGCACTCAATGACCTCTAGGTTACCTCCGTGACCTTGACCCATATTTTGAATCTCCATCAAGTGTCGACTCATTTCGTGTTGGTCCCAGGTCCATATGTCATACCACGCCTGAGATATGGGCGTGACCCACGTTCCAAAATTTTGGCCACGCCCACTTTTTTACGTCAAAATGCATGTGTGTACGTCAGGAATACTTTAGGGGGTCAAAAGATGTGATTTCCAGCAATTCTGAAAGATGCACTCAATGACCCCTAAATGACCTCCGTGACCTTGACCCATATTTTGAACCTCCATCGAGTGTCGACTCATTTGGTGTTTGTCCCAGGTCTGTAGGTCATACCACGCCTGAGATATGGGCGTGACCCACTTTCAAAACACCCCTACAGACACCCCTGGTACCCCAAGAATCTGAAAAACATAGGTGGCCGAGAACTTTTGGCTGTCTATCAGAATGCCAAAAATCAAGGAGATAGGGCAATTCGTTTTCGAGTTATCTTGCGGACAAAAAAGTGATGAGAAGACAGAAGACAGGAGAAGAAGAAGAAGAAGAAGAAGAAGAAGCAGAAGAAGAAGAAGAAGAAGAAGAAGAAGAAAAAAAAAGAAAAAAAAGAAAGAAAAAGAATCCGTGCAAAACCAATGGTCTGTGTGTTTCACACAGACTAATTAGAGGTGATTGGGTTTCTGGCAGGCAGGACAAGATTGACGAAGATGTGTATATTGGACATTAAAATAGCACTTCTGACATACACGAACCGTGTCCAGACCGCTGGAGGCAGCGACTTGAAATTTTCAGAACTTGTTCTACGAACCCTGGCCGACATTTTGGGATCTGTTTGGAACGTCCGAACCACCTGGAAAACACCACGCATCGCTTGGAATGTGAGAGTACTATTCGTCCCGACTCTATCAGTTTAGAATGGACATGGGCAGTGTTGTAGACGACTGTCGAGCTGCGATTGAGCATAATTTCCCAGGTTTCGGTGCCTCATTGCCTAACCGACTCCAAGGTATGATTGTTTGTCTCAATATCGTCCTTACTACTTGTAGTTTATACCGTTGCCGTACGTTAATGCAGCCTCTTGCCATTTTCGAGACTTTCGACCCAGAACGCCGACAAGGTGGGGAAGTGCAGGGGGGGGGGGGGGGGAGGGATATCCTGACACTATCTTTAAACCTTAGATAATCGGCAGAAGTTGAAGTGAAAAGAAATCGGCGGGGAGTATGTTTTTTGGCGGGAAACGATTAACGAAAATTTGCCAATTAGACATTAAAATTGCACTTCTCACAAACACGAACGGTGTCCAGACCGCAGCAGGCAGCGACTTCTAATTTTCAGAACTTGTTCTACGCACCCTGGCCGACATTTTGGCATCTGTTGCAAGTGTCGAGACCGCGTGGAGAACACCACGCATCGCGTGGAAAGTGAGAGAACTATTCGTCCCGACTCTATCAGTTTGGAATGGAATTGGGCACTATTGTAGACTACTGTAGAGCAGCGATTGAACATAAAGTCGGAGTTTTTTGTGCCAAATTACCTAACCAGCTCCAAGGTATGATCTTTCGTCTGTACATCGCCCAGAACCCCTGTAGTTTATACCGTTACCATACGTTGAAGTAGCCTTTTGTTATTTTCGCCACTTTCGACCCAGATTTGAGGGTACCTTCCTTCAGCGAAATCTAGCCATGCTCACAACCACGCCCTCTCCCCGTCGGCCCGGGTGCTTCTAAAGATAGAAAGGTCATTGAGGAGGGGCTCGTTAGCAAACAAACGGGGGCAGGTGTACTTGGTGAAAAAAACATGAGGGGGTGGGCACGTGTCCTAGGTAAAAGAAACAGCAGGGGGCAGGTGTCCTAGGTAAAATAAACAGCAGGAAGAGGGGGGGGGGGGGGGAAATTAATTTTAATAGCAGGCAGGTGTTCATGGGGCATGTGTCCTATCCCACTGCTCAGTGTTCCAAATTTTCTATGGTACTTGGCCTTGACGGAAACAACATTTCAACAAGAAACAACGGGAAACCTATTTGCAGTAAAGCTGCAAATATAAACATGATTTTAGGACCATGGACAGTTTAAAGCCTACTGCGATATCAGCGTTTCTTACTCTCGTCCTATCACTGCATCACCGCAGTATTTCACCGAGTCGAGTTCTGACGTCATGCAAGTTTGACGGACATGCTTTCAATTTTGTTATTGACAACAACATATTTATAATTTCGTGATTACTGATCGGAATTTTGAAAACGACACACGCAATCGCGAAAGAGTTTTCTGAAAAACACGATTCTGCAAAAGGTTTTAGTGAAATTTGATTATTTTTTTTTTTATTTTCAATTTCGATGGCTCTTGTCGAAAAGGTGCTAATCACTGATCGTCCCAAACGAGATCAAAGACTGACGCCGTATATTAATAACACACAGAGAATCTTCTAAGAATATACACACGCAATCCTAAAATGCAATAAATCAAGTCTTTTTCTGGTTTTACGAAAGAAATATGTCCAATTGTATCACTGAATCATGTTTAGGTATATATGGGCGAGACATTTTCTATACGGACAAAATACAGACTAAATCAAATATTTGCCATTATTTTCCGCAGACGTATTTTTGTCTTTGCTTCTTGGGGAAATCCATGCTGCTAAATACAACGAAGGAGTGTTATCAAATGAGGTCAGAATCGTCAGGTGGTCGGGTCCGACACCGCACCTCGAAGTAGATTTAGTGGGGGTGTCGATTTTACAAGTAATGTAGGCAGCGTACACCGCATGGGCTGTCTGTCTTTAATCCTGTAAACAGGGTTAAGGCTTGGTTTTTTGAATACCCTTATTTATTTATTTATTTATTTATTTATTTATTGGTGTTTAAGGTCACATACTTATGCACAATGGCTAATCGTGACCGTGATAGTTTTATAGGTAGAGGAAGCCGGAGTACCCGGAGAGAACCACCAAGCATCGACGAGCAACTGTCAGCTCCTCAACATTCTAACTCTGTTCAAGCTCCGCTCAAGCAGGGTTACAGAGGTTGAAGACATATGTACAATCGACGTGCAGTATGCCTTAGTACACGGCGTCATCGTGCTCCCATGTCGGCAATCGGTCTAAAGTGCCTTGCCCAAGGACACAACGTGAGTCGTCCCGGACGGGGATCGAACTCGGGACCTCTAGCATAGAAGTAAAACAGTCTACCACTGAGCCACCACGCCCCCTTGAATACCCTTAACACTATCATACATTATCCCTCATGAATTCTGAGTCTGATAAAAGAGGTTATGTATACCTATTACATACCCATTTGCTGCCCGAAAACAACCGATTTTATCAAAATTTTGACGTTTAGCAGCCTGTAGCGGGATTAACAAACGACTAGCGGAATATTCTATCTATGCAATTTGTAAGACCTGTCAATGTCCAATTGTTCTTGAAAATCGCCAACAAGCAGTTAGCGAAATCCACAGAAAATGTAAATTTTAAGTTTTTAAGGGGCATCTCTCCTTATCCAGTCTAAAATGGGTTACGTTTCATTCTTTTAAATACCCTTACTACTTACAAAACTGATCCTCTGTGAATTCTACGAGCAGTAAAAGAAGTTATGTTTCTCTGTTACATATCCATTGGGTGCTCTTGGTGTCTGAAAACAGTCCTTGTTTTCAACATTTTGATGTTTAGCAGCTCGTGGAGAGTTAACGAATGCTCAACGGAATATTTTGTCCATGTAACTTGTAATGTCACATGCATACCCGTGAATGGCCATTTTGTCTTGAAATCTACAAGATGTTTTAAAGAAATCCAGGGAAAGCATGAAATTTTAAGCCTTTGATGGGTACCGCTGTTTAACCAGCCCAAAACGGGTTAAGGCCTGATTTTTTTTATTACCCTTATTACTAACAAAAATGATCACCGTTCAATTCCACTTCTAATAAAATAAGTTATGTTTATTTATCAGCTACAAGTTGGGTGCTGTGAGGGGCTGAAAACACACTATTTTATCAGAGTGTTGATTTTTGAGAGCCCGTGGAGGGTTAACAAACGCTTATCAGAATATTTTGTCCTTGCAGTTTGTAATGTCTCACGAAGACCTGCGAATGACTAGTTTTCTCTTGAAAATCTACACGACATTTTTTGAGAAATCCGCGTAAAACATGATTATTTAAGCATTTGAAGGGAATCACTCTTAAACCAGTCCAAAACGGGTTAACACTTGGTTTTCTGAATAACCTTATTACTTAAAAAATGGTCCTCGGTGAATTCCACTTCCAACAAAGGAGATTATGTTTATCTCTCAGGTACACAGTGGGTGCTGTGGGTGCCCGAAAACGGCACATTTTCTGAAAATTACGATGCTTGGCAGCCTGTAGAGGGTTAATAAAAGCTCACTGGAATATTTTGTCCATGCAACTTGCAATGTCAGACCTGCGAATAGGCAATTTTTCTTGAAAACCTACGGGATGTTTTGAGAGAAATCCACAGAAAATGGGAATTTCAAGATTTTAAGGGGTCTCTCTGTTTAGCCTGTCAAAAATGGGTGAAGACTTCGACTTTTGAATACCCTTACTACTTACAAAAATGTTTATGTATAGATTGTGTTCTCGATAAAAGAAGGCACTTTTCTTTGTGGCGTACCCATTGGGTGCCGTTGGCGTCCAAAAACAGCCCATTTTATCACAATTTTTCCTTTTAGCAGCTCGTGGAGGGTTAACAAATGCCCACCGCAGTATTTTGTCCATGCAACTTCTATTGTCACACCAAGGCCTGGGAGTGATAAATTTTTCTTGAAAATCTACAAGACTCCTTTAGAGAAATCCATGGAAAACATGATTTTTTTAGCTTCATGGGGTATTTCTGTTTAACCAGCCCAAAACGGGTTAACGCTGGGTTTTGTGAACACCCTTATTACTTACAAAAATTATCCTCGGTGAATTCCACTTCAAATAAAGGAAGTTATGTTTATCTCCCGTGTATCGTTTAGGTGCTGTGCGGGCCTGAAACCGGTCCATTTCATCAAAATTTCGATGTTTCGCAGTCTGTGGAGGGTTACCATATGCATCGCCTGATATGTCGTGTATATCAAAGGTCGTGTCACAGGCAGGTCTAGCAATGCTAAATGTTTAAAAAAATCTACAAGACGTGTTTCGAGAAAGTGCCGATAAACCCCAATTTTGACAGTTTTTTGCCAATTCTGACGAATTAAGGGTTAAATCGAAAAATCCGCTTTGGTACATTTTTAGATTTTGTGCCCCTCTATGTGTGTGCAAAATGTTGTGAAAATCGGTTCGAAAATGGCCTCTGAATCGTACGGACAAAATGTGTGGAAAAAAAAAAAATGATAATCCGTAGAAAAACAATAGTCTTTTCCAGAGGGAAAAGCCTAACAATTACGCAGTTTGCGCCTTTCGCGACAAGCGATTGAAAGAGAAACTAGACTTTATGATTCTGGAGAATCATGGCTTTTCCCGATGAGATTCCATGATTTGTCATGACCCCACAGTATATGATGAATTGCTTTTGACTGTCTCACTGAAGTTCCTTCATTGATGTCATGAAAAAGGTGAGTATAAAAGTCTCAAATGACTCAGTTTGATAAAAAAAAAATTGTTTAAGTAAAAACCATCATTAACGGTTGTGAGGGTTAATATCAATATCGTCGTCCAACAAGTTAATGACCGACAAAAGGAGTTATGTTTGTTTGACACATACCCACTGAGTGCTGTACCTATTTGAAAATGGTCCGTTTTATCTCCAATGTATCCAAAATATTGATGTCTGGCAGCTTGTTAAGGGTTAACAAGTGCTAACAGGAATATTTATTCATGCAACTTGTAATTTCACACCAAAAACTATGAATGGCCATTTTTACTTAAAAATCTACGAGATGTTTTCAGAGAAATCCAGGGTGAACATGAATTTTAAGCTGTTGATGGGTATAATTGTTTATCCAGAGTTGTTTTTTAATACGCTTATTACTTATAAAAATAATTCTCAGTGAATTCTACTTCCACTTATGTGTTGATTTCTCCTCTTAACTTTGGGTGCTACGGGTATGCAAACACAGCCCACTTTTTCAACATTTTGATGTTAGAGAACCAGCATAGGGTTAACAGATGCTTACTGGAATATTTTGTCCATGCAACTTGTAATTCACACTAAGATCTGAGAATGGCCAATTTTTCTTGAAAATCTACGTGATGTTTTTAGAGAAATCCTCGGATAGCATGAATTTTTAACCTTTTGAGGGGTATCATCCTGTAACCAGCTCTAAACGGGTTAATGCTTGGTTTTATGAATACCTTCATTACTTCCAAAAATGATCCTCGGTGAATCCCACTTCCAATGAACGTGGTTATGTTCACCTCGCAGGTACACATTGGGTGTAATGGGTGGCCAGATACAGCCCATTTTCTCAAAATTTGCTGTCTCTGGAGGGTTAACAAACGCTTACCGAAATCTTTTGTTCATGCAACTTGTAATGCCCCTCCAAGACCTGCAAATGGTCAATTTCTCTTGAATACTTACTAGATTTTTTTGAGAAATCCACAGAAAATGGTAATTTTAAGCTTTTAAGGGGTACATCTCCTTAACCGGGCGAAAATGGGTTATGACCTCAATTTTTGAATACCCTTACTACTTACTAAAAATTTTTCCTTTCAGTTTTGCGTCCGGTAAAAGAAGTTATGTTTCTCTGCAGCATTCCCATTTGATGTTGTTGGTGTCCAAAAACAGACTATTTTTTTCGACATTTTGATATTTAGCAGCCCATGGAGGGTTAACAAATGCTTATCTGAATATTTTATCCATGCAACTGGTAATGTGACTCTAAGACCTATCCACGGCCATTTTCTCTTGAAACCCTACCAGACGTTTGTAAAGAAATTCAGGGAAAACATGATTTTTTAAGCTTTTGATGGGTATTGCTATTAACCATCCCAAAAGGGGTTAATGCTTGGTTTTTTGAATACCCTTATTACTAACAAATTTGGTCCTCGGTGAATTCCACTTCCAACAAAGTAGATTATGTTTATCTCTCGGGTATGCACTGGGTTCTGTGCGCGTCTGAAAACAGCCTATTTCAACAAAATTACGATGCTTAGCAGCCTGTACAGGGTTAATAAATGCTCACTGGAATATTTTGTCCATGCAGCTTGTAATGTCACGCAAAGACCTGCGAATAGTCAATTTGTCCTGAAAACCTACAAGTTGCTTTTAGAGAAATCCACAGAAAATGGGAATTTTAAGCTTTTAATGGGTCTCTCTCTTTAACCAGTCCAAAATGGGTTAAGACTTCGACTATTGAATACCCTTACCACTATCAAAAATGTTTCCCCATCAATTTTGCGTCCGATAAAAGAAGGAACCTTTCTCGGTGGTACATCAAGTGGGTGCTGTTGGCGTCCAAAAAGAGCCCATTTTATCACAATTTTGACTTTTAGCAGCCGTGGAGGGTTAACAAATGCTCACCGCAATATTTTGTCCACGCAACTTCTATCGTCACACCAAAGCCTGGGAGTGACAAATTTTCTTGAAAATCTACAAGACTCGTTTAGAGAAATCCACGGAAAATACAAATGTTTTAGCTTTATGGGGGTATTGCTGTTTAACCAGCCCAAAACGGGTTAACGCTTGGTTTTTTGAACACCCTTATTACTTACAAAAATGATCCTCGGTGAATTCCACTCCCAATAAAAGAAGTTATGTTTATCTCTAGTGAATTGTTTGGGTGCAGTGGGGACCTGAAACCTGCCTATTTCATCAAAATTTCGATGTTTGGCAGCCTGTGGAGGGTTACCATATGCATCCCCTGATATGTCGTGTATATCAAAAGGCGTGTCACAGACAGGTCTAGCAATGACGAATGTATAAAAAAAAGTCTACAAGACATGTTTCGAGAAAGTGCCGATAAACCCCAATTCTGGCAGTTTTTTGCCAATTCAGACGAAATAAGGGTTAAATCGAAAATTCCGCTCGAGTACATCCTTAGATTTTGTGCCCCTCTATGCGTGTGCAAGATTTCGTGAAAATCGGTTCGAAAATGGCTTAATGAGGATCGGTTACAATATTATACTGAATCGAACCTACTCGATTTTTTGTTGATATTGCATTGCCTGTTGCCAATTGATAAATATAGATTGTGTCTTCTCAACAAACATTCCTGTCGAGGTCCATTTGAAAATGCCATGCTGGACAATTGTAAAATAAAAATTAACAACTATTTTCAAGATGCCAATCCAACAAAACGTGGGAGAATCTGTGTTATCGAAAGCGATTCCGATTGAAATTGATGTCTTGCCTCCATTGTTTTGTTTTTCAAGTTCCATTTTTCAGACGAACGTTTGCTATTACTACGCGTTTGAAATTATCCAATTCCATAAATTGTAAATGTTTATTTGGCTAATATAATTCTTGGTGTATTTGATTTTTCGGGTGTTGTGATCGGTTTAACATACTAATTGTCATACAATAAACAAATTACTACTGCGGCGTCTCGTTCGGTCTGGCCGATCTAATCTCGTCAACTTGAAGGAATACAACACAGATCATTTGACTGCTGTAGTCATCTTTATTACCCGAACAACGTTAGGCCAGATGGTACAGTGGACAACAACAGCGATCAACGTCTTTATGACGCCGCGTGCGCATCATGACGTCAATATCAACTCAAATTCATCGTCAATATTCCATCATATTCAGGTACTATATTGAGTCAAAAAAAAAGAAAGTATAATAAACTGCGAGGTGCACTGTTTTAGTATTATGACTTTAATCCCAAACAAATTATTATAAATTCATATTTCGAGTCTAGCTGTATGAATTTGCATAATTTCGTGCTCTTACTGTTACCAGCGTCACGACAGGTCATCGCAATTCAGACATGGGGTGAAATGAAAAGTTCCCACATGCCATCAATAGCGTGTTAGTCCATCGTTGGCCTCTTGGATGGCAAGACATCGACGACACATGGACCTGATGAGTTTCTGGGTGTCACCCTGTGGTATTGCGTTCCACTCCTGCCATAGAACATTACATAAATCGTCTAACGTCTGGAGATCATGAAGCCGTGCCTGACGGTCCAATTGATCCCAAGGATGCTCGATTGGCGACAAATCTTGCGAAAGTGTGGGCCAGGAAAGAAGTTCGATGCTCTTCTCAAGAAAGTCACGGCAGATACGCGCCACAAGACATCGGGCATTGTCTTGCTGGAATAACTGCAATCCGACGTTAGCGTTGAAAAACGGAACAACAACAGCGTTACCATCGATGAAGATCAACTGCGTTCGATGGTGCAAGGAAATTCCTGCCTAAACCATTACACTACCCCCACCGAAACGGTCGCATTCTGCACGCAAGGGTCAGAAAACCGTTCTCCTCGTCGGCGATACACTCTTGCTCTACCATCAACGCGTCGTGGACCAAATCATGATTCATTACTAACAAGAAGTGTGTTCCAACGTTTCTGAGTCCAGCGAACACGCTGTCGTACCCATTCCATTTTGACGATACGATGACGTTGGGTAAAGATTGTTCCGTGATATGGACGCCTTCTTCTAGAGCTGTAGGTTTTTAAATTTCTTGTTCGGTTTCGGTTTTGGTTTTTCAGGTGGAGTAAAATCTCGGTTCGGTTCGGTTTTCGGTTTGTTCATGAGGCCAAATAAAATTCAATAAAACTCATTCTTATGTCCGGAGTCATAACTGAATGGCAGTGAAATTGAGAGAAAATCAATGAATGCCCGAAATAAGCTATAATACATGAAGAATCGGGAAGGCCAATATAATAATTACCTAAATATACAGAACTTTTATTGTGCTTGGCCATTTTTCGAGGTCTGACACCTACACGAAACTTGACGAAAGCTGCAAACACAACTAACCTGAAATGTCGGAAATTCACATAATGTAGCCTTCCCAGAGTAGAGAGAGTACACAGACACTGCCATTGGCAGTGTCTGGGTACTCTCACTACTCTGGGATGGCTACATTCTGTGAAATTCTGCAGCAAGAGAGTATTTAATAAAAAACGAAAAACCATAGATTACGGGATGTCGACGGTTTCGGTTTAGGTTTTAAAAAAAACTAAAAACCTCGGTTCGGTTTCGGTTAACCTACAGCTCTACCTTCTTTGGATGCGGTGTTCAGCGAGTCTGTTGCGGACAGTATGTGTACTGATTCTATTGTTAGTTCTACCAGGAATAATTGCTGCTGTCCTCGTCGCTGGAAGGAAGCGATCCCGCAAGTGAGACGTCCTGATGTATGGGTCTAGTGCAGCGATCGTAAATCTTGGTCGACACGAACGCGGTCAGTCGACAGTAGATCCAGTGGTTCTATACCTTCAAATGAGACGGTAAATAGTGGCCACAGTGACTCCGAACTCAGCAGCGAGCTCATCTGGGGGTATCTCAGCCTCATGCATACGAATGGCACGCAACCCCTGATTTTCGGTTAACCTTGGCATTTTTTAAAATGTCGGAAGACAAAAACTAGCGTGTTTTCTTAATGACCCAGGCTCTCTGGCACAACAAAACACAAAGAAAATCGTCGGTCACCCATTTAATTTAACATTGGCGGGTAGCACGTGCTATTTTGAAATCCGTAGCAAAATTGTATACGGTTGGGTGGACAACAACAACTTATCATTAAACTCTTTGCACGACATCTTGTCCACAAACATGCAAAACTAGAGCTATTATATTTCATACTTTATGCTATTTTGTCACATTTGTTTCTACTATACTTTCTTTTTTGACTCAGTATATTAGATGGGATGTCTGCGTGAATATTTTCCACAAGTCGCGATATGTCTGTAGCCTACATTTAAGTAGGCCTATTCGGCTTTGTTTATCATGTGTTGTAGGGGTGGGGTACTTTTTCTCAAGTTCTTTTGAATGGAGATATTAACCCCTAAAGTGTAATCCCCACCGCCCTTGTCCAATAAGCTTGAAAGTCTTTAAAAAAAAGTTTTCGAGAACCCCCAGTGACAATACTTGGAGATGGGCCGGAGCAGTTACTATCAAAATCACCTGCGTTTTGTCCCAAGTCGAGTTTGATACCGGGACGATCCGTCCAACAAAGCTGATCTTTTTGGGTGTGCGTATGGGGAGGGGGGGGGGGTGCCTTTTCTCTTGTTTTCGAAGGAAGATATTAACCCCCATAGCCTGAAACCATGTCCAATACTCTTGGACTTATTTTAAACTAATTCCTTATGAATCACAGTCACAGTGGTTTGAGTTGTGGTATTGAGGTTCCTTTTAGTGAGAGGGATTCAACTTTGTTCACAGAATGTTTCTTGTTTTTGTTCTAACACCAAGAGAATGGATGATGTATGTACAAAATAAGAGTCTTTCATGGGCATTCTCCCATGATCCTGTGTGTGTATATATCATGCTACACACCATAACATACTCTATACGCAGTACGTGTACCACTTGCCTGGACTAGCCAGATGAGAACAGAAAATAATTCCTCACCAAAAGTCAGGGTTTCTACGGGAATTTAACACTAGCTGCTCCCCGAAATTCCGGGTAATCAGGGATGATTCAAAAGTACAATAAAACTACTAAAGTTAATGCATGAGCATACGGAATATTGTGATCAACATTGGGCTTTTCTCGTCTTCATAAAGTCTAATTCCTTCCTTATTATAGTGCAGTACCCACCAGAGTCGCAAGATCCACATCTCTCAAACTGATGATTGTTTGGTGAGGCATTCAAATCCCAATCACGTTGAAGAGAATTTGTTGTGTACCTACAGTACGTGGAGAGTGGATTGTAACTAAATCACCCGCGGAGTGGAGTTATCACCCGAGCTATAACTTTCAAATTTTGTACATATTGACAAAAAACACAAGCAATGTTTCAGCCAATGGACCTCCGGGTTTAGCCCGGAGATCCATTGGATGAAATTTTGCTTGTGCTAGTCAGGCTTTGCGATAAATTTGCAATTATTGCTTGGGCGGAATCTCCACTCTGCGGGTGATTTAGTGATAATACTCTCTCCACGTACTGTAATCCATTTCATGTATTACGTAATCACAATTAATGAAATTTAAAGTGCGTTTTATTACAGGGGATGTTCACGTCGAGGTGCCAAAAAGACGATACTATTTTGTTTTATCTGAACACTTCGCACAGCCATTTATCTGAAAATAACATGCAGTGATAGTTTAATGAAACAACAGTGATTCTGAGGTTCAAATGAAAAACCTGCTCGCAGTGACAATCATGTTGTTTTTGTAACTCCGAGTGTGTGTTGGGGTATTTTTCATATGTGCTTTTGGCTCCACCCTGGAAGCTATAGTACAGGCTCCTAAATGTTGAAAACTTTGCCGGATTCACTCATTCACAGGTTCCTCGCATTCCTCGTGAAATAGGGAGCTGGCAGTCCTCGAGTTTCCTGTTTCCGGAATCATAAAACAACACGCCCGTATTCTGCTTCTTTGCAGCCATTAGGTCTGCGTCCACCGCAACATATAAGGTTCGTCTTGACCAGTTTGTTGACATTTTCGGGTAAGGAAGCACACTCCTGACGAGACTCCTTCGCGTGATACTGTAACCACAAAAAAAAACACGACTCGTCTTCTCCAATTCGGCATCCTCAATTCACCCGAGAAGAAAACTTCACTGCATCTAGGCAAGAAAACATTGACATGTTGACATTATACGCTTGTTAGTTCCGTGCAAGGAAATAGCTCATATAAGCTGCGGCTTGTTGCTGGATCCTCTTTACAATTCTCTTTATTGTTGTTCTGTTGCGAGTTTATGTTTACTCAAAAGTTAGTTTGTCATGATAATGTTTCCTAGTTTGGAAATGAAGTATTGTTTAAACTAGATCTGTCACGATTCTCTGATGAATAGTCCATCATTACCAATGCCCACCACTAATTAACCCATTCACTCCGACCATCCGTCTCGATTTCCATAACAAGCACACTGCTCCGCCTCCCGCCCCAAACCATCTATTCATTACCATTGTATCCAGTGTTCACACTGGCCTGAATCTTTTTAGTCCCATGTGGAATTTTTGTTCGATGCCAAATGATTTTTTTGGATGTCAAATGAAAGATTGTAGCGCCAAATGGAATATGATTGTATATGAGGAGAAAGTAGCCATGTATCGTTCTGTGAGTGCAACGAGACGCCATCTGCAATGCCAAAGCATTGCAGATGGCGCTCGTTGTACTCAAACTACGATATTTTAATTTCGTATTATTACCTACCTCTTTTAAGTATTTTTGTCGCAAAAACACCCCACAAAATTATACAAATATTGATTATACGTAAACGTTTATTATATACGTTTACTTAATAATTTTATCATTATTATTTACTCATTGTTTATTCACTGCAACTAAACTAGTAGGAAACAATTTATTATCTTTCAGAAGGATCGTAAGAAGACTAAACAAGATAAAGAGATTACATAACAAAGAAATGTCTTGATAAGAATCCGATTAAATGGATAAACTGTACATTCAATGCACCCCTAACAGAGAGTCATGATTATTATTGTTTCCTGTCATTACTTGACGAGCGTTAATTGTGTCTCACCTGAATCATTAGACAACAATTATATCGAAAACAACGCACTGAAATAATAACCCACAAAATTTTCTTTTTTAATCTGAACTTTGGTAAAACCAAGAAGCGCGCGCAACTCACAGTGTTTTTCAAATTATAATGACATAAACTTAACAAAATTTAAAACAGTGTTTAAGGGGTCGTCCAACAAAACATTTTGAGTTGTGAACTAATGCATGTACATTAATTAAATATGAGCTATTTGGACAATGGAGAAATATTTCAGGTTATCTGGGTTTTTTTTTATTTTCATCTGGTGCGAATTTAAAGAAAAAAAGAATTTCACTGCAACATTTATTTTTATTGTTTTTTTTTTTTGTTTTTTTTTTTGGTGGAGGGGGGAATAGGCGTTTTTAAATTTCACAAGTTGAACAGCTTTAGTAATGGTCGAGCACAATCAATAAATTGTGCGCACAGAAAAAAACATTACAATTGTCAGAAACGAGAATGCATGCAGTCATTGTGATGGGTAAGGCGTCTTCGCCTGAAAATTGGCCTCGAAACATATTGTCGAAAATTTATCGTTTTTGTTTTGCTGGGGTGCATACATTGTGGAACGGAACTTCTGTTTTGGAAATGGTAATTCGTGGACGTTTGTCAGACAGTATGTCACTTCGACATCTTAGGTTCGTAATAACTGAATGAAAACGACCTTTGCCACAATCCGACCTGTGCGTACTTTTAAGTTACAACAAACGGATGTGTTGTTGATGCTTTTCATTTGGTAACTTTGTTTCAATAACACGCAGTGTTGGTTGGAAGTGAACAGTGTTTTGCACTTGCAAATGCAAAACAGATAAATCACGTGACAGAATACTCCGCAGAATCGAACAACAGCGGGATCCCAACAGCCAGCCAGCAGACGATGAAATCCAATGTGCATATATGGGAACATTTATCTTTTCGACAATTTCTGTCATTTAATCAGCAAAGCAAACGACAGTCGAGTTTGTTTGGAAAAACTTTAATTTTGAAAAGCATGTTCAATAAATTATTCACAGTATGCATGGAATGATCTAAGGAGAAATCTCGCATTACATCGTTCGCTTTTTAGGGGGCGTCATTCCATTTGTTCGCTTCTGAAAACGAGAGCTGGGGTTCCCCATGTTTTTACTTCCGGTTTCCGGTTTAGATTGGATGGCATAGCATTCCTTGGTTTTTCCAATTTCACGTACACGTTGTCCATTAGGCTTGCTTCAAAGCAGCCCTTCGGGCTGCTTTTGCGCGCGCTATTAGGGTCTAACGACACACTAACAGCCAGGGTCATATCATGTCGGTGAGAGTTTTAGGGGTGGAGGAAGCCGGAGTACCCGGAGAGAACCACCGGGCAACGACGAGCAGCTGTCAGCTCTCCAACATCGCAACTCTGAACTCAGCACCGCGGCACAGGCAGGGTCATATTGGTTGAAGACATGCGCACCTTCGACGTGCAGTACGCCGTAGTACACAGGCGTCATCGTGCCCCCATGTAGGCAGTCGGGGTTAAGTGCCTTGACCAAGGACACAACGCGGGAGAGCAAAACGGTCGCTGAAATGGCCAGCTATCCAACTACAAACCGCGCTCGACGTTGCTAAACTTCAGTGATCTGACGAGAACCGGTTACCGCGACGCCACTGCGCCCCCACAAAACCTTTGCGATCTACCAAAAGAATATTTTTCGTCCAAATTTTGGTGCCAAATGCTGTATTTTTGGTGCTAAACGAGAGGTTTTATTTAGTCCAGATGGCATCATTGGCACCCGATAGACTGAACACTGTTCGTATCCCATTTCTTCATTATACTCCCAGGCACTTCTATCCTACTAGACCCTTATTTTTGGACGTTCTAAGAGAACATATTGCAGGCTCAAAATCACCGCCATGGCACACATTTTACAATCCTTATCCCCCCGTTACCAATTTCCCTCAATTCTGTACAACATCGCGTGACAACTCGTTTTTAGTGATGCATTTTGGTAAGGATGACGAAGAAGACTTGGCTTAGCCGGCAAAGTGGATAATTGTTCTTTCGCGCAGTAATGGTACTCGGCCTGGTACAGTACGTGTAGAGTGTATTATCACTAACTCACCCGCGGAGTGGAGATTCCACCCAAGTAATAATTGCAAATTTGTTGTAAAGCGTAACAAGCACAAGCGAAGTTCCAACCAATGAACCTCCGGGTTAAACCCGGAGGTCCATTGGCAGAAAGAAACACTGCTTGTGTTTTTTTGTCCATATGTACAAAATTTGAAAGTAATGCTTTGGGTGACAAATCCACTCCGCAGGTGATTTTGTTACATTGCCATTGAACACATTTGAGCCCTTTATAGTAGCGGATCAGACGACAACGCTTGCACAAAACATCCTTTTTTTCATTTCAGTTTTGCTTCACAAACATGGCTTGTGAACCTCTTTGGAACGAGCTCGACGAGCCCGTTCCAAAGAGGGCTCGAAAGCTATGTCGAGGCAAATATTAAACGTATATTCAAATTTGAATACTGATTAAGGAAACAGCAATGGTCCTATATATCTTCGTTACGTTCGTTAAAGGGTTAACTGTGACGAACACACAGTGTATTAGAATAAGCCCATTGACGATTAGCCATCTTTGACGTTAATGATATGCAAGGTCAGAGGTAGCGTCGGGTGAACAATTCGATCAGACTACCTGTCAAGACAGTCATACATGCGATAGAAACAACCAAATTGTCTCGCATGAAACGAGAAAATGTGCATTTTCGATTTAATTCTGAAAAAGAAAGAAAAAATAGCACCCTTTCAACACTTCATTTAATGGACAGGGCAAAATAATATTGATTTTTTAGTGAAATGAATACCGCAATGAACCCCTTCCCACAAGCGAAGGTAGACTCGGCATCATGGTTTTGTTTTGTTGATGAGTGACAAAACTGCAGATATATCACTGAAATGACACAAAAATGTCTGCGTGAATGAATATGCAAGCCCTGGGTATCCAAACAACCAACCCATACAAATATTTTCAAGCATAACACACAGATGTTACAGCTGGAAGAGGTTGGGGGTGGAGGGGGGCGTGGTCCCTAAAAAGTGAATGAAAATAGTCTGCTAGTAGCAGTGTCGCGTGTCTACTAATAATATTTTGTCCATATACAGTACAAGTCAAAATGAGTTGAAGAATAACCACAACCGGTAGAAACTATAGATGAATGTTTCCTGTACTAATAACACAAGAATCGGACATAAAAATATATGTCAACAAACAGAATAACTTATAATGTACATGTACAGTACGTGGAGAGTGGATTGTAACTAAATCACCCGCGGAGTGGAGTTGTCACCCAAGCTATAACTTTCAAATTGTGTACATATCGACAAAATGCACAAGCAATGTTTCAGTCAATGGACCTCCGGGTTTAACCCGGAGGTCCATTTGCTGAAACTTTGCTTGTGCTGGCTATGCTTTGCTACAAATTTGCAATGATTGCCTGGGTGGAATCTCCACTCTGCGGGTGATTTAGTGTTACTACACTCTCCACGTACATGTACATGTATGCTGTAACCGTTTTTAACATGCTTTGGGTTTATACACAGCATTTAAGAGGGTTAGTTGCATTGGAATTCCTATTGCATTATACTTCCAGTGCTCAGAAATTCAAAATGTCATTTATAATGTCCACGAAAGAATATTATTTCAGGAAAACGAATTTTTGGGGTTGGCGTAGCTTTGATATGCCAAAACCATACCCGTGAGTGGTGGGAATTTACCCCTTTGGTACTGTTAATTCTTGTTTTCTCAAACATTGGCAAATGGATTGATAAGAGTCTCCATAATCCACACACCTCACTGCCTAACCCCTTAACAAATTGACTGCAACTTCACACATAATTCCTGAATTAGCAGGTAAAAAAAAAAAATTTTTAAGATTTGTACAAGACACATAACGTGATATGTCATCGGAACAAGATTGTTCCTCCGAGGATCACATGATTCGATTTGCTTGAAAATTTGAAAAAAATAAATTTAAATTTCCAGTTTTATAGTTATCTGTGGGTAAAGGTTTAAAAAGTAAAGTACAAAATATATTATACTGCTTTTTGTGATCAGAGTACCGCAATTGTAGATTATTTCAGCAAGTCAAAACTTCTTATTTTAAATTTGTTTTATAATCACGAAATATTGAAATGTGGCTGTGGCTACAGTCGAATAATTTTTAACAGAACTAATCTGTAAATGAACAATTATTTATTTAATAGCCAAGTATGAGATGTCCGGAAAAAAGACCTCTTATGAGTATAAATGCATGGTACAAGGTAGAAGCATATGTTCAAGTCTACAAATACTGTATGAATCAAAATAAGTCGTAGCATAACCGCAATGAACAAAGTAGCCCACTTCCATTACACCAATAGAACAAGAACCCAAAATCATTTTCCGGAAAGCTTTCTGTGAGAGCTTTCCCAAAAACGCTGTCAGGTTCTTATGTTGCTGGTGTAGTTGAAGATGTATACTAGCAGTTTATAGTGGTTATTCTACGACGTATTTCGACTCGTACTGTAAGTCAAGTGATTTCTGAATTCCACTCGGAGGTCCACTGGCTGGAATTGTGCTTGTGCAAAACAATGCACATGGGCATGAACAACTGAACATCCCTGACAGCCAGTAAAAACTTGTAACTCACAAAGCAAATCTGCAGTTTAAGGAGCACTGATAAGTTAGTTATCTGGTGGTCCATGAATTGCAGATTAGCTTGTTGAGTCCAAAACTTTCTACAAACTGGCAAGAATATGTTGGAAATATATGTATATCCACCTACTTAGAGGAGTTAGAGGAGAAGTACAAAATCACTCTGTGTGTTCTGTAATACAATATCCATGTATGCACATTTTGGTCACGCGGAGAGTGTGGGGCCCAGGGTAGTAACTCCCACAGCCTGTAACTTGGGGGGGGGGGGGGGGGGGCGGTTGGCTCAGGAGTCAAGGATCTTGGTTTCGCCTGTCCACCCTGCACCCTCTAGTCCAAACATGACCCGAAAGACTGTGTTTTAATTTTGTGGGTTTGGTACGTAATATCAAATGGCGTTCCAAAACAAAAAAACGAAAATTACGGACTTTCAGGCCATGTTTGATCTACTTTGGCCTTCAGGCTGCCTCTGACCTGCATATCATTAACGTAAAAGATGGCTAATCGGCAATGGGCTTATTGAGATTACTTGGCTCGATTATCGTACCTTCTCTGTAAATTCTGCTGTTTGAACTTTATTGAAATTTTGTTTTACATATTAGCCACTAGAGTACTAAAAAACATCTGCAGCAGAAATATAAACATGACCTTAAAATATTTAAACAATGATAAAAACATCTGAATGCGGCAGAAAACAATTGATTAAATTGTCAACGCATTTATTATCAGCCTCAACAAATGTTAGAGTTGAGTTTAAATATTGTAATCTCTGGTGATACGACTGCTGTGAATTGAATCGTCCAAATACAGCAAGAGCTATTATTCAAATTTTTCCAAGCCAGAGCATCCATTTGGCGCGGTATGTCTGTTTGTGGCATACTGTTGGAAACTCCTCTAAGAGTCCTCCCCAATAGAATGTGGTATATTATACCACAATTATAGTGACCACAGCTAACACTGCTTGTACATAGTTCGTTTAAGTTGGCGAGTCTGGCGGTTGCTCACCGCTGCTCTGTGATTCTGTCAGGGTACTCGGGCTTCCTCCGCCCCGAAACTGTCCCACACGATGTAGCCATGGCTGTTAAAAGTAACATTAAACACCAATAAACAACGCACGATCGTTGTGTGTATTGAACGTTAACCTATACAATTCTTTATTTCTTTGAGTTTAACGACACTTTCGGCAGCCAGGGTCACCTCGTGTCGGGCAGTTTTACTGGTGGAGGAAGCCGGAGTACTAGGAGAGAACTACCAGCAACGACGAGCAACTGCACATGTCTGACCCACCAACGTACTAAGTCCACACGAGCAGGGTCACTATTGGTTGAAGACAGATGCGCCATCGACGTGCATTACGCCTTAGTACACAACGTCACCGTGTCCCCATGTGACATTCGGGATTAAGTGCCTTGCCCATGCACACGACGCAGTTAACCCTGGTGGGGGTCGAATCTCAGACCTTACGGTTTGAAGTCCAATGCCAATGCAGTAACCACTAGACGACAGTGCTTTCTTGCCACATTGAGATTCTCTAGATTTACTAAATCATCATGTTTGAATAAAGCAAGTGTGTTGAATCGTTTCTACGTCATCTCGTCTTCCTAACGTTTTACAACGACCTGCTTAACCCTTTCGCTGCTGCAGGTCCGTACTGAGTATGGAACCAACTGTTGTGCGATAAGTCCGTACTCAGTACGGAGATACCACATACATGTACATGGAATGGATATCATAGCTCGTTGTTATTCTCAATAGAACGCATGTTGTACGAAATGCAAGTGACAGACGATATGGCATTATCCATTTGATCTCAACCATTTTTCGCGTCTATGTAAATTCCGAAATACCCGAGGCAACAACGAACTCAATAGTCCAAACTTGTCCCAACATATATAATTGTTTTTTATTGTCCTGTGCCACACGGCGACAAAACAAAACAAAAATTATATAACGGCCTGTGGGCTAAATGGTCAGTCCATTAAATAGGAACTAAATTCAAGTCGACTAGACGTCTTTTCTTTTGAGATTTATGGAGTATGGCTGGGAGTAGTTTTGGAAACATTGTTGAACTCCGTCAACGTTGTTCCAATATACAGTACGTGGAGAATGGATTGTAACAAAATCACCCGTAGAGTGGAGGTATCACCCAAAGTATCACTTTCAAATTCTGCACATATGGACAAAAATCACAATGTTTCAGCCAATGGACCTCCGGGTTAAACCCGGATGTCCATTGGCTGAAACTTTGCTTATGCTTGTTATGGTTTGCAACAAATCTGCAATTATTGCTTGGGTTGAACTGCCACCCCAGGGGGGGGGGGGGCGAATGCCTAGCCTCCAATATTTGACCTCATGACTCTTCCATAAATTTAAAGAAAAAAAGAATTTCACTGCAACATTTATTTTTATTGTTTTTTTTTTTTTTTGTTTTTTTTTGGTGGAGGGGGGAATAGGGGTTTTTAAATTTCACAAGTTGAACAGCTTTAGTAATGGTCGAGCACAATAAATTGTGCGAACAGAAAAAAACATTACAATTGTCAGAAACGAGAATGCATGCAGTCATTGTGATGGGTAAGGCGTCTTCGCCTGAAAATTGGCCTCGAAACGTATTGTCGAAAATTTATTGTTTTTGTTTTGCTGGGGTGCATACATTGTGGAACGGAACTTCTGTTTTGGAAATGGTAATTCGTGGACGTTCGTCAGACAGTATGTCACTTCGACATCTTAGGTTCGTAATAACTGAATGAAAACGACCTTTGCCACAATCCGACCTGTGCGTACTTTTAAGTTACAACAAACGGATGTGTTGTTGATGCTTTTCATTTGGTAACTTTGTTTCAATAACACGCAGTGTTGGTTTGAAGTGAACAGTATTTTGCACTTGCAAATGCAAAACAGATAAATCACGTGACAGAATACTCCGCAGAATCGAACAACAGCGGGATCCCAACAGCCAGCCAGCAGACGATGAAATCCAATGTGCATATATGGGAACATTTAGCTTTTCGACAATTTCTGTCATTTAATCAGCAAAGCAAACGACAGTTGAGTTTGTTTGAAAAAACTTTAATTTTGAAAAGCATGTTCAATAAATTATTCACAGTCTGCATGGAATGATCTAAGGAGAAATCTCGCATTACACCGTTCGCTTTTTAGGGGGCGTCATTCCATTTGTTCGCTTCTGAAAACGAGAGCTGGGGTTCCCCATGTTTTTACTTCCGGTTTCCGGTTTAGATTGGATGGCATAGCATTCCTTGGTTTTTCCAATTTCACGTACACGTTGTCCATTAGACTTGCTTCAAAGCAGCCCGCGCGCTATTAGGGTTTAACGACACACTAACAGCCAGGGTCATATCATGTCGGTGACAGTTTTAGGGGTGCAGGAAGCCGGAGTACCCGGAGAGAACCACCGGGCAACGACGAGCAGCTGTCAGCTCTCCAACATCGCAACTCTGAACTCAGCACCGCGGCACAGGCAGGGTCATATTGGTTGAAGACATGCGCACCTTCGACGTGCAGTACGCCGTAGTACACAGGCGTCATCGTGCCCCCGTGTAGGCAGTCGGGGTTAAGTGCCTTGACCAAGGACACAACGCGGGAGAGCGAATCGGTCGCTGAAATGGCCAGCTATCCAACTACAAACCGCGCTCGACGTTGCTAAACTTCGGTGATCTGACGAGAACCGGTTACCGCGACGCCACTGCGCCCCCACAAAACCTTTGCGATCTACCAAAAGAATATTTTTCGTCCAAATTTTGGTGCCAAATGCTGTATTTTTGGTGCTAAACGAGAGGTTTTATTTAGTCCAGATGGCATCATTGGCACCCGATAGACTGAACACTGTTCGTATCCCATTTCTTCATTTTTCTCCCAGGCACTTCTATCCTACTAGACCATTATTTTTGGACGTTCTAAGAGAACATATTGCAGGCTCAAAATCACCGCCATGGCACACATTTTACAATCCTTATCCCCCCGTTACCAATTTCCCTCAATTCTGTACAACATCGCGTGACAACTCGTAAGTTCGTAACACAGCAAACTATCATTGTGAAGTCAATTCTCTCACCTTGTAAACCATTAGGAAATATACCGTTTCTGCTTATCAATGACGTGACCTTCAATTACCACTTAACGGTCATGCGAAATAGGCCGCTGTGTATAACACCATTATTGACGTCAAAAACACAGTTCAGATATTATGGACAACACATGACAGCTGTTTCAATCTCACAATGGCACTAATAAATCACATATCCAATTCCTAACTTCCGTAATCGACATTGATCGGTTTTTACGCGATAATACTCGAAATGCTCTGACTGAAGTAGTTGTTGTTTTTTTTGGAGACACAGGTAATGACCTACATACAGTACAATCGCCGTGGAGTGGTCATAATCCACGCATAGACAGTGATGTCCATGCATGCGTTTACCAGGTTATAAAAATCATAATCAGTAAAATTTTGATTAATGAAGCACCGGGTTGTACCCGATGCTTTATTAATTAAATTTTTGATGTTTATTCTTATAATTATTGTTTGAAATCTAATATTATTGTGTCCGTAGAAATATTGCCCACCTGTGGAAAGTGGCCTAATCTTCCCCACTCTACCCAACAACCTCACCCAATCAGTAACCCGACGATCTTATCCCAGGCGGCTTAGCATTCCCTACTTGCACTAGTGACCCAACAACCCTGCTCCAGGGTCCTGATCAAGAGCGAGTCAACATTCTTCTTCTAGAAGCTCTCGAGTCCCCAAGCTCGAAGAGTCGCTCGTTAGGTCAGCCACTGACGATTAGTGGGGGTGTTTGAGAATCACTGACTGTTAGGTTAGGTACTTTGTGATCGGTGATCTGTGATCCGTGGTCGCAGGAGGACACCCAGTGATCGCTTAGTGATATTATAACCCAGATGAGTCATAGAGTCGTTCGAAGAGTTACTCGTCTCGATGAGGCCGTTATGGAAGAGTCATGAGGTCAAATATTGGAGGCTAGGCATTCGCCCCCCCCCCCGCCCCTTAGAATGGATGATGGGAGAGGGAAAGCAATGGCTTCTGAGATGGGGTCGTTGGCGTCACAAGGCCCCATTTGAGTATATGAGACCTATCAGAAGAAACCTAAGTGAGGCCTCAACACAGAGTCCTCGTGGCTGTGAGAACTATTAGAACTATAAGGGTTATGAATTGATGCCTCAACTTGCAGCCGTATCTTCATAGTCAGTTTGAAAGAATGACCACCTCCCACGCAATATCGTCAGAACAGACCACGTGACAAAGAACCAATCATATTCCTAAGGATAATCTTGTTTAAACAGATTACTATCACAACACGTGGTGCTTCTGCGTTGTCGTAGTTACCTTCTTCAGTTAATTAACATTTGTTGAAAATAAATTTTGTGTGTTTTATGGCGTCACTTTTACTTTTTAAAGTGAATTGTTTTGTTTCAGACATTTTCTCGAGAATTATGATACTTGCCTTATTGATCATTTCTGGATGAATTCAAATTGATAATTTTACCAACTATATTTACTTTACCAGAAGTCGTTTGTTTTCATTTTCACCATTTGGACCCGTCCTTTTGGCTGTTCTTCCGACTCAGGAACATGACACTTCGTAATTTCATTCAGATTGCTACTAAGTGAATGTATGAGGAGACCAATCAATATTTTCAACGTGTAGAGCTGTAGGTTTTTAAATTGCTTGTTCGGTTTGGGTTTTGGTTTTTCAGGTGGAGTAAAACCTCGGTTCGGGTCGGTTTTCAGTTTGTTCATGAGGCCAAATAAAATTCAATAAAACTCATTCTTATGTCCGGAGTCATAAATGAATGACAATGAAATTGAGAGAAACTCAATGAATGCCCGAAATATGCTATAATACATGAAGAATCAGGAAGGCCAATATAATAATTACCTAAATATACAGAACTTTTATTATGCTTGGCCATTTCTCGAGGTCTGACACCTACACGCAACTTGAGGAAGGCTGCAAACACAACTAAACTGAAATGTCGGAAATTCACATAATGTAGCCTTCCCAGAGTAGTGAGAGTACCCAGACACTGCCATTGGCAGTATCTGGGTACTCTCACTACTCTGGGGTGGCTGCATTCTGTGAATTTCTGCAGCAAGAGAGTATTTAATAAAAAACGAAAAACCTTAGATTACGGGATGTCGACGGTTTCGGTTTAAAAAAAAACTAAAAAAACATCGGTTCGGTTTCGGTTAACCTACAGCTCTATCAACGTGCAGCCAGATTGATTCCCAGTTGTGGCAAAAATTCCATAAGTTGACAAAGGTTAAGCAAGTTGCATGTGTATAGTATCATCCGCTTACACCCAAGTATTTAACTCATTGAGTAGAGCTGAGACGGTTATTGGGTTTTCTTGTTCGATTAATTATTTAATATTGTTTGTTTAAATGTTTTCGTTATATTTTACGAATACCCAGACAAAAAAGAACATTTAACCCTTTAAACCCCCGCGGCCGCTTTTCCGGCCAGGAACATGATACAACATTTCGTCATTAAATAGGATGGCTGTTCAGTAAATGTGTGGAGAAGACTAATCAATATTTTCAACGTGCAGCCCGATGGCTGCACGTTGAAAATATTGATTGGTCTGCCCCCAACTAATGAATATGGACTCTTCCGATTGCTGCCATTGAACTGATACGGGAATCACCACCTGGGTTCAAAGGATTTAGGACATGTATTGTGAAGAGTTTTGATAAGTTCACACTAAGGGTCTAAAAGCGGGAAGTGACACCGTCTGTAACTAGAGCTGTAGGTTAACCGAAACCGAACCGAGGTTTTTAGTTTTTTTTAAAACCGAAACCGTCGACATCCCGTAATCTAAGGTTTTTCGTTTTTTATTAAATACTCTCTTGCTGCAGAAATTCACAGAATGTAGCCATCCCAGAGTAGTGAGAGTACCCAGACACTGCCAATGGCAGTGTCTGGATACTCTCACTATTCTGGGAAGGCTACATTATGTGAATTTCCGACATTTCAGTTTAGTTGTGTTTGCAGCTTTCCTCAAGTTGCGCGTAGGTGTCAGACCTCGAAAAATGGCCAAGCACAATAAAAGTTCTGTATATTTAGGTAATTATTATATTGGCCTTCCTGATTCTTCGTGTATTATAGCTTATTTCGGGCATTCATTGAGTTTCTCTCAATTTCACTGCCATTCAGTTATGACTCCGGACAAAAGAATGAGTTTTATTGAATTTTATTTGGCCTCATGAACAAACCGAAAACCGAACCGAGGTTTTACTCCACCTGAAAAACTAAAACCGAAACCGAACAAGAAATTTAAAAACCTGCAGCTCTATCTGTAACATGGTAGAAACATTATATTATTATACATGTACAAGGTGGAAAAGCTGCAAGGAATAAAGGCTATTGATTGGAGAGGCACATATCACGTGACCAGGAATAAATATAGCTGTCTGTAAGCTCCTCCCATATGGAGGATGAAACACAATAACAACCTGACAACACATCTCAAAGTCTACCACGTCATGGGAACTTTAACATGGAGAGTAACCGGATTTTGAAATCTGGTACAATGTTGTTAAAATCATTTAATTATGGACTCTATTTGACTGCTCTAGACACCTGTTCTAATCGAAATAATTTCTTCAAGAAGGTGATGGAGAGAGGAGCCGACACTGTATTGTGGTGTATCACGAAAAAAAAATAACAGCTCACAGAAAGTTTATGAAATTACCTCCCCCTCCTCCTCCAAATAAAAAAAAAAATCAACAAATAATAAAAAGCATATGTAAAATCGGTTGATTTGCATATTTTTCCTGAATGTACCACATGATAGTGCAAAAATTCTACTTTTTATTATCATACAGTATTATCTACTGCACTACTAATTGAATTAAGTTTCACGCCTGTCACCCGCTACAGCTTTTCTCACATTATTTGGAGTTGCAGGTTAAAGACGTGACTGCCTATGTTGAAGTCCCGTCATAAGCGGTTACCCTCATGTAAATAATAAAAATGGGTACTTTTTTAGCCATGTAGCCTGCTATTGTGTCTTCTTGTTTTTACACCATGGTTAACCATGGTGTAAAAAAGACACTGTGGGTTGCAAGGGTATCCCCCATTAGTCAGATACCCAAGTTGTCAGACAGTTTATAATCACAGATTATTGGGTTGTCTGAATAGCTAATCTCTTACTTATCACATTCAGAATAAAGTGGGATATTCCAATAAGTCAGACAGAAAAGAAACAATTAATTAGCTTTTAGTGATTTATTTCTTCACCAGTGTGTTTCAGAAATCAACAGAAAATAAATAGAAAATAAATGATAATAAAATAAAAAATATGAAGTACAATAAGAAAAGAGTTCTAGACACAATAAATCAAAATTATGAAATAAATCACAATAACATGAAACAATGCACAAATAAATAGTATCTTTTGTGATAAATAAACAGAAAGTCATATTTTATGAAACAAAGAAAATAAATAGGAAATAAATGACAATAAAATGAAAAAAAATGTGTTAAATAAACAGAAAAATCAATAAAATAAAAAAATATGAAGTACAATAAAGAAAGCGATAAATAAACAGAATAGACAATAAAATGAAAAATATGAAGTACAATAAAGAAAATATTTACACTTGTTTTATATAAATTAAAAAAAATCACATTTCCTGATAACTCATTTTTACAGCACGGATGGCAGCTATTTCAAAATCGGATTCGGGCAGGTGACAGAGGTCTACTTATAAGTTGCTGGACATGAGAAAATGAAAAAAACAACAAACTGTTTGGAAAAAAAAATTAGTTTTCAAATTTTAGATCAAAGTTATCAGTGTTATTACAAAATATATGTGTGATTTTTATGTTTTGATTATTTGTCAGAAAATAATTAAGTGTTATTTTGATTATATGTCAACAAAAATAAAAACAGTACCAAACAAAATGTTGAAACTAAATTTTATTCAAATTGTACATACATGTATCTGGGTTGTTCCATTGTTTTACAATTGGTAATCATCTGTTTCAACTAATCTCGAATTGACTGTCTGACAGCTGGGATGTATGACAATTGGGTTTGCTTGCGCCTGGTAGCGCAACAGGAGAGACAGTTGTAGCTTGGTTCACATCGACCGATATCAACGGTATATAAGCTAAGTTTGACGTTATATCAGCCGAGCTTAATAATGTGCAATTTTGGGAATGTTTTGTAAAGTCCATTGCTGGCAGAAAAAAGATCTAAGAATGTGGTACCGACCCGGGAAATTCACAACGGTTATTGCCCATTTTTCCGGTGACGTAATTGACGCCAACGTCACAGAAATTAAATCATATCCGATTTACATGAAATTTTAGTATGGTGTAGATATTACAAAATAAGACATGCATGTCTTTTAGTTTTTTTCATTTATCGTCATTTTTTACGTTTTTGCGTCAAAACAAATATTTCTCAATTTTCAATACAAACCTTAAAAAGACTCGTGTGCTCCCGACGTATTTTCACGGAATAAAGTTTGGAAACTTCTCACATTTATTTATGAACATTTGTAGGTGTGCAAATTTCAAATTGAGAGACCCGATGACAGCGATGCCAATTCCGCGTTTATTTCTATGTCAACAATTTTCAACCTTATTAAAAGCTTTAGTCTTTCGAAAGTTTTGGAATATAATCTCTCACAAAAAAAAACATATCTAAAATATCGCGCCGTCCTAAGAAATTTTCATATGTTGTGGTCGAACTCTGGGGTCACGTCATAGGGTGTCAAGGGGTCGAAAATTGAAACGCGACACATTTTTTTTTAATTTGACCACGTTGTAGAGTTAAAAGATAGGAGATAGCAGTTTTTTTTATTTTTCGATTTAGCGCTATTTTGGAATTATTACGTCACTTTGAATTTTAACCTATTTTCTACTTTTTAATGAAGAGCCATGCGCTCGTGATTCCAGTTTCTCCGATATTTCAACTGGATACAGTTTTCAAACGTCCCACAATTAATTATAATCATTTGCAGATATGCAGCATTACTTTTATCTTTCGAATTGAGAGACACGATACCAGCGATGTCAGTTTTACGTTCTTTTCTGTACCTTTTATTTTCAACCTCATTTTAACCCTTTACCTAACATGAAAAGCAGACGACACTTGCAAACAAATTCTCGAATAACTAATTTTTTTCATTTTTTGTCTCCAAAACATAGGTTATGACCCCTCTTTGGAACGCGCCCGTTCCAAAGAGGGGTCATAACCCATGTTTTTGAGACCAAAAATGAAACAATAATGAAAATTAATTGGCGATTTTTGTGAATAGCGCTGGCCGGTTTTGGCCGTTACGTTGGGTAAAGGGTTAAGCCTTAGCCTTTCGAAATATTGGGAATATATTCTCCACATATAACAAAACATATCTGAAAATGTCATGCCGTCTTTGGAAATTCTCAACCTGCATTTCTGAATTCTGGTGTCACGCCATAGAGGTCATAGGGTCAAAAATTGAAATGCGTCGAATTTTTGGAAACTTCATTATATTATAGAGCTCCAGTAAGTGGGCGATAGAGGTTTGCATTCGATTTAACGCCATTCTGACGTGTTTACGTCATTTTGAAGTTTAGCCTATTTTCTACAGTACGACCGCCGTGATCTGATCACATTCCACGAAATCAGGTCGATCTCATCTCGTCAACAAGACGGCACACAACAACACAAATCAATTGACTGTTGTAGAAGTTTGTGTAGTATATGACAATTAGTATTTTAAACTGATCACAACACCTGAAAAATCAAATACAACAAGAATTATATTAGCCAAATAACCATTAAGAATTTATAGATTTGGGAATTCCAAACGCGTAGTAATATCGATCGTCATTTCGAATATGAAACATGAAAGTAAAAGCAATGGAGACAACACATGGATTTCAAAATCGGAATCGCTTTCGATAACACAGATTCTCCTACGTTTTGTTGGATTCGCATCTCGAAAATAGTTGTTAATTGTTATTTTGCAATTGTTCAGCACGGCAGTTTCAAATAGACCTCGACTGGAATGTTTAATGAGGCGACTCAATCTATATTTGTCACTTAGTAACTGGAAAATGCAATATCAACAAAAAATCGAGTACGTTCGATTTGCTATAATATTGTAACCGATTCTCATTTCTCTTTCAATCGCATGTTGTGAAACGCACAAACTGCGCGATTGTTTTTGTTGAGTTCTAGTACTGGTCATAGAAAATCAGTGTTTCCCATACGTGATTAATAAACGATCGAACGCAGGCGGAATTCCATGATGTATTTGTGGAATTTACCGATTTATTTGTAGGTCACTGGTAGAAACAGTCCATTCACGTGCGCCTCGTTTCAAACAGGCATGATAACGATCTGGAAAAGTTGACACGCTTGTTTTCCGGAGAGATTGATTTGATGGGTAAACTACAGTGGTATTGAGGGGCTATTTGTGGTATAAAATGAATTATCAGTTGTTTCGGCGGACTCCAAATATCTTTGATCAGATTATAACTCGGTTTAACTGGATCATTAATCCCCGTGAATCTTAACGCTGAACCATACATTAAAAAGCAGAATGTTGTATTGTAGAAGAGCTTAACATCGTAATTGGCGGAGTGCTGTCGGCGCAACGTGGTCATACTTTTCATATGACTCTTTCAACACTCCCCCCCACACAATACAGTCCTTGTAGATAGATAGACACAGAGACAGGTCTTCGCATCTGTTCAGTTTGTTCTCTCACTCGTATTCCAAATGTACCAAATAACTCATACTTCAGATGCGATATTCATAATCTTTTACAACCGCCACCTATCGGTAGGGACGTAGCAAGAGGTTTCAGATTGGGGGATGTAGGGTAGTGAATTTCCAACTAGAGGGAGGGACCGGGAGGCAACCCCCTCCAGGTCCCATCCCCTAGTTGGAAATTCACTATCGAGAATTATTTTGAAAATGAAGCCCTGAAAGGGGGCATACAATTGACTCTAGTAACTGAAATACCAAGACATATATGATAGAATAATCAGGTTATTATTATTTGTTATTAGTCTGGGAATTAAATATGTGCTAAACAAAGGTTCAAGCTGAGAACTTTGAGCAATTCACACTGACACACATTCACATCCGATCTTAAACAGGAATGATCAATTTTGTGTGTTCATTATTTTGCAACTGTGAATGATGGAAGTAACTCATGATAACGATTTTACATGATGTGATTTTCTTCAAGTGCATTTCGAGGATTTTTTTTATTACGATAAGTAACGTACTATAGAAATCTCGTATCGATTGACATCATGCATACTTATGAAGCTCGATATTGCGTACACTGTAGTTGTGAATAGTAACAGTTGGAATTTTTGCCGATTTGAAACCGAGTTGAAAGTTTGGGAAGTAAACGAGACATTAGCATCACCAAAGAAGCTCTAAAATCCAGATAGATGGAATTTCGAACTACTCATGACTTACCCTCCGAATTTCCAATTATAGAAAGTTTTAGTCAGTATTGGTGGGTGGGGTGATCCGGTCCCCCCCCCCCCCCCGCACCCTTGTCGTTCACATCGACTATCGGCTATCTGGAACGTTTGAAAATAAGTGTATAAGAAGGAGTAACCGAGTATATCCGCAGCATTTACGGTCTAAATTCGGAAGGTTTTTTCGAATTTGGCTGCAAAAGTCGCCATTTCTGCGAATCCATGCACGAAATGAATCGCATTTTATCTGATGACCAGAGTGTAACACCCAGTGTATATACTTGAAGTATATACAACGAGTCTTGTATATAATTATAATTTATGCGAACGACCTTTGACCTCGTTCGATTCCATTTTCATCATTCATAAACTTCATAATACAGGTTTGAATTCTATGTTGAAGGAGCAAGTGAAATTTAATCGGAATAGTTGACATATTTTCTATAAGTATAAACATGTAACTTTTCTGTTTATTTTGCTCAAATAAAGAAATAATTACAACCTACTTCGTTCAAAACTTTATGGAGGAATTACTAGAATGTCAGTAATGTGTAGTGCGTTATTTATTGTTGCGCCTACGTCCACGAACAAAGTGCGGCTCTAATTACCAGTTCGTCTACTACACTGCAAAAAATATAGGTTATCTTTAGAACCAAAACTGGTTCTAATCTTGTCCCTGAGATGGAACCAGTTCTGTTTAAACAGTATTTATATCAAATCTAATAAATTTACCAAGATTTGCATTCAATTTTAACAGAATATTACATGAACTTGGAGCTTATTCCCGCAAATGTCTGCTTTCGATTAAAAGGAAATATAAGTTGAGAGGAGAATCGGTGACACTAAAAAGAACAGCTGCCAGCATATCTCAAGTAAAACGGAAAGTAGTGCGATAAAATAATACGGGGAGTATTGATTTGTTTCATCTACATTGCATTTCAATCATCCTTTATAAGTGTTTTCACAACTTGCCCGCGGTGAAAAATAGCAGCATCAGATGTTTGCTGTATTTGTATTTATCTTTGATTATGGTTTATCAAAAGACATCTTCATGAATAATCTATACCATCAATATCGAATGCTATCATTAGTGTGTTTCAATGAATCTTTCACATTCTAACAACACTTGTACGTAATTAATACGTCCTAATAACCTACCACGGTCTTTGATGGTTTGTTGATGGCGTGCCAGTAACAAGACAAGTCAGCAAGGGCACCAACACATTGACATATATATATCAGTGATGCATCTTACTTTAACCAATGTTTATTCAAAATATTTCAAAATAGTATAAATTATACTATAATATTAGAACGTTCCTTTTCATGTTCTATCGGTCGATAGTACCTGAGTTTGTGTGATTTCTGAAATAAAACCTGAAGCAGCTTCAGTACCTGAGTTTGTGTGATTTCTGAAATAAAACCTGAAGCAGCGAAGCTGCTGAAGGTTTTATTTCAGAAATCACACAAACTCAGGTACTATCGACCGATAGAATATGAAAAGAAACGTTCTAATTATTTTATTATGCCGGACAAAATATGACTTTCATTGTTAAGCGTTAACTGCAACATGCCATCAATCTTGCAACAACAATGTAGTCGAATCTAAAAACATGACGTAATTTCGAACGAATGACGTCTCTTCAAAAATGAATTGTCACAAGTGCCGTCGCTTTGGGAGTTTCTATATCAACAAATGCCAATGTTTACAACTGCATCACGCTGTTCATGTTATAATTCATTGTTAATGCTTGTTATGAAGCATGTGCGGAAAATTTTCGGTTTATATCGCATAAACCGAAGGAAAACAACAGTTATTTCTTAAATATAATTGATTGAAGTCATAACTGAGACTCGTAATATTCAGGATTCACTGAAGTGGTGAACAACACATGAGTGAGTTTTTTTTAATATTTCTGATTCTTTTGAATTCATTGCTTGCAGTTAAAATTGAAAACATACCCACTGAAGATGATATATTTGTTGGTAAGTTTGTGTCTTCTGGTGTTGAAAAAAGTTAAACGGACACGGAGCCAGCGTTTGGTGTTGAGAAATTCCAATCGACGCTGATCAATGGAAGTGGCGCTTACATTTTCTTCGTTCTCTTGTCTCCAGGGAAAAACGTTCCGATAGTACCCGTGTTTTGCCCCAAAACTCCAGTACTATGACTTTTAGAAGGTGTCAAATTAACCAATCACGGCTGATGTTACAAACTTGAGGCATAATAAAACATAATAAATGGTGAATCCGACAGAAAGCTAACAAGCTTATACAAGGTCGTTTCCACACACAACATTTACAATGTTACCATATAACGGGATCAATAATAGTAAAAATGTTACATACATATTGTTTAAACTATGCTCATTAAAGTCAGATATATCGAAGAATAAGAAGAGAATTATGTATGAAGAGAAAAAGCAGGAATCCAACCAGGGTGTAAACTAAGCCGATGACGATACCAGCCAACTACAAGCACGGCAGGCGCAGACATTCATATGTAAAATTCAAACTTCATACCGTAAAACAGCACAACTCCACACACGAAAGTTCCGACCACCACAGCCACCCTCACCAAGGCACCTTTACCAATTTTAATTGATTATTTGACTACAATCATCCCGATGAAGACTACAGCGGCCACCGAAGTGGCTGCGCAGAAATGCTGCACTATTTCAAAGACTGGAATATATACATACACTTACATTTACTGAAAGCGCTTTGTAGCTACAATATAATTTTGGACTAGACCAAAGACTTGGCTACTATCTTCATTACTTGGAACTTCGGAGCCATAGAGTAGGGTTGACACATTTGGAACAAATGGTAGTTGACTGATGGTTCGGTTACGGATATTAAAGTAGAGTGGGCACGTTTGCAGGAAATGCTCAGTTGACTCAATTTCCCCACATTGACAGTAAGGTGACCGTGATATGTAATTTGCGAACAAATGTGAGTTAAGGTTACTACATCCCAGGCGCAACCTACAATGCTATATTTGTGCTGCACGACATTTAGCATTACTGAAGAAGGATGGCGGCCGTCGGCTATTATGATTTAAATAATTCTTGAAGTTGCTGTAAGAATTGTTATCTCTTATTGACAATGGTACGTTGTTCTATAGTTTAGTTACTTCTGGGATGAAAGAAGTTTGGTACAAATTGGTTCGACAAAAGGGTTTTCTGATGCACCTTACTGACATGACAGAAATGCATTACACAAAGCTATGTTTGGGACTCAAGCGCCTCTACATTAAGGATGTTCACATTTTTGACACCATATTTGAATTGTATTTTTTAAATATTAAGCCCAGAATGTGCTTTTGTTTCAACTTTTAAAGACCTAAATAGAGAAAAATCTAACGGGTGCGGCGTGGGCAGGTCACTTTCCATGGGTGGGCAATATTTCAATGGGCGCAATAATATTAGATTCCAAATACTAATTATAGGCATAAACATCAAAAAAAAAAAAAAAAAATTAATGAAGCTCCGGATATAGCCCGGTGCTTCATTAATTAAAATTTTGTTAATAATACTTTTTATTACCTGGTAAATACATGCATGGAAATTAGTGCCCACGTGTGGAGTATGACCAGTCCACGGCAACTGTAATATATGAGCACGCATGAAAAGGTTACATAGACAATAACTGTTGATGTGTTAATAAAAGGTACGCGAACACAGTTCAAGCTAAATGAACCTCGGAGTTGAAACTGTGTAGCACAGTATGCCCTCTGTCTTTCTAGCTTCTTCGTATCACTTAAAATTGATAGCGTTTGTGAAAACAGCATTCTGGGAGGCAGTGAGAGGTATTGGTAAGAATCCAGCGAAGCACATATTTTCGAATCGAATCTCGAATCAAATTCTGGGTGATTTGAAGATGATCGGTAGGTGAGGGGGGGGGGGGAGTTATGAACACCTGACTGTTCCGACTGTGACGGCTCAAGTTCCGACTGATAAAATATTCCAGCTACATCATCTAGGCATCCCTTCTCTGGAAGGCATGCCTTGAAGATGCAATTGGAATATTACCCAGGAATGGATACAAGACTTGCCAATACTAAGCTAGCCACTAGCAACAGATCATCGCCAACATTGTTTGGAAACGTTAATTTTGTTTTCAAGAGTGGCAGAGAATAATCAGGCTGGAATTAGCAAGGGGGTGACATGGGTAAGATGTTATTTCTGTCAATATAGATGAAATTACACTCTATTATTATTTTCAGTGTTATTAAGGGACAAATTCTATCTGAGCTGTTTGTTTTGTGAAACGATAACAATGACTGATGACAAACTATATTCCCGTGTAAAGATTCGAAAGGAAACGAATCGGGCAGCTGATTTCGAATGGAATCCAATATTAACTTAAGATTACAAATCGAATCGAATTTCAAAACGTTGCAGGGCTCTGGTTTAGCGGTAATTTGTATTCCACATGTAGTATATACAGTTTGTTTATTTACGAGGGTATCAGTTTACTTTCAGCATCAAAGTGGACGTGTGGCGGGTGTGAGCGGGTTACAGGGGCAGGTGCCAATTTTTTCCAGAAATGGGGAGCGAGCGAGCGAGAGAGAGAGAGAGAGAGAGAGAGAGAGAGAGAGAGAGAGAGAGAGAGAGAGAGGGGGGGGGGGGTAGCCCGATAGTAGGTTATCTTTACCAATATATTTTACACCATACATCTGCCATCAGAGAATCAAAGGCCCCAAAGCCTGTATTTCTCTTCTCGCCTCCCATTGTAATTTTGTTGGAAATTGACAGGAAGATGGTGCCTTGACGCTTCACTTTTAATATATGACGGAAGATCCCAGCGTATGATTCATCTCTTAAAGTGCCTCTGCGGACACGGACATTGCATATGTTTCGTCTTAAAATTTAACAAATGTCCCCATCGAGCCAAAACTTATGAAATACAGAGCAAAAATATGCAATTTCAGAGGTACATCAGTTCCAATGTTGGCTCTCTGTCGTGGATTCTTACCCCCACCCACCCTGGCACTAGGGCCACAATTGATATGCTTGAGAGTCGGTGCCCTTCGGCGATCATACCCCCAAGTACCAGTTGTCTGGTCTTGTTGAGTTGAATTTGTTTACCACAATGGACATGCACCAGCTGACCATCTTGGGTATAGATTAATTCTTTTCATAATGTTGGTGACTTCCTGCCAAGACAGGATTACTTTTGCCACTGAAATAAACAAAATTTGGGCTACTTTAATTGGATTTTCTCTCTGTAAATTGCAGGGATTTTATCACCTATTGTCTATGAGTTAAATCTAAATGATTTTTTCATCAAATCTAGTCATGGCTGCCTTTAAAGCAGCCATGCCTAGATTTAATAAAAAATATATAGAAAATACTCAGTGGAATACTGATACGGGTTGTGCTGATATCTGTACGGGAAGTGCTGATAAGAAACATTTGGAACTTGCACGGCATTCTCTCAGTTACCTTGGTAAGGCGATGGTTTTCCAAGCTCACTTCTGTGGTTGTGTTGAGTCAGTCATAATTAACGAGGAAGCGACAATTGAAGTACGAACGCCAAAACAAGCGATGAATTTTGAAAAGTTACAGGGTAATTGCCTCTGGCGACATTTTGTTTCGAATATACCAATCATTTCCACCCACCGATCTCTGTACAACTTGATTACTAGATCGTTAGCGAAAAATGTGGAGGCTCAAACAAATATCAAACCAAAGCCTCAAGCGGAAACTATTGACATGGTATCAACGTTTCAATATCAGTTTATGGACTTCAGCCAAATCATTGAAAAATACCGAAAATCTGGCCCAGAATTAACCATTATTAATTTTTTCCTTAAAAATTCTCTGACGCAAATTCCTAAAATTTCGCGAGTTTATCCATCACCGAAAGTTGTGTGTCTCTCTATTAATCCTTAACCCTTTACCCAACGCAGTTGCTATCAAAATTTGTCAGTTCAGTTATATTCTTAACACAATTTTAAAAACATTTCAACAAATCCATATCGACGAGTTCGTTCCAATGAGTGGTCCCATGATATGGTTTTGTTGAAACAATAAAAAAAACTGCAGCTGCTAAATGTTTGAAGTACGCGTGCGGATGCGGTAGATTCGTAATGTAAAAAAAAAAATTATTCGGTTCCAGTATAAAAAAGGTTCCAAGAAAACAGCTGCATACAATAATTAATACTGTTCACAACAATTTTTCGAAGTTTCAAAGCATTCTCCCGACGATGTGGCGTTTATTGCTTAGTTGCTGATTTTCTTACGAAAAGCACATGCTTGTAATTGTAAGAGTTAATATTCTTTGCAGAGAATAAGATTGATAATTATAGCTAATACTAAATATATAGTACTGTCATCGAACACAATCAAATATGTGCGATAATTGCGGCGGAGCAATTACGGGGATTGATTTTCTGAAAATGTCAATCTTTTATATACCTTCCGTACCAGAAATCCTCAAGACTGATTTATTCGTTCTCGCCCTGATATTACTTGGGTCATTTTGTCATACATCCCTTACTTTTACCATCATGAAAACTGGCTTTCAATAAAGTGAAATTATTAGCGAGGAAGATCCAATTTAGAGGCAAGTAATTGTTGAGAAAACCCATATGACATCCGTTGAAAATGAAGTCAAATTTCAGGTTGTTACTTTTAATAAATGAATACAACAGACAGCTCTCAGAGCTGTCTGTTGTTTTTATTTATGAAAAGTAACAAAAGAAAACCTTGGCTGTTTGAGGCAAGCTAATTAGGAGCAACGAGTTCACACAGATAATCCTTCATCAAGAGAATCTCTCAGGGTGGCGTCTAGTTTCTCCAACAGTGCAATTTGGCCTACAAAACAGTTTTTGTGAAAGTGTAGGCGAATTTGAACTAAATTGGCTTGGGGGATTAGCAGTAATTACCTATGGTATCTACAGACAATGGATTTACACACTAATATTTTTTGTTCAACACTTCTTTGGGATGAAATTCGATTAATATCGGAACTGCATAGGCATAATATACATCATATAATAGTTTTGACTAAAAAATATTAGTATTACTTGGATACAGCCTTAATAATATGAGAATAATAATAATAATAATTTCATTAACCAAGTTTCAGTAAATGTGCTGCTGAATCAAGAAACTCTATAGGTGTTTTTGACCGATAGCTAACTTATCATGAAGCGTTTGAATTTTCAGGTCAAGTTCAGGATACACTCTCATCCGGGGAGGAAGACGCGCCCCATACATATACTGGCTAAGTTTGTTTCTCAGCGCCTCTTCCATCTTTTGGAGAACACTCACAAGTGGAAATATGTTAGGATGAGCACGCTGAACAGTCTTGTTTAAGTGGCAATGCTTTTCCTCGACGTGGTTGTTAGTTCTTGGTCCTGTATTGTTGTGATGATTCCACAAGGCTGGCGGAAATAGTACATCATCATCAACCCAGTTCTGCACAATATAGTCATTAAAACCAGGTGCTTGTAGAATGTCTGGCTTGTCGTTCATTACTTCTATCCATACATCCTGCTCTTGTTCAATGGAAGTGCAGCACCACGACGCACCCTCTGGTGAACTTCTTCATTCTCTTTGTATTGATTCACCATTTAAAGTTTTGCACTTTCTTCTATATAGATTGGGTGTAATGGAAGAAACACCAATGAGTGTCACAATTAAGAAAGATCTCTTCAATTGCCCTGATTGCTGCTAGTTCAAAGTCAGTTTGGATAACACCAGGCTGCAATTCACGGTCAGTCACTTGTAACACCACACCCTTAAGTTTTGTAAATAAACGTGCATACGTCTCACGTTGCCTGTTAGGGAGCAACAGAATGCTAACTGAGATATTTTAGCCCCGACGAGTCCATGAATAACGTACACTTGATCCCATTAAGGAGGGCAAGAACAGAAAGTTACATCCGTACACTGTAAAAAATTACTGTATTTTTTTACGGTCATATGACCGGCAGCTAGTTTCCAGGCATATGACCGTAAGCATTACGGCAAACTGTAAATAAATTTTAACTGTCATTTGCCGTATATTCCCGTAATTCTCTTTTTTCACTGTGTGCCGTTATTTGTACGGTCATATGCCTGGAAACTAGCTGCCGGTCAAATAACCGTAAAAGATTTCAACCATCATTTGCCTTATTTTCCCGTAAAAATTACCATCAAATTAATTGAACCGGGGGAAGAGTTCCAGCCATATGGCCCTTAATCAATTGAAAGGCATAATTAAAAAGGGTAAACAAATCCCTGGGTAGGCCGGCCTTAGCGGAGATCCGGAGATCCGTAGCCACAGGTCAAAAGATCCATCGAATATCGGTGACGCAGCACGAACAGTCTGCTATTCTGCATGATTACTAAAACAATTATACGCATGAAAAATTGACGTCATTTGATTTTCATGTCCAAGACTGCAATGAACATGATTCACTTGGCCACAAACTTACAAATTGATAGTAATACGTTGTTGTTCGTCTTCAAAAGCATCGGGCATCCTTCTTGGAAATGGCGACTTCCAGAGTGGAATGTGACAAGGTCGATCCCATAATTCACCATTTTTACATTGGATCAACTTCGCCAGTTTTTCTACGGCAACACCGTTAAAATTAATTTACGGCCCGAGACCGTTGTATTTGACAGTCATCTGACAGCAGTTAACCGTAGAATTACGGTAATTGTTTACAGAGTATACAGTTCAGATAATTATTGCATAATTTCAAGACAGTAATTCGTCGCAAAGCAAAAACATCTGTCATCACCACCGTCGTTTATACACAAATATTGTTCTCCATCCAATGTTGTTGACCATCTATGCTGCGGGTCAACTTCCGACAGTTTACTTGATAGTTTTCCTTCGTCGATAATATAGGCCACTCTTTAAACTAGGAAATGACTGAATGTCAATAGCCAATTCTCTTCGAACCCTAGAAATTTCCTCATCAAACATTGCTTGAATTGGGGCCGTCTCAGTCTCCACACGTTGCCGTAAGTTTAGCAGGAACTTATTGGCATTCTCATTTTCTCTTGGGTGGTTATGTAGAGATGTTACATTTTTGACATAATCTTTTACAGTTAGGCATTTAGCATTGCACCCCGGATCAACACACTTCCAATGTACACATGTTTTTTTACGAACATTTAGTCTGTAACTATAATAGTCAAGTAACAATAGCATTCCACCTCTCTGGGACGTTACATACTCAACACGTTACACAGTAGTCATTTCTAAGAAGAATGATTTTACACTGTGTTGGGGGCTCTATACATGACCTTTCCTCACTAACAGTTTACATAAATATACGAGTTGTTGACTTTATCACTTTTAAGGACATGACAAACACTTTCTCTTTGATTTATTAATTAATACTTTGATTTAGTCTGTATCTATAATCGTCAAATAACACTAGCATTCCACCTCTCTGGGACGTTACATACCAACACGTTACACGGTAGCCATTTCTAAGAAGAATGATTTTACACCATGTTGGGGGCTCTATATAGGACCTTTCCTCACTAACAGTTTACATAAATAGAGGGGTTGTTGACTTTATTACTTTTGAAGACAAGTCAAACACTTTCTCTTTGATTTATTAATTAATACTTTTATTATTGTTCATTGTTTTAAATTTCTCTTTGATTTATTAATTAATACTTTGATTATTGTTCATTGTTTTCGTAACTTTAACTAAACAAATGCTGATTATCACTGAAACATTAAACATAATTTATTTTGGACCAGAGAGTGTTTTTTTTGTAAACTTTTTAAATATAAATATTGTGAGTGAGTGATGTAAAAACAGGATAACTCCATTTTTTTGTAGATACACCAGGTAATTACCGTTAATCTCCTTTGCTAATTTAGTTCACTTTCGCCTACACTTTTACAAAAACTATTTTGTAGGCGAAATTGCACTGTAGGCGAAACTATACCTAACCTCTATCAGTATTACATAACAACACTTTGTCTCCCTGTTTAACAAATGCGTTTTTCACAGTAATTGTTTTTATTCTTTCTACGGGAAACATTTAGAAAATCTCAACTCCTAATCTATTATAGTACTGGAAAAGAAATGCCTTGAAATGCGCAATAATAGCACGCCCACCTGCGCGTTAATCTACGCGCCATGAACACAGTAAGGCTATCAAATTCTGTACATATGGCCTGTGCACAAGCAATGTTTCAGCCTATGGACCTCCGGGTAACCCGGAGGTCCATTGTTTGAAACATTGCCTGTGTTTGCTATGAGTAACCTGGAGAACCTGCCGTGCGTTGGATGTCATTCGAAAGGGCAATTGCGCGCAATTCCTACGAGCAATTAAGCTTAGGTAAGCGCACAATTCGTGACAGGACTTCCAGTTTTAACTGTATTTCCTAAACTTTATCTTAATGGAAAGGACAGTGCCTGTATTATATGCCGCGACGTGCACACTTTTAATATAATGACAGAAAAAGAATTACAGAACATCCAAAGATGGCGAAAACGCAGTCTCTTATGTTTTAAATGTTCTTCAACAGAGAATAGCACTGAAACGTTCAAACTGATTGAGGAAAAACATTGTAAAAAGCCAGCGTCTGTATTTTTTTAAATACATTTTTATTCTATTCTACAGAAAATGCCTTAGGTTTGTAAAATGGTGCACATATCGATGATAAAAGTTCATTAACATCCCTAATCGAAATTTTTAAATGCAGTTCCAATACATGTAGCCTTAAATTTACTCATAACAATCGGATATTAAAGGAGGCTAACTTTCCCGTAATATTATAATAACACTTTGGCCGGCCACTGATTTGTCGCGGTTCTCGTATGAGAAGGATTTGGTTACCCCTATTCTACCAACTGCCTCCCTATTTCCACTCTTTTTCTCTCCTCCCAACACTCGGAGACGAACTGCGTGATGACATCCCATGCCCAATTCTTCCAAATCTCTCCGATTAGCATATTAACCCACTTCTTTGAGTCGCCCCTAACCACATGTCCTTCATTCTCCCATCCCACTTCCCCATTATACTCCCCGTGAATCTTGTTCTTTTAGACTGGTATTTTGGGCATTCTAGAAGAAAGTGTTCCAGGGTCTCCATCACGCCCAAATTACACATCTGGCACTCCTTTTCACTGTTTTTCCCGATTATTCCCCTCCGCTCCAGGGACCGAGACCTCAGCTTGAACAACAGTGACCCCCAAAGGGTGCCATCGAGGTACTCTTCAAAACCAGGCTTCTCTTTATCACACAGGCCACCCAAAGATCTCTTTGATTTGACCCCCTCTTGCCAATTACGGTTACAATCCTCCATGACCCTCTCTATGACGAACTTTTACCCTGGTTTGCCCCAACGTCAAGGTCCGAAATCTCCAATGAGTAGTTTTCTACTAGCTCCCTCACTTGGACCATCCAACCCGTCTTGATATTTGAGTTGAAAGTTCTCAGGAACATTACTTTACACCATCGGTTATCGGGAAGATTTACCAAATATTTAAGATAACCGAGTTTCAATAGATCTATCCTGTCCTTGATCCTCATTCACCCAGGCTCACCCCTGATTGCTTCCAGCGCTGCGGCATTACTCGACCCTTGTTATCCATCGGCCTGCATCGTTCTGCAGGATTTCCAAGCTCTTAACAGCCGTCTGGTTTAGGGGTACAACTTCCGTAACGTATGTTATACTTGGCAGACTCACCATTTTCAACAAAGGATAATGGCGGCGATGACAGGGCACGGCAAGCGCACGGCTCCAGTGGTGATGGCTGGGTGTTTAGTTAATTATGTATAGTAGTGCTTCCTGACTTCGTCAAATATTGATCTAAGATGTTACAGAATAATCTTATGTGATTCAAGGGACCGATCATCTTTGCCTTTTCATGCATTACGTGAGTTACTCCAGCAATTTCAATCTCGTTCTTACAATTCGTGGTAATCAACCTCAGTACTTGGAGCAGAGAGCTTGGAGGTGTTCTGAGCAGACCGAAAACTAGTTATGTTTTTTTCTATCATCAATGACCTTTTCTGATATTATCATCCATCTCACTCTTTAATGAAAAGTGTTAGATACCTTGTGAAACTTTAGAAAGCTTCTCAAAATTAATCTAGTACCAGGCACTGCACATTTACTCATTGTTTGTGACCTTAAAAGCAAGGCAAAAGATCTGCATGACAGTTTGTTCCGCTGTGGACTGTATATTCATGACCTTCACGGACCGCCGAACTCCTATTATTCCTGCTGTGTCAAATTCAATGTTTGTCACAATGTGTGTCGCAATGTGTGTTTTCTCTTTGTGATATTTCCTTGACATTGATAATTGTGTCAATTCTACGATACCGTTCTGCAACAATCTTAAAGCAAAAACGATTTGCATCAAAACTATTCTTAAGATAATTTATAGTCTGTTCTCTCAAACCTCAAGCCAATGGCATCCCAAGATGTGAATACCGAACACAAAACTTTAACTGAAGATCTGGGAGGAGACATCTCCGCCTCACTTAAACGCGATCGGCAAAACCAAGCTTCGTGGGGTGCAACTCCGTCCCCACAGAAAAAGAAAAAATTAAAAAAATGTTCCCAAGAAGCGATGGAAGTTTTGCTGGAGGGAAAAAACGATAATGATGACACACTTTCTGATTTTGACTTTGAACGCGACCTCTCGCCTCAGGCAGTCATTCAGAGGGCTGGGCGCCCTTTCATTTCTTTTCTGAAAGAGGATTTCACAGATCTGTTGAAAGATGACTCAATACAGGATCTTCTTGTCATGATCATAAATAGAGCTAATGACGAACGCTTATCAAAAGCCGAAAAGACTATAGAAGCGCTGAAAACTCAACTTGATGATCGTGACAAAAAAAATCACCCTCCTGGAAGATCGTATTGACGATCTGGAACAGTACGGGAGACGCACTAGTCTTAGACTATCAGGCATTCCCGAACAGCTCAATGAAAACACTGATGATATAATTATTGAAACTTCTCGGAAGATTGGTGTGGACCTATCGTTGGACGAAATCTCCAGAAGCCACCGTGTTGGTCCGAGGAATAATACGCCCAACAGGCCAATTATATTTTGCCTGACAAGTTACAGGGTAAGAAATAAGCTGTACCGTGCCCGAACACAGCTAAAAAATGTCAGCCTAACAATTCGTGGAGGTGGGAGCACCGCTCCACAAAGAATATATCTTAATGAAGACCTCACTCAAACACGAGCTGCAATAGCCCGGAGAGCTAGACTCTTAAAAAAGGAAAAGAAAATTATTGATACCTGGTCATTCGATGGGGTCATCTTTGTTGAAATGAAAAGTGAACGGGTCCAAAGAATATTAACCCCATCCCAAATGGCTGACCTAGAAAGCAAGCTCATTTAGATTTTCTACAGCTCGGACAGCAAAATCACTTGCAGAAATAAAACATCTTCTCTCGAATATCTGTCACTTTCATTTTTTGTCTCGAGGACACGGCCGGCGGCCCCTCGCCAGAGTGAGCTAAATAAGTTTGTTCCGGAGGGTGGCCTTGGGCGGTGTTTTGGGGACAACGAATGTGACCATAATACACATGTGCAGGTGGAAGGTGAATTTATCTGAATGGGGACCTTACCAAAACACGAGCTGCAACAGCTCGGAGAGCTAGTCTCGTAGGAAAGTAAACTGTTCCTGACACCTGAACGCTTGATGGGGTCACCTTTGCTGAAAGGAAAAAGGGAACAGGTGTAATGAATATTAACCCCCATCTCAAATAGCTGACATTGAAACTAAGCTCAATTAGCCTTTGTCCAACTCGGATGGCAGATGTCAGGTTAGTTGTAAAATAATAATAATACTAAAAATTCCTTCTTCTCTTTCTTAACCGAAATTCTCAGTCTTGTCTCGTGAACCTGGCTTGTGGCCTCTCACTGGAGCGAGCTTAACGAGTCCGTTCCAGTGGGCGATCTTAGGCTGTGTTTCTGAGACAACGAACGAAACCTTAACAAATTTGATTTTTTGAATAGCGTCTCATGTAGATGATAATGCCCTGTTCTGATCGATAAGTTGTGATTTGGAGCATAGCCACACGAAACTGTGCAGCCTAACTTACCATGTCCGTAAACTAAAGTGGACATTGTATTCGTTACTCTTCCTGGAGCCCGTGTATATGCCCCCCCCCCCCCCCACCCAGCATGGCAAATGGCACAACCTAACAATCAGGCGTACTGGTGCACGTAGACTTCATTAAACTTGTAGGATTTTTATCATATTGCCCGCAACCCACTCATACCACCATTACCCACTCTCACTTAAACATACGGTTAAAGTAAAACTTAACAGTGTATTTGCGGGGTTGCGAACATATGTCAGAATGTAACTCTGGATTCGGGCAGTTGGGTGCACACTTGGGCACTGGTATATCACCATACACGTACATCATTATCGAGACCACTACCCAATTACCGTCTACCTGGGCTCAGACGAAAATCGTGGGCACTGGTATATCACCATACACGTATGCCATTATCTACTCCACTATCCAATTACCCTCTACTTGGGCTCAGACAACATGCTGTCCGAAATCCACATGGTTAGTCAAAACTGGTGTCTTGTTCACAATCCAGTGCCATAGGATGCTGGTAGAAATCTCATTATCCAGATCACCACCAACCAACTTACCTACCCACACCAAATTGTAGCAAACAGCCTCTAAACCACCTAATTGACACCGGATGTGCTTACTGTTGACATAGAGAAAGGTTACTAACTTGTAGCCACCACTGTCCTTATACCCACTAGTACATGTATCTTCTGTTGGTCAAATTAGTTATTTCATAACACGCTGCGTAAAATTCATCAGCTCCTGAGCGACTGGGACGCCCTTAGATTTGATTCGGTCCTCTCAGCGACCCCTATTTATTATTAATATTACTTTTGTCTCCTCCTATCATCTCTGAACCCAACTCATATTGTCCTTTCGGCCCGTACAGCAAGGGGGGGTGGGGGTCCTGCCCCCCAATACTTGGCAAAATTATATATGAGGTAAGGTCAGTCCACCTCAGGCCTCTTTTGATAAGACTAAATGTATGTGTTGATGTTGGCCCGTCACTGACTAATAACCTATCATACCACAAGAAAGTTTTACGCCCCCCCCCCCCTCCCCACAAAAAAACAAAAAAAAACAAAAAAAAAACGTTGCCTTGGGTACGGGCCGGCTTATTTACTTACCTCTGGACCGAATCAACCAAACGGGGCGATTTCACTTGCAAAGTTCCACCAGATATTGAACAAACAGACCGTCCCTCCAGCCAACTTTCGTCCTTTTCGTGGCCGGGAGGGGTGTCTGGCTCAACTGCAGTATTGAAGAGTCCCAGTCTCTTGAAAAAATACAAATTGACGCAGCCAGACTCTGCACAGGCGCTACAAAAAGTGCAAGTAAACATTCTATATATACAGAGACTGGGTGGGAAACATTGGCGTCCAGACGTAAAAAACATAAGCTTATTCAATATTTTAAAATGTACCATGGCTTAGCACCTCCCTACATATCACTGATGATACCTCCCGCCTTGTCTGAAACACAGAACTACAATGTCCGAAATTTGTCTAACTTGACCACTGTACCATGTCGAACGAATCATTATCAGTCGTCTTTTCTCCCATCGACTACTAAACTATGGAATGAGTTACCAAAGGACATAAGAGAAAACCCAAATCTTACAAATTTCAAAACCTACCTCAACAATGACAAACGAATTATTCCCAAATTCTATGTGAACCACACATCGCGAGAAGCTCAAAGTCTTCACTGCAGGCTCCGATTAGAATGCAGTAATTTGAAGGATCACATATTTAAAAATCACATTTCCGATACAGCCTCTTGCAGCTGTGGCGACCGTGAAACAACCGAACACTTCCTGCTGTTTTGTCCCTTATACAATGATGTTAGGAACTCGACTCTTGGTGCTCTTAACTTCCCAATCAATGCAGACACCCTCATCTACGGAAGTGAATTTTTATCAGTGTCACAAAATCGAACAATCTTCGAGACGGTGCATCAGTTTATTCTGCGATCAAAAAGGTTTTAGTGTTGGCTTCTTCAAAATCGACTCTGAAGCTTATCTCATAAGCATGGAGCGTAGGCGAGGGGAGGCTGAGGTTCTGCCCCGCATTGTTTATACTTCTAGAAGTCCATGACAGTGTTTTCAGCTGCCTTCCTTCTCACAGGCACCCCCACATCAAGGCATGCCTTATTGGATCGCAAGTGGTGTCTGTCGACGATGCCCCTACTCGAAACGCTTCGCAATGCACACTCCATCAGCTCAAAAAGTCCTCTTTCTCTATCATTGTTCTGTTCCTTTCCTCATCTGTCTTCTAACAACATTAACCATAGCCAAAGTATAACAATAGTACAGCGCCTACACGACCGGGACCCATCACCCGATGAGAACTGGCTAGCAATTACTTTACAAGGCAAAAAGCGAGGAGTGAACATAAAACTAAACATGCATCTATGGTGGGTCCTGATCGTGCTGGCGTAATAGTGTATGTATCAGCCGCAAATGATATGTTTTTACAAAATATTTGACTGGAAACAGCCGAGTATAAGCTCTTTAGCTTGATGCTGAATCCATTTCCTTAATAGTTGTATGCTTTTATTGAATTGTGAAAAAATGTACTTTCATACTTTGGAAATAAATACTGTTTAAACATTTCCCAAATGGTTTTCCCACGAAAACCTTATTGAAACTGTTTGTCCCTATAAGTTTCATTTGGTTAAGGATTCGCTTCCCCTTCAGAATCAATTTATTTGTGTGGTTTCGGTAGATGCCTCTTCCTCTGATGTTTATATTTACCCCCAGGTACTCATAGTCACTAGTCTCTCCTACACTAAGGACTCTGCTGCAACCTTCCGGAATGCAGAACTGCCCCACACTCCACCTTCGAGTGGGGTCCACTTTGCGACCCACAGGTATAACTTTGCTGTTGCTTTCATTAAGTTCGAGTCTCCATTTGCTCCCATATTTCCCAACAATTCCCAGCATCTTCGCTAGCCCCTCTTCGCTTTCTGACACTAGCACCACCATATCATCTGCAAAATTATCCCTGGAATCTTCAAGTCACCAACTGCAACCCGCTCGTCGCTATGCGAGTGTTCATCCCCTAAACTTTTGATGTACAATGCAAAAAGAATTGACGAAAGGATACACCCCTGTTTTAGGCCTATCTCCATAGGCACACGTTTTCTTGTAATGTTTCCCAGGCTAAGTTCACTCTGTACATCTTCATATAATGCTTTCATAATCCCAACAAACTCGCCCCCAAGCCCAGAGCCTCCAGCTTGCGCCACATACCCTCCATCCATACTCCATCGTATGCCTTTTTAACATCCAAAAGGCCATAAACATCTTTTTCTTTTTTTGCTTTCGCTGATTCTATCATTTGGGATAGAGTGAAAAGATGGTCAGTAACTCTCCTTCCCTTCCTAAAGCCATACTGGATTTCTCCCCAAAATCCTTTCTCTTCAATCACCTCCTCTAATCTCCCATACAGGACTTTACAAAAGACTTTTCCAATGTTGCTGCTGACAGAGATCCCTCGAAAGTTATCCATGACGTCTTTTTCCCCTTTTTGTGACGAAATGTCACTTTACCTTCCCTCCACACCTTTGGGACCTCTTGTTTTTCTATGGCTAAATTGAATAGGGCAGTTAGGCTTTCCAAGAGTTCCTATCCCCCGTTTTTGATAAACTCGTTAAGAATTTCGTCCACCCCTCCCGCTTTTCCATTCCTTAATTTTGAGATCACCCTTCGCACCTCCTCAGTTTTGATTTCGCTACACACGAAGTTCGATAGATTTTCCTCGACCTGGTTCGGACACTCTGGTGGGATCCCCATGCCCCATCGCTTATCGTTTAGCTTTTCCCAGCGCTTGACTAGGTCTAATGCGATTTGATCTCGCTCTTCTGTAACTCTGCCATCTACTTTAATACTCTGTGGGTTACTCCCTCCCGTATATCTCCTCAATGACAAAAAATGTCAGCCATGATTACGTCTTCTCTTTGTGGGTACTGAGAAAGGGGGAGGGGTGGGTGATTTCCGGACATATATCAACCCCAAAACTGGTTTAAGTGGTCTCGTCCTGATATTTCGTAAGTTATGTCGTTATCTAGAGGCTTGCTTTCATTTTCTGAATACTTCAGCCTTTTCATGTTTTCAAAATGTTCCATTTTATGTGAACAATTATTTTTCTCTCTGGAAGGCCCTGAACATTCACCTGCGACCATTCCAGATATGTATCGACATGAAAATCGACTTTCGGTAAAGTTATCTCCCTTGACATTAATAGATGAACATGGATGGTCCAATCAAGAACCAAATAATTGTTAAATAATCACCTATGAAATAAATAGAAAACAATGCCAAGGTTTCTTCTGTTACGTTTAAAAAACGAAAACAACAGACAGCTCTCTCACCTGTTAGTTGTTTTCGTTTATTAAAAGTAACAAAAGAAAACTTGGTCGTTTATGGCAAACTAATTAGAAGCTGCCAATTCACAAATAATCTGTCATTAAGAATATCTATCAGTATCACACGTACCAACAATAAATGTCCACTTTGGCTCTTGCTTTAACGAATGTGTTTTACAGTAATTTGCATGTTTTTATTCCTACCAGGAAATCATAGCAAATCTCACTTCCTCGACTTTTATATCAATGGAAAGGACAGTGTCTGTATTAACTGGTTGAGTGATAGAAGCCACTATAAGTGCTTTCAAAAAAATGAGGGCACTAGAGAAAAATGCAACATTTTCCATGCCTATGTTTCCTATCCAGTCAAATGCAAATGATATTTTGTTTATATAGACTTGTTTTATCACAAATTATTGGAGAGTGCCTATGGGCACTCTCCAATAATTTGTAATAAAACAAATTTTAACTGACAAATTCAGACCACCAAAAATAATCTAGCCCTCAACCAGTTAAGGTATTTTAGTGAAGTGTCTGTCATTTTTCATAACATATGCATGATAAGTAATTCAAAAACAAGTTTATTTGTTCCGTTTTCATCGATCATTTGTCATCTACGTCACCGTACAAGTGCTGATTAAATTTTCTATGTTTTCTGAAAAACAAGTGTCAGCAGGTAATTTTCTTACGATAAATAGTGTGTTAGAAACTCAGTTTGTGTGGATTGCTGTCTGTGATGCGAGAGACGTTTCATCTGATTAAAGAATGTTCAGTACATTTAATCGCCTGTAACCACACAGTTGATTTGCTTGCATTGATACGCCATGCGACCTATTAGATCGAACCGTTTGTCAGAGAGACGGAACAGAAGGCAGAGGAGCCTCCCTTATACCCCACGGGGATCACAGGTCCAGGTTCAACTCATTGACCTGGCGCTACCTACAGAAGAAGCCAAGGTAGCACAGCGAGGCCGCTTATGTGAAGATTGGTGTCAATTTATTTCATCAGATAAATGGACATTTCGTATCCGTACCCCCGTCGTTACGAGTATCCCTGACACCTCCAACCTGGAGATTAAGCTGAAGGCTTTAGCTGACAAACAGCGGGAGGAAGTGAGGCATGCCATAATTGACCACATTAAGGGCTACAAAATCAGTGACATTCAGCTGCCCGACTCCAAAGAAGATGATAAGCTGGCGGCTCTAGCAGCTCGAGTTTCAGTGATGGTGGCTGAGACATTGTTAAAGACAAGGCAACCCAGCCAACAGAACGCTGACAAAGCATAACAGGCCTCCTATACAATGCCGTACACAACGGCTCTTTTCAGGGCCACCCAAACTTTTCAAAAGAGTACCTTATCACATGTACATTTTAGCGTATTGCAGTTACTAATAACCCTATTAGCTCTGATAAATGTTTCCAATGGCATGCATACTCCCTAGCCATTCCAGTCATGATTGTGTCTACACTACCCCTCCCGGGGAATATCGCAGTCTTTTCGTCCTAACACCTTATTTGCCTTCTTATTTGAGTGTTTTAATCTTAACTGTCGTGAAAGTGCTCCTATAATACGAGGCAAAACCTACCCCCCCTAGGTAATAACGGACCCATTTCCCTATAGCTATTCCGTTTTAATGTTCAACCTCCCCCCTCCTCCAGGGCCTGACTTAACACACCAATAGCTCTTTTTCACCGGCAATCAGGTACCTCCTGACTTTTAATTTGCCCCATCCCTTGAGATTTCTCCCTGGTTTAGGGTAAGTCGCTACCTCCGTTTATACTCTACTCTTGTGATGAAGAGAAAAAGAAGAAATACTTCAGCCAATCATTTTGCCTGAAAATGCATGAACAGAAAAAAAGTTTAACACTTTATCCAACGAATCGCCTGCATCCGCCCGCGTAATATGCAAATTCAGCAGCTGAAAAAATATTATTTTTCGAAAAATTTCAACAAAACCATATCATGTGACCCTCTTTGGAACGAGCTCGTTCCAAAGAGGTGTCACATGATATGGTTTTGTTGAAAGTTTTTGAAAAAAATTAAAAAATGATATTTAAAATAATAAATTTTGAAATCGTTTGCGTTGGGTAACGGGTTAATTATGTAGTTTTAAGTTTAAGTGTTTAAAGGGCCTTTTCAACAGCTTTGATCATATCAGGTCGGACAATTTTATAGGTGGATGGAGTCAGAGTTCCCGGAGACAACCACTAAGCAATGGTGAGTGAGTACCTTTCTGACTCTAATTTACAATCTTCACACAAGCAGTTAGCTTGAAGGTAAATGTGACGCTGAAATGTTGTACATCTATGGTCGACATGGGGTATGACCACGATTCACTTGCCTTCAACTGATTCAAACCGATGCATGTTCCAGAATGACACATTAGAGAGTGCGACAGTTACTTGATTGCTAAATGCTTCCCTGTGGGTACTCTGGCTTCCTCTACCCGTACATTTGTACAACTTGGTATAACCAGACTGTTAAACGTGTGATTGCTCCCCAACAAAATAATGCACACGCTTTCCTTTCACGTACACATGAATCCGATGATTAGGGGTTGATCCCTAGCAAAATGTGAGTTGTATAGTTAGCTGAGGTTCTCATCTTTACTGGGTTCATATATCCATAGAGCGGCTATATGAAAGTGCGCCGGCATTTACCATAGGATGTTTTGATCTGAAAAAGGTGTGCAGCAGAGGCGTCTCGAAGATGACCGATGTGGTAGGGGAGAGATGTAAGCCGGATTTCTCACAGCTGTGTATGCTTACGTCCTGAATGATAAAATAACCCAACTACATTATCTAGGCATGCCTTCGGAGAAAGCATACATTGATGATGTGATAGGAATATTAGAAAGTCTTTCATAGTTAACAAATATTATTTATTTATTGGTGTTTAAGGTCACATACTTATGCATAATGGCTAATCATGACCGTGACAGTTTTACGGGTGGAGGAAGCCGGAGCACCCGGAGAGAACCACCAATAACGACGAGCAGCTGCCAGCTCCCCAACTTCGTAACTCCGTACTGCAGCACAGGCAGGGTTAGATTGGTTAAAGTCACGCGCACCATCAACGTGTAGTACGCCTTAGTACACAGCGTAATCGTGCTCCCATGTGGACAATCGGGGTTAAGACCTTGTCCAATGACACAACACGGGAGTCCGAATCGATCGCTCAGATGGTCACCCATCCGAGAACAAACCGGGCTCGATGTTGCTTAACTTCGGTGATCTGACGAGAACCGGTTACGAGTTAACAAGTATACGTATCGTGTCTTGTCACAACCCCTTCTTATATTTACGCGTACCATACCAGTGCTCCTAATTGGTCACCCTGAGCCGACACCAGTCCGAATCGAGTACTACAAACCTCCTAGGTATGACCGACTGGCTGTGCGATTTACAATACAGTCACCGCGGACTGGTCGTATTCCATGCGTTGGCAATGATGTCCACGCGTGCGTTTACCAGGTAATAAAAATCAGCATCCGAATATTTTTTTTATTAATGAAGCTCCGGGTTGTATCCTGTGCTTCATTAATTAGATTGTTGATGATTATTCCTATAATTAGTGTTTAGAATCTAATATTATTGCGTCCGTGGAAATATTGCACACTCGTGAAAAGTGACCAGTCCACAGCGGTCGTACTGTGAGCCCAAGAATCAAGTCAAGGCTAGTAAGAAAGTAAGAGATCATTAGCAAGAAAAAACAAAATCTAAGACTCAAATCGTCGCCTGGTTGCTAGAATGTCCTATAGGGGACAAAGGACATTCTAGCACCCAGGCGACGAAATCCTTACGAAAGTTTCTCGACAAGAAAGATTATTGTGGATGTGAGCCACCGCCCACCCTCCCCCGAGTGAAGCACATGTGGATAAGTTCCATAATCTGTCCACTTTGGTTTCACGTTGCGAACCCGGTAGATCACTACGTTCGAAAACGCAACACAATCTTGTCCATGTACCAGGTGACCTCGCAACAGCTGGCGATCGGGCCTTTTCGGTGGCTGTTCTATTCCTTTGGAACCTGCTTCCGAGTGGGCTGAAAGCATTCCAGAGTCTCCCATCTTTCCGATCAGCTCTCAAATCACATTTGTTCCAGCGGGTATATAACTTACGATGAAGACCGCTGATTGTGATTCATCCGCATGGAGACAGTCAGTGAAATAGGAAATGCAGAGTGATATATATATATATATTAAGGGTTTTTGTGTGTTAAGCCCAAGAGCTCTATGAGGATTTTCGGCTTTAAACTACATTTATTATTGTTTATTTATAATTATCGGGAGCGCGGTGGCTCAGTAGGTAGAGATGCAGACTGCAAGCCGAGAGGTCTTCGGTTCGAATCTCACCTGCGGCAACCGCGTTGTGTCCTTGGGCAAGACACTTCATCTCCATTGCCCGCGTGGGGGCACGATGACGCCGTGTACTAAGGCGTACTGCACGTCGATTGTACGCATGTCTTCAACCAATCTAACCCTGCCTGTTCTGCAGTGTGGAGTTACGATGTTGGGGAGCTGTTAGCTGCTCATCGTTGCTAGGTGGTTCTCTCCGGGTACTCCGGCTACCTCCACCCGTAAAACTGTCACGGTCATGATTAGCCATTGTGCATAAATATGTGACCTTAAACATCAATAAATACATAAATACATATTTATAATTATCCATGACAGTCAGGTACGCAAATGAAGACGCCATGAACATTTTGTGGACAAACAATCTCCTAACAATTTAATAACACCTGGTAGCATTAAACTATCACATTCCGGTCAAATTTATCGTGTGATGCAGATTAAAACTCTGTCAATTCGATTATTCTAGAAATCCCAGCAGACTTCAGATACATTAAATCTGAAGTCATCTGGTGCATATCTGTGTTTCTCAGCAAACAATGTAAACACAGAGCTGGTTTTCAGACTCCAACGATGCAATTTATTGAAAACCAACAAATTGCCAGCATGACAAGTTTAAAGCAATCTCAGAAAATCGATTTTCGAATATTATGTCTCGTAACAAATGTCCTCAGTTTCCTCGGATCTGTACTGATAATCTGCATTCATTGAATAAGAGTTACGTAAAGTGATCGAACACTTCCTATTCTTGTCACATTATCATTTAGTCAAGTCGTTGAAAACCTTAATTATGTCCGAATCCGGAGAAAGCAACTACTAGCTGAGTTTGCTGTCAGTTAGAAGAGAATTGTATCCCGGACAATATGTCCAAAATTCATTAAATGGTGGTACATGGACGACGGGGGCTAATTTTCGACAAACGCGAACTCCACACTAAGTACCATACCGTGTATTTTAGTCTCGACACCTGGTTGGGTTTAGTGTGCTGTGAAATGTACCATCCAGCCTATGCAGTTTCAGTCATTTTGAAATCCAATATGGCCGCCATCTAAATTAAAGGAAAATATATATGCCAATTCTAACACATGTTTTTTGTGACTTTATGGACATTTTTTAAAATGTTTGGGTTTTATCGAACGCGAAAATAGTGGATTTGACAATTTCAAAAACGTTTAACACCTTTTCCTTAAAAATCGCCCCCTCCCACCCCACCGCATACTACACATTTTCAATAGAGCAGTGTTGCTAAACGTAGGAAAAGTTCGACCATATGCTGTACACCAAATGCTCCCCGATCTGTTGCGATTTTTGTGATATATAAACCAGTCAGCTCTAACCCAAATATTGCTTTGGATGTCTCAGAAAAATAGCATATGTTAACCCTTTACCCAACATAACGGCCAAAACCGGCCAGCGCTATTCTCAAAAATCGCCAATTAATTTTCATTATTTTTTCATTTTTTTGTCTCAAAAACATAGATTATGACCCCTCGTTGGAAAGAATTTTTTTGCAAGTGTCGTCTGCTTTTCATGCTAGGTGAAGGGTTACTCTGCGCGTGAATCCCTTTTGTAGTTATATATTTCTCACTAAATTAATATCCACAATGATATACATCTGTTTAGCTCCTCCACAAGTTTGAATGTTCCCATCATGGACTATTGTTGGGGCGCTGACACTCTCAATGCAAAATGTACCACAAACCTTGCAACCTGTGGGAAGACAGTTGTAATTGTGTCGGGTGATACCGATGTCTTGGTTCTTTCTATTGGAGGCCAATTGTGACAGACCTCTACTCTAGATCAGAAACATGCAAGACCCTCAAGGGTGAGAACATGTGGGAGATTTACGATGTTGTTGAACAAATAGTAAACGTGGCAAACATTCTACATTTTATTCAGTCAATAAGTTTTAATCATGGGAACGGGAATTGCACGGCTCTGCTAATCCCGATTCTGAAAGCCAATCACGATACCGGGTAAATTCATACATTTCAATGATTTGGTATTAGTGGTTTATGATATTACGGCGAATATAAACTCCTTCCGAGACCAGCATCACCGATGAAGGTACGGTATAATCTCAGTCATATAAATAATTTCCCGGTTATCGAGACATGGAGTGGGTGTGAAACCACATCCGCAACATATGGATACCGGAAGACACATCTTCTTACGAAACTTGACAATTCTTCGGAAATACAGAAGATATCAAGCGTGGTACATCATGTCACTCTCTCGTAAGATGAAGTTGGCAACAGCGGTATAAATTGTTTGTTAACCCTTTACCTAACATGAAAAGCAGACGACACTTGCAAATAAAATACTTGAATAACTATTTTTTTTCATTTTGTGTCTCAAAAACATAGATTATGACCCCTCTTTGGAACGAGCTCGGCGAGTTCGTTCCAACAAGGGGTCATAACCTATGTTTTTGAGACAAAAAATGAAAAAAATAATGAAAATTAATTGGCGATTTTTGAGAAAAGCGCTGGCCGGTTCTTAACGTTACGTTGGGTAAAGGGTTAAGTTATATTCTGGAGGAGAGTTCGATACATTAAATCGCCTAAGATACTCGAGGTTCGTGAACTTGGTTAAGCAAAACTTCAATCAATTGTCAGAAACTGCCACCAACGGGCAGCACACTTCCACAGTATGTGAGTTCATTTACAAACTGTGTGGGTGAAAGAAACATGATAATGATATCCCGTATGCCGTATCCACAGAAATGGGGTGGAATCTTCGCAGTAATGGATACATGTAGGCGATGACTGATTTGGACGCAGTGGCTAATAATCTTCTGAATCTTCCGTTGCAACTGCAAAATGCCCCCAGTAACCACTGTGAAACAAATATTTACTCTTGCAGAGAGGACGACATTAAAGGTGTCACTGTGTGTGGCGTCTCTCAGGTAGCAAACTCCAAAAATGCTGATCCAATCAATTTTAAAGATGAAACAGGCGTCAGTTCCAGAGTCTCAGATCCATTTTTCGAGAACCATTCGAGAACCATTCGCAGCAATTGGGCGCAGACCAGAGATACAATGACCAGACATTCGACTCACGCCAGCATTACATCTTGCGTTTGTTTCTTGAGGTATTACTACCGAACATGTCTCTATGGCGTAACAATGCATGTTCTATATACTGTTTCGTGACCTGGGGAGATCATTACAGATGTCCTGAGCGGCATTGCAGGTGACTGTTATCCCATCTACGGATTGTACGGACTATGTGTGTCCTCCTTGATGCTTTCCACAAATGATACTGCCAAATTCAATTTGCATTGACTTGGGGAATAAACGGAATCACACTTCCCGCAATATACACTGGCCATCTTGGCGTCCATCTTTGGCGGGATTACCTATTTTGGTATAAATTAACGAATGAAAACGTTGTTAGCTGATAGGGATAGCAATGGTGGGTCTTGGTAGTCTAACAGTAACTATCCTTCACTACAAACGGATCATGGTTTCTCAATACAGACTGTGCTGTGTTCACACTGGCCTGAAATGATCTGATGTCAAGTGGAATTCTTGTTCGGTGCCAACAAATTAAATGAAATATTTTAGTGCCAAATAAAATCTCTAACTGAGAACAAATTGACCATGTATCCCACCTTAAATGCAACAACATTGCACGTGGCTCATTTTTGCATTCGCAGTACAATATTTTAATTTAGCATTACCTGTCTCTTTTAAGTATTTTACTTGCAAACAAGCCGACAAATGACAAAAGACTAGTGATAATAAAAATCTAAAAGAAAGAGAGAAAGAAAGAAAACTAGAAAGCAAGAAACGGGCCATTATTAACGTTGACAAAATTATTTCAGGATTATCAGGTACTCGCTGTTTAAAACTAGTAGCAACAATGTATTATCTTCCAAAAGTCTAATAAATATATAATTAACGTATAGTGTTTTCAAGTAAAAAATTTATTCCACGAGCAGGATTAAGAATGAAACTGACGAGCCTCTTAATTCTACGAGTAGAATAAATTTTTTACTTGAAAACACTATACGTTTATTTTATTTATCCTATACGTCGTTTACAGGGCAGTCGCGGCGAAATCGTGCTGTTACACGCTTCAAAGCAGAGCGAGAAGTGAGGAGCACATATGTCCTATTCGATGACAAGCATTATCAACAAAAATAAAAAAAAGGCGCAGTGATACATTTCTGTATAAAAATAATTCCCCTAGAAACTGAGCTAAACTTGCAAAAATACTTCATTAAATGAACAACGTGTAGTGTTTTCTACTGGCATTGTGTAATACTTTCTAAAATGTTTAAAGAAAACAACAATTGAACTGGTAATTATACTACAGGAATGCGGTAGAGGTCAGAGGTCAACAAGTCCGTCTCTACTATAGAAATAATTTTTTTTCAGTGTTAAGCCTATGGGGAAAATTTATCACCCTACTAGGTTAATAAAGCAAACATTTATCCAAGGTTTTTATTGTTCGAATAAAGGGTAGAATTTTTCGATAATTTATGTAAAAACACGGAATCCATATTTTACGGAATCGGCTAGGAATCTCAATTACGGAATGCTTTATATGTATACACTCATTGAACATTTTGAAAGCTTGAGCGAAGGTATAGCTAGGAAGTAGTGATATAAGACAATATTAATGGATGGTAGTTTAGTCAATAGTACTGGTACAAGGCCGCAATGGAACAAGACTGTTGTAGAAGCTAATGATAGGAGAGATAGACCAAAGACCAGTAGTGGCCTTGGAGCATTGGCGACAAGATGGAAGCGGTTGGTAAGACTACATTAGACCCCATTGAGGGATTTCTCATGGCCTAATGTGACAAGAAAGGAATTCTCCAAAAGGTATCCTCGATAGGTATCCTGAACGGATACGTAGCCAGGCCATAGGTATCATCAGTTACCCGTATGTGTATATGTGATAGGGATACTGTGTCACATTGTGACTTTTCACATAAGCACATATGACAAAAAGGGATTCTCCAGTAGGTATCCTCGATAGGTATCCTCAAATAATACAATACCAGGTCATAGGTATCCTCAAATACCCGTATGTGCCTATGTGATAGGGCACGTTGTGTCACATTGTGCCTTTTCACATAAGCACATATGACAAAAACGGATTCTCCAGTTGGTATCCTCAAATAATACAATACCAGGCCATAGGTATCCTCAAATACCCGTATGTGCCTATGTGATATGGCATAGTGTGTCACATTGTGCCTTTTCACATAAGCACATATGACAAAAAGGGATTCACCAGTAGGTATCCTAAAAAGGTATCCTCAAATAATACAATACCAGGCCATATGTATCTTCAAATACCCGTATGTGCCTATGTGGTAGGGCATATTGTGTCACATCGTGCCTTTTCACATAAGCACATATCGGCACATAAAGCATATGCCTTTGTGCTAGGGCACATTGTGTCACATTGTGCTTTTTCACATAAGCACATATGACAAAAAGGGGTGCCGAAGGTCATATGTTTTTCAAAAATGGGGTGTCGAAATTGGGGTGCCCGGGGATATTGCCATTGGATATAGATGTGATGAGAATCGGATACAAATTCGTTATAATAATATACGATTAAGTACGGGTTATGGGAAATCAAGCAATCTGATTGGTTATAAATGATCTAGATAATTGAAACAACAAGAGTACTTGGAATAGGGTCAGAACTAACAAGAATAGACCAGACATTGCTAAGTATACTAATAATAAGGTAAACTGTTCCAACTAATAGGCTCTTCTACGCTTTTGGGGTATACTCTAGAACAAAGGAAAATGGCCAGATAGACGAAAACTATTGCACATATAGACAGAAGCTGAGAATTTTGAAAGAATTCGAAATAGTAAAATTGGCGGGTTGTTTGTGGTAATTCTATGAAGCGGGAAAATACTCCGATTCAATCGAACATACCCTCCGAACATACCCCGTCCTATTGCAGAAAAAATGGGTAACATAGCAACCACGTGCTACCATAGAAACCAAGATGGCGGCCTCCAGTATACAAAATGGACGACGGAAACACGTATGGAGATGACGTCACAACATGGCCGCTCACGCGGATTACCATGACAACACAACATGGCGCCACTAGGTCACGCGACTATGACGTCACATGAGATCCCCCGATGAGATCCCCCAAATGGGAGGCGAAAACCACATTACATACTACTCTCGCGCACTGGATGGATAGGTATCTGTAAATTCACCACCCGGAGACCTCATTCTGCAAATGGCAGATTGCTTATTTCCAGGCTTGATTACATCTTGAAAATCAAAAGGACACGAAATTTCTGCGGATCCATTTTTTACTTTTTGCAGGTGTCCTCCGGTCCTGCCATCTCTGCTCGGAATGGGGGATCCACGGGTGGGAAGGAACACTCCCGGCGGCATGCACTGCATTGAACCGAGATCGATTTACACGGTGTACTTCACGATAAACCTAGACATCCACTATCTCCGGCAGTGGATGTGTTTGAGTTGTCGAGAATAATATCGTATCCGATTAAGAAGGCTATAACACTAGCTCCCAAACCGTCTGGGCGCAAAATTGATCTTCGAGATTCCTAAGTGTCCCAAGAATGGTGATGGGGGCGTGGGCAAGCCCCGGGAAAACATTGGGACACCCCTCTCTCGTATGGACTCGTCGCCATGCGTGCCGGATGATATTTCGCGTCGTGACATATGTTTGCAGTCTGGCGATACTCCGAATTTTGGATCACCTCTTGTCCTCATCCTTCAGTTAAACCCTTTACCCAACGTAACGGTCAAAACCGGCCAGCGCTATTCTAAAACATCGTCAGTTATTTTTCATTATTTTTTCATTTTTTGTCTCAAAAACATAGGTTATGACCCCTCACTTGAACGGGCTCGACGAACTCTTTCCAATGAGGGGCCATAACCTATGTTTTGGGGACAAAAAATGAAAAAAATTAGTTGTTCAAGATTTCTTTTTGCAAGTGTCGTCTGCTTTTCATGTTAGATAAAGGGTTAAACCCGTTTACTGTACAGTTCATATTAAACATTACTAGATCTCAAATTACAATCTACTTCTTCACTGGCACACGTCATCGGAAATAGAAGAAAAAATAATTCCTTTGAAATTATATGCCTTCAGTTTCTGGTCTTGTCATTTATGAGAAGAAATCGTGGCAAACTTCCTTTAGATAATGAATTAGTTTTTGATGCCTTATTGATTTGCTGCTACTATATTTGCAGTTTATGAATAGTGCATAAGGATTTATGGTTACCTGTGAGCATCGCTGTGCAGAATGGAATCGAGTTATATGAGCAATGAAACTGGTTTTATAACATGAAATGTGCAGTTCCGTTGTTTTTTTTAATCACTGAAGGGAGCCCTCGTCTTAACTTTGTGAGGACCTACACAACACTGCTTGCGTCTCCACAATGATGTTCTTTGTTTTCTCCAGAAAATGGGTTAGGGTTTGCCTTCCCCGTTTTGTAGGAACTTGTTTGGCTTTGTTTGTCGCTGAGAACAAAACAGAAAAAACAACACTCCACAACGACGACTAAATAAAGTTGTGAGGGTGTGTGTGCGTGTGTGTGTGTGTGTGTTTGAGGGGGGGGGTCTAAGAGTGTGCGAGGGTGTGTGATAAATACGAACAACTGGGGCATTTTGTTACTTTACGCACCATCTAAACGCGGACCACCTCCAAATCGAGGACGTCATATGTCGCAAAACAAGGCCGGTTAATACACCTTTCGTGAGATGGGAGATCTACGCTTTCGCAACCTGAACAGTCGACACTGATAGGTTGACGCCTGGACCCCGGTTCGAAGGTATGCCGCGCCACCTTATCAACGCTCTTTCTGTTTGGGACTGTTCGTGTTCCTGGAGCGGTAAATGACTATAAATGTTTAAAGGTGATCGAAGATAGAGCACTTAAAAGATAATTTATTTTCAGACTTAGAAGAATATATGGTACATTTTACTTCCAAATTCACAAGTTCAAGAATATATGGTTTACACACAATTACAATTCGCACTATAAGGGGTCATGTCGTGTCACACAGCTGTGTCATCCGGTTCAAGCATACGTCTCTGGCATCGGTCTCCGTCTCCACGAGGTTTTGATCTAGTACAGTTAAAACTAGAAGTCGTGTCATGAAATACGCACAGATAGCACGTCGATCTGCGCGTTAATCTACGCGTTATGACCATAGTAAAGTTTATCAAATTCTGTACATATGGCCTGTGCATAAGTAATGTTTCAGCCAGTGGACCCGGAGATCCTTTGGCAGAAACATTGCCTGTGTTTGCTATGAGTAACCAGGGAGAACCTGCTGTGCTTTGGATGCCATTCGATATGGCAATTGCGCGCAATTCCTACGCGCAATTAAGCCTAGATAAGCGCACAGTTCATGACAGAACTTCTAGTTTTAACTGTACTTATGATGGTGTCTATGCCCGCTTTCGCTCGTGCTTCTTTCACAGGGTTAAACCCACAGTCACATGGACTCAATTTGCTTAATGTCCAGCATATGGTTCGCCATCGTCGGTGTATCCACACACTTACTAGTTTCACTGCTACAGTTCGGTTATAAATTCACTGATCGTGTCCTCGCAGGCGCCACCTAGCAAGAAATCACTGTACCACAATTCACGTATAAATTTCTCACATTGTGTTACAACAGCTTTCCCCAGTCAAAGAGTTCTAACACTAAATCACTTCAATTTAATTCACCTTTATTCACAGTGTATCAATTACATATAAAGTACAGGAGATAAACTAAACAATTCATTTAAACATACTTTGATATACTGCAAGGAAGCGACATAGCAATGTTAGGTGTTTTCCTGTCGCCCCTTGTAAAATAGAAGAATTTCTCGACAGCAGATCGTGCATTCGAAAACAGTTTTTAAGTTGAGCAATTTTGTATTATTAACAAAATGACCGAGCATATAAGGATCACAGTTATTGAAGAAATATTGGATAGACCGATAATATCTGATTATAGTGACTTGACTGTGTATCATACAAAGCATAGTTCCACGACGTATTGAGTCAAAGAATGTTATATATGGAACATGACTACGACCGCCATCTATTCCAAAAGTTTTTAAATGTAGCCAGGTCTGAAAGCCAAGATCCTTTTTTGAAGAGATCTCAGGTTTCAAGCCCTGTCTTACACATGTTGTTGTAACAGGTCTTAATTTAGTATTCATGCACAACAAAGAACAAAAATTAACTGAAACAGCACGGAGTAAGTGGGGGAAACTCCACGATAGCCTCGGCAATTGATCACGTCGCTTGGCTGCACCTAGAGGGTAAAGAGGCTGCTCCAGAGAGAGTTAAGTGTTTATGTTAATTTTAAGCACTGAACTGGGTTGAACTGAACCGAAGTAAAGTAAAGTAAAGGGGAACGGGATCATGGCATCAACAGACATAATTAGTATTTTATTTTTTATATTTTTATTTTCTTATCTTGTAATTAAACGAAGTCAGGACAGTTTCGAAAGTTACAGCGCACAATCTCTGAAAATCTGTCGAGAGATAAGGCCGTCAGTTTTTTTTAAACTGAGGCTTGGTTAAGTTCTGTGTATTCTGATCGATTGTATTCCATAATCTGGGGAACGTATGGAAAGGGAGAACTGATGAAAACTTTGTCCTCGGCTTAGGAAGTTGCAATTTACCGGTCTGCCTTGTCTTCGTGCCTGTTGGATTTATATATTGCTGGAACATGTTATTAAATGATACAGGCAATCTGTTATTCTACCAGTCATGCATAAACAACAGAACTTGGGTTTTGCAGAGATCATGAAATTTAAGAACTTTGAGGGTTTTAAAAAGAGGGTCGGTATTTTTCTTACTAATAATTCGAATCGCTTTTTTCTGCAAGATGAAGAGTTTTCTTGTAGACGGCGAATGACCCCAGACTTGAATTCCATATAGAAAATGATTGTGGATTAAAAGAAGTACAAGATCTTCAGGGCATTTAACGGCAGCATATTGTTTACCCTGTTGATGACATATATAGCTCTAGACACTTTTGAACAAACAATTGAGATATGTTGATTGAAGGTTAAATTTTCATCTACGTGGACTCCAAGAAATTTTGCTGCTTTTTCATTACACTGCTTGCCTATACGCTCCAGGTGCGTATCACCTAATCTTAACTTTCTAATATCCACTTGACACGAATCATTGGGGGGATGTAGCATGATGAACTTAGTTTTCGATGCATTAATTACCAATTTATTGGCACCAGACCATTGCTGGACTTTTATAAGCTCTTCATTCGTATTGTTAAAAAGTGTATCTACGTTATTACCGGACCTAAAAGCTGTTGTATCATCCGCAAATGATAAAATATCAAGGATGGTCAGTTTGATAAGTCATTAATATAGTTGAGAAATAAAATTGGTCCAAGAATAGACCCTTGTGGGACGCCAGTCGAGATTGGTTGTAAATCTGAGGCGATATCTTGAAATTGTACATACTGGCATCTACGGGTGAGATAATCCTTAAACCATAAGTTTGCTTGACCCCTAATTCCATAGTGTTGTAGTTTATTTACTAGTATCGCATGATATCAAAGGCTTTCGAAAAATCTAGGAATACAGTAAAAGTAGGATCTTCGGTCGTTTGGTCGTTCATCTTAGCCACATTATTTAAAAGATGGAGAATTGGGTGAAAACTTGAGTGCCCTTTTCTAAACTCGAATTGAAACGGGTATAAGATTTCATGGGTATTAAGGTAACTTGTAAGTCGTATATACATTACTTTTTCTAGGATTTTGAAAAAGCTGGTAGGATGCTAACAGGTCTATAATTGTTGAAAATATGTTTGTCACCAGATTTATAAATAGGTATAACTTTAGCTATCTTCATTTTGTTGGAAACCATGCCCGACGAAAAAGATAGATCAATAATATGGGTTAATGGTTCAGCCACTTGATATATTATGTCTTTCAACAGTTTAGAAGTAACATTATTGCAATCTTGACTTGTTTTGGGTAGGAAAGAGTTAACAGTAAGGATCACGTCTTGCTTGTTTGTGGGCGAAATGAAAAAAGAGTCACTGTTACTGATATCCTTCAGATATTCTGTTTGTTCCCGACAAGATGAGGGTACTTGGTTATTTAGCTTTTTCCCTATTTCAATAAAAAAATTATTAAATTTGTTGGCAATGACGTTAGGATTGTCCACTCGGATATCATTATCCATGAAAATAAGGGAGCTGCGTAGCCATATTGGGACTTACTAATTGCCTTACGTAATATATCCCAAGACTTTTTGAGATTGTTGTTGTTCCACTCAAGAATCATAGTATGTGGCTTTTGTCATACGTATTAGTTTGTTATAGAGTTTACAGTATCTTTTATATTGTTCTATATTAGTTGGTATAGGGGATTTCAGTCTTTTTACATTAGGGCGCCGTTTATTTATAGATGATTGGAATAGTCCCGAGGTCATCCAAGGCTCTCTCTTGACGTATCTTTTGGGAGTCACCTTCATTTTCAAGAGGAATGCTCGGTTAAAACAGCTATCGAAATGAGAAAGAAATGCACCATAAGCATTGTAGGAAACATTGATATAATTAGTGAACAATTATACAATAACATTATTTTTGAGGGCGTTATGGTTCATTAACGGCCCTACGAAAATAATTAACAGCCCAAGGGTCTATTAGTGGACCGAGACGAAGGCTGTTAATCATTTTTGTAGGGCCGTTATTGAACCATAACGCCCGTAAAAAATAATGTTATTTGTATTATTATCACATTTCAAAGAGGTTACATGTTAAATCAAGATTGCTATTTTTTTCATCATTTATATATTATTTCAACACAACTAAAATTCAATAATTCTTAGAAATTTAACCCTTATCATCACTAGTCACTAGTATTTGGTTTATCTTCCAGAAGTTGGCCCAGAGGAATAATTCATATTGAAGGTGCAGTTGTGGAAGGTAGCGCCTGCCATTATATTGGGTGCCATCTGAAGGTCCTGTGAATTGGAATTGTTCATGAAATGGTTACAGTTAGAGGTGGCATCATTTGATTGAAAACTAGGCTGAGGCACATGAACACTGAACACTGTGCCCAGTGGAGCATTAGATGGAATGGCTATGATACCATCCTGTGCTGTCAAGTTTATTTGTTGATTAACAAGAGGAACAGATGTGTCAGAGTTTGTGTCATTAGATTTAGGCATGTTTTCAGTGTCTTCAGTATTATTACTATTAGCATCAAAGAGACTATGATTGATGGTGAAATTTCCTTCACTGCTGTTATTGAACTGTGGGAACTCATTGTCAATATTTACGCTCAACGATGCATTGAGAATATTTGAGCAAGCTCTTTTTTGACCAACTGAACTGTCGGAAATGTAGTGTTTTAAACTTTCCACGTTCTTATGATTTGTTATCGATCTAATGGTTTCATGATTAACACACCCTGGTACAAATTGGTTACAGTGGCAACTCTAACACTGTGACATGTATATTCAGTGGAAAGTCCAGCCTTAGCAGAAATTATCTGCATCATAGATGAGAGAACATTTTTACCTATGGGTTCATTTCTAAACCAGTGTTCATCAGGGTTGAAGGTTTTTCTTGGGTGCTGGAACAGTCGATTGCAATTGGGATTTAATTTGGAGAGAAGAAATTTAAACATAGAAACACCATCACCGTACATCCTTTGAGTATTGTAGTCAATGTCATTTTGACGATTCCCACCTTGATAATTTTTTGATGTTACAGTTTTAGACATTTCCACATATTCGATGCCATCAGAATCTTCCGAGACACAAAATGTATCAGTTGTGATGCTTGTCGAACCTTCTTGTCCTCGTCGGCCAGAACTATAACATAAGTTAAACCAAACAGCTTCTACCAGAACTTCTGGTGAGGACTTATATTATGACAAATAGACACCAATCTTTTCATATCAGAATCACTTATAGTTGGCTTATATCTTGGCTTGGGGTTGCCTGCTTTAAAACATAATTTGAATCTAGCCTGAAAAATGTTGTTCGCACTTGTGAATTCTTTATCTTTAATAATATTTATTGGTCTGTTGAATGGAGCAGATGTTAGGCATCTGTGAATTGATGCACGCACAGATGAAAGACTACTCGGTGTCAGGCTGGTTCCTGGTTTTTTGGATCGAACTTCGGCGTAAAATTTCCTCAACACCTCATTTAATTCTTGTGGAGAAATTGTGTAAAAGTCACAAGTTTTTTTTCTTTTTTCCAACCAGTCTTGAAACTTTTTTACTCCATGCTTTGTAGCCAGTGCTGTGTTGTGAGGCACTGAACTTTTCTCCATGTTTTCCAAATCGTCTTCCTATAACTCACTCGATTGCGACATTTTGAAAAAATGAACGCTGAAATTTATTGAAAATTGACGCGCGTCGTCTGTTTATCAACACGGTATTTTTAACTAAGTATTGTCACGTGATTAATCAGTTGACGCCCAACGCAAACAAGTACCGAAAGTCATTTGTTGTACACGAGATTACGAAATTTTAAACTCCGCGATTTTTCATGTCAAATCTATCAACTTTTCCACACCAAACCTAAAAAATCATAAATCGGAATTTTTTTCGGAAGTATTACAAATATTTTCACAGTATTTAAGGCCCTGGTTCACCTGTGAATAATCTGTTTAAACCTTGAAACTTTTACTTACCTAGGCGTGTCGTGCGTTTGCGGTTTTCACCTGGCCGCTTCCCACGCTGATAAATTGAATGCCTAGCACTTATGATTGCTCATTATTATTATTTTTCAATGTAGTAGATGTGTGAAATTCCCACACAATCATTGACACCAAATTACTCATACCTTAAATGCGAATGTATATCTTAATTCTTTCACACCAAAGATCACAAAATTCCGCCATCACATCTCTCTTCTCCAAATATTCAAACTCAAAGCAGTGTTACCTCCCCTACATCCGGGGATGTGCGGGCCGCCGGGCCATTTTGAAGCGAATTTTTCATTATTGCCCGGGAACCCGGATGTGAACGGAAACATATGAGTTTTGTGCAGCCCCCGAAAATGAAAATATTCGCCAGGGAGTGCCCAATAAAGTGATAATAATTCTCCTTATGTGTTTTATTATTACTGTTATTATTATGAGATGGTGGTTCACCGCATTGTACTAAGACCTTAAGTCGCGTTCAGAACTGTAAACCTTAACTCGTGTTGGCCCATGTGATGGTGAGGTTTCAGCAGTAATCTGATTACGCATGTTTTGTGAGGCTGATCAAAAGGACATTGTAGCTGATTCCTTTGTTTATTATATTCATTTATTGGGCACAATATGCTGTATTAAACTTTTGAGTGCGCAGCGAAAAATGTGAGTCAATTCTCAAGTCAAGATAATAAATATAGTTCTTCGACATACAGTATTCATTGGGTTTGGATAAGAAATCAGCAATACTTACTGAGAAATGGATTTAATTCATAGTCGACCATTTACTTCTAAAGAACTTTTTGTTTTCACGCTTTATCTAAATAAGGTCAAAGGGGTTATTTAAGAATTGAATGCAGATTTTATAATATTTATTGGAGTATGAACGTGGGGAATGGGTACAAATTAAGTATGAATCCCGAAGGGATTCATACAATTTGTACTCATTCCCACACGTTCATACTCCAATAAAGATTATAAAAATTGCATTCAATTCTTATAATTACATTCCGTAACTGTTTAAACTACTTTTCACCAAACAACAAAGCAGAAGGACGAAATAAAACGTACGAACGAACGAGGCGAAAAAACACCCTCACACAAAAGACAAAGCGCACAACTCTGATTTTTTAATTTTCACAACTTTAGAAATGGAAACGAGTATTTTGGTAACGGGCTTTATGCCACAGTTGCGAAATGTCACCAAAGAAACAGCAGCAGAGTTGATCACTGCGAGAGGCGCTAAAAGTTAAAAACCCGCCCAAACACCGCCCGAATTACATTCTGTCAACTGCGATCTACCGTAAATGCGGGTCAAAATTCGACCAAATGTATTCACTGGAAAATGAATTACATTTGGTCATGACGTTTTCATCCAGATGACAAATGGGAATTGAGTATTTGGACCCAAAACGTATTAAACAATGTAATTATTGCAGTATAACTCGATTTTCACAGATCCAAACCAATAATACAACATTCACCCTGACACACTTTTGTTTTAAGGCGTGAGGTATAATGGTTTGATTCATGTTTTGTTTTGTGATAACAGATTGCTATACCTGTAGTTCAAATTAATTAAAAAAACCCATGTACGCTTGATAACAGATTGCCATACCTGTAGTTCAAACTAATTAAAAAACTTACCCCTTATACGAATTTGTAGAAATAGAACAATTTCAATTTCTTTCCTGAAAGTGGCATGAATGCAAACCTTCAGTATTCAAATTACTGAACCTGCATTTCAGATATTTGATATTCATATGTTGATTTTTATGGTCACTTTCTGCAGCCATAAAAAGGTTCATGCTTTGTCGTGTTACAAATCCATAGGCTAGTCCCATTTGACACTCTTCCAAAATTTGTAACAGAACAAACCCCTAGAGGTATAATATTTTCAGTCTCCAAACTACATGTACTGGCCATGGAGTTCAGAATTAAGCCCAATTATTTAATATCAATTTGGTAGTGCTTAAGGTCACTTCTTTTTGCTGATAATATGTAGTACAACTTTATCTCACGGTGCTCAACCAGCTCTTCCACAGCTCTTGGCTATTTAGCAATTTAACCAACGATCATGAACCCTGAGCACTTCATGGTTGCCCACTGATGCGACTTTGTGGACCTTTATAGATCGCCGAATAAAGCCCTGCGCGGCCTAAGAGTTCCCTGCAGCACGAGAGACTGCACACCCTGTTTCTATTCCTCAAATATATACTGAGTCAAAAAAGAAAGTATAGTAAACTTCGAGGAGAAATGTTTTTAGTATTATCGAGTTTAATCCCAACCAAATTATTGTAAATTCATATTTCAAGTCTAGCTGTATGAATTTGCATGCTTTCATGTTCTTACTGTTGCCAGCGTCACGTCAAAGTTCACACATGCGGTCAATAGCGTGTATGCCCACCGTTTGCCTCACGTATGGCAAGACATCGCGGCGCATGGACTTGATAAGTCTCTGGATGCCTCCCCCCCCCCCCCCCCCCCCTGTGGTATTGCGTTCCACTCCGGCCTCAGAAGATTACGTAAATCGCCTAACGTCTGAAGATCATGAAGTCGAACCCGACGGTCCAGTTTATCTCAAACATGCTCGATTGGGGACAAATCTGGCGAATGTGGGAGCCAAGGATGAAGTTCGATGCTTTTCTCCTCAAGAAAGTCACGACAGATACGCGCCATGTGACATCGAGCATTGTTTTGCTGGAATAACTGCAATTCGACATTAGCGTTGAACAACGGGACAACAGCAGCGTTGAGAATTTCGTCCCTATATCGCTGTCCATTCAGATTACCATCGATGAAGATCAACTGCGTTCGAAGCAAGGAAGTTTCTGCCCAAACCATTACACTACCCCTGCCGAAACGGTCACATTCCCGCACGCAAGCATCAGAAAACTGTTCTCCTCGTCGGCGATACACTTTTGCCCTACCATCAGCGCGCCGTAAACAAATCGTGATTCATCACTAAAAAGAACTGTGCTCCAACGCTGCTGAGTCCAGCGAACACGCTGACGTACCCATTCCATTCTGACGGAACGATGACGTTGGGTAAGGACTGACTTCGGATGTTGTATTCCGCGAGCCTGTAGCGGACAGTTTGTGCACTAAGCTGCTGCCCTCGGCTCCTGAAGAAAGCGATCCAGCAAGTGAGACATCCTGATGTGTCGCTTGTTGAGGGGACGTAACTCTCGGTCGACCTGAACGCGGTCGGTAGCACGTGCTATTTTGAAATCCGTAGCAATATTGTATACGGTTGGGTGGACAACAACAACATGTCATTAAACTATTTGCACGACTTCTTGTCCACAAACATGCAACATTAGAACTATTATATTTCATCCTTTTTGCTATTTTTTCAGATTTGTTTGTATTATACTTTCATTTTTGACTCAGTATATACAATTTGAGGAGAAATTAATTTTTGTAATAATTGCATTCTTTGAAATCGGATATAACCAGCTCAATTAAAATTAATTGATGCGCTTTCAATTAGACTTAGTTTAAGGTTTTGAGCTAAGACATTTCTAAACGACAGCAGACGACAGTGATCCAGCATTAATGTCATAAACTTTTGATACTTTGGTACGTCTTATGACGTACAAAATCAAACAGCACGTTGATACTTTGTGGTCATTTGTTTTGTTATTATTTTTCGATTTGTTAAAGTTTTAACCTCAAATTCAGAATAGTGTTCAGTGACAATCGTTGAGCCAAATGTTATCATGGCTTAAAATACTAATATAATCCTGCTGTCCAGATTTGTTAACTGGTTTTGTGCGAGAAGCCACAATCGGGGCTTTCATAAAACGAGAATACCAGAGCAAACGCCAACACTGTCCTTGCTTATATTTCATATTCAGTCAAACACAAATATATTTTGTTCATACAAATTTGTTTTATTACAAATTATTGGAGAGTGCATGTGGGCACTCTCCAATAATTTGTAATAAAACAAGTTTTGAAAAATAAATTCTGACCACCAAAAATAATCTAGCCCTCGACCAGTTAATCACTAATGTGAAACATATCTTGTGCTTTCCGACGTTTGACATCGCATTTTGAAAAACGTTGAAGAAACAGAATTCCTAAAGGGTTAATGAAAGTAACTCTCCCTCTCAATTGAACGACTCTGAGCTCTTAAATTGTTTAAGGCTTACAGCTTTAGAACTCACCAGCACACCACCTTCCTGATCTCCACATGTGCGAGATGACATGTTGCTAATGGCTAATTTGCCTCAGCTGGTGGGTACTAATTACTTCAATTAAACGAATATAGACATTATACGCAACATGCCTGTTCGCTAATTATCGCCACACTTCCAAACGAGAAATTGACATAAACCGATTAACCCTTCACGTATCTTGCTATTCAAAAACTTCTCCATGTTGTGCACTTTTCTCCATTTCGCGTTGAAAAGATGAGAAAATTTGAGACTTATCGCAAACTATTTACAAAAATACAGAAATTCTTGTGGCCAAATATGCTTTAGATATCCAAAAGGAACGCAAATAATTCTAGATACTTCAAGATGCAGTGACGGAGCTACGTGGAGGAAAATGCCCTCACTTCAGGTAAGAACGACATGTCAACTGTTTATATTTCGGCCAAGGTCAGCAGAGGCACAACGGTACTGGTATGCAATGCCTTTTAGAAAGACTTTAGGTTACCGATCACCTTCTCTCTACAGACTCTCATCATAAGAAATATGTGTCGTCATTTGTCAGTCAAGTTACTGGTATCACGTGACATGCTACATATATGGCGTTCTTCTTCAAGATAAACATCGACAGATTTGACATTTTCCTGCATACTGCCATGTCTCAACACCTTGGATGTGTTTTGAATTCCAAGCTTTGGTCTTGGATATCTTAAGCATATTTGACCACGAGTTCTTCTCGTGATTATCAGTTCTGTTACGAATGTTGTTGCAGACGTTCAGTAACCGGTTATATCTGCTATGAAATATGTGCGTTGAATGTTTATATTTTTCGACTTCTATTAAGCATCACCTTGATCGAGGTTATCCTCAAATACTCGTATGTGCCTATATGCTAGTGCACAGTGTGTCGCACTGTGCTTTTTCACATAAGCACATGCGACAAAAATGGATTCTTCGGAAGGTATCCTTGATACAGTTAAAACTAGAAGTCCTGTCACGAATTGTGCGCTTATGTAGGCTTAATAGCGCGCAATTGCCATATCGAATGGCATCCAAACCACGGCAGGTTCTCCTGGTTACTAATAGCAAACACATGCAATGTTTCTGCCAATGAACCTCCGGGTTAACCGGAGGTCCATTGGCAGAAACATTGCTTGTGTACAGGCCATATGTACAGAATTTGATAGCTTTACTTGGGCCATAACGCGCATATTAACGCGCATATCAACGTGCTATTTGTGCGCATTTCATGACAGGACTTCTAGTTTTAACTGTAGGTATCCTCAAATAATACAATACCAGGCCATAGGTATCCTCAAATACCCGTATGTGCCTATGTGCTAGTGCACAATGTGTCACATTGTGCCTTTTCACATAAGACATACCAGCACATCCAGCATGTGCTTATGTGCTAGTGCACATTGTGTCAAATTGTGTCTTTTCACATAAGCACATATTGGCACATCCAACATGTGCCTATGTGCTACCCAGTAATGTGTACAATAGAACATAAACATGTTTAGGGAGGTCGGAATAAATAGAATAATGAAGTCATAAAAAGGATTCTGGGGGAAATCCGAACCAGAAAAAAACTACTCTAGTTTAATCGAACTGACGTCATCCCCATCTGTACTATAGCACTACTTGCTACAAATAAAATCTACGGTACGTCGGTCCTAAATAGGATTCTTGAAGAATCCGTAGTAAATAAAACTGGATTTTGGTGAACTGGAGCGATTGTCGGGTTGTTTGTGGTAATTAGATTTACTCCTATTCAATCGAACACACCATCCTAACAAACCCCTGAATTAGATTTACTCCTATTCAATCGAACATCCTCTCCGAACATAGCCCTGTCCTATAAGAAGGTTTTAGGTTACATAGCAACCACGTGCTACCATAGAAACCAAGGTGGCCGCCTCCAGTATACAAAATGGACAACGGAAACACGTATCACCCTAACAACACGCGCTGCACATGCGCACCAACACTTCCATCGCTATGGGGATTACGTCACAACATGGCCACTCACGCTGGTTACCAGGACAACACAACATGGCGTCACTGGATCCCGTGATATGACGTCACTTCAGGGGTCCTGCCCGGGGTCCTGCAACCGGGAGGTGAAACATACCAGACATACTACTGCTACCTCTGACCTACAGTAAGGTTTTCTTAACAAATTAGTCATTTTCTTCCGCAATGACGAACATATTTTATGCTCAAGCCCTTGACACTGGGCGCTTTGTCCGGTTTCCTTCCAACAATACCGAAGAACTTCCACTTGCTTGGAAATAACCCGTGAACGATTGTTGAGGTCAGGTGTGGGTTTACATCAATTGTAGAATACGCGAACGAACTATAGGTTACAGCAATATATACTGCATAAATTAAATACTTATAATTCAGCATCTTTGCCTGTCAGACTTGAGACTCTTTCGGACTAAATCGACTCATAAGTAGCGCATTGCGTCCACTCATGAACAGATCGGCATGTCGTTTACATCACAACGGACTTTTGGCCAAAATAAATAGAAAGTACTAACGCGCGATCGTGCCAAAACGAGATGGCGCCTTAGTTGTTGCTATGAGTTTGGTGAAAATTCCATGAAGACCCGAACAACATGGCGTGACTGGCGTCCGTAGTAGTAAAAGCCGAGAAGGCATAAAAGCACAACAATACATTTATTTCCTAATGGTTACCACTGTATAGCACAACCTGTTGAAGGGTTACGATGTAACCTCTTTGTTTTCAGGCCTGATTGCGCCTCACATGCTATTTAGTTTGTATTTATACAGCTCGACTGCGACAATTTTTGGTTCGTAACAGCTAGAGTAATCCGATCAGAACATAAATATTTTCGTAATCGCACTAACGAACATACTTATGTTCCAGTAATATATAGACTGTCTGGTTCTTTACAGAAAAAGATGTGTTTGTTTGGTATTATGCTTTAGTGAATGGTGTGTACAAAGAATGAATACAATAGAGGTGTCTTAAAATTGGTTTAATCCGACTGCAGTGGTGGCAATTGGAGTAGCACCATCCATGTCCAATGGTATAGACAAGAACCAAACTATCAGATAACCCAAATTTTCGAGAACCTAAATAAATTATTTTCAAATTAGCTTACAGTTGTATTGTACATTCCAACTTGTAAAAGAGAGAGAGAGAGAGAGAGAGAGAGAGAGAGAGAGAGAGAGAGAGAGAGAGAGAGAGAGAGAGCTTGTACCGAATTGATCGTGGAAATTTAAAATATTGAAATGTGTTTGGCTGAGACGCCTGGGATTTGTTACTTTCCACAATTAAAGGGACACAACTCGAGCAAGTAATTTCAGATTAGCTTACAGTTGTATTTCACATTATAAGCAAGTAAAGAGAGAGAGAGAGAGAGAGAGAGAGAGAGAGAGCGTAATAGAACTGATCGTAGAAATTTAAGATATTCAAATGTCTTTGGGTCTAACGCCTGGGATTTGTAACGTAACACGATTGAAGGGATACAACTCTGGCAAGTAAAAACTCAGTACTTCCATTCTGTGCTGTTCTGTGCTGTTCTGTGCCAAGATATTACAGATGACCTTTAACCCTTTGAACCCCGATGGCATCTTCCACGCCAGTTGAGTGTCATCAATTGGAAGAGTCTATATTCGTTACTTGGGAGAAGCCTGATGGCTGCAGGTTGAAACTCATGATTGATCAACCACACAAATTCACTGAGCAACTATCAACTTCGTAAATTCAGATCATTTAGCGATCCTTAGTCGGAAAAGCGACCGTTCTCCTTCAAAGGGTTAACACTGGTCGACAAGTGAATAAAACAATCACCATATACCTTTATTTTGGACATTCCAGCAAAGGACGACCATTAAGATTTGAGCGACTTAAATGTCAAATCACTCAGGAATCGTGCTTTGATCGCGAAAGATAATTTTCATTGAATGTTCGATTTGAAAACCGCCGCAGTTGAAGATGACTTTACACTACAGTCGCCGTGGACTGCTCATAATCTACGCGTCGGCAGTGATGTTCACGCATGCGTTTACCAGGTAATAAAAATAATAATCAGGACAATTTTAATTAATGAAGCACCGAGTTGTACCCGGTGCTTCTTTAACCCTTTACCCAACGTAACGGACAAAACCGGCCAGCGCTATTCTCAAAAATCGCCAATTAATCTTCATTATTTTTTTCATTTTTTGTCTCAAAAACATAGGTTATGACCCCTCGTTGGAACGAGCTCGTCGAGCTCGTTCCAACGAGGGGTCATAACCTATGTTTTTGAGACAAAAAATGAAAAACATTAGTTATTCAAGAATTATTTTTGCAAGTGTCGTCTGCTTTTCAGGTTAAGTAAAGGGTTAATTAAATGTTTGATGATTATTTCTAAACTTTGTGTTTGGAATCTAATACTTTTGCGTCCGTGGAAATATTGCCCACCCGTGGACAGTCAACAGCTCATGGTGGTCGTACTGTTCATCTCCTGGCCAAGGTATTTAGCCTTCCCAATGATTGCCTGTTTTTAATCATCTTAAAACGTTTTGAAAAGTTGTTTCTTCTGGGACGTCATTCTGTTTATATCGCCTGACAAAATCCTTGGTGGAGCGGGTATCAGAGGTGAGTAAATCTGATTACCACTAACAACCCGAATTGACTTTATTTCCCCAATTTATCGGCTTAGCACGTAGTGCTATAGTACTAAGGGGGTACCGGGGGACAAAAAAGGGATTCTCCAAAAAGTGTCCTCGATAGGTATCCTCAATAGGTATCCTCAAATAATACAATACCAGGCCATAGGTATCCTCAAATACTGAAATGAGGATAAGAGTCGTAATAAATTATACCTCATTGAGGGATTTTTAATGGTCCTCATAACCTCGAAATTCAATGAGGGTATGAGGGATAATAAATGAGGACTTATTGAGGGCTTTTACATAGCCCTCATGGCCTCATACGACAAAAAAGAGTTTCTCCTAAAGGTATCCTCGATAGGTATCCTCGAATAATACAATACCAGGCCATAGGTATCCTCAAATACTGAAATGAGGCTAAGAGTCGTAGTAAATTATACCTCATTGAGGGATTTTTCAAGGTCCTCATAACCTCAAAATTCAATGAGGGTATGAGGGATAATAAATGAGGACTCATTGAGGGCTTTTACATAGCCCTCATGGCCTCATACGACAAAAAAAGGGATTCCACAGTCACAGACGTTTTCCAAAATGGGATTCCATAGGATATATCTGTTAAATACTGAAATGAGGCTAAGAGTCGTAGTAAATTCTTCCTCATTGAGGGATTTTTCAAGGTCCTCATAACCTCAAAATTCAATGAGGGTATGAGGGATAATAAATGAGGACTCATTGAGGGCTTTTACATTGCCCTCATGGCCTCATACGACAAAAAGGTATCCCATAGCTACGGGTGTTTCCCAAAAATAGGATTCCATGGGATATGGCCATTGGATATAGTCTTTCATTATACAGAAGGGAGATAACTCTGCATACAGATTATGAGAAATCAAGCAATCTGATTGGTTAGTTATGATCTATAAATAGGATCTAGATAAATGAAATAACAAGACTTGGAATAGGGTCAGAACTAACAAGAATAGACCAGAAATTGCTAAATATAGTAATAATAGGGTAAACTGTTCCAACTAATAGGCTCTTCTACGCTACTGGAGTATACTCCGGAACAAAGGAACATGCCTAGGTAGAGGAAAACTATTACATATATAGATAGAAGCAGAGAATGCTGGGTAATGACCAAAGGAACGTCTCTTTTAATGGGAAAAACGTCATGGGAAAGGGATCCAAAAAGGGATTCTGGGAGAATTCTAAGCCAGAACATTACTCCTGTTCAATCGAACGCACCCCGGTACCCCCTTAGTACTATAGCACTACGTGCTAAGCCGATAAATTGGGGAAATAAAGTCAATTCGGTGAATTGGGATAGATTTTGTTGATTTGGAGGAAGGCCGGGTTGTTTGTGGTAATCAGATTTACTCTTCTACAATCGAACATACCCTCCGAACATACCCCTGTCCTATTGTAGGCCTTAGGTAACATAGCAATCGCGTGCTACCATAGAAACCAAGATGGCGGCCTCTAGTATACAAAATGGACGACGGAAACACGTATCACCCTAACAACACGCGCTGCGCATGCGCACTCACATCACGCATCACTATGGAGATGACGTCACAACATGGCCGCTCACGGGCGTTACCATGACAACACAACATGGCGCCACTACGTCACGTGACATGACGTCACTTCCGAGGTCCCCCACCGAGGTCCCCCAACCTAGGCCCCAAACATACGAGACATACTACTCTCGTGTAATAAAATTGATCTAAGCCGAGGTTTATCTCGACTCAGATCGATTTTAGTGAACGAGGTTTAAATAAAAAATTCCAATCAAATCATGATGAATTTGACGTTCGTTTTATCCCATGATATGTAAATTAACCTTTAGGCTAACGTAGCGACCAAAACTGGCCAGAGATGTTCACAAATCCCGTCAGCCAAATTTTATTTTTTGCAATTTTCGCCTCAAAATCATAACTCGAGCTCGTTCAAATAAAGGTGCATAAGTATTGTTTCCGAGACAAAAAAAAAATATTTAGTTCGTCAGGAAATGTTTTCTAGAAATGTCGTCTGCAATTTTTGTTAGGCAGTCAGTTGATGAGAAATAAGGAGATTAATTCAATTCCACTTCCGACATCACCTTACTCACTACGTTACGACCGCATCGGCGTCGACTTCTGTCGTCATTCCCATATAAGACGTGTTGTGCACGATATTTTCCGTAATGGGCTATTTTGATGGTGATTATTCGATAAATGTAATTTTTATTTGTTTGAGCGGGTACGATAACATCTGCTTTAAAGTTCGTTTTGAAATACTCTCCTTGTGGGACACCCAGTTCCTTTTCTGATGGCCTGGCTACAGCCTGTGTAAATCTTTGTCATAGAAATATCAACAGGCATTTAGTATTGACTGACTGTGATGCGTTTAAATGTATCCGTGTTTCTGGTGCATAAGCAATAGTTACGGCAGCGACAATACTTCTTGTTTTGTCAGCAATTTCCGTGTACACATTAAGCTTCGTACACATTTATCCGGTTTTCTCGCAACGACTATGCATAGGGCAACGGTTACGGAAACGGTAATGCATTTGGCAGCAATTTACTCGTACAGATCTCATCCGGTAAAATATTACCCTTTACCTAACGAATCGGCCATATAAGCCGGCAAAATTTGCAAATTCAGTAGCTGAATAAAAATATATATTTTCAACAGATTTTAACAAAACTATATCATGTGACCCTTCATTGGAACGAGCCCTTCGAGCTCGTTCCAACGAGCGGTCACATGATATGTTTTGTGGATTGTTTTTGAAAAATATGAACATAAAAGTTTTGAAATCATGTACCTTGGGTAAAGGGTTAAACTGGATGAGAAACTTTATCCCGAGATGGACCTTGACGAATGTGAATGTAGCCCAGATACACCCTTTTAACCTCCAATCAACGTCTAGGGTGGTAAACAAAGGTAAGAGTACATGACCAAACGGTCACATGATATGTTTTGTTGATTGTTTTTGAATGTAACACGCAAATTACAAATGGGATACATAGAGGATATGGAATGAGTGTTTTTCTCATGTAATATTTATGACACGAGTCTATTTTCCGTTTTGGCGAGCCTCTGGCGAGCCCAAACGAGAAATTCGGACGAGTTTCCTAAATATTATATGAGAAAAACACTCATTTCATATTCTATTTATCATATGACACACACACGCACACATTAGCCACTTAGTATGACTTTTTAACCCATCACCTAACTTGAGCTGCAGACGGCACTTGGAAAAAACATCCTCGTATAACTAAAATTTTTCATTTTTTGCTTCCAATGAGGGGTAATAGCCTATGTTTTGGAAGCAAGAAATGAAAATACAAAAAAAAAAAAAAATGAATGGCGTTTTTCTTGTAGGAAAAAGATTAGTACAATATAACCCACCCTAAATAGGACAGATAACGTAAATTCTCCCTACTGAAATTATGCAAATAAGACCCAGTTGTATTTTGTTTAGCCAATCAAATTGTCCAGTTTTGAAATTGACCAATGAAGGCTCCCAACTCTAATTATGCAAATTATGAAAATGTGGCCCAGTTGTATTTTGTTCAGCCAATCAAATTGTCTAGTTTTGAAACTGACCAATGAAACTGACGGAAGAAATATATGATTACGACATGTAAGATTGAAATTCTGGTCGGATGACTGAAATGGATCGATAGCCGTGCTCATTGGGTTATCTTCTAACACCAGTACAAGGTGATCGTGTGCTTGAAACTGAAAACACCGTCAGAAATTGAATGGTAGCCAGCCGTTCCTTTCCAACTATTCTCAATTTTATCTGTGGATGTACGTTTGCCTCCCACTCTGTATCAAATTGCATTGTTGTCAAAGTGGTAGATTAAAGTTGCGATTTTTTTGTTTAAAAGTGTAAATATTTTCGATAAACTTTCTCACTCGGGCTAAATGTAAAGCGTAAAGATAGGGATATGACGGACCCCGAAAATCGATTTGTCACTTAAACAGACCAGCAATAATTCACACGCTGCCAATTAAGCATTAACTTTAATGTCCATTATTGAGCATTTGCTGAACGCCACATGGACGGCCTGGGTAAAGCAATAAAGGTAGTAAAAGCCAGTACACTCCTGTAGTCATTATCTGTGTAATTATGGCCAGTTAATATGTAATTGTGGCGTAAACAGTGCATCGCATATGTTCTGGACACACACCCATATATATTATGCATCTGGTCTGTGGCGAATGTCAGAATATGCAAAAATACAAGACTTTCAAAGGAACTTAAAAGTGAATATTAAATTCAGATAGATCTAAGCGGCCAAGTTCAGGAGAAGTGATTAAACTGTGAATTGATGTTCTGGGTATCGAAATAATAATCGGGGGATTTCTCGAAAAATTCATTCCAGTCTGAAGGTGTGTAAGGCTGTGGGTCGTTGCGTGCAGATGGGGATGTGCTATAGGTTAGAGGAGGTGCCACATCGGTGTGAAAAGTATAGGCACGTTGTGACGTAAGGGTGCCACAGAGATTAAAAATAGAATAAGAGCAGTCGCGGGCCAAGTCGATGGCCATATATGAGAATAGGATCAGAAACACGAAGTAGAAGCTCAGGGAGCTATTTGCATTTAGGTAAACGGCATGAACTGTTTTAGAAGGCAAGTCATACGCAGGCAGAGTAGGCTTTGCCTGTATGAACATTATCCTGAGATAAACGTAGGGGAGATTTTAACCCCATTGGTGGCGACTGCTTGAGTGAAAAGCGTCCAGTAAAGTGACAATAAGCTTGTGGCCGTGCGACAGCAGTGGTAGAGTGACATTCCGTCACTTGTTGGAAGGAATACGATATAGTCAAGTGACAATACGTTAGTGGTCGTGCGACGGCAATGGTAGAGTGACATTCAGTCATTTGTTAGCGCAAACTCGTGCGGATAAAGTGACAATACGTTAGTGGCCGTGCGACGGTCGTGAAAGGGTGAAGCGAAGAGGCGACCAAAGAAAAAACACAAGTGAGATGGAGGCAAAACCAGCCACAGCAGAGTATGCGGGCACGCAAGTGACTCAAAAACTGTGTGGGTAGGGGGTGATTGACGATTTGTTTATCATATTCACTGGATTCCATGTAAGTCACAAATTACCATATTTACTTATATGTATATGTATTAAAATTGTTGTTTTCAGTGAATCCCTGTTGATTTATGCTTTTCGAGGAAAAGTTATTAACCCCTTCAGGATAAGAACCACCCCAACAAACGTGAAACGGGCGGTTTCGTCACGGTAAGACATACCTTCGCGCACGGATTCAGGCGACACTCCTTGAGTTTGGGCTGAATACGCGGCGTGAATCTATTTCTTCCAGCAGCGACAAAGCCCTGGTTTCCGACAATTGTGGCTTCATGTTTATAGATATCCGATATGCTTGGTTGGTATCAATTTATGGTACTACAGTTAAAACTAGAAGTCCTGTCATGAAAGGCGCACAGATAGCACGTCGATTTGCGCGTTAATCTACGCGTTATGACCACATTGAGGCTATCAAATTCTGTACATATGGCCTGTGCACAAGCAATGTTTCAGCCAATGGACCTCCGGGTAACCCGGAGGTCCATTGGCAGAAACATTGCCTGTGTTTGCTATGTGTAACCAGGAGAACCTGCCGTGCTTTGGATGCCATTCGGTATGGCAATTGCGTGCAATTCCTACGCGCAATTAAGCCTAGATAAGCGCACAGTTCATGACAGGACTTCTAGTTTTAACTGTATGTTCTAGCAGGGTACCAGTGGTTATTTGAATAGAATCGTAGGCCGGTGTTAGTGTTGTGAACTAGTGTGGGAAAATGAGAGGGTGTGTTTCCTGAGGAATTATAGTGAGGTCGTTGAGTATTGACTCTTGTGTTGATGTCAGGCGTCTGAGTCCAGTGTTGGTGTGGGGTATTTTTGTTCGTTCGTGCATTTTTAAGAGACATCCCTGACTAATGTCGTCAGGAAAATTGATTTTCGACACAGTCATCTCCCTTGAAAATATCAGACGCACGGGAAAGGTCCAATTAAGAAGCAAGTAATTGTTGCGAAAACAACTGTGAGATCAGAAGACAATACAGCCAAGTTTTCATTTGTTACTTTTAAGAAACGAAAACAACAGACAATCCCCTTAGCTGTCTGGTGTTTTTGTTTATTAAAGGTAACAAACATATCACATTTCACAAGTAGCCAATTGTGTTTTTTTCGGATCTTTAGGACAGTTAAGAAAATTCTCCAAAAATCCCCGATAAGGATGCATGTTTATTATGTCAGCGGACACAATCCAGTATGCCCCTTTGATTCATCGCACTTGTGAAAATGTAAACAAGTAGACGAAAGTTTACACTGTAAGGGGAACCACTCTATTTAGCAATCGTGTCGTGCTGAAGTAATCGTAATCAACGATCGGTACGATTAACCTGCTTGTTGGACGTGTTTCGACTTACACTGAGCTATCGGATGGGGTTATCAGTCGAAATAAGTTTCCCGATTTGGGACATATATTATAAACAGATTATTTCTTTCGTACAAGTGAGTTTGATGAAACTTTAATCACATTCAACAGACGATTCAGAACGTTTGCTGTAAGATTGCCATTTTTGAGACGAGGCGATTGTATTTTATTTCTAAAAACAATATGGTGGATACACACCTAATATTTATTCCATATGGGGTCACCGATGACGTCATCATCGACCTGATATGGCCTCATAGACCGCCACCATTTATCCACGCTAATTGGTTGACCCCAAGAGCTGACATAATAATGATCTGTATTGGGTGAGTAGCAACCATTTTGGATTTCTTTGCCTCGACTCCAGTTAATACACGTTACCGAAAGTGCAGTGCTAAGATGTCTCGCCGCTTGGTGCAATTTTAATTTATTTATAAGCCTGTCGATAATGTATAACTTAATCGAAAACTGAGTTAGCGCCCTTGCATCACCCGAAGCAGATGTGTTGTTTATAAACTAAAATACCCATGTAAATGCTGGTCGGTTGCACAATGAAACGTATGGGCAATTCGTCGGAGACAAAGAGGAATGTGCACTCTATAAACACAACAATATTGAACGACCGGGCTGCAAATACATGCTTGTAAGTGTGAATCGGTCAGCTGGTAAAATAAATACGTCACAGTGAGTGTTTGTTGGTGGCGGATACAGTGTCATATGTGGCACAACAAAAATAATTTTGGGTGAGGCGTACCGCCTCACCCAATATTGTTTTTGCTTCGCCTCATGTGACCCTGCATCCACCAACGAAGCACACCTTAACTTATATTATCTGACGTAGAGGTTATATACGACCAACGGAAGTCACGAAAATTACCATTCAAATTAAACTATTTCCTCGTTGTTTGTATTCACACATAGAACTTATGGGCCATCACTGGAGCGTACTGCCCAAGGCATTTCCAATCAGAGACCCTAAACTTTATCTTGTAGGCTAGACAGCACAAGAAATGCGAAGTACACAAACTGAAGACATGACATAAAAAGTGAGGCCATCGCATGCGTCAGCTCTATTTGTTCCACAACTAAGGAAGCCATGTTTTGTGTAGGTGGTAGCTATGGTCGGAGAGTTGTGCGCTACCCGAGGAAGCGTCATGTTGTCAATTCGAAGCTTAAGCCGATCCTTTTTATGCCGATGTTCCTGGTGCTGTCAATACCACGATTCTTAAGCTTCGTATATATTTATCAGTTTTTTTTCGGCAACAGTGATGCGGTGGGGCAACGCGGCAACGACAAAAGTAGGTCTAATGAAATTGAACTGGCGTGTACACATATCAATAGCAATGGCGACTGTATCCGGCAAAAACAGTGTCGGACTATCTAGCTATTTTTCAAATCGGTCTGGGAGCGATTTTGTAGTTTCTGCACATACATGTGCCGCGAATATTCTGAAAGTGGCGTCACACGAAGACTGCCTGATGAGACCTCTTAGAGCTTCAGGTCACTTCCATTCTTGCCAGAAAAGTCAAAGATTACCACCCTATAAGCAATCTATATAAGCAACTCTATAAGAGTCTAAAATCATGCCTGCATTTGATGCAATATTAGACCCAACAGATCTCTGAACCCAGGCCTTATAGACTGCTGGACATATCATGTACGACGACGACCTACCACCCCGGCCTCTACAGCAGCAATACCCTACAGTACGTGGAGAGTGTATTATCATTAAATCACCCGCAGAGTGGAGATTCCATCGGAGCAAAAATTGCAAATTTGTTACAAATCATAACCATCACAAGCAAAGTTCCAGCCAATGGACCTCCGGGTTAAACCCGGAGGTCCATTGGCTGAAACATTGCTTGTGTTTTTGTCCATATGTACAGAATTTAAAAGTGATACTTTGGGTGATAACTCCACTCCGCGGGTGATTTAGTTACAATCCACTCTCCACGTACTGTAGATCTCGAACTGACGGAGCTTGCCTCCAACAAAAGTGAGGCCCCAATAAACATACTAGACACTTTGTATGAATGGGCACTGGGGAGGGGGGGGGGGTGGTAGGGGGTGGAAAATGACACTTTTTCTTACAGTATCAATGACTGTAGCAGATACCTTACTGAGACAAATGTCATCCATGTTACAAGGGACAGCAACACAACAACCGTTTGATGCATGGGCGTTCAAGTCTGCACTCAATAGGAATTTTCAGGCGCACCCACAATAGATAAAAAGAGCATTTTTCACACAAAACACTAACTGGTTGGTATATTGACGAAAAAAACTAAACGCAAGTTCAGTTTTGGTAATATAATGTTTTATCCGCAGACCAAATGTAGTACAATTTGACACATAGCTACCTCAGTGAACTGTCTAAAGAGTATTTGGTTCAAATTCACTGAATCATGACCACTTGCGACGCTGCAACAGATATTTCTACAAAGCGTGCATCCGGGGCACTCTCATGTGTCATGGGCTTGAAAACCATACCAAATCAAAGTTTTGAACAGTACATATCAATCTTACAACATTTCCTTTCAACTCGATTGAAAAGCAAAATGCCGCGAATGTCCGAAGGTGATGGGGGTAGGACAATTTGGAGTCCGTGAGTCAATGATGGCTCGTTTAGTTGGGCGTCCCAGAGCCACAGGAAAATTAGCTGACCGTCCCAGGAGCGGACTTATTCGCGTTACGTCGCCACTTTAAGATAGAGACATGCGTCTCTCACACGCCATGTAACCGATTTCAGACGGCGAGTCAGGTTGTAGGCACTCATGGTCGCCGAGTGTGTTCAAGTACAGTTAGAAATCGGTCATAATCCAATTTCATCCTAGGCGGACCAAATCCCCATCCTAAGGTATAGTAACATGACAAACCTTTACAATCTAATACATAGGATACCCATAACTGAAATGGAAGATTGAGAATGGTTGGGAGGGGTGGTTGGTTGTCACACATTTTCTATTTCGTACCTGATCGCCGTATTTAACCCTTTTCCTGGACACATTGAAAAAAGTACCCGCAGTAACTACCAGCCAGGGACGCCGGACCGAGGTGTGTGTGTGTGTGGGGGGGGGGGGGGGGGGGGGGGGCGGCAGGTGATCACTTTCTGACCTTAAATGAGAGACGAATGGGACATCCGTGTGCTTTCATGTTTAAGCCATATTTTATTTTTAAAATTTTACATGACGATTGCGCAATGTCGTAAAGTAAGAAATATGAGTTTGCAGTAAATACACCGAACGACACACGCGTGTGAATGGGTTAATCGATATAACTCGAGTGCCAGCGCGGAAGGATAAAACGAGAGGCCGCATTAACCCATTCACATGCGCGATAGCACAAGTGCCATATCGATTAACCCATTCACACGCATGTGTCGTTCTGCGTTTATTACACGCCTTCACGTCTCTAAAAACAATTATTAGAAGGATACTCAACAATTCATTTGACAGCTATCAAAACAACAACACATTTTATCGCCCACCAAATTTGCGAGGGGAACTCATGTTTCTATTTCGTCCTCTGAGTACCAATGTGTTCTATGTGCCTACTGGCACATAGAACACACTGGGACTCAGGGGACGATTTTCAACTATCGCTAGCGATTCAAATTGTAATTGCGGTTCACAATTTGTAGAAAATTCCAGTGAAATTTCGCTTTTATTTAAAAATAGTCCGTAAACGATTTCCGTTCCGAACATATGTGCGGAACAGATTTTCATTTTCCGCATGGTTTAGTGTTGCTGAAAATGATGATTTCATAGAACATGCGTGTAGTAATTAAAGAAAAAAGATACAGCAGCAAACAACAGCTTTTATGAGCTTTCTCCAAGCATTATAATAGTAATGATAATTGGATAGAATACAATGAACGATGTACAGCAAAGAACATTCCATAAAATTAAAATTTAGGATAATTAGGATCTATAAAGTTAGCGGAAATAACATTTTTCAGAGAATTATTGCCCTTTATCAACTTAGAAAAGTTCCTGTGTTATTTTTTGGAATTGAGGGTACCTTCAAGGTATAATCAACCCCTTCCTTAGTTTCTAATATAGAGAGTTGAAACTTTAGGATATGGTTATACATACCTCGAAGATGTGCAACATGAATACAATTGAGGGTGCGTTCCTTCATAGTGTAATCAACCCCTCACACAGTGTTTCATGTAGAGAGTTGAAAATATTAGGATATGTTTGGACATGCCTCAGGAGATGTGCAACAAAAATAACGTTTGCGGAAAAATATTTTTCACAATATTATCAAATTTAATCAATTCAAGTATATTTGGTAAACTGGCGGGGGTACTTCCTTGTGTCACCCTATGATAATACTTAATAGTAGCGCCATTGGTCTGTAATCTGTCACAGGTCCATCGCCTGTCATCCTCCATTCGTCACCCAGTAACAAATGTTTCATTTCTGTAATGCTATCAGTGGTATTTGCAGGCGTGGTATGGCAGGCGTGGGCATATGCTACCCTCGGCGCTGCTCTAGTTTTGCAAGTATGGTAAAAACAAGCTATATCAGGACACCATTTCAAATGTCATCCACTACTGATTATATTCCAATGGAGAGCAGTCAGATAATTCTGGCAAAAAACATAAATAATTCAAATTTCAAATTCTTTTCTACTCGAGAGAGATAATAACGTAACAAAAAACTGTCAGGTTGAAGAACAATCATCTCTACAGTCAAGAAATATTCAGGTAAACGGTATTAGAATAAATAAAATATCATCAGTATATGAGACGTCACGTTCTGAGGCATTCAACACTGAAATATAATTATTCGAGTTCATTAAGTTGAATGGTAAATTAAATTGCGCTGGAAATCATCTTCTAAGAGAACGGAATGAGAAGAATCTCAACGATACTTTGTATAATCAATGATGCAAATAATACTACATCTCTGATGTGTTCAAGAACCTTTCGATCGTACGGTTGTAATGAAAGTGACGATTGAATTCAACCGTCATAATATTATTAGTTACACAGTTTGTTGGTGGCCCAATATGTTATATATGGTGTCAGTTAATTTCATATTGGGCGAGAGAGAAGCGAAGCTCTCTTCCAATATGAAATTAACTGACACCATATATACCATATTAGGCCACCAACAAACTGTGTAACGAATATATCTTACCGACTGCTGTATCGTTGCACAGAACTAATAATAACAGCGATCAAAATTAAATGAGAGGATTCTTACAATGTGATCACGCGTCTTTGCCTTGTTACAATTTATAGGAGAGTGCCTGCCTTGTTACAATTTATAGGAGAGTGCCTACACTCTCCCATAAATTGTAACAAGGCAAATTCATACATACCAAACAGTTTTATTTCGAAGGTAACATGACACACATCCACATAATATGAAGCCTTTCAAGTCGCCTAATCTGCACTTCAGACCAAATATGGGCTTCCAACATTCAATCTTTCACCTTGAAGCTTTTATCGGCTGCCGCCATTTTGAATAATCAATGGACAAAGGGAAGATTACCCATTGCTGTCAGCGTATATTGATGTTGACAGGCAGTATAGCGTTTTATATGCAGTCTGCATGTGACATCTTTGAAACAATGAAATTCCCAGATACTTGTAGGAGGTAAGATATATACATATTTACTCATTCTACAGTTGAATCTAGAGGTGAGGTGACTGTATTGTGCACTATTGTGAAGTAATAGCGCGCTGAGTTTGTGTACTTTTATTCGTATCAAATTGGACAGTCAGCGAAACTCAAAACAGCATACTCCACTCTGTACAATTCTATACTAGTAAATAGAGATTATCATTCCTAACAACTCCTGGATTACATGTAATGTAATGGCGTAACTTTGATCCCACTTTGAACAAAAAACCCCTCCCCATAAGAACCATTAAGGCACTCTTCAAAGCTGGGGAATCATAAAACTCGTCTAAAGAGCTCTTGGTCTTAAATACAGCTCGCCATTCCTTGAGCATCCTTCCCCTAATAAGGCTACACCCTGCTGCAGTCTCCCTTTTAGATCGTCAGTCTCTATAGAGTAATCCCCCACTAGCACCTCGCTTGTCCTAACCACGCTGCCTGAATGTTAGAGTATAAAGTCAGCGGGGTAGCCATGGTGGGATTGTTGGGGATGGAATTGTGAGAAGGGATAGGCAGCACCCTATTCCTTTCCTGAAAAATGTCACCTTAATATATATTCATGCCTAAAATTCCTAAACCTGGTTCATGTTTCCTCAAGCCGATATTTAATGGGTCATTTTCTCTAGTCACACCTCCACTTTCAGGGTATTCCGCCTTAAACGTACTCAGGGTACTGCAGTTGACATGAGAAGTTAATTGTTTCCCCCGGGATGAGACTGAACCACCACATCTGAGAGACACACACTATTAACCGGGCACGAAGTGAAATGAAGTAGGGGGAGTATTTTCCTGCTGTGGAACTTTCCATTTAGCCTAACTACTCCTCTGTATAAAGTAGCAGTTCAAGATACAGTTGAAACTTAAAGTCCTGTGACTGTATTGTGCACTATTTTGAAGTAAAATCGCGCCGAGTAAGTGCACTCTTGTTCCTAGCAAAGTGCACCATTAGCGTAACTCAATTCCTGTAGAAAAACAGTGTGCCTGACTCGGTACATTTCTATATCAGTAAATAGAGATCATTAACATCATTCCTACCCACTACTGTTGGGATACATGTAATGTAATGACGTAAATAGATATTACAATTCGAATGCATATACAGAATGAGGAGAGTGGATTACAAATTAATCGCAGCGCCATTTTCTCTCTACTAGAAAAGTGTTTAGAATTGTCCATAAGAGCACAGGAAACACTTGCAAGCTTTCATCACATGGACCACCGGGTGCAACCCGGTGGTCCTTGTGATGAAAGTCTGCAAGTGCTTCTTGTATTTTGTCCTCGGAAATTGTAAGTAATCACTAAGTGAAAAATCTATCCCACAGCGAGTGAGCAGTAATCCACCTCCACATTCTGTAGTCTCAATATTTTCTTTCTGTGTTACCGGATCAGTTCGTTATTCCACCACCGGCCTCGCGTATAGCGCTTGATATTTTGTATTGCTGAGCGCAAACTCTGTTGTGTATTTCAGACTATCTCATTCTTCTGTAGTAAGGAGCAAGTTAATTAACGAGCAATTTCTGCACTAATTGTGACAAGACTTCTAACTGCAACTGTAGCGCAAAAAGTATTGTAAGGAAAGATAATGTGATGTACTTGTTTTGCAAATGTTAGCCGCCAGGCGGCATTCGCCATTTCACTTGTTGTCATTATAAGATATATACTGTCTTCCATTATTTAACGTGACGGAAATATACGGAAAACATAAACCACACTGGCAGCTCCAAACCACCAAATACAATTCCTCCAACCGAATGCATTGTGATACTTATCGAATAGATATCGGTTATGGGAAATGGAACCAACGATGAAACCAAAACAAAAAAAAAATAAATAAAAAAAACAAAGAAAAACAAAATAAAAATTTTTTAAAAAAATTAGAAGAAAAAAAGATAAAAGCCAAAACATCTCCATCACACAAACACCCACGGTTCTTTATGCCTCGTGAATGATGAAGCGTAAAACCTGGTGTCAATCCCGCAACGCAGTTTTAGTTTAAATTTCTCAGCCAACAATCGGATTCAGTCAACACATAATTTATATCTTGCGACAATGTTTTCTCTCTCTCTCTCTCTTTCTCTCTCGCTTCTATATTATGCACCACATCCTGGTATCCACTTCCATTTTGTAACCTACGACCCGGCCTTAAATAACAGAGAAAAAACATGCCAAGCAACAGAAAAACGTTCAGACAAGTTGCCGTTTTCGGGATTATTCGAGTTCTCTCCCTTACATAGTGAAACCACACCCGAGACACAGAAAAAACTGTTTTCATGCCCATTGAACACGATGCTGACGGCTCATTCCCGCAGTTTTGTGTTGTTGTTTTTTTGTTACTGTGTAATACATTATTGTGAAGTCGTATATTCAGCCTTAAGCATATGGGACCAAGCATCCGCACCGGTATTCTGAATGGACAAAACTATTTATGATTAACACACTATTTTGTTGCTGAGACTTGGATCTCTTCGTTTATTTCTGCGTTTGAATTAACTTTTAAGTCACCATACAGAACGAAACGGCCACCTCCTTTGCATTGCTTTGAAACAGTAACCCCCAAGTGTATTTTTCCATTAGAACTCAGTCGGTAGGTCACATTTATCTTGGCAGTATTTTTACATCATTGTTGGCTTGATGTGGACATTTGTTGCATCAGTGAAGGATTCAGAGATGAAATGCATTATGATGTATTTTCTCCAAGGAAAACCATTACTCGGTCTCACTGCATTCGCAAACACCCGATGGTGAGAACAAATAAGAAAAACGAGATAGTTACAAGCCGCACATTGAGTAGTTCTGTAACTGAGATCCAGCATTGAATGGTTTGTTCGTTTGTTTATCTATAGGAGTTTAACGACACTTTCAACTGCCAAGTTATAAAGTATCGCATAGTCTTAGGAATTCAGAATAGCCGGACAGAGCCTCCGAGTCGCGGCAAGTAACTGCTTGTAATACGCCATAGCACACTCCGTCACCGTGCTCCTCTTAACTGGGATTAACTGTCTTGCACAAGGACACAATGCGGCTGACGCGAGTCACGGTCGACCTCCGACCTTTCGATCTAAAGTCCAACTCGCTTTGCACTAAGATGTGTAGGACGCCGACAGCACACTTGCCTGCACTCATTGCTAAGTCTGATTGAGCCGCGACAGTAAGTTGGACCGTCTGACAGTTACTCGCTATTGCCCGGTGATTCTCTCCGGCTTCATCCACTCGTAAACACTTCGACACTACTATATGTCTCTTCCGTTGAATGTGTCGTTGACAGCCAGCAACTAACCAAACAAGCAAATTTCAGATTGGGTGTTTTGGACATTATGGAACGATAGTCTTCGGCTATACAATAGAACTAGACGGACATGTTAACTGTTACTTATTCCAAGTTCCTTATTCGACATTCGTTATCAACCGATTTTATCGGTTGATAACGAATGTCGAATAAGGAACAGGAATAAGCATGGTTGTCACATCACCAGGAACTAGTATGGTGTTATCCTGCACATCGCTACGATACAAATGATCGTTCAATCCCGTTTTAAATATGTTGATATTTCTTTTGGACTTAAAACAGCTCGCTAGGGAATTCCAAAGGGCTAGGGCTGCAAATGAAATAGCCTCGTCGCTTGCTGAGGCATATTTAGAAGTATTTAGAAGTCGATTGAGCTACCTTATTTGATTTAAGTGAACGGATATTTCTTATCGGTAATAGGTATATGTAGTGATATCAACTCTGACAGACAGGAGGGCGCAATGTTGTTAATACACTTGAAAGTACTATGGAAGACATTATATTGCATTCTTTGCTGGATAGAAAGCCAAGGAAGAGAATTCCTTGAGAATCGAAGTAATTCTGAGCAATTTACGACTACGTGTTACAACCCTAGCCAAGAGCACCGGAAGCATCAGAGGGAAAAGGGGCAGGGGTATCTAAAAGGGCAAGCGACCGAGGGTATCAGTAAAGACCGGGTCTTCATAACATATCATATCTTGTAATGTGACACTCAATAGTAGTGAAATTATATATATGAGCATTGCAAATCGCACCTTGTTCCACTCAAGGAATGACATAAAGATAACCCCGCCGATTGTATTACATCTTTGTTCGATGATTATTGGCCAAGCTCCAACATTAGCTTCCTGCCCCCCCCCCCCCCCCCGCCCTCCCATCGTGCACTGCAGCTGGTACGATTATTTATGTTCTTTCTTCTGCCCGTTCTGCGTTTCAGTAGCGGTATCTACAGTATTTTCCTTGATGACATTGCGCATCAATTAGGGCCAATACCTTGCACCACAAAGTAGCGCTGCTAACTAACAGTAGACCAGTAGGGGTACAGACAGTCCGCCATATACTACAATGATAGACAACCAAAGGTACCCCTACAACACTACACATAACAACCATTGGGAAGTACGGATTATTAGATGAGTATTTAGTATCGCGGCTAACAGTAATTCAGCTGGGGTGTTCACATTATAGCCTATACTACCATTCGAGAATACCAAAGTATTAGCTAAGTAAGTAGTACCGAAGGCTAACGATATATCAACAGGGTTGCATACATTCTAGGCGATAACACCCTACAAGACAACAAGCATAACCCACTCCACTGCAGGGCCTGACATCATGTACCACCCATACCAATCACATGATGATATAAAGCTTTAGTATTCTCCTAGCTCACAATAGACCAAAGCTGTGCAAACCGTCCATACTATACTACCAGGTCACTCCAGCACGAGAAGCCAGATATAACCTTTCCCGAACAATCCACTGTTGGAATGTGTAATGGACATGAACAACAGTCAACATTTCCATGACGCCGTATGCACATTATGACTTCATGATGTAATTAGCAAAGTAAACCGTTTCACGGGGTGGGGTGGGGGTGGGGTGATGGGTGGGGGCAGGGGATGCTTTCGAAAAAACTCCCCTTTCCAACCAATCTTCATCCACACACCCTCACTACATGTCCCAATGTCATGCAAGGCATGCATATCTATATATAATAATTATACCTTACTATAATAATATAACTAAAATATACCTTAATATACTTATAGTAGAGTATGCAATTCCTGCGAATGTCAAATCCTTTGTCCAGTTGGATGGAACGAAAAACATGTCTCGTATCAAACCTACGGACAGTAAGGTAGGATCAATATGTGCTATACTATTCACGCTGAAGTAAAAATTGAAAACGTTCATCGCCAATTTCCGAAAAATAGGTGTCGCCTGGGCCCTCATTCACTACGAATTCCGTTTTTCTGTCACGAATACCTCCCACCACACGCGACAAGATTATTAATCACACCAGCATTGAGTATTTAATGTCAGACCATAAACTTCACTTGTTGCTATTTTTGTTCTCATCGCAAGAAACTTCAATCCTGCTGTTTGACACTACTAGATTTTTCACAAGGTCCTATTAGACCGCACCCCAAAAGCGGACGCTAAGATTTACTATCACTCCTAGCATTTGTGTTGTTACATTTGAATTTTACGTTCACGTTTCTGGGTCGTTTCCTAGCCACGTGATTCATTTTTCGTGAATTTCGTCTCTATGAAACTTCTAAATCTCATTGTACACAACATGCACCTCTCCTGGTACCAGTATTTATCTTACAAGAAGTGAGTATTGGGTCCGTAATTACCCGAATACAAGGGCCTCGGATACAAAATCTGTATCATGTAACTGCATAATACAACTGCGTGATTGCTTACGATTTGTTTACGTAACTATTTATAGAACATTACAAACTTTCGAAACGCATTTGCAATGGACTTATTACGTTTCTGAACACAAAAAGAGAAAACAACACTTCTCGAAAGTAGAATAATAACACCGGAAGTAACTTTTGTGCACTGCATTAAAATGTCTTCTATTAAGGAATCAGCAATGGATATTTTTTTTTACTTTTTCTCTGCCTACGTTTTTGAGAGAAGAAATACATGTATGAATTTCAGAAAGGCATTGGGGTTATGAAATGCAGTTTCAGACAATTGCGAAAACTACACTTAATGAGATCTGTGTGACCCCAGTAAACTGAACCCCTCATTATTAACTTCCTCTGTGTTTCGACTCAGTTGGTGTTCGTCCCAGGTCCATATGTCATATCATGCTAGAGATATGCATGTGATCAAATTTCCAAATTTGTGGCCATCGCCAGAGGTTTCGAAAATAAAAAAAATATCATGACTGGACTTCAGCAATGCAATAGGGGCGGGGGGGGGGGGGGCATGGTCTCCAGCAATTCTGAAAACTACACTCAATGATCCCTGTGTGACCTCAGTGACTCTGACCCAAAGTTTGAACCTCCATTTAGTTTCAACTCATTTAGTGTTGGTCCCAGGTACATACATCATTCTACGCTTGAGATGTGAGCATGACCTACTTACAATATTTTGGGCCCCACACTTTTTAGCATGTATGAACCTCAGCAATGTATCAGCGGCCATGAAATGCGATTTCCTGTAATTCTGGAAAATGCACTCAATGACCCTCTCAGGTGACCTCAGTGACCAAAGGTTTGAATCGCCATTGCGTTTCAACTCATTTGGTGTTGGTCCCAGGTCAAATGTCATACAATGTTTCAAATATGAGCGCGACCAACTTCCACATCTTTTGGCCATGCCAACTTTTTGAGTGTAAAAATGTATGTATGAACTTCGGGAATGCTCCAGGTGGTCAAAAAATGTTATTCCCCGCAATTCTGAAAAGTGTACTCAATGTTCCCTGTGTGACCTTGGGGACCTTGACCTATACTTTGAACCTCCATTCAGTGTCGACTAATTTGGTGTGGGTCCCAGGTCCATAATAGGTTATACCAAGCCTGAGATATATAGAATATACCCATAGAAGCTTGGTGTACCAAATGTTCACCACGACTGGTGAAGTGGTGTTAGCCGCGAGCCTTTGGCGCGCGGTTAACACCACTTCACCAAGAGCGGTGAACATTTGGTACACCAAGTTACTTTGAGTATATTTTATTTATACCATGGGCGCCAGATTAATAAGAGTTTAAATTCTGAATAAAGCAATATTCACACGTGCGATTCTGTTTTTGTTTACATGAGCACCGGTACTTTCGCTAGCAATTTTATCGCCCAAACGCAATAAAATCGAAAAGCGCAAATTACGGGCCTTTTTTCATTTTAGTAATATACTATTTCGAGTTATGGATGCTTTATTAACATGAGACAACGTATGTTTGTTAATGTTTGGTAAATGAGGTAAATTTATTTAAAAACGTAAGATAAATTGCCGGTTTCATTTCAGGAGGCGACGAGTGGTAAATTTAGGCATGTTTGCATTTAAGTCGAGGTCACCAAAGGTCAACTGGGATGTAGTTCTACTGTAGGTGTAAATTTTAACTGCTGAAATCCCATTGCTGGCGTGTTCACCATGGTTGGTGTGTAAAGCTAAAATTTATGTCATAGGCTTTTTTTATATGTAGTAGAATAGGTAATGATGGTATAAATAACATTACATCTTGTCGTGCAATGATTTGGACTCTCTCGGCACTAACAAATTCCACCCAAAGTGTTCTTTGGACCGATAATACGACTTCTATCGACGTACATTGCAAGTTGGTGAAAAGAACATTTTCGTTGCTCTAGTCCCTGGGTGTTTTATGTTACCTCTACTGTGGACAAGTATTCTATTTTTTTGCAAACTGTAAAGACAGAATAAAACGAACGTTACTGAAAAATGAATATCAATCTTCAACAATTTCCATAACCTTTAAATGGCTCCAAAATGACTTCATTGGTGTTTACATTCGGGGTAAATTGAATGTAATAATTCATAAACTCGGAAGAACTAAATTTGAATCATGCCAAAGTGACAGAACATACATAGTGGATATGGAATGAGTGTTTTTCTCAAATAATATTTATGAAACGAGCTTAAGAATTTTCCGTTTGGGCGAGCCTCTGGCGAGCCCAAACGGAAAATTCGGACGAGCTTCATAAATATTATATTAGTAAAACATTCATTTCATATTCTATATATCATATGACACACACACGCACAAATTAGCCACATAGTATGACTTTTTAACCGATCACCTAACTTTAGTTGCAGACGGCACTTGGAAAAAACATCCTCGTATAACTAAAACTTTTCATTTTTTGCTTCCAAAACATAGGTTATGACCCCTCATTGGAACGAGCTCGTCAAGCTCGTTCCAATGAGGGGTCATAACCTATGTTTTGGAAGCAAAAAGTGAGAATATAAAAAAAATGAATGGCATTTTTCGTGAAGGTAAAAGATTAATACAATATAACCCACTCTAAATAGGACAGATAACGTAAATTCTCCCTACTGAAATTATGCAAATGTCACCCAGTAGTATTTTGTTTAGCCAATCAAATATTCCACTTTTGAAATTGACCAATGAAAGCTCCCGACTCTAGTTATGCGAATTATGAAAATGTAGCCCAGTTTTATTTTGTTCAGCCAATCAAATTGTCTAGTTTTGAGATTGACCAATGAAGTTGAAGGAAGGCTTTATTTATCATTGATTAATATGAAAACAAAGTATCAAATGTTTTATAGTGAACAAAACGGACGAGTCATATGATAAATATTATTTATTTGAAACAGGACATGAAATTGTAATTAATTATTCTAAAGTTTTCGGCTGAAACAGCACAGTGAAAGTAGATTACGGATTTATATTTACTCATTTCGTGCTTCAGTCAATGGACGGCAATATTTCAGTGAAAGTTAATACTTTAGTCGTGTCTTTTAACTATTGCATCCCATTGCTGGTGTGTTCACCACGGTTGGTGTGTAAAACTAAAATTTATGTCATAGATTTTGTATATATATTAGAACAGGTTATCATTGTATAAATGGGCGTTACTCACTTTCGAAACACCCCTACGGAAACATCTAAAGCCTCAGGAATCTGCAAAATATAGGCGGTCGAGTACTTGTGACTGTCTATCAGTGGGCCAAAATTCAGCGAGAGAGAACAGTTAGTTTTCGAGTATTTATGTATTTATTTATTGGCGTTTAAGGTCACATATTTCTACACAATGGCTAATCATGACCCCGACAGTTTTACGGATGGAGGAAGCCGGAGTACCCGGAGAGAACTACCGAGCAACGGCGAGCACCTGCCAGGTCCCCAACATACTAACTCCACACAGGCAGGGTTTGAATTGGTTGAAGACATGTGCACCATCGACGTGCAGTACGCCTTAGTACACAGCCTCACCGTGACCCCACGTGGGCAATGGGGGGGGGGGGGGGGGTGTTCTTGCCCAAGGACCCAACGCGGTTGACGCGGGTGGTAATCGAACCGAGGACCTCTCGACTTGCAGCCTGCACCTCTTCCTACTGAGCCACTGCGCCCCCTATTTTCGAGTTATCTTGCGGAAAAAGAAAAGAAGTGCATAGTAGACAGAAGACAGGAGAATAAGAAAATGAAGAAGAATAAAAAAAAAGAAAAAAAAAACATACAAAAACAATAGTCTGTGCTTCACACAGACTAATTAGAAAACGAGTATAATGAATTACCTCCACACCGCGACTTATACTACTGCGATAGAAGCAATACTCTTGCGAAAACACGCAATAAAATGTTTTTTTTTCATAGAACACAGCAATGACATCCGTAGAGAACGTTTAAAACCTATGAATAGTTCTCAATACCCAATGACACAATATTACTTATGCTCCCGCTCAGCCTTGAGACATGTCATATTACATCAGTACACCCAGTGGCGTCACTAAGAAGACTAATTGTGGAGGAGTTGGAGAGTGTAAATGCTACACTCTAAAATCAGTTGGGTTAAAAACCAACCCAAATCGACTGGGTCAAGTGAATATGAACCCAATTGGGTTCATATTCACTCAACCCAGTCGATTTGGGTTGATTTTTAACCCAACCGATTTTAGAGTGTACTTGTCCCGACTGTCATGACTCTAATACCGACAGAAGAAATAATCCAACTACAGCTTCGTCGAGAGCGTGCTTTGAAGATGCAGTTGGAATATGTGTTGCCAATGGGGATTATATTTTTGAAAAAAAACTCAGGAAATTTGTTTGTTGTTCTCTAAAATCAATTGAGTTAAAAAATACACCAAATCAACTGGATTGAGTGAATTTGAACCTATTCGGGTTCATATTCACTCAAGCCAGTTGATTTGGGTTGGGTTTTAACCCAACTCATTTTAGAGTGTGATAAATACAAACATAGTCTTGATGCAAGGCTTCGTATTTGATTAGGACATCGTATTTAATTAGCACATATTGGACGCAAAATTGGTCATGCAGGGACTCCAACATCCCCAATCTGGGAAGTCCTCCATTTGCAGGAGATCGACTGCGTATGTGACATTAGTTCATGAAACACAAATAGCCCCGGTAAGAACGTATATGATTACTAGGAAGGTGTAACGCCCTTCTGCACCCAATGCGCCAATAAGTGCACCAACGAAATCAAGGTTTGCTGTCGCATCGTAAAACACAATTATGAGTGAAGTTGTGCTGTCGATGCCACTCTTCAAAAATAACCAGCCTTGCACTTAACTGTTTGGTGGTGGAATGTCGAAAGCATCTTTATAAAGAAAGTTTCTGAGAAAAGCGGAAGATTGATGTAAAATGTTGATGAGGCCAGGTATGCCCAGAATTCAACATTGGATAAGACACAGCTTAAATGCATTTATCAAAATAAATACTTCAGTTCACAATCTTCAAATGAACCTTCTCTTTTAATGATCAGAGGAATTTGTGTCGCGCCAGAGACAAAAAGAAACATAAATCTAATTAGAGCTTTTGACCCATCGAGGAGCAGGCGCATTTAGAAAAAAACACCTTCAGCAGAGTACAAATGAACTGCCCAGTGTATTAAAAGTCCTTAAGCCCGAGGACAATGACCCACAAAAATACCGACAGGACCTAGACAAAAACAAAATCAAAAATCAAAACATCTTTCAGGCCCTGTTCATTCAATCTGTTAAATTTTAGCTTTGACACTGAAAATATACCGGACTCAAGGTGATTAATAACTGGTTTAGCGCCGACGAATATTTCCTCTCAATACACAATCTGCGAACACACTTGTTAAAGTGACGCTTGTTGTCGTTTAGACCTTAAACATTCGAGTCTTGGGATGTTGTGTACTTGATGGGTTTTTTTTTTGCCTCGGAGGATTTTGCTCTGAAAGTTTCGTCCCGATGCATTACCTTGTAGTAAGTACCATTGCAACCACTAGGAACACATCGGACATTGACTCTTTACGCATTGTAACGGTCAAAACCGGCCAGCGCTATTCACAAAAAAACACCATTCAATTTTCATTGTTGTTTTCAATTTTTTTTGTCACCAAAACATAGATTATGACCCCTGATTGGAACGAGCTCGTTCAATTGGGGGCCATAATCTGTTTTTGACGCAAACACATTAACAAAAATAGTTATTCGAGGATTTTATTTGCAAGTGTCGTCTTCGTTTTCGTGTTAACGGATTAATAAAGTGACCGGCTTAATTTTTTCGCGGCACGTTTTTTATCAGACCAACTACATATTTATGAATCAGGGCCAAGGCATGTACAGTACGTGGAGAGTGGATTGTAACTAAATCACCCGCGGGGTGGAGTTATCACCCAATCTTTAACTTTCAAATTTTGTACATATCGACAAAAAACACAAGCAATGTTTCAGCCAATGGACCTCCGGGTTTAACCCGGAGGTCCATTGGCTGAAACTTTGCTGGTGCTGATTATGCCTTGCAACAAATTTGCAATTATTCCTCGGGTGGCATTTTCACTCTGCGGGTGATTTAGTAATAATACACTCTCCAAGTACTGTATGCATGGAAATGTCTCAACCCTCAACAAGCCTATTTTCGGCTCCTGTCCATTTTTCCCTCTCGACCCTGGTTCATTGATGAACATAATCCTTTGGAAAAAACAAAACAATGTTACTGCTGCCTTCGGGGGTTAGCTTAATGTAGCAATGTTAAGTTTAATGTTTTTTATCAGAATTTTCAGAAGTTTCATGCTAACGGAATGATAAATCGACAAATTAGCTACACTTTTTAAAATTATCTCTCCACGAAACCGTGCATGCATACCGCCTGTCTAAATTCCGACACAATAAGAGATTAAAATTTCCTGAAAAATACTTGTGCGCCACAAAGCCGGAATATCTCGATCAACTATGATGCATACTGTATGTTAATGCATTGAAACTGTTAACACACGTAAAGAATTGCCACCTTAATTTCATTTATTTTGCGAAGCACTACAGATAAGACAGTCTGGTTTTTGTTACATAAAACATTCATCTCAGAGTAGTTTAAAAATGTACTATTACTGGTGGACGTTTATGTTTTCAAACTGAAAAAATGAGCTGAAAACATCAGTCACATATTCGAAAACCACATCCGTGGCGTCGACTCGATGCTGTATCATAGGATGTCTATACAATAATGGTGGGGCAACAATTCGACAAAACCGGACATGGCTGCTGTGCAGCTGACCGTCTTGGGCGCTTCAAAGCAGAATTTGTCCCGACAAACTTTCTAGGTAATGTGCAATATCAGTCCTTCCGCTAAGCAAAACACGTTGAGTCCGTTTCGGAGATGACGACACAAGAGCATATCCATTACCATGGTTCGCAAAAGAGAGTACTATTACGGAATGTCGCCAGGATTACTCAGCTTTCTCACACGAGGGGCATTTTTAATTTGTGTTTCCACAGACAGACTCATCATTCCTGAGAGATTCTATCAGTTTACTGCTCTTACGGAACAAAATCATCCTCCAGTGTACTTTCTTGGCCACCATATCAGCAAATTGTGAGCTTTCGCTCTTGTAGAACCACTAGGTATTAATACTTCTTCCCACAGGCAATGTTTTGCGATAGCAAAACAATGCCTGCGGGAAGACGTATTAACACTTCTGCAATTTCACCGTACGTCTCCAGAAAACAATAGCCACTACTAAATTAAAAACCAGTCTTGTTATAAGCTGTAACTGCGTAACAGGGAAAAACTTGATTTAGGCAATGAGGCCGCCAAGCGGACCTTCTGTGCCCTTAGCGGAATCCCTGAATATACTAAAATGTCATCACAATAGTGGTCTTTTTTCCTGATTAAATTGCGATCACTTCGCGATACAATTACACTAGAGATGTTCAATATACCACAAAACCGAACCGATACCGATATCATGGGAATACCGAAAAACAAAACCGAACCACTTGTTGAATACCAATAAGGTATGAATTTTCAAATTTCCCTACATTTCCCTGTTGGGGCTTGATAACAGCTCAAAGGTTCATTTTCATAAAAGAAGGACTGATTTTCTTTTCATGCTTGTTAACCCTCAATGGACTGGGGCAACTGACCTTAATTCCCACTAGATCACAGTCTATTCATGTCTAGTTGCTTAGCAGTGATTTCTAGTCAGGTCTTGGCTGCCTGTTAAGGCTGCCAAGACCTGACTAGAAATCACTGCCCACGTGTTTTGTCTATTGTCAGTAAGACCTCCTAAAACGACATGGTCAGGGTACGTGTTCTGAGATCGCAAAAGCCTAACATTGGTCTTGAAACATTAAGGAGCGTTTAGAAAAAGTCACACAATTACTGTAGATATGATTTGTGGTCGTAAAAGAATGCCACTATTGAGCCTATTGGTAGTGTCATTTATAGCATTGTGGTAGAATGACACTACAATAACTTATTCTGTTTTTCCTGATGTAAATTCTGTTTGTTTGTTTTTTTTTTTCTCCCGTGTTGATGTGTTCTCTCACTCTTGTTCTTCCAGTTAATTGTTTTACTGCTAAAGCTCATCCTATTGGTCACAAATATCCTTGAGAAAGTTCTCTAAAATCAGCATAATTTTGCATGAATGATTGGCTGAACTTGACTTTATACCTGGGTTGCTGCCATGATATATCCATACATGTAGATGCTGCAAGTGACCTTAACACAAATAAATAAAGAGATCGGGTATTTATTTTTAAAAAAAAGATACCCTGATTTCAACCCTTTACAGAAAATGGCTGTTCTAATAGTCTTTTCCACAATGTTGAAAATTTAAGAAAAAGTTTTACTGTGATCACAAAAGTGATTCCTTTCTTGATGAGAATATCGAAAAATTGAATTGAACCAATCGTTGAATACTGAAACTGTCTGAATTTTCAAATTTTTCTACATTCGCTATTTATAAGTCCCTATTGAGGCTTCATAACAGTTTATTTTCATAAAAGCAGTGACTGATTTTTTTTTCAGTTTTGTTAACCGCAATGGACTGGGCAACTGTCCTGAATTCCCACCAGACTACAACCTTTGCATATCCAATTGCTTTGTAGTGATTTTTAGTCAAGTCTTGGCTGCCTGTTAAGGCAGCCAAGACCTGACTAAAAATCACTGCCCAGGTGTTTTGTCTATTGCCAGAAGGGCCTCCTAAAAAATGTCATTGTCAGGACACATGCTCTGAGATCGCAAAAGCCTGAAATAGGCCTTTAAACATTAAGGTGGGGTTAGAACAAGTCACAAAATTACTGCAGATGTGATTTGTGGTTGTAAAAGAATGCCACTGTTGAGCTCATTGGTAGTGTCATTTATAGCGTTTTGATAGAATGATACAACAACTTATTCTGTTTTCCTAATGTGAATTCCTCTGTGGTACTACCAATAAATCTCAGTCAAGTCAAATACCGAACACCGAACCGATACCGAGGTATACACCTTTAAAAATACCGAAAACGATACCGAACTCAACATTCCAATCTCTGAATTACATCATGTTTTTGGATTACGTTATTCGATAATTGAGATCATGTAGTTTTGTGGAAAAGCAAGTGGACAAAGAATGTCTACCGGATCCTGACTGAGACGCGATCTGGTCCGAATTCTCTGACCTCTGACCGATATTGTAATCACAGCAGCACTGTCTATAAGTCCACAGATCGTTTCGAGTGAATTGAGTTCAGAACACCTGCTGACGAGTTTCCATCAAGGCAACAAAAATCAAATCGCATGAAAATGCATGGGAAACATAATAAATGCGTTTGCCATTGAACCCTGGACTCAACCCAGAGGTCCGCTGGCTAAAACTCGGTTTGTGTTTTTGATAATTTTCCATAATATAAGCTACTGTGAGTGCGGAAACGCAATTCCGCGTTTGGTTTTGTATAAATCCAGTCTGAGTGTCCCATAAAACACAGAGACAAGGAATTGGATACAATCTGGAAAGAACATTGCAAGAAACTACCATTAATCAGTTAAATGAATAACTCGTTTAACACACTGCTAGTTTATAACGACAACGTCCACCATAAAGCTCAGCGAATCTTCAATTTCAGATCGAATCGAATCCCAAATGAAATCAGACATAGTATTCCAAATCGATTCGAATCTTAAAGTTTTTCAAGCTGCAGATATTGCGCCAAGTACACACGTAGAATTTCATTGAGTATTATATCAATCCTTTACCCAACAAATCGGCCATATCCGCCCGCGTAATATGCAAATTCAGCAGCTGAAAAAATATTATTTTTCAAAACATTTCAACAAAACCATATCATGTGACCCCTCTTTGGAACGAGCTCATCGAGCTCGTTCCAATGAGGGGTCACGTGATATGTTTTTTTGAATGTCTTTGAAAAAATTTAAAAAATGATATTTAAAATAATAAAGGGTTCGATTTGTGGACGTCAATAACAGAAAAAAGAAAATATTCCATAAATGGACACAAAGTGGCGCGTGAAGCAAAACCGTTTTGGACTCTTCTGTCACTAGTTGTCCCGAACAGGACACTGGGTGATAGACAATTCCCAGATGAGGCACCCTGAGGGATTTTGAGAACATTTTGAGAATTCTAAAATCCCCTAATGGGCGCCACTTGAATCCAATCATCAGCACGAGTTCGAACTTTGAAGCTTCGGATAGCCCTAGTCATACCGTATATCAATTAGTCACCGTACCATCTCCACGCAATACCTTGATATACGTATTAAAAGTATAAACCACGCGACAGGAAAAGATATTCTTAAGCTATCAGCCCGAAATTCCTACTGAACACCAATCGTTATTGCTTGATATGTGATTGATATACCATCAACCAGTAATGTGATATCACACATCAATGAGCTCTGTTAAACAAGGTTGAATTTGTTTAAATTCTTAGGTGCATTATGGGAAAATTTGCTTCTTGAACATTGGATACTTTGACATCATTGTGCACACAGTGTAATGGTGTGGTTTGTTCATGACGTGTCTAACCTTTCTACATAAAACAAGGTGACAAATGCCTTTTATATAAATATTTTGACACCAATCAAAATAGTACATCACACGGCATATATCACCTTCGGGACAGCTCTTCACTTCACTGGAACTCCACGGGCTCTTTCCAGTAGGTGGCACAGGCTAAATTTGAAACAATAATACGAAAAAAGCGGCTCGCCTGCGTGCTTTCCATCTACCACGAGGTTACTTGACTTTTTAGTGTGCCTCTCGGGCCTTTTGTTCCCACAATATTAAAATAAGCATAAATGTTTGTACACAATGGATACAATGGATACACAGCACATGCAACGTGTACATTCATCTGAGTATGTAGGGACCACTATCTGTGAATCAGTTTGTGGATATCTTCCAAATGGCGACGCCACGCTTCTACAACCGGGTTTCCCTACTGAAGGGTATAAAGTGTAAAAATATGGAATTCTGGATAATTTTTGTTCTCAACGTCATTGGGAGAAGATATACAAAAATCTGAGCACTTGCGGATATTGTTGAACGATTTTTCGGATGCATCCACTGGATGTACAGTTAAAACTAGAAGTCCTGTCATGAAATGTGCGCTTATCCAGGCTTAATTGCGCGTAGGAATTGCGCGCAAATGCCATATCGAATGGCATCCAAAGCACGGCAGATTCTCCTGGTTACTCATAGCAAACACAGGCAATGTTTCTGCCAATGGACCTCCGGGTTCCCCGGAGGTCCATTGGCCGAAACATTGCTTGTGCACAGGCCATATGTGCAGAATTTGATAGCCTTACTATGGTCCTAACGCGGAGATTAACGTCGTGCTATTTGCGCGCATTTCCTGACAGGACTTCTAGTTTTTACTGTAGGTAGGAGAACTATCATTATCACTGCAAATCTTTTAAATCAATGGGTTCCCTAGCAGACATATGTTTTCGGGTCATACTCTGCTAAGAAACCTTAACAGTGTAACTGTTCCAGACGGGTTCATCGACTTATCCAGACGAACGAAATACCTTTTGACGTAAACAAAAGTGACACTGCTACTATTAACAGGGACATAACGATCCAATGACAAATGACCTTAGATCGATGAACAAAAAAACTTGAAAATCTGTTTTCTGTGTGATGCCGAACAACAAGTTGATGGATAACTGAAGCAGTACACGGCGATCAGGTATCATATTTTTCAAGCTGTGGTGACAGCATCATTGAAGAGAGAATAACACAAAATGCGCCGAGGTGAGACAGCTTACGACAAAAAGACACTATACTAAGACTACTGACATTTACTGGAATATCTGGGAGCGCGGTGGCTCTCTGGTTTATGGAATTGGACTTCAAACCAAAAGGTCCACGATTGGATCCCCTCCAGTGGCAACTGCGTTGTGTCCTTGGGCAAGGCACTTAATCTCAACTGCCGACGTGGGGTACGGTGGTGCTGTGTACTAATGCGTACTGCACGTAGATGGTGCACTTGTCTTTAGCCAATGCTAACCCTGTTTGTGTAGAGTTAGTAGGTTGGCGAGTCTGACAGTTGCTCGTCGTTGTACGGTGGTTTTCTGGCTTCCTCCAGTGGTAAAACTGTCCGACACGACGAGATGCCCCTGGCTGTCGAAAGTGTCGTTAAGCCCCAATAAATAAATAAATAACTGGAATACCTTCAGAAAAGCCTGTTTTAATAAGATGCGATTTTCTCTCGCCGGTGATCGAGCACGTCCTGGTCAAAACCCGGCAGGAAACACAAAAATGTTCGTGACACGAAATATTCAGTTACTGATTGGTCGTCAAATGCAACGGAACTAGCAATTAACGGTGAGGTAAACAGTTCGAGGTGTCATCAGTCAGAATTGAGGATACCATACGTTCAAGTGACATTTCTCCTGAATGGGGCAACGACAGACATCGATCTGTATATCACCATAGATGAGAACAGAACAATCTAGGTTTCCCATGTGAGATTAGAATGCATTTTTAAAATGAAATACATGTTGATAAACATATCTTGACAACTGGTAATTTTTTTTATCAATTGGAGCACTGTGATCGCAAAGGCGGATAGAGAATTTCGATCGTGTCGCGACTAGATCGTGATCAGATGGAATTTTTTTATCCACTTAACTCACTGCAATAGAATTAATTCATAGCTTATATCAGTGCCAAAAATGAAATACAGGTTCATTGAACATGAGAGTGACCGCTATGGCACAATGGCCACGGCATTGGACTTCAACCCGAAAGGTACACGGCTCGATCCCCACAGAGTTAACTGCGTTGTGTCCTTGGGCAAGGCAGTTAATCCAATTAATATTCAGTACGCCTTAGTACCTAGCACCACCGTGCCCACGTGGGGCACGGTGGTGCTAGGTACTAAGGCGTATTGAATATCGATGGTTCACTTGGCTTCAAACAATGGTAACCGGTGCAGAGCTAGTACTTTGGGGAGTCTGACAGTTACTCTTCCCTGCTCGGTGATTCTCTCCAGGTATGCCGGCTTCCTTCACCTACAAAACTGTCCTGCCTGATGCGCCCTTGGCTGTCGAAAGTGTCGTTAAAACCTCAATAAAAAAGTTGTACATGATGAGATGCTCTTTTGGTGCGGTGTTGTTTTTTTTGCGTGCTTCATACCGCAGTATTTTATTTTTTATTATATATTACTCCTTTGTCAACTCTAGTTGTGTACTGTGGAACTTACTTTTTCTTGGGAAGCGCGGTGGTTCGGTGGTTACGGCATTGTCCGCGGTTCGATCCCCGCCAGGGGTAGCTGCGTTGTGACCTTGGGTAAGGCACTTAATCACGATCGCCACGTGGGTTGACTGTGGTGGCGCTATGTGCTAAGGATTACGGCACGACGTTGACTCACTTGTCTTCAACAATGCTAATCCAGCTCGTGTGGAGTTAGAACGTTGGGGAGTCTGACAGTTGCTCGCAGTTGCTCGGTGGTCCACTCCGGGTACTCCGGCTTCCTCCACTTGTAAAACCTCACTACACGAGGTGATCCTGGCTGTCGAAAGCGTCGTTAAATCCCAATAAATAAATAAATTAGGAAATCGCGACCCACTGGTGTAAGTGTGTGGTTATCTGATCGGGAAAATGAGCGCTGTTGGTGATCTATTTACTGTACGCCACAAACACTGTCAAAATGAAAAATTACAAATATTTAAAAAAATACCAATAACGGTATATGTTCCCGGAAATATCAGCAATGTAAATAACTGTTGGAGCAGGCCAGTCTATAAGGTGGCGTCCCCCCCCCCCCCTCCGACTTTCAGGTTCAGATATATGTATATATTTCTTCTTCCTGTGCTGTAAACACACATGTTTTAATTATACAATTAGCCTTAGGTGATTCACAATGGGATAATTCTTTGACATATTACAAGTTAGGATAAGATGTCTCCGTATTATCATCGGTCAATTAATCTAGCAGTAACTGCCATTTACAAATTAATTCCAATCATCACGGCTGTCAAGTATATTATTTCTCTAGATACGCTTAATAGGATACGCATTGGCACTCGGTGATTTTATTTGTAGAAATGTCGCGAGCCATTTTGAGGCATCTTGAAATATTGTTATTTGATATCCCAGGATAAGATATAAAGTGTGGAGAACAAGCTAGTTCGGAGAGTTCGGGGAGACTTGGGTTTCGGCCGTTTAGGAGACACCATAATAGGGTCTCGTGAGAGTGGAATTGCTGGACAATCCACGGAACTCTGCTCTACGCCGCTGTTCTCAGAATAGGTGAACCTAGGGGCCACAGGCCCGAATTCACAGAATAGATTACGAACCTAAGTAAAGGCTTAGTTTAGATGTCGTTAGCAAAGATCGACTCGCACCTGCCTCATAGTATAGGCTATTGTACTGCGGTGTTAACCTTTGGATCGCTGAGATTGATCGCGTAGTTGCCTGCTTTATCATCAGAGTGTTGTGAATATCGACTCAAAAGTCGACCAGTGACATTTGCGCAAGCACGAAAGCGCATTTTGAAGTTGTAAGTTCTGTCATGACCTGTCTGAATTCCATTAGGTACAGGAACATTCGCGGAGAGTTCTATCAAAGGAGACATGTATAAGGTGACGTAGACTTGCTGAACTGGCCGACCGAGTGGATGAACCGAATCCGAATCAGAGCTATGTTGTCACAACGTAATTAACATTGCTAGTCGGGATCCCCCTGCAGTCAGGGCTGCAGACACGCACTGACGTGAAAGTTAAGGCTCTATAAAGCTCCTGATGCGAGCCAGCGACAGTGACATTTCAAAAGTATACTATCGCGCCAGTGCATGGCTATAAATGAACTGAAATTGATGAGAAACTACATAACCCATGTGATAAATATTTCTGTCATGTTAATTTGTCAAATGTGTTAAATATATCAGTTTACTTTAATCAGTGTTTCCTTTACGCAGCCTGAAGTGATTAGGAATAACACCGAACGAAGAACGAACCTATTTCAAGTTCACATGGCAGGTAAGAAAATCATAGTGTGGTCCTAACTCGGCTATGCGATCCGAGTTTGGCTCGTGACCGGATTTCGACCCTCCTTGTTGGCTCGAACCCCAATATTTTGAACGGCGATGCCAAACAACCCCATGTCACCCACCCCACGCGGATAAAGGTGTTTTACAATAACAAATTGGAATGTTTTGTAGAATGTTTCAATCACAACCCTCCATTTTTCTGGTAAACATTGCATGTATGGAAACTGGCTATCAGTACGACTTACTCAACAGAATATATTTTATCTAATATTGTTATACAGATGGACAATTCGTCTCATTGCGGAGAACACGTAACAACATATAAATATTACATGACAACCCAGAGGCAGCATTTACCGAACATCTGATGCAGCATCGTCATTCATCTTACTATAAGGCCACAGTGATGTCATCAATGACATTATCAATGGCATCATCAGCGACGTCATCAACGCCGTAACCTACAAAATCATCAGATGGCATCATCAATAACGTTATTAATAACGTTACTGGTGTCGACTTCAGTGGTAACACCAGTGGTAACATCAACACAGTACCGCCAATGATATGATCGGTTAATATACTGACGATGCCACCATCAGCCTTAGCGATGACGTAAATACTCATAACTGTCTTGGTTGCGCCACTAGGGATGCAATTAATCACGTGACGGGTTAAGTCAAACCCGAGGTGTGGGCTGCAGGTGTGGGATATGGTCCCTTTTCGGAATTAATCCACTGCTTATGTTTGTTTATATACGGATACAGGTTCTTCACAGTGAAACAAACTGCTTCTGTGTTCAACACACACGGGCTAGAAGTTCCTTTTTTTGAACGGATGGTCTGTATTGCAGACTTTCAAATCTCCAGTGTTTACTGTGCAAATATGTGCGTGTATGTGTGTGGGGGATATACAGCTGGAACTATTGATAACGCATACCTGGATTCAATGTGATTATTCATCAGAATGTTATAATAATTTTGATTTATTTGAGCATCTAGGGTGTGTTGGTAGTAGTTGTAGAACATATACCCGGTCGAGAAAGATCTGGAGGACCCCAGTTGGTAACCTCGGAAGTAAAGTAACAGTCAGGTGGACCAATTATGTCATGTGGCGTTGTCATGGTAGCCTACCTGGGCGGCCCTGTTGTGGCTTCACTGTCTTATAAGGAGGATTTGGAGAGAATTCTAGGACGTTACCGAGGATTTAGGGAAACTTCGAACCAGGAAAAGAACTCCCATTTAATTGAACAGCCACTACGAACAATTCCTACTTTATTATTAGCCTTAAAGGCTCGTGGCAACCACGTGCCATCGAAGACGGCAGTCTGGATAGGAAAAAAACCGAAGATTTTTTGAGGTTTTGGGGACGTTGTCGGGTTGTTTGTCATAATTAGATTTACTCATATTCAATAAAACATATCCTCCTACTTCACACCACGTATCACCATGACAATGGCGTCACATCAAGAACATGGGCTACCATGATCATCCCACGTGACGTAACAGAGTCATCCGCCGGAGTTCTCCAAATCTTGCACGTCCGGGCGCAAGACAAACTATTGTTGACATATTCTGCGAAGTTATGCCACTCGCGTTTTTAACTTTTGTGAGTCTTAATGGATTAGTTGTCAAAAGCTCCCAATTTTCAAGTACTGTTATTAAATAAGTATTTTCTTTGAAATTCCTCTACCACAATTTAAGGCGATTTGTACTCCACACACCTATTCTCATCAATGAAATCTTGACAGGTTTACTTAATCCTCCATCACTGCAAATACCGTGGAAAATAACTTTAATGTCTACTATTGTTTGTTGACAATAGGTATTGTCCTGTGCAACACTGTCGGAAAATAATCCCGCACAACCCCTTTTATTTAGTACGCCACACTCAACATTTTCTTCATTGGCTTATCTTCGCATATCGTCCAGTGAGTGGAACAAAGCGCAATGCTAAAGCACTGTAAATATCGCATTTTTCCACTGAAGGGACGATATAATATATGAGATTCTGGTACAAGATATGAGTAATTTCTTTGCTTCAGTGTATTGTGGACTGTCAATGAGCAAACACAAATAAACTGTAGTGAAATAAATCCACGAGGATAAAATATGCTTCAGACTATATGTTGCACGTTCGAAAACGTTGATTTTATGAACTCTAAAATCAGTGGGTCAACAATTTACCCAAATCAACTGAGTGTAGTGAATATGAACCCAGTTTGGTTCATATTCACCCAGTCAAGTCGATTTGGTTCAAGTGGATTAATATCCACTCAATCCAGTCGATTTGTGTTAATGTTTAACCCAACTGAGTTTAGAGTGTGGTCCAGTTTTGTGATCACAAAAGCAGACGGAGAATTTCGACAGGATCACGACTGGGTCACGATGTGGTGAATGTTGTTTTCCCTTTTTTTGCGTACAGATTCTGACAGATTTGCAGAATCCCATCCATCAAAACAGAAAAGCGGAAACTCTATCAGTTGGGTTAAAAATGAATCCAAATCAATTGTGCTGAGTGAATATAAATGGGTTCATATTTACTCAGTCTAATCGATTTGGGTTGATATTTAACCCAACTGAATTTAGAGTGTATTGTCGTTTGTTTATCTTGTATCGGTCAATATTTTATATATGAAATCTCTACCCAATGGCATGTAAGTGTGTAGACCAGAGCATAATACTACAGAACTTTTACAATTGTATTTTGTAGTATTGTATTTCCTAATAATAACTTTAAAATGGGTCGAACTGAAGTATTAGCATTTTCAAAGATGTGACAATTTGCCAGTTGGCAAATTGCCATATCTTTTAAAATGCTAATGATTAATTTTAATCAGTTATACTCTCGATCGCGATTTAAACGAGAAGAAACGCCACTTTTGCGATCACAGTACTGGGTGACCACTTCCAATGCAGCTGCAACGATAACCTCTCAGCCCTGAGTAATTATTATGTTAATGTAACGATGGAAGGAGGGATGAATCCTAAACGTAGTGTACTCCGGAACAGGACCATCGGCTGCAATGAACTGTGAACCACCTGCGATAGACTGTAACAGACTGAGGGAGAAGCTAGGGAGCTGAGCTGGAACTTACGACCCCTATTAGAGAAAGCGACCGATTTACCACGGTACTAAGAGATCCGGAGCAACCAGGCTGGTGAGTAAATTACCTTTATACTCCGACCGTTACACTACTCCCCATTCTTTTTTGGGATTCACCCACCCGTGAATCGCTCCCTAAGTTCCCTAAGTTAGTAAGTCCCCCCTCAGAGCGATCAACACAACGTCAACATTGTCACCAACTGCTGACAGCTGGTCTCGTCACAAAAGATCGAGGGAGAAGTGCGGGAGCCGAGGCGCGAACCTTCTACCCCTATCATAGAAATAGACTGATTTACCACGCGACTATGAAATCCGGACCAACAAGCTTGGTTGGTAAATACTTCGACCGCTATTGAACTATGATTCTAGTTCCAGACACTCTCATCTTAAGCCTGTTATGAATGTATGTTCGCTTGAATAAATCGTCAGTCTGTAGAGGACAGGGATATGAATAACGAGAAGGTCAAACATTAAAACCGTCATCTAAAAGTACTATAATGTACTTATTATTCTTTACTATAAAATTAAAACAGTACTTCTAAAAGTACTATACAGTTAAAACTAGAAGTCCTGGCATTAACGGTGCGCTTATCTAGGCTTAATTGCGCGTAGGAGTTGCGCGCAATTGCCATATCGAATGGCATCCAAGGCACGACAGGTTCTCCTGGTTCCTCATAGCAAACACAGACAATGTTTCTGCCAATGAACCTCCGGGTGACCCTGAGGTCCATTGGCTGAAACATTGCTTGTGCACAGGCCATATAAAAAAAATTTGAAGGACTTACTATAGTCATAACGCGTAGATCAACGCGCAGATCGACGTACTATTTGTGCGCATTCCATGACAGGACTTCTGGTTTTAACTGTAACTATGAGTGCGTGTGCGTGTTGCGTGTTGCGTGGTTCGTGTGCGTGTGCATGTGTGTGTGTGTGTGGGGGGGGGGGGGTGGGGTGAGTGTGTGTGGGAGAACATAAATGACAGCACACAGGTAACATCCACCCTGCAAATGAATTATCTTAGATTTTAGATAGAGATCCGAAGCTAACATAGACTTTTCAGAGATGGTCGAGGCAGAGTTAATATTTTTCGATAATGTTTTCGGTTCGTTGACCGTCGGTACAACCTTAAAATCTAAATCAATATATTTCTTTGAAACAATAACAATAATTAAGGAACCAGGTCCTATTATTTTTGAGAATTACTTTCGATTTTCGCGATTGTCATATTCTTGTAATGCGTGCTTTCACACAAAGGATATGTAAAACATGAGTGAATTGTTGCATAATTAAAATTGTGATTTCGTCAAATAAATGATAATTTTTGTTTCAAAAGCATGGACATGGGCCACCCCACAATCACCCTGCTTGTTTCTTGCATTAAGATACCTTCTTCAATGTCGGCAAATCCCTATTAATTTCACAGAGCGCATTCAGGTCATATATCACCCTTCAACAGAATCGGATACGATAAACAGAACACTTCAGGAGAATAACCTAATATTTGTTTAACAGATTGTGACTCTGCACATAACTGCAACGTATCAAAGGACAGAACCGATGGAATTTGTCGATTGCTCCATCCCATTCCGCTTCAGTATGCATATAGACATTGATAAAGGCCGAAGTCACTTGGCGGCAGTCACTGATCTCTGTACAGCTGGATTGAGATCGCGGTGACTCAGTTGTAAATAGAAGAAGCGCGGTGGCTCAATGGTAGACTGTTGGACTTCTATGCTGGAGGTCCCGAGTTCGATCCCCGTCCGGAACGACCTGCGTTGTGTCCTTGGGCAAGGCACTTCATCCCGGTGGCCTGTATAGAGGCACGATGACGCCGTGTACTAAGGCGTACTGCACGTCGATGGTGCACATGTCTTCAACCACTGTAACCCTGCTTGAGCGAAGCTTGAACAGAGTTAGAATGTTGAGGGGCTGGCAGTTGCTTGTCGATGTCCAGTGGTTCTCTCCGGGTACTCAGGCTTCCTCCACCCGTAAAACTGTCACGGCCAATGTGCATGAGTATGTGACCTTAAAGACCAATAAATAAATGAATAAATAGTCCAAACTTCAATACTTATCAACGGTAACTGACCCTCTGCACTCTGATGTCAAAATGGCAAAGTTGAGCAGCAAATATTTCCCATAATGCAGTTTGATATTTAACCAAATATATTTTATTGAACAGATCTCAGTGCGCTCTGTCAAACAAGATATAATTGGTTAAATTCCTAGTTAAACAAGAGAAAAACAGAGTGAATGGAGAAAATTATATCGCGCTAACAGTGTGCGAGGGGTTAATTTCCAATTGCTCGCGCTAGTGCATGGTGGTGCTGTGTACTTAGGCGTACTGCATGTCTATAGTTCACTTTCCATCAACCAATGCTAACCCTGTTTGTACAAAGCTAGTACGTTGGTAGAGTCATTCAGTTGCTCGCCGCCACTCAGTTGTTCTCGCCGCCAGGTACCCCGGCTTCGTCCAATCGTAAAACTGCCCTACACGAGATAATGCTGGATGTCGGAAGTGTCGTTAAACTCCGATATATAACCCTTTACACAACGTGACGGCCAAAACCGGCCAGCGCTATTTACAAAAAAAATAGCCATTCAGTTTTCATTATTTTTTTCATTTTTTGTCTCAAAAACATAGCTTATGACCCCTCATTGAAACGAGCTCGTTGAGCTCGTTCCAATGAGGGGTCATAAGCTATGTTTTTGAGACAAAAAATGAAAATATTTAGTTATTCAAGAATTTTGTTTGCAAGTGTCGTCTGCTTTTCATGTTAGGTAAAGGGTTAAAGAAATAAATACATAAAACTGGATTGTTGGAACGCTCGTTGGTCACATACAGGAAAATATCTCACCCCCAGCATCTCGGGGGTGGGGATGGGGAGTGTTGCCATAAATAGAACATATTCAACAACAAAAACGTAGTTCTCGAAAGTTTTTAATTTTTCAACACGCCGCAGTCGCCGAGTGCTATTCAAAGAAACATACTATGATGTCTGCGAAAAAGGAATTTGTTGACTTTGTTCACAATTTTCTCGAAGATGCGAATTGAATATTTGCAACACATTTTAACTATTACTGACAGAAACAAGTAAGGGTATATGGAAAGTTGAAACCGTCTTAGTAGTTTGCATGATAGGCTTCCGTTTGATGTTTGATGATGTCATGGCATCATGTGGAAGAGTTCTTACAAGCTGTGTAAAGCAGAACAATCAATATTTTACGAACTAAATATTTTTAAGAGGCATGTCATTGTCAAGCTGGTGAAGGCTTTGCGCTCATTTGCCCCTACAACGCTCAATTTTCTGCGAGCAGTAAATGCTCTCTTCACTGCGTATTCCGAGAGCGTCGAAAGCCAGTTTCTTGCGTGACGTATGGGAGTATTGATATCACCCTCCTCGGTCGGTGTTCTTCACAGACAGAATATAAAGTCGATCAATTTCACCGCCCAATAGCGTACGCAGTGAGCGCCAACTTATTTTAATATGGTCTACAGGTAACGCTCTGGAGGAATTGCCAATGCTTTTGGATAACGTCAACCGACTCTGATCGCACGTCTCGAGTGACTTGTTTTCGTAGTAAAATATTGTGTGGCATTAAGCATATAAAAACATGATTAACACTGAAAGTTAAGTTCAAAATTCTTAACAGAGGTAAGAATATTGAACTTAACATTCAGCTTTGACAGAAACATGTAGGTAAGTTACCTAATTTGTGCTATTTCTGGTTACTCTCAGTACAACAGTCCGGACTTTCCCGAGAGTTCAAAATTGTTACCAAATGTTTGCCAATATTCTTAATGATATCTGTTTTATACTAAAATATTCCATTGTCTATTGCATTTTAATATAGGGAGTGATTCTTTTGGTCTCTTCTGCCCGCATTTGAACCTGCATCCTAGGCTCTACATCCAGACATTCAAAGAGAAAGATATCGTGAAAAAACAGCAATCTTGGAAATGGCTCACCTCAAGTAAACTAAGGCGGACCAATAATTGTTCCCCTGTGGTCATTTAAGTCGAGCCAGTTAGTCTGCCCTGCCTTGAAAATGTCAAGCCTGTTTCTACGTGCACCCTTTGGGTTGCTCCTTGGAAATATAGGTTTGTCAGACCGAGCATTCACTGGCCTGTAATTTACCTTTACAAAGTAGGACGAGTTATGAACCTGGGTCGGAAAAGAACAGACCCCAAGTTTGATAGGGCTATTCAAATGGACTGACTTTCAATTCGTTCCAAAATGCTATTCCTATCTGGACTGACGGCTTTTTGAAACTTAATCGACCTTTCTTGATCCCTCTGTAGACAAATTACGATAATAGCCATGATGGTATTTTAATTACAGCTTGGTGGTATTTAGGGAAACTTGACGGAGTTTATTTCACTTCAATACTCAAACTTTAACACTCACACTGCCGAATGCGACTAAAATATTTATAACGATTATCTGTATACTCGGGAATGCGCAGTTCAAACCTACCATCTGATTAATTGTTGGAAAGGGCTCAGAGAGCCCTTTCCAATAATTAGTCAGATGCTAGAGTTTGATGTTTGTCATAAACCTTATTAAACTTCCTGGCAAACAGGCGTACATAGTGATCCTCCACATACGGATAAAGTGGGCGTGGCAGTGAAAGGGTTCAAACCGATTAGACCCAATTTAACATCCTCTTTAGCAAGGTTTCGTTGTGGTGCGCATGTTATGTGAATTCGGCAATCAAATTACAATAAAGACTAGAATTTCCAGCGTGTAGTCGAATTCTAATGCACAAAAAGAGAAATTGGTTTGGGATTTCCTTATATAAATCTTCACGTTGGACGCGTTGGGTCCTTGGGCAGTACACTTTATACCGGTTGCCTGCATGGGGGTACGATGACGCCGTGTACTAGGGCGTACGGCACGATGATGGTGCACATGTCTTCAACCGCTGTAACCCTGCTTGAGCGGAGCTTGAACAGAGTTAGAATGTCGAGGGGCTGGCAATTGCTCGCGAATACTCGGTGGTTCTCTCCGGGTACTCCGGCTTCCCCCACCTGTAAAACTGTCATGGTCACATTAGCCATTGTGTATAATTACGTGACCTTACAACACCAATAAATAAATATTAACGTTGGAGCTTACAACGTCAGGAGAAGGATTTGATGGGTTAATGTAAAATTTGAACACATACTGCTGGGCCAAGCTAACCACAAATTCGCTGGCATCGAATCGAATTTGGCAAAGGGTTCGAAACCGATCTTACGACTGTCTTGCTGGTGATGTCCATCACCAATCTTAATCCAGGATCAATATGCGTATCCGTGCAAAAATTGCAGAATGGATTCGTCTGACGCACCTTCATTAATATTAGAACCGAGGCACTGACGCACTGACATTCAAATTATTCGAAGCGATCGCCTGGAATGTATCACTAGTTGAATTAGTGCTGAATTGTTGATTTTCGACGGAGCGTTCAGCCTCTTCGAGTAAAGATACTCATGGGGAAAGTTCGATCAGTAACAATTGTTTTTGAATTATCATAAAATGTGTCCCAAGATCGAGCTTTGTCGCTGCTGGAAAAAATAAATTCACGCCGCGTATTCAATCGAAACTCAAGGAGTGTCTCCCGAATCCGTGCATGAACGTATGTCTCGCCGGAACGAACCCGCATGTTTCACTTTTGTTGGGGTGGTTCTTTTCCTGTAGGAGCTAATAACTGTAAGTAAGCGCCAATGTCATCAGTCTGTTCATTGGACTTTGTCTACTGTGGTTAAGGTGCCCTCACGTTTCCCTCGGGACTTTCTCCATCCTGTCTGCCATTAGCTCCGGATAACTGCGCCCTAGCCCTTAAAATTTCCATCTCCGCGCCCTTTCAGCCTCCTTACGCGCCCTTTCAGGCCTTTCGCGCACAACCTGAATCTACTTCTCTCGCTCCGCAGCTCGTAGTGCTGCCCAGCCCCCCCCCCCCCCTTTCATACTCTAGCTCAGCTTCTCTCTCTCCCTTTTCACGCTCTAGCGTAGCTTCTTTTTCAGCTCTTTCTCGCTCTAACGCAGCCTCTCTGTCAGCTCTTTCTCGATCCACCTGTATTTCTTCCTCACGTTCGGCTGCCCGCCAGGCAGCCTACTCGAGCTTCAACGTAACCTGCCGCTCTAACTCTGCAGATATTTCTTTCGCCACACGCTTTTGTTCATCTCTCACAAATGTTTTCAATTCACTACCCGTGAAGCCCAACCGCTCTCCCATACTAATCAATTGTTCCAAGCTTGGGGTATCCATTACTGAGATTTATCACTAAAAATTTCAAACACACAAAAAAAAATATATTTTGACTTAAGGATTAATTATTGCCTATCCCACACTACGTCCTATTATTACGCGAGAATTTCCACCGTTATTTCAAATTCGCCGGTCGAATTTAAGAGCTAATCTTACCAACAATTAACCCCTGCACAACTTATGAAAAATATTAATATTTCAATGCGGCAATCTGCATGAACATTATAAGTGAAGCATGTATTAAAATTGTCATTGAGTGAGCCTGTTGATTTTGAACTTTTCAATTGCTACCTTTTAGGAAGATCCTGGTGTTAGCCTCACCAGATGTCGGAAACCGAGCTTTGTCACTGCTGGAAGAAATAGATTCGCGCCACGTATTCAGTCGAAACTCAAGGAGTGTCGCCTGAATCGGTGCGTGTGGGTATGTCTCGCCGTAACGAACCCGCCCGTTTCACTTTTGTTGGGGTGGTTCTTATCATGAAGGGGTTAATAACTTTTCCTCGAAAAACATAAATCAACGGGGGTTCACTGAAAACAACAATTTTAATACAATAATATAAAAATAAATATGATAATTTGTGACTTACATGGAATCCAAAAGAATAAGAAAACAAAACGTCAATCACCCCCTACCCACACAGTTTTTGTGTCACTTGCGGGTCCGCATTCGCTGTTGTCGCTGGTTTTTCCCCCTTTTCGCTGGTATTTTATCCTTGGTCGCCTCTTCACTTCACTCCTTTCACTGCCGTCGCACGGCCATGAACGTATTGTCACTTTATCGGGACGCCTTTCCCCCAGCAAGTGACTGGATGTCACTTTACCATGCTTTTCACACAAGCAGTCGCCACCAATGGGGTTAAATTCTCCCTTATGCTTGTCTTAGAATAATAATGTTCATACAGGCAAAGCCTACTCTGCCTACGTATGGCTTGCCTTCTAAAACAGGTAATGCCGTTTACCTAAATGCAAATTAGCTCCCTGAGCTCGTACTTCGTGTTTCTGATCCTATTCTCGTGCATGGCCGCCGAATTGGCCCGCGACTGCTTCTATTCTAAATATGAGCTCTGTGGCTCCCTACGTCACAACGTGCCTATACTTTCGGACCGATGCGGCACCTCCTCTAACCTATAGCACGGGGCATCCCCATCTCTCGCAACGACCCACAGCCTTACACACTTTCAGACTGGAATTGGGTGGAATGATTTTTTTCGAGAAATGATTTTTATTTCCATAGCCAGAACATTTATTCTCATTTTAATAGCTTCTCTTGAACTCGGCCGCTTAGATCCATCTTAATTTAATATTCGCTTTAAAGTTCCTTTGAAAGACTCGAATTTTGGCATCCCCGTGACATTCGATGATAGCATAGATGCGTAATAAGGGTGTGTGTCCTGAACATGTGTGATGCACTGTTTTCCAACAATTACATATTACCTGGCCATAATTACCCAGATTATGACTACAGGAGAATACTCCTTTGATCAGTTATCAGATAGCCCATTTGGCGTTCAACAAATGCGCCATAATTAAATTTCACGCTTTATTACCACCGCTCGAATTATTGCTGGTCTTTTTAAATGACAAATCGGTTTTCGGGGTCCCTCATATACCTGTCTTTACGTTTTATGTTTACCCATTCAGAAAGATTAACGAAAATATTTACACTTTTAAACAAGAAAATCGCAACTTTTAGCTATCACCTTGACAGTCTGCAGTACCATTATTTGCCAAACATGCATGTCGATTGTTTTCTCGGACAGACGGGAGGCTAATTACGTCCACAAAAAGTGATCCAAATATGTGTTCTGTTGAGAACATCGAGCCCTGTTAGTGAACATAATCAGCCTGCGGATATATTCGGCTGTGAGGACCAAATCGGTCGAAACGGACGTTTCATGTATAGTTTTCTTGCAGAACTGTAAACCACAAACCAAAGGTCGAGTTTTAATCTTACAAGAATTCAATATAGGATAAGTACAAAATTTCTATCAGCACTCAGGCATTGCTTGCAGGCGAAAAAAATCCGGACTGACTCAGACTGATTTGGGAACACACCACTCTCACTGGCCGTTCACGCTAAAAACTAAAGTGTTAAAACTACACTTGAAGTGCTGTATTTAACACTTACTAAGTGCTGAACTAGCACTTTGTTCAAGTGTAGATATCCAAGAACTTGACAGATATTACAATAATACCACTTGACAAGTGTAATATCGCGACACTTAAAAGGAAACAACGCAGATGACGCGGATCAGGCTCGAACTCTCGAGCCTGATCCGCGTCATCTGTGTTGTGTCCTTTTAATTATGTACCCACCAAGCGCAAATCAAATTATGGACGATTCTGGAAGAACCACCATTGCTAGACACATGGGAAGTGCATCCATTCAAGTTTCAGATGTCTGACCATTGTAATGTCCAAATGCTTAAAGCATTGCACTTTGAGTGTTAACATCAAACCCTAAGAGTTAGAATGTGTCTAACACCTTGAAAGTGTCAGTTTTAACACTTTAGTTTTTAGTGTGTTGTCGCTCCGATTTTCAGAATTTGTTTGTACAAGAGTACACTCTCTGTGTTACTTTGACGTGGTCTTAGAGATGCCTGATTCATCATATCTTATCGACACAAGATGAAGGACGTACTCACCTGTGTACTTATAATGTCGTTTTGAAAATGAAAATTGGAAGTGAAGAGCCTGCCTTTGAGAAATGTCACTCTTTTATTCAATAATTCTAAGTGAATTTGAGAGCAACTAAAGGAAAGTAAACGAGTCGGGTATTGCCAATTAGACTTGAACACTAACACAATTACGTCTTCAGAGAATGTGGGAGGAATATGGATAATATCAAATGGCTTCTTCTTCTCATTTCATGAGCCGCTTATTCGATTAGCATGAATAATATCCATAAAGTTTGATAAAACATCAGCATCACCACATTATATGATGATCTATAGAGACTGTCGTGTAACCCATTGCATTCAGTATTGTCAAAATAAAATACAAGTCCACAGAATATGGTGAGGCTCATGCTAGGTTCAGAGTGTGGTCAGTGTTTATGCTGGCTTAATTTTTATTGGTGTCTAGTGCAAATTTTGTTCGATGAATGTTTTTAGTGCCAAATGAAAAGTTTTAATGCCGAATGGAATCTGATTGTAAATGATAAAAAATTAACCGTGTATCGTCCTTTGAGATCAACAAGGCACCACCTGCAATGCTAAAGCATTGCAGGTGGCGCCTTGTTGCACTCAAAGAACGAATATTTAATTTAGTATTACATGGCTCTTTTAAATATTTATTTCCATAAAATCCTCAAATATAAAAAAATAGAAAATAAAAAAGTAAAAGGGCTATTATTATTAAAGTTTACAAAATAATTTCACAGGCGGGCAATATTTCCACGGACGCAATAACATTAGATTCCAAACACTAATATTTATTTATTTATGTTTAAGGTCCCATACTTATGTACAATGGCTAATCGTGACCGTGACAGTTGGAGGAAGCCGGAGTACCCGGAGAGAACCACCGAGCATCGACGAACAACTGTCAGTTCATCAACATTCTAACTCTGTTCAAGCAGGGTTACAGCGGTTGAAGACATGTGCTCCGTCGACGTGCCGTACGCCTTAGTACACGGCGTCATCGTGTCCCCATGTAGACAACAGGGATAAAGTGCCTCGCCCAAGGCCACAATGCGGGTTGTCCCGGGCGGGGATCGAACTAGCATAGAAGTCCCACAGTCTAGCAGTGAGCAACCGCGCCCTCTCCAAACGCTAATTAAAGGAGTAATGATCACAAATTTCATTAGTTGGAAAATAAAATCCCCAAAAATGACAAAAATGTTATTGTGATATTATTAGGATAATAAATATCTAAAACTAATAAATAAACAAATAAATAAATAAATAAATAAATTACTAGTAGCAAATAATTTATTATCTCCCAGAAGGCTTATCAAAAAATATTATAAGCAAGACAAAAAAGACTAAGTAACAAATATGTGTTTTGATAAGAATTAGATTAAATGAACTATTAATTCAGTTGACCGATAACAAAGAGCCAAGATTATGACTGTGACATATGGATAACTTAACATGCGTGAATTCTGTCTCACCTGTGACGTCAGACAGCAATTGTATCGAAAAGGACGCAACGAAATAACAAAACACCAAGGCTTTTCAGAAACACAAAATTTTTTCATATTCTGGGATCCAATTTTGGTGCCAAATGCTGTATTTTGTGGCAAACATTTTGTTAGTGTAACTGTCATAATTGGCATCATTATTTAATCCCAAACCCAGCACACTGACGTCAAAATACCAAAGCTGCAGATTTTCCCATAATGCAGCTTAGAATAAACCAATTCAGTCGTCTTTGACAGAGTTTAATGATAAAGCTGGGCGGTTTTTCGGTTTTCTGATAGGACACAATGAAATAACAAAACACAAAGCCTTTTCAGAAACACAAAAAAGTATATTTTCGTATTCGGGGGGCCCAATTTTGGTGCCAAATGCTGTTTTTACGGCAAGCATTGTGTTGGTGTAACTGTCATAATTGGCATCATTATTTAATCCCAAACCTGCACACTGATGTCAAAGTACCGAAGCTACAGATTTTCCCATAATGCAGCTTAGAATAAACCAATTCAGTCGTCTTTGACAGAGTTTAATGATAAAGCTGAGCGGTTTTTCGGTTTTCCAGCCCGGGTCCGGTTTTGCGGCAATCCGAAAACGGAACCACAAGACCCAGCAAAAACTTCATATTTCCGGCAAAAGGGTGAATACGTCGTGTTCGCATTGTCCCACTTTCTCCCTTATTGACATGACGAATCTAACAACAAGAATACAACATCGATTAGATAAACGGTTCTGTTTCAAGAGGCGTAGCAACTGATCCCCTATGACTCGTAAGAATGATCAAACGGAAGTGAGGCTGGAGATATTTACAGGCGGGGCTTTTTGTGGTGAGGAGTGTCAAAGAAACTATTGCGTTTTTTTCCACGTTACCGACTTAACTGGTAGACAGTGGCGGCGACAAGAGTCGAGGGCCCAAATTGCAACAAGGCGTGTCGCGTTCAAACGGTCTGAAACATACTGCTTACGAGTATTCAAGGAATGCCAAAATCGAGAGCGCGCAACGCATCTTTTTGGAATGCAGCCCACTTTCATTTTCGATTTGAGTGTAGTTCGGTGCTTTGTGCACGCACTTTACAACAGCGTTCTTCCGTTAAAATGTCGCCATGTACGACGTTTTCTATAACTGATAGACCTCACCAATAAGTTTGAAAAGGATAAAACTAATTAAAAATTAATATAATTGTCTGAGAATGCTCCAGAGAACACCATTTACAACGTAAGTTTTAAAAATGTTCTCAACTTCGGGAGGGGAACCCACCCCAGCTGCGCAGCGGGCAATACCCAACTGTACCCCTCACTTCTGTAACTCTGGCGCCGCCACTGCTGGTAGAGTGCTAAATTATTTGTGGTCCTTAAAATTTCTTTGAGCATCTTTGCCTTGTTACAATTTATGGCCAGGCAGGCACCGAGGTTTTTTCCTGAAACCGAACCGAATTTGAAAAATCAAAACCTACCCGTTCTACTTAATGAAACAAGACAGGAACTGTTGGATTCCTGGTTCCATTGTGGGAAACATTTCAGTGTGCACTAGGGGCGAGGGGTGTAACAGCACCATAGGTGTGGATCATCACTAAACTGTTTTTTTGCGAAATTTCTGCACAATATGTATCTTTCCAAATTGTGCATTTTTCTCAAGGCATATGTGTGTTAATCCAAACATAGCTTTGCGTATGGTATGCATACCATGCCACTAAAGCACATGAGACACCATTAATGTCTACTGACGGAAAAAGGAAACGCAAGTTCAGTTTTGGTAATATAATTTCTTTTTATCCGCAGACCAAATGTACTAAAATTTGACACATAACTACCTCAGTTTGTCTAAAGAGTATTTGATTAAAATTCAGTCCACCATGGCCACGTGCGACGCTGCATGCTTTCTACAGATTTTTCGACAAAGCGTACATCCGGCGCACTCTCACATGCTATGGGCTTGAAAACTACACCCAATCGAAGTTTTGAACAGTACATATCGATTGCACAACATTTCATTCCAACTCGATTGAAAAGCAAAATGCCGCGCATGTCCGAAGTTGATAGGGGTAGGGCTATTGCTCTAATTAAGCCGGACCAATCGCAACGTCTCGTCACTCAGCAATTTGGGGTCCATGAGTCACGGATAGATCATTTCGTTGGGCATCTCGATTAGCGGACAGTCTCAGGAGCGGACGTCGGCGCGTTACGTCGCGACGTCAAGATAGAGGAATTCGGCTCTCACACTCCAGTAACGAACTTCAGATGGAGACGGCGAGTCAGATTGTAGGCACTTATGGACGCCAAGTGTGTCCAAGTACAGTAATGAAATGGTTGCGGGAGTTCAATTTTAGGCCAAAACGTCCCTACAGTGGTCTGCAAATTACACCCAGGCAACGTCAACGTCGATTGCAATGGCTGCGGGCACATGTACCAAATCGGTTTCACGTGGCCCACTGGAGACGTGTGTTATTCACTGACGAGTCTCGGTTCACGCCTTACAAGTCATATGGGAGACAACGTTGCTATCGACATCGGGTTGAGTGATATTCTGACGCGTGCGTTAGGGAAAACGACAAATTCGGGGGAGGGTCTGTTATGGTTTTGGGGAGGGGGATTTCTCAAGGCGTGAAAACACCTCTCGAGGTCATCCAATGCAATCTTACAGCCGTAAGATATTGGGATCAGGTCATCAAGCCTCACGCCCCTCCACTTACCCATGCGCCTAACCTTTACGTTGCAGAAGCATAATGCGAGGTCGCATGTTACTGGGGTTTGCCTTGACTTCCTCAACCAAAACAATGTGTCAGTTCTTGATTGGACTCCCTCCAGTCCAGATTTGTCTCCGATCGAGCATTTGTGATACGACGAATTGCAGGAGGGTCGGGAAGCGTGTCAACGTCCCAAACAACGTCGCTCGGCCCACGCAGGCACTTCTTCCGGGGTGGAATAATATCCCATAAAGGACCTTAAACAACTTGATGGGGTCAACTGTAAGGAGAGTTAGAGCAGCGACTGAAGTCCGCAGTGGGCACACCCGCTATTGAGTTTGATCAGGAAATGGCGTAGGATACCCACGCTTGAACGTTATCCATGCAAACGCTGTCTGTGTTAAGATAACAAAAATTCATCAATATTTAATCAGAAATGAAGAAATAACATAAAAATCCAAACATTGAAAAAACATTTTTCTCGACTTTAAAGTCTGCGGAAGAGACAAATCAAACGAAAGAATCGTTGGTCACATCTTAAGAGGAAAAGTCTGTGAACCCCACTAATTTCGAATATGATTGAAATAACGAGTTGGTAAAGATAATACTTGCCTAAGCTCACTCTCCTCTCTCTCTCTCTCTCTCTCTCTCTCTCTCGTGCTCACACTTTGTTTCTCTGTCTGTCTGTCTGTCTGTCCGTCCGTCCGTCCGTCCGTCCGTCCGTCCGTCCGTCCGTCCGTCCGTCCGTCCGTCGTCTGTCTGTCTGTCTGTCTGTTTGTCTCTCGTTCTCACACTGTCTACCTGTGTATCCCCCTCCGTGTCTCCCCATTCTCTGTCTCGTCTCTCTCTCTCTCTCTCTCTCTCTCTCTCTCTCTCTCTCTCTCTCTCTCACACACACACACACACAAACTGTCTCTTTGTCGTTCTCTCATTCTCACACTCTGCCTATCTTCATATCTCTCTGTGTGTCTCTCTCTCAGTTTCTATCTCTGTCTTTCTTTACCTCCCCCTTCTCTCTGTCTCTTTCAGCAATTTCTGGAAAAGGTTGGAGCAGCACGTGTCTCATATACTCCTCCGTCCCCTACGTTCCTACATGTACATTTAAAAATATTATACTTTTCAGACAATTCACTCAATGGAGTTTCACACATTTGCTTTATATTGTTCACATAACTTATGCTGATGTCAATGACCCACTACTTGAAAAAACATGTGTTACAGTACTCCTCAAAGTTGAATTTTCTGATGCGCAGGGGTAACAACAACAACCAACGCTTCAGAAGCGCCATGAATCGCAATTGCTGTTGCACGTCTCTATTTCGAAGGTCAGAAATATGTTTTATTTTATTTAATTATTTCAGGGTGATGCAAGATGTCGTAATCGGAGTTCATCTAGATGATATATATACATTATCATGACCGTGTGCATGTATGTCCTGTAATTTGTATCAGATTCGAGGTCGTGTTTACAATCAGATCGCAACGAGCCCGTCAGGGCGAGTTGTGATCCGATTGTAAACACGACCGAGAATCTGATACAAATTACAGGACATGCATTTGGTCATGATAATACATTTATCTAACAATCCCGTTACATAAAGCCTGTTTTTCCATTTTTCCGTTTAAATTGGGTTGGAATTAGTCAAAATTTTGAATTTCATATTTTAATGCGTAATAACAATGCATTTTATATTATTTGTCATAGCGCGGTGTTTACCGGAAGTTGAATCTATATGATACGGAATCAGAATGAGTCGTCAATATGATACGGAATCGGAACACATTTTGTGAAACGCACTGTTTCTCGTGGTTTTCAAGCCAAAATCTATGTGATTGTTACATAAAAAAGTGTTCTATCGGTTATATTGTACTTTCGATTTGACCAGAGGATGTTATTTTTGTTCACGAAAATATTCGCCCGCTTGTTATCGCAAAAGCTGAAATATTTTTCGATGAATACGTCGAATCACGGGAATTACACCGTTAAACGTCTGAAAATTGAACATGACAACAGAAGGACCATTATAATCGGCTGGAAGACAGATTTGATAACCAGTCGAGTGTCTTGTTTTCGTGTTGTGTAACCTAATTTCGCCCAGTCACTGAGATATCGCATGCCGTTCTCAGTCGTCATCCGATAATTATAAATATTCATATTATACACCACAAATGCCTGCTTTTAACCCTTTACCCAACGCAGACGATATCAAAATTTATTATTTTAAATATAATTTTTTTTAAATTTTCAAAAAATTTCAACAAAACCATATCATGTGACCCCTCGTTGGAACGAGCTCGACGAGCTCGTTCCAACGAGGGGTCACATGATATGTTTTTTGTTAAAATTTTTTGAAAAATAATATTTTTTCAACTGCTGAATTTGCATATTACGCGGCGGATGCGGCCAATTCGTTGTGTAAAGGGTTAAAACAGAAATGCAAGTTAATTGTGTTGAAAACATTACGTTTGAAATACAAACTTAGCTCTTAGATTTCATTTACCGTGATGAGGGCATATTTGACACGAATTGTTATTGGTAATTAGACAGTTCTTCAATTCCACAGTACTTTGTCATTTTATGTAGAAATGTGTCATGTTATACACCAAAAGTTACCATAATAAAAGAAGAATGCACGTTAAGTGTAGAAATGTTGAATCTATTACTTTTGATAAATAGATTTAGCTGCAAGATTTTCATCAGTGTGTTTAAAATTGGCGACATTGTGTTAGTTATACATCATACATGTATGATGTACAGTACGTGGAGAGTGGATTGTAACTAAATCATCCGCGGAGTGGAGTTATCACTGGAACTATAACTTTCAGATTTTGTATATACTAACTAAAAAGACAAGCAATATTTCAGCCAATGGACCTCCGGGTTAAACCCGGGGGTCCATTGGCTGAAACTTTGCTTGTGTTTGCTATGCTTTGCAACAAATTTGCAATGATTGCTTGGGTGGAATCTCCATTCTGCGGGTGATTTAGTGATAATACACTCTCCTCGTACTGTATGTATTTACAATTTACAAAGCAAATCACAATCAATCAGAATAAGATGAACACTGTTTTATGTACAGTATGACCATTGAGCATTGATTAAGTTCCACACATGGGTTTTTTGTATTCATACAGGCTTTGGAATCCATCGTAGAACATGGATTATTATTATTTATTGGTGTTTAAGGTCACATATTTATGCACAATGGCTAATCATGACCGTGACGGTTTTATGGGTGGAGTAAGCCGGAGAACCCGGAGAGAACCACCGAGTAACGGCGAGCAACTGTCAGCTCCCCAACATACTAACTCCACACAAGCAGGGTTAGCATTGGTTGAAGACAAGTGCACCATCGACGTGCAGTATGCCTCAGTGCACAGCGTCACCGTGCCCCCACGTGGGCAATGGAGATGAAGTGTCTTGCCAAGGACACAACGCGGTTGCCGCAGGTGGGATTCGAACCGAGGACCTCTCGGCTTGCAGCCTGCACCTCTACCTACTGAGCCTCCGCGCTCCCTCGTAGAACATGGAACTCAAATACAAAATGTCCATTAATGAAGCACAGGTATAACAATTTATACACTCCCCCTCCCCGGATGAACTAATTTAACTTCGCACACCCTAATTACCCCCCCCCCACCCACCCACGCACACACCTATTTTTCTTTTTGCCTTTCCATATAATGAGACTTTTAAAAAAAAAAATTGAATTCACAAATGTTTTTCTGCTGGAATCAATATTTTTGAAATACATGTATTTTTTTTTTAAATATCTATTTTATGACTGTAATCTAAAACATTTTTGAAGACAACATTTTAGGAAGTGGAGGTACAGATACATATAACATGACAAGTGTATCTTTCCCACCTGGGACTTCAAGGACAAGAAATATTTTTTTCTCAAACCAATGTTTCTGAATGGTTTTCCTCAATCTAATCCAAGACTTATATCGGATATATCTGGGGAAAAGATCTGTGTGTGTATGTTAATCCCCTCCCTCACCTGACACGACAAGGTCAAGAATTTTTCTTTTATACAAAAATCAATTTTTTTGGAGGCTGTTTCGCATAACAATCCCATTGCAAGACTCATAAGTCCAATATTTTTTAAAAACAATTTCATGAGTGGGGAGATAAGGTGACCTGTGTGTGTACCCCTACATGACACTTGAAGGACAAGATAATTTTTTGGCACAAATCAGTGTTTCCGAAGAGTCATCCCCATTATAATCTAATTTTAAGACTCACAAATTGGAAATATTTAGGAGAGAATAATTTTTAGAGGCTGTGGGGGGATAATCTATCCTGTGTATACTTCCCCACCCCTACTGACACTTCACAGACAAAAAAAAATACATTTGCAATTATTGCTTGGGTGGAATTTCCACTCTACGGGTGATTTAGTGATAATACACCCTCCACGTACAGTTGAAACTGGAAGTCCTGTCATGAAATGCGCACAAATAGCACGTCGATCTGCGCGTTATTCTACGCGTTATGACCACAATAATGCTATCAAATTCTATACATAGGGCCTGTGCACAAGCAATGTTTCAGCCAATCAACCTCTGGGTAACCAGGAGGTCCATTGGCAGAAACATTGCCTGTATTTGCTCTGAGTAACCAGGAGAACCTGCCGTGCTTTGGATGCCACTCGATATGGCAACTGCGCGCAATTCCTACGCGCAATTAAGCCTAGATAAGCGCACAGTTCAAGACAGGACTTCTAGTTTTAACTGTATTGTACTTAGATTTGTTACACCCAACTTCAAGTCCTGATACCCATGGCAATGAGTGGTTGACTTAATTGTATGTACCAGTATCTGTATTGACAATGGTACTAACTGCTTTCAAACAATCTATTCCTGATATATACAGTTTAATGAAACCTGAACATGATTGGGGACTGGGTTCTAAGCTAACACTTACTTTGGTTTGTGTTACACCCAACTTCAAGTCCTGAAACTCATGGCAATGATGGTTGACTTTATTGTATGTACCATTCAATTTGTTCATTCTCCCAAACAGAGAAACATTTTAGCATCTGTCCCATACTTTGGTGTGAGTACACAGGTTGCAGCGTACCTATAGGCACTTTCCTAAACTTTACTGCCCAAATTGTAACTTGGATACTTGAAACGTAAGTGGCACAAGATTCTGCCATGTCGGTCAATTCATTTGTATTTAATTATGTGTTGGTTGGGTAATTTGGCAAAAACACCCAGGAGGAGGAGGGAGGGGGGTGTAGTGGAGGGTCACACATCCTACATTGTAGTGTGGGGGTAGGGGTGCAACTATTGTTTAAAAGTGGTTTAAAAGTAATTACATGTAGCGCCATTGTTAGTACATTACAGTCATTTACAGACATATGCTACTAAGTCAATCATCATTTTCAACTTAATGCCAAGATTATGAGGACTTGAAAGTGGGTGTAACACAAACCAAAGTAGGTGTAAGCTTAGAACCCAGCCCCCAATCATGTTAAAGTTTCCCTGAACTGCATACATGTATATCTGTTAATCAAATGTCTTAAGCTTAATTCTAAATAAATTTTAACATAAAATAAATTATCAGCAAGGCTTAAAACAAGTGGTGGGACAAGGACAATGACCAGCACCAAACTTACTTTGACCTACACTCTTTCAAATCCATAGAACTTTTTGACCAATGCAATATTCTGCTAAATTTTAGAATCTGAGTTTAAAAACACTGGTAATTCGGTATAAACTTATATGTCAATTTACAATGTGTAAAGCAATATGTTGAAAATGACCTGCACCAAATTAAAATGACCTGTACAAACTACTTGAGGCAGGACATTTTGATCTGAACTGGAAAAAAAATATTTTGAGCTTTGATTATAAATTTTTTCAGTAAAATAATTGATTTAATTTTAGAAATAATTTTAAATATTCATCCATACATACCCGTCATTTTAAATACATCCATTGGTTGAGTTACGGGACAAAGATGGGCTGGGAGTTAATAGTAAAAAGAAGGGAAATGTTAATTAATCACATACACATTCCAACTCTGGTAATTGGTAAAAGAGAGTGAAGGATATACATGCAACAGATAGAAAAGGTGTTATTCCCAGTGGCCCTACCGACTCTAGTTGGTTCAGCACTTTCTTTAATACATGTAATTCTTGAATGAATGAATGGATGAATGAATGAACTGTTCACTCAACAAATCTGAAAGTTACATCAGTAATAAATACAAAGTGATATTGCTGTTGCTTTTATATCATTTTTGATAAGATAGAACATTATTAAATGAAATATTAATATCAACATTATAGTGGTAAGAAAAAAAATTGTTGAAGGGAGATGATAGAAGTGTAAACTTATATGTAAAAATCCCCCGGGGAGTATATTTAAATTGCTTTACAGTACACTTATTCCTCCCGGGTTTTATCTTTTATCGCTTAACTGGTAGAGTGTTGGAAGCCCATATTTGGGCTTTATTCTAAAGCGCCGGTACCACTGCTTGAAAGCTCACATTCAGTGGATGTGCTTTGCATTATCTTTGAAGTGATATTATTTAGTCTATGGGGGTTTGCCTTGTTACAATTTATGGGAGAGTGCCCGCACTCTCCCATAAATTGTAACAAGGCAAAGACCTGTGTTGAAGTTTTGATGGCCAAAAATAATTTAGCATTCTACCAATTAAGATAAGAAGTAGTATCGCATCAATTTATGTCACAATGGGGTAAAGGATGCTGACAAAAATTCTTTACATATGTACATATATGTTTATTGTTTTCTTACTATTTCTTATAAGAATGTGTTTTTTTATATTGGTATATGTATTGAATAAATTTGATTGTCTTGACACTGTTGATTTCTTGTTTTATTAAAACCATGACATTGTCTTGCCTAAATGTATTTGTTTAACATTTTCACTTTGCATAATTTTTTGAACACAAGTATTGTTCAATTTGTTGCAAATGTTTAGTTCGTATTGTAGTGAATTCCATTATCCATAACTCAACTCCTGCATTACTCGTGCAGAGTATTTTTTTATTTATAATGTTTTTCTAAGTCTGCTGCAAGCCTAGAGGTCCTCGGTTCGAATCCCACATGCAGCAATTGCGTGTGTGTCCTTAAGCAAGACACTTCACCCCCATTGTCGACATGGGGGCACAGTGGCATATTGTAAGTCGATGGTGCAATAGTCTTTAACCAATGCTAACCCTGCTTGTGTGGAGTTAGTAATATTGGGAAGTCTGACAGTTGCTTGGTGGTTCTGCCCGGGTACTCAGGCTTTCTCCACTCGTTAAAGTGTCTGATTCAAGGGGGCCCTGACTGTCAAAGCTGTCAATAAACTCCAATAAATAAATATTTTATACGTTTTCTGTTATTTATCATGGGACAAAGTGATCATCCCACTTAGGATAATCTACTTGGGATGAATATTCCTGGGGTGGATTGGTTTTGGGACGACTCGTCCCAGAAGGATTGGTTGGACAAGTAAAATAGTATAAATCAGTCACTCACTCACAAGCTTGTTTTGTAATAAATTATTGGGGGACAGTCCTTGGCTGGAATTCACCACTATATTGTTACAAAACAAACTGCATAAACAAATAAAACTGCGACAAAACGTCAAATAACTAACTCAGTAACTGTATGAGTTGTCAGTGTTACAAATATTGGTGATCCAAGAACACCTCTTGTCAGATTTAAAATATGTCTAAAAAGGAGTTATTAGATAATTTTATACTACAAAGTTAATTATGAGAACATCTCCATACTCAAAAGGCAGGTGTCACTGAAGAATGTCCAAGTGAATCGCTTAATTCCATACGTGTGTTTCAGTAACTTGAATAAGGGCATATCGGACTCAAGTCGTTACCGGTAAGTAGCCTTTGTTTCACGCGACAAAATTTTGTAATACCCCGTGAAAATGATTCGCGTTTTGCGCCAAACGCGTCTGTAATAAAAACAGAGTGGAGGTGAAGTAGAGAATATCCGAAGTAAAAAGTGATCTTTGCGGACGAGTTCCCCCTTTTCATTGTTTGCATGTCCGGCCGTCATCCAACGTTTTGACAATTGCTTCAACTCGAGACATTTCTTTTCAAAGCTTTTATTCATCTTTTGTGTAAATTAGTTTTTTTAAACACGTGAACACCTATAGCATTCCCACATAATGGGACACAACCAACAATTGGGTGGCATTATTGAGGAAACAATCGTTTTATCAATATTTTGAATACTGAGCTTTCTGCTATTGTGCGTGCGTTGTTAAGCGTAAACAAAATCAATCTGCGTTTCTAACCAGTAGTACACTCGCGCCATCTATCGGTAGTCTGTAATCGCGGTACTTTCCATTTACACCCTGGTCCTATTTTCTTTTCAGTGTATGCAGATAACTTGAAGTTCGAGATAGAATAATAAGCCATGTGTTCAAGTGAAGTCATATTAATACCCCTGCTCCACTGAATATACGTGAGTCAGCACATTTGGTTGATTGAACTAAGTTACCAATCTCGCTGTCAGTATTTCATAAATTTTAACAACCTGTCCCATGCTGTGACACATCGCGGCTATGCAGCTCGGTGTCACCCAACGCAAGGGACAGGCTGTTCAAACTAATGAAATACCTGTCGCTCGATTGGTAACTATTACAGAATCTTCAGTTCGATGGCTGGAATTTCAATCGAGGTACTTATAGCACCGTTAGGTTTTGTACTGGCTAATTTGTTCACGACGCAAATTTACTGTAACGCATCCTCGTGGTTGCGTCGATTGCGCCCGATTGAGATAACTTTTATTGGACTGGGGATTGTAGCAAAGCACCGTTGTGACGTTAAGTTGTGTATTCCAAATATTGACCAGTATGGTGCCGCAACCGGATTGCGTAATGATATGTAGGGTAAATAACTTTTTTTCAGTGAGGGTGAGAGACAGACATTTCCTGCATACGGCGATGCTTTCTTGTTCGCAAGTTCCTGTCGGAAATTCCATGACCTTTATCATTGTAATAAAGTAGTTTGTAGTATCACACAACATTGAGCATTTGTTAAATGAAATTGATCTCCAAAAGAGGCAATATCATTCATTCTTAACACAACTATGATAGAGTATGGGGGACAGGACTCAACGCCCCGAGTTTGAGTTGTTTTTCAAGCATTTCATTCAAGACCTTACTTTAACAGATGCGATAGGACCAATCATACGCGTTCATGCATAACGTTCTGATACGAAGACTGGAATTCACGGATGGAATATGTAGCACATTTCTAAATCTATGTATTGTATCGGATAAGTTTGAATACATCCTATAGTTAAAACTAGAAGTCCTGTCATTAAATGCGCACAAATAGCACATCGATCTGCGCGCTAATCTACGCGTTATGGCCATAGTAAGGCTATCCAATTCTGTATATATGGCAAGTGCACAAGCAATGTTTCAGCCAATGGACCTCCGGGTAACCCGGAGGTCCATTGGCAGAAACATTGCCTGTGTTCGCAATGAAAAATCAGGAGAACCTTCGGTGCTTTGGATGCCATTCGATATGGCAATTGCGCGCAATTCCTACGCGCAATTAAGCCTAGATAAGCGCGCAGTTCGTGACAGGACTTCTAGTTTTAACTGTATAACCATTTATTTCCCTTGAATGAATGGAATCGACACTTGATTTGACAGAATCTTTAATGACGTTATCAAAATCACCATAGACATTTGTTTATTAAACAATTTACTCCTGCGGTAAAAGGGTTGAACCCAGAAAGAACTAATTTCCTGTTCAACACTCCAGTAAGTCTGATTTTTGTGTTTTTGGTCGGTCTCTTGTATTTTTGTTATGAGGATTTGCTCTCTGCACAATATTTGACATTTGACCACCTGATACAATTTGTAAATCCTGATTTCCTTTTTATCATTTTTGACAATTGGATATCCGGAGAAAAATCAATTTTCCAACTCCTGGAAGCCATATTGACCGCCATCGCAGGATATTTTGATTGCCCTCGTGTATTTTCATCTCGTGTTCCTTTGGAAATCTTATATTGATCAAATATCGACGTTTTCGACGAAATTTGAAGTTACAGCTTGATTATCTTCGTTTTAAGTTAGATTTAGTCAATTTTAGCAGCCGAATTGGACGCCATTTTGAAAACTCGCTGTAAAACATTTTCACCAAAGCGGATTTTAGCGGATTTTGAATATATTAATTAGGGATTAATCCCGAATCCATAGATGCCAAATTTAACATGGTACTAATTTTTTCTGGGTTTGCCTAATTTTTCAGCTCTCATCTCCAGTCTAATTGTGATGGAGATTCGTCACAGCAGTAGTTTTATGATTACGCCGCGTAGTTCCGTCAATTGTGTCAATATATCGATGTTTTCGAGGTGCATTAAATGCTTAGTGATTGGAATATCTATCATTGAAGACGAAGGAATATCGGTGTATCTTTGAAAGTAAAATGACATCAAATTACTGCAGAGTTAGTCCGAGAGCAAATACGAAAAGTGGAATAACATAACAGCCTCGAATTCCAAACAGAACTAGATTGGTGGCCTGAATGCCATTACAACATGAACAATCGATGTCATGCAGGATACCAGGCTAGTTGAGCTGCAACCTTTATAGTGGCACGTGCTTGCTTGAAGGTGTGTGATCAATCGAGTTTCTATTGCACTACCATACAGGTTCGTGATCACAGGAATCATGGTGTGTTGAAGGCAGGCGAAAAAGAAAATCAGGCAGCGTTATTATGATCGCAAGAAATTAAGTGACATAAAGATTGTTGAGTTTCACGTCTGTTCGATATCGTTGTTTGTATCCACGTAGTGACCGCATCTTTTATGGCTTAACGTAAAACTCTAACATAAACATGTTCTGGTCGTGTTGGAGACATGTAATGACTCGCATCTTCGACAAAATAGCAAATACCACTTGTTTTACGAGGAGAGTGTAATATATGGCCCGTTCAGCAGATTGACCAATTCTATAGCAAACACTGCGTTCAAAGTGGGTATGCAAATATGGAACTATTTGAAGATTAACTTACTTGCTACTCGTGCTAGAAACCAAAAACGGAATGCGTGGAATTATTCTAAACGTGTATTTTGTTCACATTGTTTACTATGACACCACACGCTAAGAATGAATGCATTGCACAAACAGGAATCTACGACAAGGATAGAGATTACCCGCTATAACCCAATGAGTTCTGTAGTAGATACATGCTTGTGTCGTGGAACTACATAATAACGAACAATTCTCAGTTGTAGGTATCACAGTACTAAATATTTTACCATAGACGGCCATGCTAACAATTATGTAAAAAGAATGATCGCATCACTTAAAATTAGATATTCAAATACCTATACAAAGCACAAACCTTCATACAACTTTCTCTGGAAAGAAAACGGATGATCATGCAGCAAATGAGACAACAAAAATCAACAAGAAGTGAAGTATCGTACGTGAACCCAAATTTTCTGGGATTTTCCAACATAAATACATAAATAGTTAACGCATGTTTTAGGCCCTAAAAATACTGTAAGCTCCTCTTCCATTGATCAGAGGCGATTACGTACGCTCTGATTGGAATTTCTCAACATCAAACATTGGCGCCTTGTCTGTTTAACTTTCTTCGTCACCGATACACAATTTAACTGTAAACAATGAATTCAAAAGAATCAGAAATATTAAAAACTCACGTGGTGTTCACCACTTTAGTGAATCATGAATGTGACTTCAATCAATAATATTTCCACAAGTTTAGTATTATTACTCCTCGACCTCACTGAGTCTCCGCCTCAAGTTCAAAATAAAATTGTTTCACTCCGCTTAATTCTGACAACTGACTTCGATCAAGAAACATGAATTTATATTCCATTATACCACTTATCACACAAGCATTAATAATGAATTGTCACATGAACAGCATGATCCAGCTGTAAACACTGACATTTGGTGATATAGAAACTCCCAAAGCGACTGCACTTGTAACAAGTCATTTTCGAATTTGGTGATCTGGAAACTCCTAAAGAGACGTGATTCGTTCGAAATGTCGTCACTAAAAGCATGTTTTTGGATTCGACTACATTGTTACAAGATTGATGGCATGTTGCAGTTAGCGCTTAACAATGAAAGCTATTTTTTGTTCGGCATAATAAAATAATTAGAACGGTCGATATAACCTGCTTTTGTGTGATTTCTGAAATAAAACCTGAAGCAGCGAAGACAGGCTGCCAAAACAAGACACACTAATTCTGGTGTAAATTTCAGTAACATTCGTTTAATCCACAAAGATACAGCTCATTACAAGACTACCTCAAATATAATTTTTTCAACGGTCAGTGCCAGACCTATGAGGAACAAAGTACCTGATTTGAACTTTGGATTACTTAATACAAGATCTGTTTCTGGGAAGGAACATGGTCTAAAGGACATCATACTAGATAACAACCGAGGCCTGGCATTCTTTAGGAGTGCAGGAGTGCTGCACGCCTAGAAAAAATTGAGGAGGGCTAATTTTTGCACCCCTTGATTTTCTGGAATGCCAGACCTGTTTGGGACTGCCTTTAAAATCTATTACCATTTGTCCCCTGAGTTCCAATGTGTTCTCTGTGCCTACTGGCATAGAGAACACATTGAAACTCAGGGGACCATATGTCAATGCTGCATTGATTCGCAATAATTCATGAACCATTCTGTGTCGAATTTCGATACATTTTGAGTGTAGAAGACAGTCACATAAGAATTGAATGCAACATTTTGAATAATGAGAAGATGTGTGTGCCAATATATCCACTATGTACTTGAATGTAGTACAAGTTTTCAGTCACAATATTAACACCTTGAAGTGAATATGACCAAAATAGCATACAAGTTTTTGCATTTAAAATTTCAGGTGCAATTGCTCTCCCAAGCAATCAGAGGAGGGCAAATGTTTTGCACTCCTTGATTTTCTAGATTGCCAGGCCTGATAATCTCAGTGTTTTGTCTCTAACAGAGTTTTACGTTAAGCCATAAAAGGTACGGTCATTACGTGGATACAAACAGCGATATCGGACGGACATGAAACTCAACAATCTTTATGTCACTTAATTTCTTGCGATCATCATAACGCCGCCTGATTTTCTTTTTTCGCCTGCCTTCAGCACACCATGATTCCTGTGATCACGGAATCTGCATGACAATGCAATAGAAAATCGATTGATCATATATCTTTAAGCAAGCACGCACCGCTATAAAGGCTGCAATTTAACTAGGCCGGTACCATACATGACATCGATTGTTTGTGGTGCAATGGTATTCAGGCCACCGATCTAGTTCTGATTGGAATTCGAGGCTGTTATAGGCCATGGGTTTACCCACTTTTCGAGTTTGCTCTCAGACTAACGCTGCAGTAGTTTGATGTCATTTTACTTCCAAAGATATACCGATATTCCTTCGTATTCAATGATAGAAAGTTCAATCACTAAGCATCTAATTCACCTCGCAAAAACAATCGGTGGAACTTAGCGGCGTAATCATAAAACTACTGCTGTGACGAATCTCCATAACAATTAGACTGGCGATGAGAGCTGAAAATTTAGGCAAACCCAGAAAAAATTAGTACCATGTTAAATTTGGCATCGATGGATGCGGGATTAATCCCTAATTAACATGTGTTTGATCAGTTACACCTCAGATGATCTCAATTCCATCAGCAAAACAACGAACCATGTTAAACACAGGCCCACAGCAGCTAGTGTTTTCAAAACCTTGAAAAAAGAAAGGATACTGAAACCAGAGTTTTGTCATCACATCAACAGATCACAAAATGTATAAACCAAACAGAAACTGTCAAATTTCTGTTTGGCGAAGCTGCTTCTGGTTATATTTCCGAAATCACACAAACCCAGGTACTATTGACCGATAGAACATGAGTAGTATGTCATGTACCCGGACGGGCCTTATTGGCCGGACCCCGGTGCCGGACCCCGGAAGTGACGTCATGTCACGTGACGTAGTGGCGCCATGTTGTGTTGTCATGGTAACGGGCGTGAGCGGCCATGTTGTGACGTCATCTCCATAGTGATACGTGGTGTGAGTGCGCATGCGCAGCGCGTGTTGTTAGGGTGATACGTGTTTCCGTCGTCCATTTTGTATACTGGAGGCCGCCATCTTGGTTTCTATGGTAACACGTGATTGCTATGTTACCTAAGGCCTACAATAGGATAGGGGTATGTTCGGTGGGTATGTTCGATTGAATCAGAGTAAATCTGATTACCACAAACAACCCGACAATCCCCCAAATCACCAAAATCCACCCAAAATCACCGAAATTGACTTTATTTCCCCAATTGATCGGCTTAGCACGTAGTGCTATAGTACCAAGAGGGTATCGGGGGTGCATTCGACTGAAGTGGAGTAATGTTCTGGCTTAGAATTCTCCCAGAATCCCTTTTTGGATCTCTATCCCATGACGTTTTTCCCCTATTAAGAATAGCACGCAGTGCTATAGGACAAATTTACCCAGAATTCTCTGCTTCTATCTATATATGCAATAGTTTACGTCTATCTGGCCATGTTCCTTTGTTCTAGAGTATACACCAGTAGCGTAGAAGAGCCTATTATTTGGAACAGTTTACCGTTTTATTGCTATATTTAGCAATTTCTGGTCTATTCTTGTTAGTTTTGACCCTTTTCCGTGTACTCTTGTTGTTTCATTTATCTAACTAACCAATCAGATTGCTTGATTCCCCATAATGCAGGGTTATCTCCCTTGTGTATAACAAAAGCCTATATCCAATGGCAATATCCCCAGGCACCCCAATTTTAGCACCCCTTTTTGAAAAACATATGACCTTCGGCACCCCTTTTTGTCATATGTGCTTATGTGAAAAAGCACAATGTGACACAATGTGACCTAGCACAAAGGCACATGCTTTATGTGCCGATATGTGCTTATGTGAAAAAGCACAATGTGACACAATGTGCCCTATCACATAGGCACATACGGGTATTTGAGGATACCTTTGGCCTGGTATTGTATTATTTGACGATACCTATCAAGGATACATACTGGAGAATCCCTTTTTTGTCATATGTGCTTATGTGAAAAGGCACAATGTGACACAATGTGACCTAGCACAAAGGCACATGCTTTATGTGCCGATATGTGCTTATGTGAAAAAGCACAATGTGACACAATGTGCCCTATCACATAGGCACATACGGGTATTTGAGGATACCTTTGGCCTAGTATTGTATTATTTGAGGATACCTATCTAGGATACCTTCTGGAGAATCCCTTTTTGTCATATGTGCTTATGTGAAAAAGCACAATGTGACACAATGTGACCTATCACATAAGCACATGCTTTATGTGCCGATATGTGCTTATGTGAAAAGGCACAATGTGACACAATGTGCCCTATCACATAGGCACATACGACCAAAATGGGATTCCATAGCCACAGGCGTTTTCGAAAAAGGGATTCCACAAATGGGATTCCAAAAAGGGATTCCACAAATGGGATTCCGTTTCCATCTTGTCGCCAAAGCTCCACCGCCACTACTGGTCTATGGTCTATCTGTCCTATCATTAGGTTCAACAACAGTCTTGTTCCACTGCGGCCTTGTACCAGTACTATTGGCTGAACTACCATCAATTACTTCCTAGCTATACCTTCGCTGAAGCTTTCAAAATGTTCCATCTGATTTCCCCTGTATACATATAAGGCATTCCGTAAGTGGCCCCGTCCGTAAAATTTGGATTCCGTGTTTTAACATCGATACTCGAGGGTATTCCCATTCCCTATTGGAAGAATTCAGTTCAATGGGTTGTAGTTCATTCAGTTAAAATTCATTAAGTTTAAAAATTTATTCATTTCAAAGGGTGTTAACATTGGGATATGGTTCAAAAATAGAATTCATTCAGTTGAAGGGGGTTAATTATATATACATTCATTAGGGTTGTAGTTCATTCAAACAGTTCAAGAGGGTTAATTATATATACCTTCATTGGGGTTATAGTTCAGAACTTTGTTCAATTTGTTATGTTCACTTCGATCTCGGTTGTGTTGGATCTTTGTTCACTTTGTTTTGATCATTTCGATCTTAGTTCTGTTGGATCTTTGTTCACTTTGTTCTGTTAAGTCTGTCAAACTTGTTCGATCAATCCAACTAGTTTGACATTCTTTCACTTTGTTATGTTTACTTCGATCTTGGTTATGTTGGATCTGTACCTTTATTGTTTTGTAGTGGATGGTTGTCTCTGTTCAGAGTCTTGTAGTCATTGAGTGTTACCAAACCCTTTCCATACCCTCGAGTATCGATGTTAAAACACGGAATCCAAATTTTACGGACTGGGCCACTTACGGAATGCCTTATATGTATACAGGGGAAATCAGATGGAACATTTTGAAAGCTTCAGCGAAGGTATAGCTAGGAAGTAATTGATGGTAGTTTAGCCAATAGTACTGGTACAAGGCCGCATTGGAACAAGACTTTTGTTGAACCTAATGATAGGACAGATAGACCATAGACCAGTAGTGGCGGTGGAGCTTTGGCGACAAGATGGAAACGGAATCCCATTTGTGGAATCCCTTTTTGGAATCCCATTTGTGGAATCCCTTTTTCGAAAACGCCTGTGGCTATGGAATCCCATTTTGGTCGTATGTGCCTATGTGATAGGGCACATTGTGTCACATTGTGCCTTTTCACATAAGCACATATCGGCACATAAAGCATGTGCTTATGTGATAGGTCACATTGTGTCACATTGTGCTTTTTCACATAAGCACATATGACAAAAAGGGATTCTCCAGAAGGTATCCTAGATAGGTATCCTCAAATAATACAATACTAGGCCAAAGGTATCCTCAAATACCCGTATGTGCCTATGTGATAGGGCACATTGTGTCACATTGTGCTTTTTCACATAAGCACATATCGGCACATAAAGCATGTGCCTTTGTGCTAGGTCACATTGTGTCACATTGTGCCTTTTCACATAAGCACATATGACAAAAAAAGGGATTCTCCAGTATGTATCCTTGATAGGTATCGTCAAATAATACAATACCAGGCCAAAGGTATCCTCAAATACCCGCATGTGCCTATGTGATAGGGCACATTGTGTCACATTTTGCTTTTTCACATAAGCACATATCGGCACATAAAGCATGTGCCTTTGTGCTAGGTCACATTGTGTCACATTGTGCTTTTTTACATAAGCACATATGACAAAAAGGGGTGCCGAAGGTCATATGTTTTTCAAAAAGGGGTGCTAAAATTGGGGTGCCTGGGGATATTGCCATTGGATATAGGCTTTTGTTATACACAAGGGAGATAACCCTGCATTATGGGAAATCAAGCAATCTGATTGGTTAGTTAGATAAATGAAACAACAAGAGTACACGGAAAAGGGTCAAAACTAACAAGAATAGACCAGAAATTGCTAAATATAGCAATAATAAGGTAAACTGTTCCAAATAATAGGCTCTTCTACGCTACTGGTGTATACTCTAGAACAAAGGAACATGGCCAGATAGACGTAAACTATTGCATATATAGATAGAAGCAGAGAATTCTGGGTAAATTTGTCCTATAGCACTGCGTGCTATTCTTAATAGGGGAAAAACGTCATGAGATAGAGATCCAAAAAGGGATTCTAGGAGAATTCTAAGCCAGAACATTACTCCACTTCAGTCGAATGCACCCCCGATACCCTCTTGGTACTATAGCACTACGTGCTAAGCCGATCAATTGGGGAAATAAAGTCAATTTCGGTGATTTTGGGTGGATTTTGGTGATTTGGGGGATTGTCGGGTTGTTTGTGGTAATCAGATTTACTCTGATTCAATCGAACATACCCACCGAACATACCCCTATCCTATTGTAGGCCTTAGGTAACATAGCAATCACGTGTTACCATAGAAACCAAGATGGCGGCCTCCAGTATACAAAATGGACGACGGAAACACGTATCACCCTAACAACACGCGCTGCGCATGCGCACTCACACCACGTATCACTATGGAGATGACGTCACAACATGGCCGCTCACGCCCGTTACCATGACAACACAACATGGCGCCACTACGTCACGTGACATGACGTCACTTCCGGGGTCCGGCACCGGGGTCCGGCCAATAAGGCCCGTCCGGGTACATGACATACTACTAACATGAAAAGAAACGTCCTAATATTTTATTTATTTCCAAAGTGTGATTTACTGGGATTTCCCTGTTTGATTATAAACGATAACTTCACAAGTGAATTATGCGATCAACAATTGGGCCATGTATTCGTGCGCGCAAACGAAGAAGTTTTGCCGTAGGTGTAATGGGGGCGTTATTGTTTTTTTAACCCTTTATATACATGAAAAACAGACAACACTTTCAAAAACAAATTCTTGAATAAGTATTATTTAAATGTTTTTGTCTCAAAAACATAGGTTATGATCCCTCATTGGAACGAGCTCGTTCCAATGAGGGTCATAAGCTATGTTTTAGCGACAAAAAATGAAAAAATAATGAAAATTAATTCGCGATTTTTGAGAATAGCGCTGGCCGGTTTTTGACCGTTACGTTAGGTAAAGGGTTAAATAATGTAATTATCGTTAATAATGAAAAGTAATAAACAGAGTAATCGCTTGACTGGACTGGTTACGAGAAATAATTCATTCGAGGCGAGGGACGATATTGTAAAACACCCGTGCGCATTCACGCACTCGTGTTTGTACAACGTCCCTCACCTCTCACGAATTATTTCACGTAACCAGTCCAGTCAAGCATTACTCCCTATATAATGTATGATGTCAGTTCATTTTATCGTGGTTGACAATTTTCGTCATTGTAAGAGATTTACAGGAAAGTGTCTAAAGCTGTCAATAAATTTAACACTAAGGGTATGGGAAGTGCATATAAAAACTGGTATTTCAAAATGTTAGCGGCGTTGCATCATCGATATGCACATCATTTCGCAAACTTCAGACAGTTTCCTGTTGAGGTGTAAAAAATACAGAAGCTGGACTTTTACAATTTTTCCCCAATCAGTTTGAACGTTTGACCATTATTCTATGTTTAAACCCATTCGAAAATAAGAAAAAGGAGTTTTCACCAAACTTTTTTTCTGTTTATTATATTGACAGTGTACGCATCGTGACATATAATACAGACACTGTTTTTTTCATTAACTGGTAGAGTGCTGGAAGCCCATATTTGGGCTTTAATCTGAAGTGCAGGTAACTCAACTTAAAGACTTTATATTCAGTGGATGCACTTCATATTATACTTGAAGTGAAATTATTCAGTCTGCAAGGATTTGCCTTGTTACAATTTATGGGAGAGTGCCTATGGGCTGTGTGAGCCGTGCCTATGGGTACTCTCCCATAAATGTTAACAAGGCAAAGATATGTCAATAAATGTTGATGACCAAAATTAATTTAGCACTTTACCAGTTAAGACACAAGTTTAGGAGGTACGATTTGAAGTTTGTTTCTGGGAAGAATGAAAACTTGCAAAGTACTGTAAAACACACACGCTAAACAAACATCCAATGTGGACAATTACTTAATAGTTTCTAGTTAGCTTGCCACAATAAGCCAAGTTTCCTTTTGTAACTTTTCATGAACGAAAACAACATAGAGCTCTACTTTTTTCGTTTATTAAAAGTGACAAAAAGGAACTTCGCTTTATTTTTTACTGATGACACAGATGTTTTCTCCACAATTGCATGCTTCTTGATGGGACCTTCCTCGCCCGCCTATATAATTTCACGTGGAATTACTTTATCGAAAGTCGATTTTCAAAAGTCAGGGATGATTACGCAAAGCGCTCACACAACACTGTATACATTATGTCGCTAACAATCAGCGTAAAGAATATATCTAACCGACTATTTTTTATAAACACCTAATTAGCAACTAGGGTGTAAATAAATGATTATAATAATAATAACATTAACTATTATTACCTTTTGCCGATATTTTGAAAAATGAATGAACTCTCCGACAGTTTGCTGAAAATATATTTTTTCTGGTTGCATGTAGTTTCTCCTCACCTTTCGCATGATTTGTTTAAACAAATGACAGTTCCGAAACTTCTAGATGGTAACATACACACTAATACTGTGATATAATTATTTGCATGAAACTTTTTCTCCAGCAGGATGCATTATGGTGACAAAATAATAAGTAACATTTGGTGTTCCTTCTGTGTCTATGTCATCTCTGATGGTGCCATCATATTGCGATATATTAGCCTCAATTGTGTTATGAATACATTTTCCAGTTTCATAGCAGTGGTCACCACCAAAGTGTGGTTTGGTGATATTGAGCAATGAGAAGAACACTTTTTGTTTATAGTCTACGGAATTCCCCCCACCCGCAATCCCTACCCGCACAGAGTTGGGAAACCATATTTTCTGCGTGGGCGTTGTTCCCTCATTGCCGTCGGTGTGCGAACTGGGGTAGAAACAATCTCCTTCTATATAAGAAGAAATCCCAGTATCTTCAAACCGGGGCCTAATCAGCCAGATCATCGCTGTTAAACACCAGTCGCTTATACGCCTATCATTGGGCATTAACCAACTGAACTCCCAGTTTCTTAACACGACCATCACATGTAATAATGGCTACCATGGACGCACGAACCGGGTTGGACACAGAAATACTTGAGAGAGAGAAGGTGGAGAGAGACAGAGAGAGGAAGGGTGAGGTAATATGTTAAATATGGAGTCTAAAATGTGTGTTTTTCCCATTGTACGTGAGTTCCAAACATACCTTTGTGTATAGTATTTCGTTAGTGCCACTCAGTCACATGGATCACCACTGATATATTCTGTTCTATTCTTTTATTTAACGGTATGTAAAATATAATAATCAATACATTTACAGCATAGTGTTGTAATACATAGAGATTATTACCATTATGTGGATGTACAAAATATGTATCCGTGTCGAGCTCCGGGTTCTAAGGGCAGATCACGACGAATCGAAGACGAGTCGTGATCTACCCTTAGAACCCGGAGCTCGATACGGATACATATATTGTGCATCCACATAATGGTAATAATCATTTTATCTTACGATATATTGGGGATAAGTCAACAATGTAGACGAATATATAACGAACTATTTATTCGTACGGATGAACAAAAAGAAAAAAATGGAACTCACGCGAAAGGAACGTGCTTGTATCCGACCCCCTGATACAAACATCTGTACCAGGGGATCGGATACACGACAGTTGCGGAGTTAATACAGACAAAATACATGTTGATTGTAAGATAAATATACATACCGTTGGGGGACAGCATGGCCAGATTGGCTGTCTTCCTGCTATCCCCCAAGGTAGACATTAATAACTGGAGCAACATCATACCAGACGGGAGTATACAGTCGGGAAGAAAGAAATACAGATCCTTTTGAACTAATGCTGAATTGTAGCATTGTTGCATGGGAAACAAGAGCCTTAATAATAGCAATGATGTTTTAGAATACATTGAAAATAATATTGAAAATAAATAATTTAAATAATTTGGGAATAAGTTGAGTGACAAGCTATATATATATCATCGTGTGGGTGGCCTTGTACGACTCCCCACCTCCCACCCCGCCCTCCAGTTTGAAATGCTCCCTACTTCCATGCTTTTCACTCAAAGCTCCACCACAGAGACAATTTCATACTTGCTATCACCACCTCCACCCCCACAAAATTGCTCCCCCTCCCTTAACTTGGGGGTATTGCCTACCTGCCAATTCAGCTGCGGTTCAGTCCCATTGAAGAGCAGTGTATGCAATACTGGGTGTCTGAATGTCATTTCCTGGTTTCTCCTGGCTGTATTGGTACTAAATATATATTACAGATAACCCTAAGGGATCTTTTTTCAATTATGATCACGTCCAAATACAACTGAACAGGTGCTCCAACATGCAGTCTCCGTGTATCTCTGTGTACACTCGAGGTTAAATTATAGGTGCCTTGACAGTTGTTTCTAGGCAAGACACGGCTGCTCATATATATTTTTTTCATTTAATTCATTCGGTTCCCCTCGCTGAATTCCGATTCTCGTAATTTCACCTCGGATGGGTGAAAGGATTGATATACCAAGATGTTCGCTGGAAAATCTTGACCACTCAGTTTGATATATAAATACGCTCTTTAACCATCTGCACTCTGATGTCTAAATGGCAAAGTTTTCAGCAGCACATATTTCACATAATGCAGTTTGATATTTAACCAACATATACCCTGTTTGACAGAGCTCAGTGAGCTCTGTCAAACAAGATATAATTGGTTGAATTCATAATTAAACAAGAGAAAAACAGAGTAATTGGAGAAAATTCTGTTGCACTTCCAGAATGTTAGGGGTTAAAAAATAAATACGTTCTGAGCATTAAATAATTATTATGCTCTTTATTTAGCAAGTGTGCCAAACAGAGAAGTGATTTTTTGACATGTTTGAAACAAAAATAAAATATAAAAGAGCAAATCACCATCAAATCGTATATTAAAATATTAAAGTATACTTGAGTGAAGTGTAGGAATCGAAGTATCAGAACGTTTCTCTCGAATAGAATCTCGAATCGATTCAAGCAAGAGGTTCGAAACCGAATCGAATCTCTCGCATTGAATTCACATTTCAGTTGTTAAGATACTACGGCCAACTGGTGAGGTTGACCCAATACCAATAGGTATACTAGACTATTAAAAGATTGACAGGTATCACAAACGTGTTCGTCGGAAAAGACACTTATCGTCCTATGAGTGCAACAAGGCGCCACCAGCAATGCCAACGTTTACTAAACGGGTGATATATCGTGCAAACCGTAAGCCGAAACGCAATTTCCACTATCGCTTCTGATGACATTTTTATGATTTTTCCGACTGTATTTGTGCTATCGAGTGAAACTGGACACGTTCTGTCTTCTTCATCAGAAAATTACAAGGTGAGTTGTTATCTTCAGAAAGTCGACAATAAAGAATTGAACAAATCTAAATTTTTCCTAGGTTCGATTTTTTCGAATAATCGAGATGGTTTCGGATAGAACCGAATCAGTGACAAGATTCGAAATCGAACCTCATCTCGAACCTTCGCCAGACACTAGTTGAGTTTTTGTTATCTGAATAGCCTAAATTTATAAAGCTTTCCTCCAGCTCCTTGTCTTTCAACCATGCCCTGTCTGGCCTTGTATTTTGAGTTTCGCGTCACAAAAATTTGAGAAGTCTTATTAAACTTTTTGAAACTTTATTTTATGTGGTATTTTGTGAAAGATTTTGTATCAGGTATCCCTAGAGATTTATATTAACTGTCAACGTTGATTGGAAAGTTTATTAATGTAGTCGTCTGAAGTGGAGTAGAACTTGAACACCGAATTTTACAAACGTCGCAGTTGAACACATTGGCAAAAATGATATCTTCTGCCGTGCATCGAATTTTACAACTTTAATTCAGGTATGGGTTTGGGCAACAGTCTCTGCTTATAAGCAGAACTGAAAGCTTCCATTTCTTATGAATCGAAATAAAAGATATATGTGTTCCTCAATCAGTTGCGAAGCAATACTCTTACTGCTGGTTTTGTGCAAATGAAAGCTGAATGTAGAAATCGAGAACAGTTCGACATAATGGCGACGTCGTTTTTTTAAACGAGATAATTATGTTTGAGGAACAAAATCTTCCGATTTGCGACCTATTCATTTAATACTGAATATTGCTGAATATTGCTGATATGGCAATATTTTGTTGAAACCTCTATCCACCGGTCGGGCTGTGTAGCAATACTATCGCGATCAGATCGGAAAACAGAACTTTTTTGCGACAACTGTACTGTAAACGGATTCTCTCTGGATCCAACTTTTTTTCCAGAGATAGAATAAAAGGACGAAATCAACATAAACACTGTCAGTAAATGCCTGTCTAAAAAAGAAAAAAATTATTAAAAAATGTTGACAGGCACGACAGAGTGTCGGTTGTTGGACCAAAAATCCATTAGATTGAGAAAAACAAATTCAAATGGTTCAGGGCGATCTTGATCCTGATATTCATGCCCGACCCTAATCTTTTTATAAGCTCTCAACCCTTTGAACTCTGGTGGTATATTCCATGCCAGTTCAATGGCAGCAATTAGAAGAATCCATATTCATCATTTGGGGTAGACCAATCAATCGGGGCTGCACGTTGAAAATATTGATTGGTCTACCACACACATTTACTGAACAGCCATCCTATTTAATGACGTTATGGCATACTATGTTCCTGGCCGGAAAAGCTGCCGCTAGTGTTCAAAGCGTTAACAAAAGTGTTATCTCCATTTAAACTAATATCGATAGACACGTATGGATCGGACTTCAATTCAATCTGAATGTACCTCGAAAATATGCCATACATTTCAACCCACCATCTAACCCAAAGAGCAGACGGCACTTTCAAACAAGTATAACTAAAAGTTTTTTCCTTCAAAGCATAGCTTAGGGCCCTTCATTGGAACGAGCACACAGAGCTGTTGCTCGGGCTTGATAATTTAAAATGATTATGAGCTATCGCAAGAGATAAAAAACATATTAACAACTGCTAAGCAGCTGTCAGAGGAAGAGTAACAAGACGTCCGAGAAACACATGAACATTTTGACAAAAATAAAAGAAGATCAGTTAAATCTTCACGTACATTAGGCCTACAGATGTTACTGAAATAAGCCAAAACACAGAACAGGAAGTTAAGGCCTTACAATCAGCGCAAAAGCTGACCTGAACACTAATCCTTACGACAAAACTTCACTACGTTTGGGCTGACAGTTTTAGTTGAAATTGGACAACAAGTCACAGTATTGGGGTTGGATACTGTCGTGATACCTACACCTTACATATGGAATACGAACGCCCTGGATCCAATGGACATTGAGAAAATGACCTAAACACAAATTCATACAAAATTGGACGCGAACATCTGATGCCGACCTCGCCGTAGTCGCCACCTAAGCTTACCACGTCTTTGAAGTAGGTGAGCTTAAATAATTTCTTTAACCCTTTACCTAATACAGAGGCCAAAAACAGCCTAAAATATCAGGGAAGTTTCTCGTCGAGCTTGTTCTAATGATATCCATATTTGGACGGTTTTATTGAAAACTTGTGAAATTTATATTCGACAGATGTGAAATTTAATTTATTTTTTAAAAATACTGTGTTGGATAAAGGGTTAACACAACTTCGTACACCAGAAAGTTAACTAAGTTTTCATGTAAAAAAAGGAAGATAAAACAACATCCAAAAAAATAAGGCGTAAGTACCATAGTCATGGTCCTACAGTTAAAACTAGAAGTCCTGTCATGAAATGCACACAATTAGCACGTCGATCAGCGCGTTAATCTACGCGTTACGACCATAGTAAGGCTATCAAATTCTGTACATATGGTTTGTGCACAAGCAATGTTTCAGCCAATGGACCTCCGGGTAACCCGGAGGTCCATTGGCAGAAACATTGCATGTGCTTGCTATGAGTAACCAGGAGAATCTACCGTGCTTTGGATACCATTCGATATGGCAATTGCGCGCAATTCTTACGCGCAATTAATCCCAGATAAGCGAATCTGCCGTGCTTTGGATGCCATTCGATATGGCAATTGCGCGCAATTCTTACGCGCAATTAATCCCAGATAAGCGAACAGTTCATGACAGGACTTCTAGTTTTAACTGTAAATACCCTACAGCTGCAAGTTGAATGCTCTGGGGCCACTGGGTTTGAAGAAACAAACCCAAACACAAACTTTTACAATTCGGATAATGGAGCTGACTAAAACATTAATTGTACAAAGTTCAAGTTCACAGATATTTTTTGCTGAAAAAAGGAAAACCTGGAAAAATAACACCACATGTACTTAGTAAAAGGGTTTAGGGAAACTACACCCACAATAAAACACATCTATAAGCAATATTGAGCACCATAATATGCAATAAAGTTTACTTTAACACAACTCTCTACAAGAAAATATTTACTAAATTTTCAATGAAAAAATTTGAAGAAAACTTTCCCGAAACTAAGGGTTCAGTGCTGTAGTCATGGCCCTAAATAACCCGCACATGCAATTTCAAAGCCCTGGAGCAACTGGGATCAAAGAAATTTACTCAACCACATACTTTCACATAAGTTACGTTGACGCCGACGCCGTCGCCGTCGCGGCCCGGGTCATAACATTATCTCTCCTCTGCTTTGTTGGAGGTGAGCTAAAATAATTCCAAAATACCCCAAATAGCATAAACATTAAGGCTGATTTCGTTTTTATAACGTTTTCGATAACTAATTAAAAATAAAATTGTTCGTCTTGCTGGGAATTTGTTGGGATATTTTTCTAATTCATCATGTTGTGATTCGCCTTGTTGGGTTCGTCTTGATGGGATATTTTTCTCATTCGTCTTCTTGGGATTCGCCTTGTTGGGATCGAAATGTTGGGATATTTTTCTCATTCGCCTTTTAGGGATTCGCCTTGTTGGGTTCGTCTTGTTGGAATATTTTTCTCACTCGTCTTGTTGGGATTCGTTTTGCTGGGATCTTGTTGGGATATTTTTCTAATTTGTCTTGTTGGGATTCGCCTTGTTGGGTTCGTCTTGTTGGGATATTTTTCTCATTCGTCTTGTTGGGATTCGCCATGTTGGGTTCGTCTTGTTGGGATATTTTTCTCACTCGTCTTGTTGGGATTCGCCTTGTTGTGTTCGTCTTGTTGGGATATTTTTTTCATTCGTCTTGTAGGGATTCGCCTTGTTGGGATCGTCTTGTTGGGATATTTTCCTCATCCTTCTTGTTTGGATTCGCCTTGTTGGGATCGTCTTGTTGGGATATTTTTCTCATTCGTTTTGTCGGGATTCGCCTTGATGGGTTCGTCTTGTTGGGATATTTTTCTCATCCGTCTTGTTTGAGATTCGCCTTGTTGGGTCCGTCTTGTTGGGATATTTTTTCCCATTCGTCTTGGTGGGATTCGCCTTGATGGGTTCGTCTTGTTGGGATATTTTTCTCATTCGTCTTGTTTGGGATTCGCCTTTTCTGGGTTCGTCTTGTTGGGATATTTTTCTCATTTGTCTTGTTGGGATTCGCCTTATTGGGTTCGTAGTGATGGGATATTTTTCTCATTCGTCTTGTAGGGATTCGCCTTGTTGGGTTCGTCTTGTTGGGATTCGACTTGTTGAGTTCATCTTGTTGGGATTTGCCTTGTTGGGTTCATCTTGGGATATTTTTCTAATTCGTCTTGTTGGGATTCGCCTTATTGGGTTCGTCTTGTTGGGATATTTTTCTAATTCGTCTTGTTGGGATTCGCGTTGTTGGGTTCGTCTTGTTTGGGATTCGTCTTGTGTTGGGTTCGTTTTGTTTGGGATTCGCCTTGTTGGGTTCGTCTTGTTTGGGATTCGCCTTGTTGGGTTCGTCTTGTTGGGATATTTTGTTCATTCGTCTTGTTGGGATTCGCCTTGTTGGGTTCATCTTGTTGTGTTGACACCGTGGAGTATTCGTCATATTATACCGCAACACTTTTCGTCAAGAACAGATTGCTTTTGCAAACACATGTTCGTATTTTAACTATAATTTTCAATTTGAAAAATTAAATCGCCGATGAAGGCCTTGCATCAACAGTTATATTTTTCATGTAAACTTTACAAAGAATTTCATAAAGTCTTTAATAGTTTTGAGTAATACATACTATTAACACTATTAACACCGAAGGCGACTATTGTCACTTATTTTATGATCGTTACGTGTACATTCTGGTATGCACAGATAAAAACTACCATCTGATTAATTGTTGGAAAGGGCTCAGAGAGCCCTTTCCAACAATTAATCAGATTATAGAGTTTCAAGAATGTCATATTTTTTATTAAACTTCCTCGCATAAAGGCATGCATAGAGGGCCTCTATATATGGCTAAAGAGGGCGTGGCAGTGAAAGGATCAACTAGCTACAGTACGCGGGTGGGCAATATTTCCACGAGCTCAATAATGTTAGATTCCAAACACTAATTAAAAGAATAGTAATAAAACAAATTAATGAAGCACCGGGTAGAACCTGGTAATTCATGAAGTAAACTTTTGCAGATGAGTTTTATTACCTGGTAAACGCATGCGTAATACCACACGTGGATTACAACCTGTTCACGGCGACTGTACTGCTGTAAAATAATGAAGAGAAACGGGATTACAGAGAGAGGCGGATCAGGAGGTTATTATTCCCCAAATGAATGTTTCGGTCACAAATGTTTATGACGTTTTCGCGTATATCACAACGTACGGCCCCTTATCACTTGACAACGAGCCATGTACTAATGTATTTACCAGAGAAAGTACAATAAATTCACATAGTCACACAGTCGGGGGGGGGGGGGGGGTATTACAATATCGTTTCTGGGATAACCATTTGCGACGAATCCAAAACTGAATGATGCCCCTCTATAAACCCTGTGCTACTCGAAATATTCAAGAAATTTCAATTTGTTTTTGTCACAATGAAACTTACATGAAGTATGCACAACCATTAGACTAGATGGTGTGTCGTGTGCAAAATCCATAATCGACCCACAAAGGTCAAGGTCATAGATAGAAGTGAAGACATGGAATGCGCATGCACACCAGCGTTTTCGTTTACTGTGCCATAACCTTTCAATGGGAAGAGGCAGCACACTGAAATTTACACAGTCTATGCACCACCTTTAGACGGTGTGTAGTGTATAACATTCGCGACCGACCGAATATTATCAACGTCACAGATAGAAGTCAACACATGGAATAAACATGCACATCAATTTGTGTGTCCGGAACATAACTTTTAAAGGGGAAGAAATATCAAAATGAAACCCTACACAATATGTGTAAAATGGTGTGTAGCGTAAAAGATCCACAGAGAAGCCACCAGGGTCAAGGCCACGGATAGAGGTCAACACATAGATTAACCCTTTACCCAACGAATCGCCCGCATCCACCCGTGTAATATGCAAATTCAGCAGCTGAAAAAAAATATTATTTTTCGAAAACTTCCACGAAAACCATAGCATGTGACCCCTCTTTGGAACAAGCTTGTCGAGGGGGGGGGGGGGGTCAAATGATATTGTTTTGTTGAAATTTTTTGAAAAAAAATTTAAAAATGATATTTAAGATCATAAATTTCGATAGCGTCTGCGTTGGGTAAAGGGTTAAACAGGAAAGGAAGATTGCAACTGAAGAATATTTGGATGATAAATCTGATAAACATTTCTGCGAACCGATTCGCTTATTGTTATTCGTAAAGACCGATCTTCGCATTTATCGAATATTCGGTTGCGTGTGAACGAAAAAGTCAGTTAAATCGTAACGAACTGACATCAGCATAAAAGCGTCTATGATTTTTTGTCCTACGCGTCATAACGCTTTGGCTTACACATATTTGAGACAATAGTCTACCAAATAGGATTTTGATATTTAGGATGTCTAGCAGGGACGTCAGAAGCACGTGGGCAGAGGGGCAGCTGCCCTCTCTCCCTCCGGCCCACGGGGGCGAGAAGGGGCAGACAACGCCCTTCCCGGGTTCCTCACACAATTTTTTTCAATGATTTATTCTCGATGTAAAGCTTAAATACATTCCAAATCCGGTCTGGGAGCTTTCAATATTGAATGGGGAGTTGGGGGAGTTGAGAGGAAGTGTCCCCCTCCCAGCGGGAAAGAGACACCTTCTCTCAAACTCCCCCAGAGTTGGGGAAGTTTGAGAGGAGGTGTCCCCTTCCAATGGGAGAGGGACACCTCCTCTTAAACATCCCCATCTCGGGCATTCGGCCTTCGAGACATGCATGATTCTGCATGTCATTCCGGGGCAAGTAATTGCTCTTTTCCTGGGGTATGACCGCCCCCCCCCCCCTCCAGCTTAAGTTCTTCCAGCGCCCTTGGTATATAGGTATGGACTTCTTTTTTCGAGGCGTATTTTTCAAAATCAATATTAAACATTTTCCAACGGCTTATTTCCAACTCTAATGTTGCAATGCCGTGTCAAAAAGGTGCTGTTCACCAGAGGTAATCACAGAGCATCACGAAGGGGGGATGGGGGAGTTACACCTCCTATAATTTTATTAGTGATAACATTTTCATTTGGATCGGAATCTAATAATGCACTTTTTTACAAGACAAGATTTGATTCTTGGACTTGAAACACATGCACAATGCGTCGTACTAATGGAGATTTGTAAGACCCGGCGCGGGGAATTGGGTGGTGGTTGTGGGGGGGGGGGGGGGGGCGGTGATCTTACCAATTTCGAGTACCGCTAAGGTACAGTTAAAAGTAGAAGTCCTGTCATGAAATGCGCACAAATAGCACGTAGATCTGCGCGTTAGTCTACGCGTTATGACCATGGTACATAAGTCCTGTGCACAAGCAATGTTTCAGCCAATGGACCTCCGGGTAACCCGGAGGTCCATTGGCAGAAACATTGCCTGTGTTTGCTATGAGTAACCAGAAGAACCTGCCGTGCTTTGGATGCCATTCGATATGGCAATTGCGCGCAATTCTAACGGACAATTAAGCCTAGATAAACGCACAATTCGTGACAGGACTTCTAGTTTTAACTGTATGTACTAATTAAATAAGATGTTACGACACGATGACTACAAATATATTTTTATTCACAAATCAATTTCCAGAAGGTCTTGAGTTTTTGAACTATAATCCCGGCTGAATAATATTCCGACTACGTCATCAAAGCTTTCCTTCCACGAAGGCATGCCTTGGTGATGTATTATCAGTCCGCACTTCAGCCACCACAGAGTTAGGTTTACACTCCCACACAATCGCCCAGGTCCCTGCGTTTCTGGTAGTGAAAACAATACGAACGGAAATTGGATAATTGAACTGAAGGTGAGAAACAGAATTTACTGTTATCAGTAAATTCGAGTTTGTGTGAAAATGATGAAAGCATCAGAACTGAACTATATTAAAACGAGAATTTATGGAGGCTTATTTTCGGAAACAAAATGTCTTTAAAGATATCAGATTTTTTTGATTTTTTTTTTTTGTAAACATTATTTAAAAACTTACATACAGAAAACAGACATAATTTTCCAAGAAACATAAATATCTTCCGTGCACACCATTTAACAAGTTCTATGAAGGAATCAGAGATGGACATTAAAGAAATCAGAAATACGTTATTGTGTACTGTGTTTGAAGACGTTCATGCAAAACAACGATTTATTTGCAAACAACACTGATATGCTGCACTAGGTACCCCCGCCCCCCTCGTATTTCAAACCTCGTAGGCCTATTATTTCCAGGTTAGGACCCTGCAGGTCACACATTTTCCATTCGAATCGAATCTCGAATCGAATCGGATCTGTTATTCGAAATTGAATCGAATTTCGAATCGAATTCTGGACATCATGGAGATGATCGATAAAGGGGTGGGAGGTTGTCCAGTAAACCTGATTGTTCCGACTGTGATAGCTCCAGTCCCGACTGATGAAATATTCCAGCTACGTCATCAAGGCATGCCCTCCTGAGAGGCATACCTTCGTGATACTAGGTTTTATCTTACAATCAACATGTATTTTGTGTGTATTAACTCCGCAACTGTCGTGTATCCGACACCCTGATACAGATGTTTGTATCAGGGGGTCAGATACAAGCACGTTCCTTTCGCGTGAGTTCCATTTTTTTTCTTTTTGTTCATCCGTACGAATAAATAGTTCGTTATATATTCGTCTACATTCTTGGCATATCCCCAATATACTGTAAGATAAAATGATTATTACCATTATGTGGATGTACAAAATATGTACGGAGTCTCGCTCCGGATTCTAAGGGTAGATCACGACTCGTCTTCGACTCGTCGTGATCTGCCCTCATAACCCGGAGCTCGACTCGGATACATATTTTTTTGTACATCCACATAATGGTAATAATCTCTATGGAATACTACCCAGGAATGAATGTGAGACTTATCAGCACAGAGAACTGCCCAGGACTAGCCGCTAGCAACAGCGCATCATCAACATTGTTCGGAAACTGTAACTTTATTTTCAACAGTGGCAGAGACTAGAGAGATTGGAATTACCATGGAAGGTGGCATAGGTCAGATACTATTTATGTTAATATAGACGAAATTACACTCTGTCTATATTTTTCTATTTATTTACGTTCAAAATCCCTCAGAACTATAAGTTTTTGTGAGACGATGACAATGACGGATACCAAACAATATTTCCGTGTAAACATTCGACTGGAGACAAATATTGCAGCTGATTTCGAATCGAATCGAATATCAATTTAAGATTCGAAAATGAATCAAATCTTGAAGCTTCCAGGTCAATATGTCTGGTATACAAGTGTGTCCTGCTTTAATAATTTTGACCCGTCCCCTTTCAAAATTGTTGGACCACCCATATTTTGGGCATTGAAGTTTATATATTAATTTTAGAAATGCACTGGGGTGGGGGGAGGGTGTAAATTGTGATGTGATTAACAATATCTCTGCAATATGGTATCAATAACTACAGGCTCACTCGAAGACACTTCGCACATATTTTGAACCTCCAATGAGTTTAACTTGATTTTCAAAGGTTTCAGATTGATAAGGTCATACTGTGCTTGAAATATCGGCATGATCATCTTTCAAAGTGTATAGCTCTGTTTATTGTCTGCCGTAGAATATGCCATGCTCTAAAAATGGGATGGGAACAATCGTAACAGTGGGCTACTTTCAAAATATTTGGTTCTGCCGAACTTTCTGGGCAATGAAATTAATGTGTGAACTTCGGGAATGTATTAGGAGGTTTAGAAATGCAATTTCCAGAAATTCTGAAAAATGCACTCAGTAACCCCTCGGTGATCCCCAGTGACCTTGACCCATACTCATTTGGCGTTGGTCCGAGGTCATACCATCCTTGAGATTTGAGCGTGACCCATTTTCAAAATAATTCGCCTTGCCCACAGGTCTGAGTGCAAAATGCATGTATGGACTTGAAGAATGCAGCAGTGAACCATAAATGTGATTTTCAGCCATTCTGAAAAAATGAAATTAATGACTCCGGGGTGATCTCAGTGACATTACTCCACATTTGAACCTCTATTGAGCCTCGACACCCACTTATTGTTGGCTCCAGAATAATAGATCATACCCTGATTGATATATGCGCGTGGCCCACTTTAAAAATGTTTGGCCCCACCCACTTATTTGACTGTAGAAATACAAGCATGATCCACTTCCAAAATGTTCGATTCTGCCACTGTTGTGAGTGAAAAAAACACGTATAAACTTCGAGAAATGCACTTTTCACAATTCTGAAAAATGCACGCAATGACTCTTGTCCCCAGTGACACTAACAGTCATCCTTGTGTTTTCCATGGTGTACCGGAATTTGCACCAGTTTGGGAACTCATACACCCTGAGGCGAAGTTGAAGGGTGTATGAGTTCCCAAACCGGTGTAAATTCCCATACACCCCGGAAAACACAAGGAAAGCGGATTTATTTCCAAGAATTTTGGTGTACTTAATACTTTAACCTACATTGTGGGCAAAAACTGACAGAAAAGTTGTACTTTGCAAGTTTCTTAAATAAAACCAGACAAATATGGATGTCATTGGAACTGGCTCAATGAGCCAGTTCCAATGACATCCATATCTGTAACATTTTATTGCACATAAACACTAAATTTCATGTATTTTTATTTTTGTTCTAACATAACCGACCAGAAGGTATGAATAAATAATTAAAAATGGGTACTTTTTTAGCCATATAGCTTGCTCTTGTATATTCTTGTTTTTACAACGCGGTTAAACACGGTGTAAAAAGCCACGGTGGATTGCAAGTTACACCGTTCCTCTCAGCCAATCAAAATGTAGTATTTTGTTTCATTTTGAAATAATGACCCATATTTTGAACCTCCAGTGAGTCTCAACTCATTTGGTGTTGGTCTCAGGTCCATAGATTATCGCATACGCGAAATATGACGTGGCCTATTTTCATTCAATGACCCCTGGTTGTCCTTCGTGACTTTGAGCCATATTTTGAACCTCCATTGTGTTTTGGCAGATTTGATGCTGGTTCCGGGTCTGTAGGTCACATCATGCTTGTGATATATGCATATACCACTTTCAAAATATTTGTTCCTGCCCAGTTTTTATAGTGTGAATATGCATATATGAACCTCGGGTATACATTGGGGGTGATAAATGTATTTTTCAGAAATTGTGAAACATGTTCTCATTGACTCCTTGGACCACATTTTAAACCTCCACTGAGTATAGACTGATTTGGTGTCTTGGTCCCAGGTACAGGGGTTATTTTATGTTTCAAATATGAGCGTGACCCACTGTCAAATTGTTTGGTCCTACCGCTTCGTGTGAAGTAATACATGTATGAACGTCAAAAATGCATTAGGGATGCACAAAATGTGATTCTCTGGCAATTCTGAAAAATGTTCTCAATGACTCATGGATAATCTTAGTAACCCTGGTACATTTGTTGAGCATCCAATGAGTTTGGACCCATTCGGTATTTGTCCCAGGTCCAAAGGTGCTTGAGATATGAGTGTGACCCGTTTTCAGAATGCTTGAACTCGCCCACTTTTTGAGTGAGAAGATGCATGCATGAGCATCGGGAATGAATAAGGTGGTCATAATATTTGTCCTCCATAATCTGGACTGGATAGGTGAACAATGGAAATCTCTGACCAATCGGAACTGAAATATCATCTAAACTGGTTTCGTTTCCATTTATTTATTGGTGCCGAGCGCTGTATCAGCATCCAATGGTATGACGTGGCGAAAAAATGATACTTTTTTGCAGTAAAAGAGTGCAGGAAATAACTGCGCCATAGTGAGAGGCAAAGAAGTTGAATGATGAGTAAATACTGTTAGTAGTTTATTGGGTATTATGTTACTCAACCTGTTCATTGGAACAGGGATGAAGATGAAATCAAATCTAAAATATTAAAAACAATTAAAAATTAATTAAAACGTTTATTGATTTCGTTGAGAAACAGTAGTTGTTATGCGGCAATAGATGATGGCAAAGATCTCTACGAGATGCTACATTAACTCCTTGCATGCTGCTGGCGGATATTCCTGCCCAGGACAGGAAATCTCTTGCCATTAAAATATTTAAAATGTAAAGCTATTTAATCAAATTTTCCTCTGTCGTTTAGACATTTGGACCAAAGATTTCTCAAGTCAAATTTTCTTGAATTTTTCATCAAAACTAGTCATGGCTGCTGAACAGCAGCCATGCCTATAGTTGATGAAAAATATCTTGAAAATACTCAGCGGGTTAAGAGTTAAAATCTTACTGTCTGACAAGATTAAAATCCATACAGAGTTAGAGGATATGCCCGACTCTCAACATATACTGGCATGTAACACATTCTGTCGAATATTATCCGCTAACAACACGGTATCTGTAAGCCTTGTGTGGCCAGTATGACATTGTGGGGGGGGGGGGGGGGGTGGCGTCGCGGTAACAGGTTCTCGTCAGATCACCGAAGGTAAGCAACGTCGAGCGCCGTCAGAAGTTGGATGGGTGACCATTTCAGCGACTGATTCGCGCTCCCGCGTTGTGTCCTTGGGCAAGGCACTTCACCCCGCTTGCCTACATGGGGGCACGATGACGCTGTGTCCTAAGGCGTACTGCACGTCGATGGTGCGCATGTCTTCAACCAATCTAACACTGCCTGTGCCGCGGCGCAGAGTTCAGAGTTACGATGTTGGGGAGCTGACAGCTACTCGTCGTTGCTCGGTGGTTCTCTCCGGGTACTCCGGATTCCTCCACCCATAAAACTGTCACCGATATGATATGACCCTGGCTGTTAATGTGTCGTTAAACCCTAATAAAATATATATATATATATGACATTGTGTCAAACTACGTTCCCTCCACCTCCATCGGCTTGGGATACCGTGACACGTCCATTTTAAATGGCTTACGACCGGTACTTGTATCAAAACCCGGCTGCTGATCATTCTATGTCGGCTGCCATCTGTCCTCCATTTAAGTAAACGGGGGCGGGTAGGGGAGGGGGGGGTGTAAATTAGGGCTGGGAGGTTTTGATTTTTCAGATTTGGTTTCTGGTTCTGTTCGGTTTTAGGAAAGAAAAAAAAGTTTGTACATCACGGCTTGCCACAAAAAGCCCCCCGTTGGTAAGTACTCTCGAGTGCCTAATAATAGTACTGGTCAAAATAATAGTACAGGGTGGAAAGTTTCCTGAAAATTAATAATAGTATAGGGTCGAATAATAGTAAAGGGTGGAAAATTCCAAGATGTGAGCCAACCGCTATGCTCAGAGCCATTTTTATAACACAGAAGTCTGATGCTCTTGAAGTGGCGAAGGGCTAAATTACTTTCGGTTATCATAATTTTCACATAGATTTGACTCGTTGCAATTTAGGGGAGAGTGCCTACAGGCACTCACCCATAAATTGCACCAAGGCAAAACCTTACAGACTAATTAATTCTGTTCCAGTGATGGTACGAAGCACATCCACTGGGTTCTAGGCCTTACAATTATGTTAGAAGTACTTCAGAATAAAGCCCAAATATATGCTTCTAGTTCTCCACCAATTAACATTTCCATTGCATCCTGTGTTTGCTTGTACGTAACATGCACCTTACTAGTTTGTTTTGGTAAACTTCTTGAGATAAGCGGCCGCTCTGCACATTCGATTGCTAAAAATTAATAATCACACAGGGCCAAATAAGAATCATACAGGCGGAAATTTTGTTCGAAAAAGAATGATCATCATACATGTATGAATATTAGGCGCACAAGAGTAAAGACTTCGCGTTCCACCTAGCTTCCTTTTGATCAGTCTTATCCGGTTGAGGGATGGATTATTTTTGCTGGCCTGAATTTTTTATTCAAAATGTGTTCTATTACAAATTATTGGAGAGTGACTACAGTAATTTGTAATAAACAACTTTATATAAACGAGATATTATTTGGGTTTGAATGAATATAAAACATGGGCAAGAAAAAAATGTTGGCTTTTGCTCTGGTACTCTCAATTTATTGAAAGCCCTAATAGTGGCTTCTAGCACTCAACTAGTTAAAGGTTCTAGGGGATCAGTCAATAAACCTATTCAGTCAGAACAAAACACAAATTAGGGTAATAAATGGATAAGGTTCATGTAATCTATGATGTCTTTTCGTTATCACGTTTCCTCCTATATCATATGACTCGTCCGTTTTTTTCACTTTAATTATATTTTGTTTTCATATTAATCAGTGATAAATAAAGCATTCCGTCAATTTCATTGGTCAATTTCAAAACTAGACAATTTGATTGGCTGAACAAAATACAACTGGGCCACGTTTTCATAATTTGCATAATTAGAGTTGGACGCTTTCATTGGTCAATTTCAAAACTGGGCAATTTGATTGGCTAAACAAAATACAACTGGATCATATTTACATAGTTTCAGTAGGGAGAATTTACGTTATCTGTCCTATTTGGGGTGGGTTATATTGTATTAATTGTTTACCTGCAAGAAAAACGCCATTCGTTCTTTTTCATATTTTCACTTTTTGCTTCCAAAACATAGGTTATGACCCCTCATTGGGTTCCAATGAGAGGTCATACCCTATGTTTTGGAAGCAAAAAAATGAATTTTTTAGTTATACGAGGGTGTTTTTCCAAGTGCCGTCTGCAACTCAAATTAGGTGATGTCAAGTTAGGTGATGGGTTAAAAAGTCAAACTAAGTGGCTAATTTGTCCGTGTGTGTGTCATATGATAAATAGAATATGAAATGAGTGTTTTTCTCATATAATATTTATGAAACTCGCCCGAATCTTCCGTTTGGGCTCGCCATAGGCTCGACAAAACGGAAAATTCTTAGACTCGTTTCATAAATATTATATGAGAAAAACACTCATTCCATATCCTCTATTTATTGACTTCTGTTTTCTGTGGTGGGCGAGTCAATAATGATGACAATGATAACGCGACGTATTCGCCACTTTTCCGGGTAGATTAAGTGACGTGAGTTTATAATATAGTTTGAGCAGTTTATGCATTAACGCAATAAAACCGTTCGGCCGGTTTTTGCTGGGTTTTGTAGTTCCCTTTTTCCGGTTTTCCGCAAAATTCGAAACCGAACTGGAAGACAGAAAAAAAGAAACATACAGTTCTACAGCAAATCTCAAATTTCAGGGGGAATCGGGCCCCAAATCGAATCAAGTAGGTTTCGAATCTAATCAAATTATTAATCGAATCTCCTGATTCTTCAAATTGTAAATATAGCATTTTCTTAACCCTTTGAACCCTGGTGGTATCGTCCATGTCAGTTGCATGGCAGCTATTAGAAGAGTCAATAATTCATTATTTGGTAGTAGATCTGCTGCACGTTGAAAATATTGATTGGTCTGCCCCACACATTCACTCAGCAATCATCCCCAGCAATCATCTTACCTTATGAAATTACGACGTATCATGTTCCTGGGCCGGAAAAATGGTCTCTTGATTCAAAGGGTTAAAACCATAAATATTGCTAGTCTCCACTCATTTATTGTATTCCGTGGTGACTCGTTTGTCTGGGCAAGTCAATCAAAAAAAGCGGAATGAACCAGAACGGAATCAAAGTTGTTTCAAAAGCGGAACCTCCGTGAACTCTTCTTCTATAGATTTTAGCCACTCTGGTATTTGATCTTATTCTTATTAGTTTGATCTTATACCTATTATTATTGTAATTACCCATATTATAAGTTACAGGACGTTCAGGTGGCGGATACGGTATCATATGAGGCGAGGTGAAAACAATATTGGACGAGGCGGTACGCCGAGTCCAATATTGTCTTTGCCGAGCCTCATATGACATCGTATCCGCCACCTGAACGTCCTGTAACGTATTTATTATGCCAGCGAAAACAAAATAACAATCAAATTTGAACGCCGGCACATTTTCAAAACTGGTGCAAAACGCTATGTAAGTTGTAACAAACGTGCACAGTTGTCTCCCTGTTTGTGTATAATTTCGAATAGATCGAATACAGTAGTATTTCTCACTTCAAATAATTAAATTTACATTTAGAAAATAAATTTCAGAATAAAACTATTATAAAACGAGAGAAAATGAGACATATAGACACGGAGGGACGTTTGATTGTACTGCAGTTTCTTCAATAAGGATATAAAAGCACCGCGAGGTGAGGAATGTCCACGTCGAAACAAAATGGCGGTACTGACCTAATACGAGTTTCGTATTAGGTCACCTCGGGCTACAGGTGACCCAATACGGCTCAGTACCGTCCCACTATTCGGGGGCTGTGATTGGCGAATTTCATTAGCTGGCATAATAATATCACGTCCAGTCGTTCTGTATATATTTGCCTATTTTCTTATTGAATGGTTCTGTGAAAGACTTTCCACTCTGCTATCCTGAAAATTGTCTATATTTGTTATGGGGAATGACAGGAAGACAGCCCACAGGGCTATGCTGTTTCCCGCAGTATCTAAATATATGTGTTTACTGCTATTATCGTAAAAAATTATACTGCAATAAATATTTCCACTCTGCTATCCTGAAAATCGTCTATATTTGTTATGGGGAATGACAGGAAGACAGCCCACAGGGCTATGCTGTTTCCCGCAGTATCTAACTATATGTGTTTACTGCTATTATTGTAAAAAATATACTGCAATAAATATTTCAATTCAATTCAATTCTGTATCAGGTCTTCGATACAAGAGATCTGACGTCAGCAGAAGAGATCAAGATGACGATTTTGAGAACATGTCAAGGATTCCAACATTTTCGAATCAGCGCGACTCGAATAGAACCGAATCCAAATTATTAGGACGATTTTGAATCAAATCGAATTCGAATCTTCGCTCAGCCACAAAAAATAAGGTTCTAATAGTACTTCCAGAATTCCGATATTCGGCTGGATGAATATCTAGATGTCCAACCAATTTTTACAGTACGGCCGCCGTGGACTGGAAACTTTTCACGGGTGAGCAATAATTCCACAGACACAATAATGTTAGCTTTACACGTCGGGGCGATATCTCGGTTGATATGAAAATAATTAAGTAATGACCTCTAATTCTGTGTTCTGGTGTCCAGGTCGATAGTTTGAGATTATTTGTGTAATTGTGACCATAATGTCAAGGTTGCACTCTAAAATAATTTTGGTTAAAAATCAACCCAAATCAACTGGGTTGAGTGAATATGAACCCCATTGGGGGTTCATATTCACTCAACCCAGTTGATTTTTGTTGATTTTTAACCCAACTGATTTTTAAGTGTATATTGTCTGGTTTTAGCGTTGTCTGTTTATTTATTTATTTATTTATTTATTTATTTATTTATTTATTTATTTATTTATTTATTTATTTATTTAGGTTCAACACTTTAACAGCCAAGATCACATCGCGTCGGTGACAGTTTTACAGGTGGAGGAGGCCGGAGTACTCGGAGATACCACCGAACAACGACGAGCAGCTGTCAGCTCCCCAACATTGTAACTCAGCACTGCAACACAGGCAGGGTTAGATTGGTTAAAGACATGCGCACCATCGACGTGCAGTGCGCCTTGGTACACGACGGCATCGTGCCCCCTGTGGACAATCGGGGTCAAGTGCCTTGTCCGAGGTCGGATGTAGATCAATCACGATGATACTAGAGTGGTCTAAGGGCACCCATGGATAGGTGATAATGTCTATGTCATGTTGCCGGATTTAAGTTAATTACCGAGTTGATAAAATAGGGATGATGCTGTTAAGTTGACGTCAAGGGCGTCAGGCGAAAGGTATCGGGTCGATGCAAACAGCGTGATGTTAACAAAATGAGGGTATTAGTTCACCTATACCAAATCGACGCTGTCGGATTGACGATAACTGTTAAAAACAATTTTGTTTGTTCGTTTCTTGGAGTTTAATGATACTTCCAACAGCATGGGGTAGATCGTGTTGGGCAATTTGGTGTGATGGCAAGCGGAATCTGTTGAAGGTTTATGCTGTTCACTGGATTACAGCATTATACGAGTATGCTAAATGGTGATACCAGTACAGGATTGGTGAGTTGGAGGCTCAAGGTAGGTAGCATCATTCTAATATCAAATAGATTAGAGGCCATGTTGTCGGGCCGATTATTTCATTGTTTTCGGGCTCAGACTGAGCGTGTCAATAGTTAAATCTCCAGAAAAAACGAACTTAAGCTACGTCGCTGTGGTCGACTGTACCAGGTTTATGGTGTTAGGGTAATGTTGTGGGATGGTAATTTTGAATCGCTGAGGGTGCTGTTGATGATGCTAGGTTCAAGGCAATAGGCTGGCCAAATCAGTGTTGATGACGCCAGTTTCTTGACTCCAGGTTTGGTGAGCTCAGTTTAACGATTTCAAGTGTCGGGCCGGTAGTACAGGCTTTATGTTGTGTGAGATAATGACATCAAGCGGATTGCATCAGGTTCACATCGCCACGACAAATAAGTGGCAATGCCGGTGGTTCACTATAGAATTTGGGATCTTATTGATAGTGATGTCTCAAATGGATTTAGACAGACGCTAACTGTATCCGGAGGGTTGATATTTGCTGACAGAAAACTGCGTGGAAATTTAAGTGCACATTGCAAGCTGGGGAGTGAGAAAAAATATTTGAATTTTGTATCAAACAACTTATTGAATTTTGTTCAGTCGCGTTTTAAACAGATAAAGTCGCAAATCAAATTATGGAATGGGGGCTCATTTCTTTTCTGACAAAGACGGACGGCGTGATGTCGAAGCACGACAACCCTCCAAAATACACCATCTTATCATCCCATGCACGTTCTGTTGATTAGTGGGCAACACTACATTTTACACATATAATACAATCACTGCAAGGTTTTTGATGTTACGTTTAATTGTATTGATAAGGTGACACCCTTAGAGTAAGTGTCGCAAAGAACCCATTTGCCAATGACACCCACGGGGAGGCAAATGTAATTTATCAAAACTCAGAAATCATAAGCCAATAACGCCTATGCATCAGAGGTTCATATTACAACACTTAATGTCATTACCGTCGTTGTAAAACGACGTTGACCCATTACCTGACAAAAGCTGCGGATGCAAAGTACTGCATTCACTGTAATTGGAGACGCGGACTGAGAATATCGACAGAATCCAGCTGAAATCCTCTGTCTGATTTTTACCCCAAACTTTTCTTCGTTTTCTACTATAAATTATCGCTTGTTGAAAGAGGAAGTGCAACAACACTTAGTTTCAGATATTTTTTTGTTCGTTTTTCGCGATTCATTTGGATTTAGCAATATTTTATTTATGAAATCGCGACCCACTGGAATAAAAGCCTCGTGACCGGATCACGAACTAGTTAAGAAAGATACCACCTTTGTAATAACAATACTCTATCAGTGTTCACGCTCTCGGGTGCCAGTTTAGCCAATTGTACAAAAATGTTCGATTTGACACCCAAAAATCTTGGCAGCAAAAGAGTTTCTTTCAGCTGCGAAGGAAAGACTTTACAGTTGCGACGCGCTCGTCGATGACGAAACATTATTTCGCACTGTGTAAGTTTTTGTATTGGGGGTTTGCAAAAGTGTCGACAGCCAGGATCACCTAGCGTCGAATAGTTTTACGGGTTGGGGAGCCTGAGTACACTGAGAGAAAAACCGAACAGCGGCGATCAACAGTCAGACGTCCCAACGTACAGTACAGTCGCCAGAATCCACAGTGGTCAGAATCCACACGTGGGCAGTTATGTCGACGAATCTGTTTACCAGATAGTAAAAATCATCATTAGCAAAATTTTAATTAATGAAGCATCGGGTTGTACCCGGTGATTCATTAATTAATTTTTTGATGATTATTCCTGTAATTAGTGTTTGGAATATAATATTATTATATTACTGCGTCCGTGGAAATATTGCCCAGTCCACGGCGACTGTACTGTACTAACTCCACACAAGCATTGGTTGAAACACGAACAGTTTGACTTGGTGTACAGCGTCACCGTGCCTCCACCTGGGCAATCGGGACGAAATGCCTTGCCCAAGTACACAAGGGTTAGCGCAGTGACTCCTTATTAGCAACGGCGGGGATCGAACCTTGGACCTTTAGATTGGGAGTCCAATACCGTCACCGCAGCGCCACCGCGCGCCGCTTCCTGTAGAAGTAAACTGTCATCTGCAAAAATGCGGAAACAGTAAACGATTTTCACAGTAATACGATTTGATCAGCAATGTGTTAGATACGGTGGTGTTTGGACAGACTTTCAATGTTAATTATCAGTGCGAGGTAATGGGGAATTGTTTTTCCTTCGATGAAACATTGTTGATGATCAGCTTCGAAAAAGGCCGCATTTAATTAGATAAATACTTCACACCGTCGCGAGTGACTCGCGACGGTATGAAGTATTTATCTAATCAAGTGGTATAGTTTGTAAAGACTCGCGACCTCCATGCCCAGTGGATTAACAGTAATTAATCGCTGTTACTGTATAACTAGTTACTGCCCTTTTCGCCTACCGGGGTTTTCGTCAGAAGTGTCAGATTGTTTCCGTGACTAATAGTCCGTTCACTGTTACAGTACGTGGCGAGTGTATTATCACTAAATCACCCGCAGAGTGGAGATTCCATACGAGCAATAATTGCAAATTTATTGCAAAGCATAACCAGCACAAGCAAATTTTCAATCAATGGACCTCCGGGTTAAACCCGGAGGTCCATTGGCTGAAACATTGCTGGTGTTTTTTGTCGATATGTACAAAATTTGAAAGTTATAGCTTGGGTGATAACTCCACTCTGCAGGTGATTTAGTTACAATCCACTCTCCAAGTACTGTAATACAATTACGAGTTCATTCGATCAATTTATTTGGATCAGAGTGAAAAAAACACACCTTCTCTTTCCATTAGCTAAAGATTTGTCACCGGGCAATTTCAGGCTGGCCTGAACACTTTACTTTATCCGATAAAAGTGTTTTAAAAACCATAATTCGTGACTCCTTATTAGCAGAAGGTCTACGAGGCCGCCCATTGAGGGATAACATGTAGGGGTTTTGGTATAAAAACCTAAACATAAGAACACCCTAATAGGTATTATCTGGTTCCAGACATTTTCCCTTAGGACATTTTCCCCTAGGACATTTCCCCCTAAAAAAAGTGTCACCTAGGGCATTTTCCCCTGATTTCAAATGAGAGGGTGGACATTTTCCCCTAGTTAGGAAGAAAAAGAAAATAGTGGACATTTTCCCCAAACTAAAAAAAAATTGAATTTCAAGATTTTATTTCAAGAAAAAGAAAAAATTCGTTCCATTTAATGTCACACTATTTTCAAATTACTAAATAAAAATAAAATTGATTTATCATAGTTTTATTTGTGCTACTTGGGTTTAGTGCTAATTGGTTGGGCAACAAGTACTTGCACCAAGGTGAAGAAACACAGAGGGGTGGGAGAAACAGAGAGGGTGGGGCACAATGATAATATATGGATGCAACTCGTAATATAATTTTATGGGTTTGAACATAAAATTATATTACGGACTTGCACCAAGGGTGTTCTCATCTAAGTCGTCTTGTAAATGTATTCTTAGCTGTATTATCGTTGTTTGATTTATCATAGTTTTATTTGTGCTACTTGCTACATGTATATTATTATCTTGTGCTAGCTGTTTTAAAAACAATAGCTATAACATGAAACCTTAATTACATTTTTATTTATATTCTTCCATTTTTTTTCCATTTTATTCCATGAGAAATTAAAAAAGAACATCTATGGGAACATGTCCTGGGTGAAAAATCTAGGAGTAATCAGTCTAGGGGAAAAAGTCCGGGGATGAATAATTAGGGGGAAATGTCCTAGGGGAAAATGCCCTAGGGGATAATGTCCTAGTGGGAAATGTCCTAGGGGAAAATGTCCTAGGGGAAAATGTCCTGGACCCATATTATCCATATAATGCCTGGAGGATTAATTGGTCGCTGTGTTGGGTAACTGAGGTCGTAGTAATATTCCAAATTGACCCCTAATAGATTTTTAAATTAAAAATAATTTATAATATAATCGAGTCATCGATACATGAAATATTTGTTTCCTAACAGGTTAAAAAAGTTTTAGGTACAACAGTTATATTTTAAATTAAAAATAACGTCGCTCGATTTTTAAGGGTTAGCACGGTGGCTCAGTGAGCTTAAAACCCAAAGTGACAAGTTCGATCCCTTTGGGCAAGGCACTTCATCCCGATTGCCCACATGGTGGCATGTGGACGCTGTCCACTAAGACGCACTGCGCTCTTCGATGGTACATTTGTCTTTAACCAATTCTAACCATGTTTGCCTGCAATTAGTACGTTGAGGAGTCTGACAGTTGTTCACCTCTGCTCGGTGATAATCGCCGTGTATTCCGGTGTGACAGGAATGGAAGTCCGTAGGAAAATTAGTCCCTCTGGACTATTATTCCGCGGAATTATAGTCCTAGGTCTAACATTTCTAGGAATAGTAGTCCGCCGGACTACTATTCCTAGAAATGTTAGACCTAGGACTATAATTCCGCGGAATAATAGTCCAGAGGGACTAACGTTCCTACAAACTTCCATTCCTTTTACACCGGCTTCCACCATCCTTAAAGCTGCCCGACACGACGTGACCCTGGCTCTTGAAAGAGTCGTTAAACCTGAATAAACAAATAGACAAACAATGAAGGATGGTTTCTTCTATTATGCTATTTGTTGGTTGTAAAATCTGTGAATTCCTGTGTGGGAGGACTGAAATCAGGCGCTCCCCTTTTATCAACACTAATATTATACGAAAACATAATATCACCTTGTATGTTAATATTCAGTAAAAAACACAAAGGTCGCAGATCAAGTTGCGTTATTAATGATTGTACAAACATATTTTAAACGTTCAAGTGGGTGAATGCAATGTATCGATGTAGGGTGTGTGGGGATCAATCCCTGGCAATTACCCTTCAGCTTACAGATGTCAGAATATCAAAATTACAATCTGTAAACTTTTCACATTATGCAACAATGGGAATTTAACCAATTCATTCTTGTTTGACAGAGCCGAGCAAACTCTGTCAAACACGGTTGGGATGGTTCAATTCTTACTTGCACTATGAGAGACATTTGATGCTTGAAATTGTGGTGTCCTGACATCCGCATATAGAGGGTTAAAGCCAATTAAGGACCAGTGAAATCTCAACCTGGCGAATCTACCCTTGCGACTGAAGCAGGTGGTGTGGCGTATGTTCACTCAAGCACCGGTTGGTACTCTCTCAGTATGGCGGAGCTTTAGGGTGAGCATTTATCTCTCGTCTCCACTCCATGTGTTGACATCACCCATGATGGGAATGCGCTTTAGGACCCGGCGAGTCACGATATTTCTCTTGAATCTAGTCAAGCAAAAAGTTCGAAACCGAACCGAATTTCGAATCGAATCGAATCTACTTTTCACATGTTGCGATACTTCGGCCAACTGATCCTATCTATCTCCGTCGTGAACCCAATATCAAGCGTCCTTCTATTCTATTCGAGAATTGACAGGTATGGTCGAAGAAAGTCTTTTATTACACGCTAAGCGATAGATTATCGAAGAAATTCCGGAAAGATAGAAATCGTATTCCCCACTGTGAAGATATTGAAATTTTCACTTTCACGGTATCAATCACAATGGCGGCTTTCAAAACATCACTTCAAGGTAAATACGTGTCAATTCATCACGGGAAATGACCAATATGTTCTAAAAACGTATAATGGAAAGTACATCTAGTGTTTTTGAGTGGATACCGATCATTTCCAACAATAATTCAACACGTATGAATTGATGCATGAAACCCGCTAATGCAAACATGGCCTGAAAGTCTGTAATATAAGTTTTTGGTTTGGTACGTCCTTTCAAAGGACGTACCAAACCAAAAACTGATATTACGGACTTTCAGATCATGTTTGGACTGGAGCTAGTGCAATTATGTACATTAAAAATGGCATTCCATTCAAACCTCGCCCAGATTTTGTCACTTCAAACTTTGAATGTCTGTGGGCTTAGGCGTACTCTTATTTCGGATCGATGCTTATTGGTGCCTTGTACAGGCCCCCAACGCTGATAGCGAGATATGGGACTTAACTGAAGCATCCATCGGTCGAGCCCCTTGAGGTCGGAACAAACAACGTTCTTCTAACCGGCGACTTCAAACGACGGTCAGTCCAGAGGTTACTCAGGGCGCCTACTGCAACTCACCTCTTAGTTTAATCTAAAACAGCTGGTTAGTGACCCCACGTACTACTATGAAAGTTCATCATCACTGGTCGATCTAATCCTGGTCAACAATGATCTCCCAATTCTCACGACAAAAATTGACGACCCGTTTCTGGGGAACTATGTTAGTTACCACTGTCCAGTGCCTGCGTCGATCAACCTATGCAAAAAAGCATCCAAACCTCAGACACGCCTTGTTTGGTGTTACGATAATGGCGACTTCCCCGAAATGAATAGGGAACTGCGTAGAGTCAACTGGTCTGACTTGCTTATAGCTGTGACTTCACGTCAGCTGTGAGAGATCTCTCGAACATGCTATTAAGTAAAGCATATAAGTGTCTACCCACAAAATAGCTAGTATCAGGCCCGATCAGACTACATGGCTCCACAATAATATTAGGAGATTGATTCGTCAAAGAAGACGACTCCACCATATAGCCAAAATAAAAAAAATAGTCCACAAGCATGGGGAAAAATACAAAAAGAAAATGAATGAAGTTGTCAGCGCGGTTCGGAAATCTAAACAGAATTACTTCTCAAAAATTGATAACACCCTAAACTTCTCTACTTCATCCTCATCTATGTGGTGAAAAACACTTAAGCTAGCTCTTTTTAAGAGTTAAGTGCCCATCCCAGACTATATCACGAGCGAGAAAGCAGCGCCATCTGAGGGAGAGAAATCCGACATTCTAAACGATTATTTCTGAAACATGTCATCTGTGAACGACGCAGGCCTTTCCATTCCCCGTGCGCCCTTTGATCCCAATCGAACGACATTAAGGCGGGTTATCCCTTACCACCGAGGAAGTACTAGAAATTCTAAACTCGATGAACGTGTCAAAGGCAAGTGGCCCTGAATGTATAAGTTCCAAGTTGTTATAAAATTGTTATTCTACGTTCGCTACCCCTCTAACACTAATTTTCAATAGGATGTTATGCCAATCATTCTTTCCAAAATAATGAAGAGGTAACGTTTTCCCGATTTTCAAAGCTGGGGACTATCGAACCATAACATTACTCAGCTGTTTAAGCAAACTCCTCGAAAGATGCATATTCAAACACATCCTAACCTCTTTGCAAATAAACTCTCTCCTGTCCACCCTTCAATCTGGGTACCTCCCATCTGACTCAACTGGCTTGCACCTAACGGAGATATATCACCTGTTCAGTTCAGCTCTTGGTGAGAAGAAAGAAATTCGAGTGATTTTCTGCGACATTAGCAAAGCTTTCGACAAACTTGAGCGTATTGGTATCACTGGCCCCTTTCTACACTGGTTTGATAGGTACTTGATGTATATACAACAACGAGTGTGTATTTTCATCCTGGAAATATGTAAATGTTCCCCAAAGTTCGATCTTAGATCCCCTGCTATTTTTAATATGTACAAACGATATAGTTGAAAATATTAGAAGCAATATACAGAGGATATGGAATGTGTGCTTTTCTCATATAATATTTATGAAACGAGTCTAAGAATTTTCCGGAAAATTCGGACGAGTTTCATAAATATTCTATGAGACAAATTTCATATTCTATTTATCATATGACACACACACGCGCAAATTAGTCACTTAGTATGACTTTAACCCATCGCCTAACTTGAGTTGCAGACGGCACTTGGAAAAACATCCTCGTATAACTAAACAAAATTAATTTTTTGCTTCCAAAACATAGGTTATGACCCCTCATTGGAACGAGCTCGTCGAGCTCGTTCCAATGAGGGGTCACAACCTATGCTTTGGATGCAAAAAGTGAAAATATAAAAAGAAATGAATGGTGTTTTTCTTGTATCGCGCGAGACGTTTTTTGCCGTTACGTTAGGTAAAAGATTTATACAATATAACCCACCCTAAATAGGACAGATGACGTAAATTCTCCCTACTGAAATTATGCAAATGTGACCCAGTTGTATTTTGTTTAGCCAATCAAATTGTCCAGTTTTGAAATTGACCAATGAAAGGTCCCAACTCTAATTATGCAAATTATGAAAATGTGGCCCAGTTGTATTTTGTTCAGCCAATCAAATTGTTTAGTTTTGAAATTGACCAACGAAATTGACGGATCGTTCGAGTGAAATTGTGTGTGCATAATTATTAGCCATATACGATATACCTTTAGCTAAATGTCTAACTGGAAACAGCCGAGTATAAGCTTTTTGCTTGCTGCTGAATCCATTTCCTTATTAGTTGTACACTTTTGTTGTATTGTATAAATTGTACTTTCACATTTTGGAAATAAATACAGTTTAAACTAAAACTAGGCCAATAGCATACAGTACGTGGAGAGTGGATTGTAACTAAATCACCCGCGGAGTGGAGTTATCACCCAAGTTATAACTTTCAAATTTTGTACATATCGACAAAAACCACAAGCAATGTTTCAGCCAATGGACCTCCGGGTTTAACCCGGAGGTCCATTGGCTGAAACTTTGCTTGTGCTTGTTGTGCTTTGCAATAAATTTGCAATTATTGCTTGGATGGAATCTCCACTCTGCGGGTGATTTAGTGATAATACACTCTCCAAGTACTGTACATACATGTGACTGACACTGATCAAGTTGCTTCAATGCTATGATCTCCTCTGGCGAGCGATAGGCATGTTTGTTTGCCTTTGCTGTACATGATTTGGGCCCAATCAGTTTTTGTCGAAAAGTTAAAATAATGTACAACGATATTTCTGTTCTCATTATTTTATCGAAGGTGCATGGTTAGAATCGTTGATAGAGGGGAGTCTGGTCGTGTGAACTGATTGATGCAGTCTTTCGATTTTGAAAATGGGAGGCGCGCTGTATGTACTGCTTGTTATCATGTGAAGTGAAGTGCGCAGTTGTTGAGTCTCGGCCTCGGGAAATGTTTTCAAGAAAAAATCAGCGAACTTATGCATACCGTACAATCCACTGGTGAACAGTAAGTTGGGATTCTAAAAATATTACCTGATTTTTTGAATTAACTTTTCACGTTTAACTTCAATGTTGCAATCGTAAGTCAATCAGGTGATACTCCACGGAATGCATAAGCGAAAAGACAGTGAGTAACGCCCAAAAGAAAAGATAACGAATGTAATTTAGACGCCCAATACAAAAGATGACGAATGTAAATTAGACTGGTTCCCAAAAGGTTGTTTTGATTTTTTATCGATCCATCTGATCAGAACAGCTTCAAACGAAACAAAAAGGCTCTTCACATTTGGGTTTAAACATCGGAATTAAAATATGTTTATTTAAATGAATTTTAATGCACGGGTTGTGTAATAAACACAGAACGCGATGTTTGTTTGAATCGGTGGATGCTTTACATAACTCGTTGGAACGGCATAGTGATATTTCGCTCGAGCTTTCGGCTCTCGTGAAATATGACTCCGCCAATCCAACGAGTTATGTAAAACACCCACCGATTGAAACACACATCTCGTTCTGTATCTGTATTTGGTCTGAGAATATGGATTTGTACTGAAATTCTACAATGCAGGTTCATGATCAATCATTAAGAATATCTATCACTATCACACTCACCAACACTAAGTAAGTGTCCGCTTTGGCCCTTTGTTTAACTGGTAAAGTACTGGAAGCCCATATTTGGGCTTTATTATGAAGTGCAGGTACCACAGCTTGAAGGCTCATATTCAATGCATGTGCTTTGTATTATCTTTGAAGTGATATTATTTAGTCTGTAGGGGGTTGCCTTGTTACAATTGATGGGAGTGTGCCCATAGGCACACTCCCATCAATTGTTACCAGGCAAAGACATATGTACAAGATTTGATGGCCAAAAATAATTTAGCATAATAATATAATAACACTTCGGCCGGCCGCTGATTTGTCGCGGTTCTCGTATGAGAAGGCCTTGGTTACCCATGTTCTACCAACTGCCTCCCTATTCCCGCGCTTCTTCTCTCCTCCCAACACTCGGAGACGAACTGCTTGATGACATCCCTTGCCCCATTCTTCCCAATCTCTCCGATTAGTATATTAACCCTCTCCTTTGAGTCGCCCCCTAACCAGTTGTCCTTCATTCTCCCATCCCATTTCCCCATTATACTCCCCGTGAATCTTGTTCTTATAGACTGGTATTTTGGGCATTCTAGAAGAAAGTGTTCCAGGGTCTCCACCAAGCCCAAGTTACACATCTGGCACTCGTTTTCACTGTTTTTTCCCAATTTTTCCCCTCAGCACTCTACCAATTAAGGAAAGCGTTTTTACAGTAATTTGAAAGTTTTTATTCTTCTCGGACAAATAGCAAATCTCAGCTCCAGGACTTTGACATTGATGGAAAGGACAATGTCTGTATTATATAACATAATGCTCACACTGTCGATATAATTAACACAAAACAGTTACAGAACATAAAATGGTGTTGGAAACGCTTTTTTTTTGTTTTCTAAAAATGGGTATCAGCAGAGAATAATAGTAAAACGTTCAAACTCATTGGGAAAAAAATTGTAAAAAGCAAACTTCTATATTTTTTTTACTACACTACAGTTACAGGGAGAATTCCCGAAGGCTATGAAATGATGTGCTCATCAATGATACAAATTCGCTAACATTTAGAAATTACATTCTTCATATGAAATTCCCATACACTTAGTGTTAAATTTACTAACAGCTTTAAGATATTAAGGGGAGCTAACTTCCACTAATGACGAAATATGTCAGCATTGGCTGAAATTTGAGATTCGTAGAGCTTTGGTATTATGGTTTGATAATTTAACCTTTACCAAACACTGAAAGAAGACGACACTTGCAAATAAAATTCTTGAAGCACTAATGCTCGTTGAGCTCGTTCCAATGAGGGGTCATATGCTATGTTTTTGACCCCTCATTGAGCTCGTTCCAATAAGGGGTCATAAGCTATGTTTTTGTGACAAAAAAAGAAAAAGTAATGGTGAATTTGTTTAATAGCGCTGGCCGTTTTTGGCCGTTTCGCTGGGAAAAGGGTTAAAACAAAGTAGAAGCGCCATGTAAACGTATTTCCAACTTCAAATAACTTGGAAGAAGTACACATTCACTAAGCAGAAAGCAAGTCGGCTTAATAAGCTGGAAAGGAAAAGTTCATGGGAAAGGTCTTTATCTAAACTTGATCTGCATACATGAACACCCAAAACAAACAAACAATAGAGGCTGATTTAAAAAAAGGAAAGGTAAAGAAATTAAAGCGATCGTAAAACACCTCGTAAATGATAGTAAACTAGGAATGTTTCTCATCACCCCCAACCCCCCCCCCTCCCCCTCCCTGACCAAAAAAATAAAAATAAATAAAATAAAAAAAGGCATATCAAATAAGTTGGTCAAAACTTTTGTAAAAGTTTGCTGGTCTGAAAACCGTCATCCACATCTCGTTAACATTTATAATCAGCAAACGTTCATTTTTTTCTCTTAACCCTTTACCCAACGTAACGTCAAAACCGGCCAGCGCTATTCTCAAAAATCGCCAATTAATTTTCATTATTGTTTTCATTTTTTGTCTCAAAAACATAGGTTATGACCCCTCGTTGGAACGAGCTCGTCGAGCTCGTTCCAACGAGGGGTCATAACCTATGTTTTTGAGACAAAAAATGAAAAAGATAAGTTATTCAAGAATTATTTTTGCAAGTGTCGTCTGCTTTTCGCGTTAGGTAAAGGGTTAAAACACTAAAGTTAACATATTTCTCGGGAAAAGTAAATAAAGTAAGTAAATTCTTTACCTAAAGCAAAGGGTTTAGCCACTGGTTCGGATGAAACATGGGCAACATTGACCGAAACGAATGATTAAATTTGTTTTTATCTCATTGATGTGGTAACGATTGGCCATTGTGCAGAAGTATTCGACCTTAAACACCATTAAATAAATAAATAAATAAATAAATAAATAAATAAATAAATAAATAAATAAATAATGTACAAGCAAAAATTGCAAACATTTCAGTCTGTTTTCACATTCTGGCAAAAAATAATATTTGCAGATGAAATACTGATTCAAATGAGTTGCGATAATTTGGAATTAATTGAGAACAAAATCCGATTTATGCATTTATTAGGTCAGATTTGAAAAGAATTGTATATTTGGTGAATTGAATAACACAAACCAAGAGGTCAACGGTTTGATCCTGACAAGTTGTATTTGCATTGTGTCCTTGGGCAAGATTGAATAATACAAACGAAGAGGTCAACGGTTTGATCCTGACAAGTTGTATTTGCATTGTGTCCTTGGGCAAGACACTTGATCCCAGATTGCCCTACGGGGATCCTGGCTTCTGGTCTGTGGGTGGTAGAAAGCAAACAATGATTCCCATTCCAAAGCCCGATTAAGACCAATGCAATCCGTGTAGCGGAGATCCATCCATTCTATCGCCTTAAGAAGCTGTCTGTGCACAATGGTACAGAAGTTGGCCAACAACCGACTTGTCTGGTTTCAGGAAGCCAAGAATTTACGAATTTACTTTTGAATGCTCACAATATGGTTTCAGATAAAAAAGAAACTCTCTGAATCGTTCCTTTAGAGTTCAGCGGTATATTTTAAACGCCTTTACCAGAAATGAAAATATAGTCGCCATCTTCTTTGACCTGTAAAAAGCACATGATATGACGTGGAAATATATATATTGTAAAACACCTCTTCATCATTGGGCTGACAGTTAGAATGTCATGTCTGATCTTAAACAAATAATACAAAAAGCAAATATTTGCGACTATGCTGGCGGTTTAGAAGCTTTTCAATACTTATTTAAACACTGAGAGTATGACAAAATATATATTACTTGTCAACACCCAAGCTGAATTATGTGTGAATAGACAAAAGATGTTCCCCAAAACCAATCCTCGCTTAAAGGCAGCCATGCCGACCAGGAACAATCAGGAATAAAACCCTCTTGTATTGTTGGGACAAAATCCTGGAAACCTGTATCCGACATCAATTGCATGGATGCCGCGAGGGAGTGCTCGGACCTACACTCGGAACATCATATAAAAACAGCTTATAGCCACAAAATAAGAGAATGGAGCAAGTCTGCTTCATGTGAGTGCCTGCCAAGAAATGACGCATTCACACATTTCTACATTATCTCCATTTCGTAAGAAAGAAAACCCCTTCCCCATTGGTTGAAATTCCTAACGGAAATTTCGGCCGCACAGCTATCTTGTTTAACCCTTTTCGTATCGCCAAGACAATTTTTTCTCGTTATTCTTCGAAACGCGAGACAAGAACATTCTTAACCCTTTACCCAACGAATCGGCTGCATCCGCCCGCGTAATATGCAAATTCAGCAGCTAAAAATATTATTTTTCGAAAAATTTCAACCAAATTATATCATGTGACCCCTCTTCGGAACGAGCTCGTAGAGCTCGTCCCAAATTTAAAATAATAAATTTTGAAATCGTCTGCATGGGTTAAGGGTTAAAGAATTTATTTTAAAGAATCATCAGTTTCAAGCTCGTGTTCGGTCGACGTTGTCTGATTCACACTGGTAAATACACAGAACGATCGATATGGCCGGGGTGTCAGCGGAGAAGGATAAAACGATCGGCCGCAGGCCTCGAGTTTTATCTTTCTGCGATGTCACAAGTAAATAAACCATTCAAAGCAACGCTAATAGATTCAGTGCTTGTTAGAGCAGGGAGCCGTCTCTTTAGCAGTGGTGGTGATACTGGGGTGGGGGGGGGGGGGGGGGTGATAACCGGCATTTCTCCCAACAAAGACTTCGACCCACCGCCCACCATACGCCTATCCACCCTCAAACACGCCTTCACACACTATCACACTGCACATTTCTTTATTGTAACAAACTCCAATGCAGCGGTTGTTTATATTGCAGGGTGGAATATACAGCATGACGACCATAGATGTCATGGACAGGAAACCTGCCAATCCGACCAAAGGATCGCCATGCCATCTACTAGAGAAAAACTTAACAGCTAGTGAAATATCGCTTATCCATTTATCCAGAATATAGTTCTACAGATTTATCAGTTGAGAACAAATTTGTGTTGTTATATGGGAAACTACGCCAGCCCACGTAGTCATCTTGGATCCCAGCTGTACTTCATACCGTAAGATAGATTTCGGTGTGAAAGTTCCGCAATCTCACTTGTGCTTCTTCATTTTTGACGTCAAGACAGGTGGAGATTTACCTCAAAATTCACCTCCAGAAGGTTTCATTTGAAAGCACAATATAATTTTTGTTTCTGGAAGGAGTACTCCGTCCTGGAAGAAAAACTCTCAGACAAACCTCCAATAACTACTAATTGCATTCATATACCGCCTATGAAATCCCCATCTAAAGCAACACTAAACCATACGGGAAATGAAAATCTGTTCCGCGCACATGTGCCGAACGGAAATCGTTGACGGACTGCTTTTAAATAGAGCGGAATTTTCTACAAATCGTGCACCACAATTACAATTTGAATCGCCTGCGATAGCTAAAATAGTAATACGAGTTCCACTCGCAAATTTGTTGGCGATAAAATGTGTTCTTTTTGTAGATATTTCGTCCCCTGAGTTCCAAGTGTGCTTGCTGGCATACAGAACACTTTGGAATTCAGTAGACGAGTTGTCAAATCAATTGCTGAGTGTCCTTTCAATAATTTATTTTACAGACGTGGCGTGTAATAAACACAGAACTACACTACACACGCGTGTGAATGGGTTAATCGATATTGCACTTTGGCAATAGTGGAAGGATAAAACTCATGGGCTGCAGGCTCTCGTTTTATCCTTCCGCGCTGGCATTCGTGCCATATCCATTAACCCATTCGTGTGGCGTTCTGTGTATTGGATGCGTTGCCGTGAAGCTACGATCTTAAAAAGGCCACTTGAAGACTTCCTTCTCTTCACGGGAAACATGTCCTCTATTTGCCACCCCTGAAACATTTTCTACCACCGCCTCTGCCTTTGATAAACGCAGAATTAAATGCCCAATGCAGTATGTTTTCAAACTGAATGCACATCCAAACAAATTTGCTTATGACTGCGTATTTAACCCTTTGAACCCTAGCGGCTGCTTTTCCGACCAGGAACATGATACGTCATAACGTAATTATATAGGATGGCTGTTCAGTAAATGTATGGGGAAGACCAATCAATATATTGGTTTGCGTAGCTGTATCGGAATTTAAGGGATAAACACAGAACGACACACGCGTGTGAATGGGTTAATAGATATGACACGAGTTCCAGCGCGGATGGATAAAACGAGGGGCCGTAGGCCTCGAGTTTTATCCTTCCGCGATGGCACAAGTGCCAAATTGATTAACCCATTCACATGCGTGTGTCGTTCTGTGTTTATTACACGCCTTCACGTCTAATTATTGAGACACTTAGCATTTCATTTGACAACTATCTACAAGAACACATTTTATCGCCAAGCAAATTTGAAAGGGGAACCCGTGTTACAATTTCGTCCCCAGAGTTCCAATGTGTTCTATGTGCCTACTGGCACATAGAACACTTTGGAACTCAGGGGACGATTTTTAGCTATCGTCAGCGATTCAAATTGTAATTGCGGTGCACGATTTGCATAAAATGCCTGTGAAATTCGATTCTTTACAAACATAGTGCGTTAACGATTTCTGTGCGCACGGAACGGTTTTTCATTTTTTGCATGGCGTAGTGTTACTGTAGATTGAGATTACGTAGAACATGCGTGTAATAAAACACATTTTATGTTGTTTATTTTGGTGTCATGTTTAACCCACGTGGATCTGGAAACGTATTTAATATACATATTATATATTTTAAAAACGGAAGGGTGGCAACGATCGAAATTCAGAAACACACCCAAGCAGGGTTCAAATAGACATTTTATCTCTTTCATAACAATTAGAATTTTAACTGCATTCAATATTTATTTGATATACTTTCAGCTATCACACGATACTATTTTCGGTTAAGTCGCTTCCACTATCCTTGCGATATTCAATAAAATGTTTTAAAAATACTGAGATATCGGGAAACGTCGTTTATGTTGTCAAGCCTTTCAGTCATGTTTTGCACAAATATTCTCCAAGCAGAGATGTTTTAGCGCCTTCTCCCCCATTCTGGTGGAATTCTGCGGTACATCAAACACCTTACAAGGTATTTGTTTAACATTTAATTTAAAACCATGATAACCTATTCAACTATATATAAAAAGCCTTTGACATAAATTTTACCTTTACACACCAACCGCGGTGAACACGCCCACAATGGGATTTCAAAAGTTAAATTTTACACCTGCAGTAGCACTACATCCAAGTTGACCTTTGGTGAAGTCGATCTGAATGCAAACTTGACTAAATGTATCGCACGTCGCCTCGCGAAGAGTGAAATGAAAGTGGCAATTATTTATTACGTTTTTAAATGGGTTTACCTCATAAGATGCCAAAGATAAACAAACATGCATTGTCTGATGTTAATAAACCATCCATAACTCGAAATAGTATGTTATTATGTTATTAAAACGAAAAAGGCTCAGTTTCTTTTTCCATTTCGTTTCGGCGGCAAAGCTGACAGCGGAAGTACCGCCCACCGATACTCATGTAAACAAAAACAGCTTCGCACGAATGTACGTCTGCTGTTCAGTAAAATCGAGAAAAAATAATAGCGACTCTTAATAATCTGACGATCATGGTATAAATAAAATATACCCAAAGTAGCTTGGTGTACCAAATGTTCACCACTCGTGGTGAACATTTGGTACACCAAGCTACTATGGGTATATTCTATATTTATACACAGAAACGCAAGGTACTTGAAGCTAACTATTTCCAAGCTGATAGAAAACAGTAACCAAAGAAGTCTAACATTTCCTAACAAAACATTTATTTACACAACCAGAGCATGACGAATGGTTAAATCTGACACAGAGAGAAAAAACGTTAAAGATACTTTGTTCTACAATGAAACCTACATCTACCTCTACTAAAATCTACAAAAGCTCACCTCTGTGGCAAAATGGGCCGTTGTAAGTTGTTCAATTTTGCAGAAAATTACTACAATTGGGCCCTTCAAGGCCAATATGAGCTGAGGTGAAAAAAAATTGCTGTTTTTATTACGTCATTGTACAGTCTAACCTGAGTGAGCATTTTTAATTTTTCAACAGACGAAGTGAATCATCATTACATTAACTCTTTTGGCGCGTAATAATCCGAGAAACAGAATTCTTAGCGCCTAATATTCATCAGGAATTTTACAAAAAGTATAGGTTGTTAGACTAAAGCGTCACTATTTTAAAAGATGCTCTAATGATCTCATTGACAGTTTTTCAAATGATTTCTTGTATATATTTAAATGGCACCTTTGTACTTTGAAGGGATGATATCGTTGTTCGTGGATAGGACATAAATGGTGCATGAAACATAGGAATACGTATGTTTGTTCAACCCCTTACCAAACGAATCGGCCACACCCCCGTCCGCGTAATATGCAACTTCGGCAGTTGAAAAAATATTATTTTTCAAAAAAATTCAACAAAACCATATCATGTGACCCCTCGTTGGAACGAGCTCGTCCGCTGGGTAAAGAGGTAAAAGCACTTGGCAATGGACACACACAGTTGGCTAAAATGACTACTGCAGTACCTTTTCGCGGTCTGCCGTCTGTCGACTTTAGTCGCCTGTCACGCCAAAAGAGTTAACCTTCTGAAGAATTGTATCAAAATACTGAAATTCCAAGTATCAAGCTCCAATAAGGCAGCTAGGAAATTAACTGACATCATGGGTGACAGAGTCTAGATGTCATAAGGGGGATAATTCAACGGTCTGAGTTATGCTTATTTCTTTCCCTGACAGGAATGTTTCAGCAAATCTTGTCACCATTGCAGTGGAGCCCTCGAACAGAGAACTAATATAAGGACGCCTGTGCATCATCAATTGTTTGGTCTCTCCCTGTCTTTTATTATCGTTCTTTTCTTTGGCTAACTTATGTTCTTGCGTGACCAGCCTCCTCTTGAGATCAAGGGCATCCCGAGGTAGGAAGGTGGAGGCGGACTTACTCCAATCACTCTAAATAGGGAGGGGGTATTCCGCCGTTTTAACTTGCAAAGTTCTTTGTCTCAATATGACTGATGTTCTATGCCATTGATACACAATCAGATAATCAAATGCAACAAGCACTCTTTCTGGGATATTACTATACTTATCATGATTAAATGACCCAAATATCACAATCAGCTGCACCGCGTGCATTAATTTGCATTTTACGGGTAATTGCAGTGAGGAGAGAGTAAATTGCAACCAAAACACAGGACGCGTGCTTCAAACGTGTACCAAAAACCCAATAAGCCATAACATTTTTTCAGCCCAAGGACCCGGTGGTCTCTGAACTGAAATGTCGCTAGCCCTTCTTCTTTTCCAAACATATATAAGTATCAATCAAATGGAAATGCACTCCGTCATGTTGTAATGATAGACCCCCGGGCCCGTATTATAATGATCATTTGGTACACGCAACTGCACTATGTGAACAATTCCCCTAAGAGGAAGAAAACCAGTCACGATTCTCATCCCACACTGCCTATACAGCTAAGTTTGAAATTAAAACGCAGTGACATGACTTTCGTTTCAACTTATCCACCCACACCTTTTCCAGTTCTAACTTATTCTACAAGGTAAGGATGCAGAACATGGTTATTTTCATATGTGCTGCGACTGAGGAGCGGTGGCGCGAACGCAATATGATAGGAAAAACATCTTTTCACCAAATATCACTGATTGTCCTCTGTCATTTAATTTACCAAATACTTCACTATCACAATGGAAGTTTATAATCCTTCTGACATTAATATTTCTACCAAAAGTCATTTCGTATAATATCCTATGCATTTTCAAGTTCAATGATTTCTTGAAGTAATTTCGTTCCATCTCAGTGTCACACCAGCATATTTCACAATTTATTCCAACATATCACAAGTTCATTTTATATTATACGTCCTGTGCCATAAAAGCCACAATTTGTGTAATTAAATTCCCTCTTTAACAATGCTGCTACGACGCGACAATTCGAAAGCAATAATTGCTGAACATCCATATATGCCCACGAAGACAATCTGCTTCACAGCACTTATTAAATCTGAAATTATATATTAATTCTCGCCAACTGACAATTTGTAAAGACGGTGGACTTCAGCAGTAATCTTTTGCGGACAATGGTCATCTTTAACTGTGGTTTGAGTGGTATGGGGGCAGATGTAATTGAGATAATATCGTTAAAACACGTTGTCAGCAATGATCGTTCCAATAATTACCAATAAAACGAATATGTCTCCGTGTGCCTATCTTTAGCCGTTGTGGACCCTGATTCGGCGGAAAACGCAGTGAAAGAGTGTTTATACCATTCTCGCCTATGTTACTACCTGTGAAAAGCCTGTATGTTAAATTTTAGTTTTTAACCCCACTACCGATGTAAAGCATCCATGTGGGTTAAAAAATATCACACCCACAGTAGATAGCTCATCCCACAAAAGGTATTTCATCCATGACGTGACATTATAAGTTATTGTGATGAATTGACGGTAGCATGGTCTGAGGTTTGCGGCTCGGAGCGTATGTTCAAAAATTAATTAATTTAATTTAATTATTGATGTTTAAGGTCACATATTTATGCACAATGGCTAATCATGACCGTGACAGTTTTAAGGGTGGAGGAAGCCGGAGAACCCGGAGAGAACCACCGAGCAACGACGAGCAGCTGCCAGCTCCCCAACATCGTAACTCCACACTGCAGCACAGGCAGGGTTAGATTGGTTGAAGACATGCGTACCATCGACGTGCAGTACGCCTTAGTACACGGCGTCATCGTGCCCCCACATGGGCAATGGGGGTGAAGTGTCATGCCCAAGGACACAACGCGGTTGCCGCAGGTGGGATTCGAACCGAGGACCTCTCGGCTTGCAGCCTGCACCTCTACCTACTGAGCCACCGCGCCCCCAGCGTATGTTCAAACGAGACGCGAAGCATCGAGGGTGTACATACGCTCCGAGCCGCAAACCTCAGACCATGTTATCGTCAATTCATCACAATAATGCATATGTCCCAATAGACACTACCCATAGCCTAAAACCTACATCGTGGACACACAAGAGGCTTATTTACTAAACTTGTGATCGTTGAAGGTTGCCTTGTTCAAGGCAACTTTTCACGATCACAGGTTTAGTAAATAAACCCCTAAATAATCAATAACCAGATATATACAGAACCACACTTATGTTTGAATGGGTTAACGATTACTGAACGAGAGCGAGTGGCGCAGGGATACCACGAGAGCCGGTAGGCTCGAGTGGTTATCCCAGCGCCACACGCTCGAGTTCAGTAATCGTTAACCCATTCAAACATAAGTGTGGTTCTGTATTTATTACACACCCAACCCTGAAAAAGAATTCATTGTAATTAATCGCTAATTTAATTAAATAGTCGACGATTTGAACGGTTGAAAGAATTTTAGAGAGAAACGGGCAATTTTGTCAGAGAACCAGTCTTAAGTCTTTGACCTTGCCACCTGTAGAATCGCTGTTGATTCATTTTGTTCCCCCAAAAATGTCGATCCGGCCACTTAAAACTGAAAAGATTGCGTTCATCATATCAGCCGTCACAAATTATGTGATCTGAAATGTGTTTTCAAAAGTGGGTGTGCAGGCATCATTATATCTGGAGGATGGAAAATGTACAAGGATTTTAATTTAAATACGGTGCGAACTGGCCGCTCTGTTTAAATTTCGTGCTTTTTAAACTGAAAGTGAAACTAAAATAGAAGTTTGAACTCTGCTTGATTTTACATGCACTAGATCTACTGCCACTAGGCTATCGCCTATCTCATGTGGACATCGGTCATTTCTGTTCTGCAATGTAACAAAAGCGCACATTGGACGAGAAAAGACATTTTGTGCAATAAGTTACCCTTCCGGGGCATTCATTCAATCGTTCAGAATAACTAAGGCAGTTTGAGATTCCATTCTGAGTGAACTTAACAGTCTTGGTAAGTTAGCACTTTATTTTTCAACATTATAATGTTTCTGACTTGAAATTTAGCCTTCTTTTTAATTATCTCAAGTCTTAGTAACTGTTGTTTGAAATGGGCTGCACTTCCAAAATAAAGGCTTTAGGTTGTCCACATTTACTACAGATACAACATGTATACAAAGGGAGAAATATGTTGCACGATAACTGCAAAAAAATGTCATGTCTTGTCTCCACAAGTAGTTTAGACTGTACACCTATTTTACACCCCCCCCCCCCCCTACTCATCTATAACCTGACAGCATTTTCTCGAAAGCTCACGAAATGAGTATCCAACAGTCTTAGTCAGAGGCTCAAAGAGAAATCAGGGGGGTGGGGGGGGGGGGGGGTTCTCACAGTAAGCTCCAACTTATTTTGGTTGATAATATCTTCAAAGATTGATTAATGTTTACATTATTTTGTGCTAGTACTAAAACTATACTTCACCAGTTTGTTATCTGATTGGGTCTGTCAATATTTTATTCTTGGTATCTGGTTTCAAAACAAAATAATTTTTTATGTGTCTGCTCCAATATCTTGTCAATCTTAAATTTGGAATTTGGTATTTTGAATTTGCATTTAGTAAGAAGTTTTAAAGAGGACTGATAGAATGTGACTAATGATAGGCTTTTGGACATTTTCTTGGGGATGGGGGCTGACCAATCAAACTGCCCTGAACTATTGTTTCAAAATCAAAATGCAGACCCTTTCCTCGAATTTGCCTATGAAAATGATCTGCCCACCGCCCTGATATTTGCCAAAATTCTAAAAATACCCCCTCCCTCTGAACAATCTGTTCTGAAAATACCAATGAAAACTGCAAAATTAGCTGCTTATTGGTGAAGGGGGATAAAAGTGCCGCAACCCCTATCCCATCCCATACACCCATGTAGCTAATTCATATAGGGGACATTCAATTTAAGTTTTGTTGCTGATAATTAAAGCAAAATAATACCCATGTATAAAACAGAAATACTAGCAAATAATTCTTAACTAGTCATTTGAAAATACACATCAATCTGTGTCTGGAAAATATTGTCATATTGACTGTGTTTTAAATATTCTAATAATTATTTTGAATTTCATGGAAGTCATCTCATAAAACTGACAATATATTGCATTCATCACACCACATGTATTTACCACCCCTCCCCTCTTCGTGGTCTCATTCCCATCCTACTCAAGACCGTTCAGAATTTCAGTAGTGGGTAGCTGGTAACTTTTTTTAATTTCCCCAGTACAAACTCCAGAAAAAGTCATATTTTAGCAATACTACTTCCCCTACCCCCCCCCCCCCCCCCCGCAAAAAATAAAATAAAATAAAACAGTTGCCCCAGCAGGCAACACCCACTACAACGTCAAAAAACATTGGTTCCACAAATGTAAACTACTTAGTTTTTTCTTATAAAACCAGGCTTTTCATTCTTCCGAATTTATTTTCTTTATTGAGCCAGTGTGGGGAGGGGGGGGGGGGGGATAAGGATGGAATTGGTGATAGTTAATCAGTAACTGCATGTACTACTAGCTGCCAAACACCTCAAGCCAGTCAAGGCGCTTTCGGCGTGTCGCCGCCTGTTTTTCCGTTTCATGGTAACCAGTTTTCAAGATTGATTTAGTCTTGCTTCCTGAGAACTACTTCAACTTAACATGCTCTTCAAAGTCTGTTTGCCTTTTAGCAAACGTGCTGTTTCATTGCCGAAGTGTGAATCGAATAGGATTACACAGTAGACTTCGTATCGACTCGTCGGCAGCACGCAGCGGTGAGGGCAACATTGTAACAAAATGGGAACTGTACAAGTGGCTGGCTGAAATATCGAACCCAATTAGACTTTTTGCTCTAAAATTAACCAAGTTTTCCTCGGTTTTCAATAACGGAGCAAAGGTTGAGTTTCACTGTTCAATTTCTTGGCAGAGATCATGTGTCTTTCATGACTTTCAATAGTTTTTAGCACAGTTGTGCATCAAACATTTTGGTATGAGAATCGGTAATTCCGACAGATAAATATAGCCGATGGTTCTCATTGGTTATGTCCCACTGAACGTTGCAAACTATAAGAACCAGTCTATCGAGAGAACTTGTGCACGCGAAGGGTACTTTTTATCGGATCGCACTAGAGCTTTCTGGTTAAAATTACCGCATGCCCCTAAAATCCATGTGATCGTGACAAATACAGTTACGGGTGTGTAATAAAAACTCTTTCCATCTTAGTTCAAATCGTAAATCAGTTTGTAATTCAAACAACACTTCGTCCGGAACATCGTCTGCTGCACACGTGACTTACTAGTCACTCCGTTGATGAAGCAGTTACGAAACGGAGGACGTCATTGCAAATATTTCGCGTTGTGACGTCAGACGGTAACATTTGCCAATTGAGCCCTGAACATAGAATATACTAAGCGAGCTCTCGTCCAATCAGAGGAGAAGGGTTTTAGTCTTGCTGGAACATAACGTAATTTGCCACTTTCGATACATTCACGCTTCGCGATGTTTCATTCAAACACACGACGTTTTGCGATACTATCTACTACGTTCAATGACTTATTAAGTTTAAAATACCTACAATTAACTACTTAAAATAAAATTAAAAGAATGGTAAATAATAATTTGACAGTAAACGCAAGGTAAATTCAATCAACTTTTCCGATGTGTCCAGCTTTCAATCAGCATTCACATGCAGCCGGTAGTACTGTCCACCGGCGCATATGTGAACAAAACAAACCGTGCATGAGTTTGCGATAGAACGTGTCGTTTTTTCTCCATTTTAAGTGACAAAGTCCATTATCTATTAAGAGTATCGTATAAATAAAACTCGAAGAATAAGGGTTTTAACCACTCGGCAAGCCGAGATGTTAAAACCCTTATCCAACTCGTGGTTTAAATCTGCTTACCGGCACTAGTACCTATTTATTTTATATATGTATGGGGATAGGTGGGGAGGGGCCGGAGTGAACACGCCAAAATCAGTTAGATTAAACATTAACCCAAATCAACTAGGCTGAATTAATATGAACCCAATTCCAAATGGGTTCATATTCACTTAACCCAGTTAATGACGATTAACTTTGACCCAACTGACTTTATAGTGAAGGGCGACAACAGATAACCAAGACCCACGAAACAAAATTTGAAAAATTGCTCCATAGAAATGACATTTGTTAAATTCTCGGTTTTGACAGTGTGCTGGAAGGTAGTTAAAATGATTAGTGTTGTGGGTGAGGTCGTGGTGGGTAAGGTCTGCATCGATATTCTTTCATTTGTCTGCGTGTATTTTATTGCGTTCTTTCGAAGGTTTACTCTAGAGTTCAGCCCAATAGTATGTCTTCAAGTTCAGTCACCCTCAAATCTGAACGATGGCCTGGGGTGTGGTGAATGTTCAAAGAAGACGATATAGGCCGAATTCGACTAAGATGTACTTCATTGGTCAAATGCAACTAAAATTATTTACGATTGTAGATATAAAAGTCCCCGTGTATTTGAATGCCCAGAAATGTAAAAACCGACCGTGCGAAAGCCATAAAGCATTTTCGTGAAACAAAGGTTGTAGAGGGTTTGTGTGTGTAAGAGATGAGGTGATATTATCTTTTGAAAAACTGTTCCATAAAATGTTATCAAATTATGGAAAGTATCGATGAAATAAAATATATTCAGATTGCCATGACAACAACTGATCTGGTGTTCAGGATCTCGTTGAGTTGATGAGAGCAGATAGTGGAAATAAATCTGTTTAATCTGTTATTTTAACCCTTTGATACTTTTGAACGTCTTATGACGTAGGAAATCAAACAGCGCGTTGATACTTTAGTACGTCTTATGACGTACGAGACCAAACAGCGCGTTGCTACGTTTGTACGTCGTATGACGTATGAAATCAAACAGCGCGTTGATACTTTTGTACGTCATATGACGTTCGAAATCAAACAGCGCATTGATACTTTTGTACGTCTTATGGCGTACGTAATCAAACAGCTAGTTGATACTTTTGTACGTCTTACGACATACCAGATCAAACAGCGCGTTGATACTTTGGTACGTCTTTTGACGTACGAACTCAAACAGCGCGTTGATACTTTTATATGACTTATGACGTTCGAAATCAAACAGCGCGTTGATACTTTTGTACGTCTCTTGACGTACGAACTCAAACAGCGCGTTGATACCTTTATACGTCTTATGACGTTCAAAATCAAGCAGCGCATTGATACTTTTGTACGTCGTTTGACGTACGAACTCAAACAGCGCGTTGATACTTTTATACGTCTTACGACGTTCGAAATAAAACAGCGCGTTGATACTTTGTGGTCATTTGTTTTGTTATTATTTTTCGATTTTTTAAACTTTTAACCTCAATTCCTATTTTCTCCCGAATAGTACTCAGTGACAACCGTTGAGCCAAATGTTATCGCAGCTTAAAATACTGATATAATCCTGCTGACAAAACTTCCCAACTGGATGAGTGCAAGAAGCCACTATAAGGGCTTTCAAAAAATGAGGATACTAAAGCAAAAGCCAAAACTTTTCTTGCTTATATTCATTTTCAGTCAAACACAAATAATATTTTGTTTATATAAATTTGGTTTATTACAAATTATTGGTGAGTGCATAGGCATTCTCCAATAATTTGTAATAAAATTTGTAATAAAACATGTTTTGAATAACCAATTCAGCCCAACAAGAATAATCTAGCTCAACCGGATAATCACTAACGTGAAAAATATCTTGTTATTTGTACTTTCCGACATTTGACGTCACGGGATCGCGGTGGCTCAGTAGGTAGAGGTGCAGGCTGCAAGTAACCGAGAGGTCCTCGGTTCGAATCCCACACGCGGCAACCGCGTTGTGTCCTTGGGCAAGACATTTCATCTACATTGCACGGTGACGTTGTGTACTAAGGCGTACTGCACGTCGATGGTGCACTTGTCTTCAACCAATGCTAACCCTACTTGTGTGGAGTTAGTATGTTGAGGAGCTGACAGTTGCTCGGCGTTGCTCGGTGGTTCTCTCCGGGTACTCCGGCTTCCTCCACCCGTAAAACTGTCACGGTCATGATTAGCCATTGTGCAGAAATATGTGACCTTAAACACCAATAAATAAATATAAATATAGTATATTTGACGTCGCATTTTGAAAAACGTTGAAGAAACTGAATTCCCAGTGACGTTTGAACGTCGGGATAATTAAAGTCTCAAAGGGTTAATAACATGCGTCGTCTGATTAACCTAATGCTTATTTAACCCTTTACCTAACATGAAAAGCAGACGACACTTGCAAAAATTATTCTTGAATAACTAATTTTTTTCATTTTTTGTCTCAAAAACATAGGTTATGATCCCTCGTTGGAACGAGCTCGACGAGCTCGTTCCAACGAGGGGTCATAACCTATGTTTTTGAGACAAAAAATGAAAAAAATAATGAAAATTAATTGGCGATTTTTGAGAATAGCGCTGGCCGGTTTTGGCCGTTACGTTGGGTAAAGGGTTAAATTGTTTTTTTTGTTTTTATGTATGCCATACCAGTTTATTCTTGGTCGTGCAATGAACTTCGCCTTATTACAGGGTTATCACTATGTGTTCCGTTTAATAATATTCTGCTATTTTATTTCAGATAACTGTGGTCTTTGTTTGAGATAAAACACAATCTCCAAATAGACAGAGTTCTTATTTACAACCACATTTATATAATCTTGTCCCTACATCCCGATAAATTCTGTCTTTTGATTGGTCAGAATGCCTTGGACAAATAGCCATGGCAAAGGATACACCCAACATCCAAGGTATATGAGAGCGTGCAACATCCACGGTATATGGACACGCGAAACATCGGGGGTATATGGTTTAAATGAAAGCTTTTCGCATTCACACGCCTCGGTATAAAAATCGGTATAAAAATCGAACGAACAAAAAACTGAAAATAGTCACAAATATTATCAGATTTCAGACAATTCGATCACATTTTGCCATTACAAATCAAATAGTCGAGTAATTAAATGAAAGAACTTGAGAAAAATAAAATAAGAGCAAATATCGTCCCCTGAGTTCCAATGTGTTCTATGTGCCACTAGGGACATAGGACACATTCGAACTCAGGGGACGATATGTCAATAAAATACCGTTTACTCGTTTCCTTAACTACCCAAGGGATGTAACTCTATCAGTTCTCTTCTGCGTTTATAAAAACAAAAAAAAATAATCACAAATATGGCCCAAGTGATTGCGGAGCGTGAGAAATGCGTCCAAAAATTTATTTTCATTATGTTTGTATGGTGTTCCAAACGGGACAAAAACGTTATCTCCCCCAATATGTATGATATATGGAGATTTAATACATTTAAAAAACGACATCCAGGTATAAATCTATACATGTTGGCGGAGATAACTTATAATGGACTTTCTTTCTCTGTGGAAAAAAACACGTTGACGATTTCAATCCGATTAATTTTATTCTTGCAACTGATCATGGATTTTTTTATCGTGATACTGCACGATTGGTATCATATCTACCACATTTCCTATGGTGGGCAACTGCAGCCAATGCTCTGCGTACTGATGTTGATGGACACAGTGATGCACTGGACAGGAACGAGATATCTGTGATATGTGACTGCTAGCATCGTCAGCCAAATCTATCAACCCCAAACAACACTTCCGCTCTCCGCTACTGAAGACAATAGGTCGAAACTGCAAGACTACCTTCTATACCATTACAAATCTAGTACATTCAACACATTTGAGCACCAATCTTTGCCACTCATCGATAGACCCCCCTATGCGACTGATGATGGATCCGAAAGCTACGCCAGTTGCTCCCTTACGCCTATTCCTGTTTCACTTCACTGGCAAGAGAAAAGTGAAGGCGGGATATGACCAGGACGTCAGGCTGGGCGTACGGGAAATTGTACCTGTTGGTGAACCCGTCACATGATGTCATGAGATGGTCGTCTGTGCCAAGAAAAATGGGTTGCCACGCTGCACTGTGTATTTTCAGCCACTCTGTGCTCATGCCACATGGGAAACGCTCCGTACTCCATCACCGTTTTACCAGAGCGAGATCATTCCTACATAGCAAAAAGAAGGCAGTTTTCGAATGACTCTACATTTGCGGTACACATGGCATCGCCCTCAGTCCAGACAAGTTCCTGTTTGGTCAAGATGTTATGGAGTTCGCGGGCTTAGAAATAACATCTAACAATGTTCGACCTTCAATAAAGTATCTCCGTACGATTGATTATTGACTTCCCGGTACCCAAGAATATAAGGGATATGCGCTCCTGGGTTGGACTAGTTAACCACGTGTCCTGTGCTTTTAGCATGGTTGAAAAGATGTTGCCCTTTCGACAACTACTGAAGTCGGGAACATCATTCAGATGGGATGACGACATCAACAAAATATTCGAGGACTCGAAATCAGGGATTGTTCAAGAGAGAAAAATGGGTGTCCAAATCTTCGACAAAAGCAAACCGACATGCCTTGTTATAGATTGGTCTAAAGAATGCACCAGTTTTTGGCTGCTACAAAATCATTCTAACTGTCCAAAAACAGAACACTTCTTGTCCTACAGGATGGAAAACCACTCTAATTGGCAGTCGTTCCACACATCCAGCTGAATCAAGATATGCGCCAGTGGATGGTGATGCGCTAGCAGTCGCCTATGCCCTCGACAAAGCTCGATACTTTCTACTAGGCTGCAAGACTCTTATTGTTGCGGTAGATCAAAAACCATTGCTGAAAATATTTGGTGACCGATCTTTGGAAGACATTTCTAACCCACGGCTACGGAACCTCAAAAAGAAAACTCGGTTCGCATGCTTCACATTCCGGATTTAAAGCATCAAACCGTTGGCGTATTGTCTCGACATCCTATTGGTGAGTTCGTGATGATGTCACTGCTAGACGACATTGACACCACCGCTAATGACTACAGTTAAAACTAGAAGTCCTGTCACGAATAGTGCGATTATCTAGGCTTAATTGCGCGTTGGGATTGCGCGCAATTGCCATATCGAATGGCATCCAGAGCACGGCAGTTTCTCTTGGTTACTCAAAGCAAACACATGCAATGTTTCTGCCAATGGACCTCCGGGTTACCCGGAGGTCCATTGGCTGAAACATTGCTTGTGCACAGGCCATATGTACAGAATTTGATAGCTTTACTTGAGCCATAACGCGTATATTAACGCGCATATCAACGTGCTATTTGTGCGCATTTCATGACAGGACTTCTAGTTTTAACTGTATGCCGCCGTTATAGTGCCTCTACAATGATGTTTCCTCTCTGGAATTAGAGCACTTACAAGAGATTCTAAAAACCTTGAGGAATGTATCGTTTCGGTTGCTGTATTAGACATCGACTATCTTGCAATTAAATCTATGACTTGAATTGAGAACTCGAACTTTGGCTTCAATTAAGCCCGAAATCTCCCAAGGTACCCAGTCACTGTTGGATGAAATTCAAACTTCAGAGGACGCTCGCGTTCTCCACTCTGCCTCGTTTAAAACTGGAAGGGGAGGGTCCTACCTACCATCCAAGGCACCTCAGTCTCAACGCAAACGTAACTTCCAGATTTCAAAAGTCGGCCCTTTATGTGAACAGTCAGGTGGAGCAAACGAAAATCATTTTTTGAGCAAATGCCCTTTTCTACCTGAGGAGGATCGCAGATATTTCTGCAGAGCGCTTATCGTTGCTTCTTCTGACCTTAGAGATTCTGATTCTGCGTCATCAAGTGATGACGAAACAACTCTCGCTCAAGCCTCAAATGAAGTTCACAATGTCATTTCTACGCCATGCAAGTCATCTACGCGTCGAGTTCAAACCAAGCAGTCGCCATATTTCCATGTTTTCTTCAGTCATCACCCGATTAAGACAACAGTTGATTCGGGTGCTGAGACAAACATGATACGGGAAACGATTGCCAAATTCATAGGTGCTAAAATTGAAAAAAGTTCTCAGATGGCGTTTCAGGCAGATGGACAATCCCCTCTGTCAGTTATTGGCGAAACACGTTTACTTCTTACCCGCGACGATAAAGAAATCACGTTGGAAGCTCTCGTTGTCAGAGACCTTGACGTAGATGTCCTGGCGTGAGTACCTTTCATGAATGTAAACGACATTGCAGTTCGACCTGCGAAACGACAAATTTTGCTCAGTGATGGTACTTCATATCACTATGGCCCATCTGACAATAGAGCCAACAGTCATTCGGTTCGTCGCACTTACGAACACATTATAAGGGCTCCACCCTTTAAAACCACTGTCTGGCCCGGCGAATTCATCGAGCTGGATGTTCCAGACAATTTAACTCTAGAAAATCCGAATGCTTTGGAACCTCGTTGGGACTCACCGTGGGTTTCCAACAAAATAGGATCTGAGTTGTGGCCCCATCCGAGTATCATGTCTCACGTAAGGGGAAAATACTCCTGGCGAACGCATCTACTGAGCCTCAGGTTCCAAAGAAAAATGAACACTTTTGTCAAGTATTACCGGTACTGGAAACGTCGGAATTACAAGCTGCTACAAGTGATTCAACCCTTTCGGCATCTTGTAACTCGACTTCATCATCTCTTTGCACTACAACGAGCCCACAGATACCCTGTTCCAAAAGTAACAAGGATCATCAGCTGTACTCCAAAGATATTGAAGTGGACCCCAGTAATTCTCTTCCCACTTCAATTCAAAACAGTATAAAAAACTTAGACGAGGAATTCGATGAAGTTTTTAGTCCTCATTATTACCAGTTGTGGATAGTCAGTGACGGTGCTCTTAAAGAGCCCGGGGTGGGCGCTACATTATATGTCACTCGTGGTGATAAACACAGGGTAGCTGTTTTTTTAGCGCGAAGCTTCGCAAGCGACAACTGGATTGGATTTCTTGTGAAATAGAAGCTCTCAGTATAGCTTCGGCCTTAAAACAATTTAGTCCCTACATTATTCTATCCACAAAACATGTATTTTAACAGACAGCAAGCCTTGCATTCAAGCACACCAAAAACTCTTCCGCGGAGAGTTCTCGTCCAGTGCGCGGTTGTCCACCTTTCTATCAACTGCAAGTCGTTCCCAAGTTTCTATTCGACATCTAGTCGGGTCAGAAAACCTGCCGTCCGATTTTGCACGCCGTAACGCCCCACAGTGTGACGTTTCGAATTGGCAGGTGTGCGCATTCGTACTTTCATGTGAAGATTCTGTTGTTAAGAGTGTTAGTTTACAGGATATTATTTCCGGAACAACAAAACTCCCGTTCACTAGCAGACGGGCCTGATTAGCTACTCAGACCGACTGCTCTGATCTGTGACGAACTCATGCACACCTCTCCCAGGGGACACGTCCAAATAAAAAGGCAATTAACTTTAAAGATATTAAACGATACCTGAAGGATGCTACTATTTCCGGCGAGCTACTCTGGAATACTTTCTATTCTTAGTGTTAGTATTCTACTCTTTAACCCTTTACCTAACATGAAAAGCAGACGACACTTGCAAAAAAAATTCTTGAATAACTAATTTTTTTCATTTTTTGTCTCAAAAACATAGGTTATGACCCCTCGTTGGAACGAGCTCGACGAGCTCGTTCCAACGAGGGGTCATAACCTATGTTTTTGAGACAAAAAATGAAAATATTTTGAAAATTAATTGGCGATTTTTGAGAATAGCGCTGGCCGGTTTTGGCCGTTACGTTGGGTAAAGGGTTAACAGATTACGGTTTTGTCTCTTTCAACGGTTATAATTTTGAATCATTATTGTGATTTTGTCTCTCATATTAAGTTGTGTGCCAATATATATATAGTTTGAACTTCATGTATCTGTTGAGTCTGTTGATCTCTACCAATTGAATAATTAATGGACTTATGTTCCTGGCGTACGGCAATACCCCCGACAGAGACACAAAACTGTCTCCAACAATATGCGTATTCGGTCGTCCAATACGGGACTTCATTCCAATTCCAGCTTGATGGCTGGGACACCCCTACCAATAAAACTCATTTAATGCTGATCGGGTTGCAAACGTAGCCGCAATTGCGGCCCTCAGTTACCATGGAAACACTATGAGAAATCACATTTTCATCTTCCTCTCTCGAACTGCTGAGCCAATGTGAACCAGACTTGGCAAGAATGGTCTATGAGGTGTTCTCTACAAATGTTCCTCATATTGTTTCTGTTGGATGAAAAACTTGATCGCCAGAGGCATCCTTTGATTCGGATTGGTCGATTTTGAAAAATATTCTCCGAAGAAACTACAAAGCCAAATATTTTGAAACTTAACGTGATTGATGACTGGGACACCATCTACCAACGATCCTCATTTAATGTTGATCAGGTTGCAAACATGGCCGCAATTGCACGTCATATTTACCATGGAAACTCTATGGGAAATCACATTGTCATCTTATCTCAAACTACTTTGCCAGTGTGAACCAAACTTGGCACAAATAATGTATGGAAGGTCCTCTGATTACAACCATCATTCTGTTTTGCTCAGTTGAAGGAGCATGGCAGCCAGCTGCATTCTTTGATTTAGATTAGAATATGTGGTTCTGCCAGTTGGGTGATTACAGGCTCTTTAGGGCCTCCTGTTGTGTTTTTGTTTTCTTTCCGAAACAGACGAATCGTCTTTCAATACAATGCTTTAGTGGATATTGGTAATATTTACGGTTGTAAAAGCTACAATATTAACAATTTACAGAGACGTGGAGTTTGATTTGACACTCGACTCGATTTCCTGCTTGATTCGATCGTGTTTCGATTCGATTCGCAATTTGAGATTAGCGCGGCCCAGGTAAAAACTGAAGAAAATTGTTCACAGTACAGTCGCCGTGGACTGGCCGTAATCCACAACCCGTACAACCCGGTGATTTATTAATTAAATTTTCGATGATTATTTCTTTATCACTTTCCAAAGTGTGATTTACTGGGATTTCCGGGTTTGATTATAAACGATAACTTCACAAGTGAATTATGCAATCAACAATTGTGTCATGTATCCGTGCGCGCAAACGAAGACGCTTTGCCGTGGTTGTAATGGGGACATCATTGTTGTTTTTTTTTTTTTTGCTTTTTTTAACCCTTTACCTAACATGAAAAGCAGACGACACTTGCAAAAAAAACATTCTCGAATAACTATTATTTTCATTTTTGGTCTCAAAAACATAGGTTATGACCCCTCATTGGAACGAGCTCGACGAGCTCGTTCCAATGAGGGGTCATAACCTATGTTTTAGAGACAAAAAAGGAAAAAATAGTGAAAATTAATTAGTGAGTTTTTAGAATAGCGCTGGCCGTTTTTGGCCGTTACTTTAGGTTAAGGGTTAAATAATATAATTATCCTTAATAATGAAAAGTAATAAACAGACTAATCACTTGTCTGGACTGGTTACGTGATATAATTCATTCGAGGCGAGGGACTATATTGTAAAACACTCGCATTCGCGCAATCGTGTTTGTACAATTCCCTCACCTCTAATGAATTATTTCACGTAACCAGTCCAGTCGTCAATTACTCTCTATTTAGTTACTGTTTGGAATCTAATATTATTGCGTCCGTGGAAATCTTGCCCACACGTAGAAAGTGACCAGCTCACGCGGCCGTTCTATAGAAATGGTTAACAGTTGTTTTGAAGGTACGAGTGACAGAAATCAATTTGCAAGTGTGAAATATGAGAGGAACAAAGTATAAACAGGCTCCACTATAATGAAAACAGCTCCGTTATTTGTTCCGTTGACAGGTCATCAAGCTCACATTACCTTCGTCAATAAATACTCAGGTTTGTCCGTGTGTTATCTGATCAGTATGAAAGTATGAAGAAGGAATGACTATCACATAGGTAACTGAGTACAATCATACCAGAAACGAGAATGTATGAAATTGGGATGGAACACATACAAATAACAATCATCTCGAAGTGAACAAACACGCCTGACGAAGAAAGTACACAAACACGTCGGACAACCTGCAATAACATCGCTCATGTTTTGGCTTCAGTAAGCTAAGCTAGACCCCTAAGTACACACACAACATGTACCGTTGGATCGAATGAAAGTCTGTGATCATTTCCTCGTGCAAAAATACGGCTCGGAAAACGGGGTCTACGTGATCTATCGTAAGTAGAGAATATGCTACGCAATATTTGCCAACGGTCACTTTAGAGAGAGAACATCGATAAGACAGTAACTGAACAGTGCACTGACAATATTAGTGTGCTTATTTGTACAGCTCAAATCACCAGGAATTCACAGTCTGTATTCGGTGTGTGGATACCGGATACTCGCAAAATACTCCGGGAACAAAAGTTTTTAATCATGTTAACCCTTTGATACTTTGGTGCGTCTTATGACGTACGAAATCAAACAGCGCGTTGATACTTTTGTACCTCTTATGACGCACGAAATCAAACAGCGCGTTGATACTTTGCGGTCATTTGTTTTGTTATTATTTTTCGATTTTTTAAAGTTTTAAACTCAATTCCTGTTTTCTCCCGAATAGTGCTCAGTGATAACCGTTGAGCCAAATGTTATCGCAGCATAAAATACTAATATAATCCCGCTTTCAAGACTTCTTAAGTGGTTTAGTGCTAGAAGCCACTATCAGGGCTTTCAAAAAATGAGGATACCAAAGCAAAAGCCAACACTTTCCTTGCTTATATTTCATATTCAGTCAAACACAAATAATATTTTGTTTATAATTTTTTTTTTTTTTACAAATAGGCACTCTCCAATAATTTGAACTAAAACAAGTTTTGAGTAACAAATTCAGACCATCAAAAATAACCTAGCCCTCCACCAGATAGATAGATAGATAGATATTATTCGTTCAGTAGCATACAGGAAATACAATGGTTACTATCACATACAGTTAAAACTAGAAGTCCTGTCATGAAATGCGCACAAATAGCACGTTGATATGCGCGTTAATGTACGCGTTATGGCCTAAATAAAGCTATCAAATTCTGTACATATGGCCTGTGCACAAGCAATGGCAGAAACATTGCATGTGTTTGCTCTGAATAACCAAGAGAACCTGCCGTGCTTTGGATGCCATTGGATATGGCAATTGCGCGCAATTCCAACGCGCAATTAAGCCTAGATAAGCGCACTATTCGTGACAGGACTTCTAGTTTCAACTGCAGTTCAATTGATATATAACATTTTGTATACTACTGGGAGATGACATAGCCAGATTGGCTGTCTTCCAGTCATCTCCCTAAGGAATGTTTTGCAATACTGTTTACGGGCCCAGAGTGTCGACGTTCTTATAAAAATCACCTCATCATTTATAGAAAATTTACTATGTAAGGGTTGTGCTAGACTTGGCAGCAGTTAAAGTGCTTTCTTGTGGATGTATTTCAGATAGTCACTAACGTGAAAAATATCTTGTTATTTGTACTTTTCGACGTTGGACGTCGCATTTTGAAAAACACGTTGAAGAAACTGAATTCCCAGTGACGTTTGAACGTCAGTATAATTAAAGTCGCAAAGGGTTAACGTGCATAAGAAATGGTATGTTGACACCACATTTCGCATGAGGTGTAAAGGACGCAGCCAAGTGAAGTTGTTTTCCTTCCTACTATAAACTGATTGAAACACTGCTTAATTATGATTCTTCCAGCAGTCTTGAGCGCCTGCCGAATTCGCTCAGTCTCCACACCGCCTTTTGCGGTATGTGCAGTAGGTTTCAAGAATGAGGTCACCAAAACATGTCAAGTCGTCAAGCAATATCTACCATAATTACATCGCACCCAAGAGTTCGTTGATGTTTGACATCGTGGCAGACACAACAGATCGAGTGATTGAATTTCGTAAAGCAGCTCTAACAAGATCTGCCAATTTAAACCACGCTAGAACATCCTTCATGGCAGCTTAGTGCCTACATGTATGCATTTAATAAGTGCAGTCATACTACTTGGATAACAAGATTAGTTCAATTAGGAATTGTACTGCCTATTTCAAATTCAAAATGGGGCAGAAATTAGCCCCCACCCCCAAAAAGGAATAACGTGGAGTGGTCTATCACTCAAACAACAGTGGTGTAGCTAAGAAGTGATTAGGGATTATGCTCCCCACAAAAATCTTCATCCCCTCCCCCACTCACTTAAAATCCTGAATTTGTCGATCTGCACAGGATGTCAACTTCTGAAATAGATGCCGACCAGTACAATCGCCGTGGACTGGTCATAATCCACGCATGTGCAGTGATATGTCCACGTATGCGTTTACAAGGTAACTACACTCACCATCATCAAAATTTTAATTAATGAAGAACCGCGTTGCATCCGGTGCTTCATTAATTTAATTTTTGATGATTGTTCCTATGATTAGTGTTTAGTTTACAAAAATGGTATTAAGGGAAGTTTGTTTTAGAGACCAGCGTATTTTATTGATGCAAACCAATGCTGCAAGGGACGTTCCTTTGCTTCAAAACAACTGTAATATTCTCAGACAGGAGATCTCAAGGCGCATTTATTTCTAATCGACTTTTAGAGTTGGAATACCAACAAGAACAAATCAATACTCCATGTATTCAATATCTTACGTGTCCATCGATGAGACAATAAGATGCAGAACAGTTGCCGTGGGCTGGTCGTAATCCAGCGTGGGCAGTGATGTCCACGCATGCGTTTACCAGGTAATAAATAAATAAAAATTATCATCAGCAAAATTTTAATTAATGAAGCACCGGTTTGTACCCGGTGTTTCGTTAATTAATATTTTGATGATTATCCCCATAATTAGTGGTTGGAATCTAATATTATTGCATCTGTGGAAATATTGCCCACCTGTGGAAAGTGACTAGTTCATGGTGGCTCTACTGTAATGAAAACATTGTTCCCTGTATTTTTCTTTCCACGATGACGTGTACCCATCTACAGGCTACGTTGCCCATTTTCGTGAGTTGTCTGACTTCCATTTCGCATCCCAAATTATTGTTTTGAAATTGATTTATCACATTATGACCATCAAATAGCTCATTATGGAAATATCGTTTACAACACTTCTAATACGCGCATGACGTCAGAGTTAAGCGTAACATTATGAGTGACTTGGTTTCGGTAATAGAATTGAATTAATCTTCCCCTTATATGTCATTAACTGTTTACCTAATACAAATAGCAGATGAAATTTGCCGAAAACATTTCTCGAATAACTAAATATTTTTATTTTTTGTCTGGAAAACATTGACTTTGATCCCTCATTGGAACGAGCTCGATGGGCTCGTTATGTAAACCTCGGCTCAAATCGATTTAACCCTTTACCCAACGTAACGACCAAAACCGGCCAGCGCTATTCTCAAAACTCGCCAATTAATTTTCATTATTTTTTTCATTTTTTGTCTCAAAAACATGTTATGACCCCTCATTGGAACGAGCTCGTCGAGCTCGTTCCAATAAGGGGTCATAACCTATGTTTCTGAGACAAAAAATGAAAAAAATTAGTTATTCAAGAATATTTTTTGCAAGTGTCGTCTGTTTTTCATGTTAGGTAAAGGGTTAAATGAACTCGGTTCAGTAATTTCACATGAAATTGCGACTCGTTAGAGATCCTCTATTTATGCATCAACTCGTACCTCTGAAACAGTAACGATATCACGTGCAAGGGAGGGGGCTGTATATTTGAAAGATGAACTTATCCATGCCATTCTCATTTGGTTTTCATGTTTGGGGAAGATTCATCATGCATTGCCGCCGTTGATGATGGAGTCACGTGAATGGGTTGTGGTGGAGTATGTAGGTGGACACATCGTGATATGATTACAACGTTATTACTTTTGTTATTACGCATGCGCAGCAACATGATACGTGATACGTCATAATTCATTAAGTAGAATGCCGGCTAAGTGAATGCAGTGCGCAGACCAATCAATAATTTGAACGTGCAGCCTTGGGGCTGCACGTTGAAAATATTTATGGGTTTACCCCCAAATAATGAACTCGGACTCTTCCAATTGCTGCTGTTGAATAGATATGACAAATACCGCTAGGCTTAAAAGGGTTAACCCTTTACCCAACGTAACGGCCAAAACCGGCCAGCGCTATTCTCAAAAATCGCCAATTAATTTTCAAAATATTTTCATTTTTTGTCTCAAAAACATAGGTTATGACCCCTCGTTGGAACGAGCTCGTCGAGCTCGTTCCAACGAGGGGTCATAACCTATGTTTTTGAGACAAAAAAATGAAAAAAATTAGTTATTTAAGAATTTTTTTTGTAAGTGTCGTCTGCTTTTCATGTTAGGTAAAGGGTTAAGGGGTGTTTCAATCATCAATTTTAAATATTTAAGGAGGCATGACACGGATAGGTTTGGACGGAATGGGTACGTAATTAAGTGGTGTGTTTTATTGGACTCCGGTAGTAAAAGTCGGTGTTACGTTTGGGGAAGTTCTGGTTGTGGGCTGCACGTTGAAAATATTTATGGGCCTACCCCCAAATAATGAACTCGGACTCTTCCAATTGCTGCTGTTGAATAGATATGACACATACCGCTAGGCTTTAAAGGGGTTAAGGGGCGTTCCAATCGTTAATTTTAAAAAGTTTAAGGATGCATGACACGGACAGGTTTGGACGGATTGGTTTTCGTAATTAAGTAGTGTGTTTTATTGGGCCCTGGTAGTAAAAGTCGGTGCTTCGTTTGGGGAATTTCTGGTTGTGGATCCGCGAATCGGGCTTAGCAGGGAATTAGTCATGTGAACAGATCACCTAGTGTATGCACCATGGTATTTGAGTATTGTGACGGGCCCGGACGACATATTACCTACTTCCATTCGGTTATTTCCACATTGACCGATCTAGCTACTTTATGATCAGTCCTGGAAATGAGACGGGTGAGAGTGCAATTGCTCCCGTCAGCACCCGTGTTTTCTATTTTACGGGAGCTGAAAAATACACTCGTTGCAAAATATTGCGGAGAACTAATATACTGTGAGGATAAATGTGTATCGTTTTGAGAAAGCAGCACTCTGAGGCCAGTTGCAAGTTACTGTCATAATTCCGCAATTCCTTATGCATTTAACCCTTTGAACACTTTGAATTCATTATTTGGGGTAGACCAATCAATATTTTCAATGTGCAGCCTCGAGGCTGCACGTTGAAAATACTGATTGGTCTACCCCACACATTTACGGAACAGCCATCCTATTTAATGACGTTATGCCGTATCATGTTGCTGGCTGGAAAAGCGGCCGCTCGGTTTCAAAGGGTTTAGGTTTCTGGTGTTTGGTGACAGTATTCCCTCGAAAATTCATATACTAACATTTTACGGGTGCAATTTACTCTCGTCTCAGACTTCGCAGAAGTTTAATACTGCACCTGTCAATTTTGTTCATTTCCAGCACTGTTTATGACATATGTTCGCCACAATACTATCCTCTCCTCCCTGGTGGTACATTTGTAGTTAGGCTTTTCCCTCTGGAAAAGACTATTGTTTTTCTACGGATTATTATTTTTTTATTTTTTTTTCCCCCCACACATTTTTGTCCGTACGATTCAGAAGCCATTTTCGAACCGATTTTCACACAATTTGGCACACGCATAGAGGGGCAAAACATCTAAAAATGTACCGAGGCGGAATTTTCGATTTAACCCTTGTTTCGCCAGAATTGGCAAACGACTGCCAAAATTGGAGTTTATCGGCACTTTCTCGAAACACGTCTTATAGATTTTTTTTTAAACATTCATCATTGCTAGACCTGCCCATGTCACGACCTCTGATACACACGACATATTAGGCGATGCATATGGTAACCCTCCACAGGCTGCCAAACATCGAAATTTTGATGAAATGGGCCGGTTTCAGACCCCCACAGCACCCAAACGATACGGGAGATGTAAACATAACTTCCTTTATTGGAAGTGGAATTCACCGAGGATCATTTTTGTAAGTAATAAGAGTGTTCAAAAAACCAAGCGTTAGCCCCTTTTGGGCTGGTTAAACAGCAATACCCCCATAAAACTCAAACATTCATGTTTTTCGTGGATTTCTCTAAACTAGTCTTGTAGATTTTCAAGAAAAAATTGTCACTCCCAGGCCTTGGGGTGACAATAGAAGTTACATGGACAAAATACTGTGGTGAACATTTGTTAACCCTCCGCGGGGTGCTAAAAGTCAAAATTGTGATAAAATGGGCTGTTTTTGGACGCCAACAGCACCTAATGGGTACGCCACAAAGAAAAGTGCCTTCCTTTATCGAGCGCACAATCTATACGCAAACATTTTTGTAAGTAGTAAAGGTATTCAAAAGTCGAAGTTTTAACCCATTTTGGACAGGCTACAGAGAGAGACCCCTTAAAATCCCCATTTTCTGTGGATTTCTCTAAAAACATCTTGTAGGTTTTCAAGAAAAATTGACTACTCGCAGGTCTTTGTGTGATATTACAAGTTGCATGGACAAAATATTCCGGTGAGCGTTTATTAACCCTCTAGAGGCTGCCAAGCATCGTAATTTTGTTGAAATGGGCGGTTTTCGGACACGCACAACACCCAATGTGTACCCGAGAAATAAACATAATCTCCTTTGTTGGAAGTGGAATTCATCGAGGACCATTTTTGTAAGTAATAAGAGTATTAAAAAAACCAAGCGTTAACCCCTTTTGTGGTTGTCAATAGTGATACCCATCGAAAGCTTAAAAATTTATGTTTTCCCTGGATTTCTTTACAAACATCTGGTAGAGTTTTCAAGAGAAAATGGCCACTGATAGGTCTTGGTGTCACATTACCAGTTGATAGGATAAATTATTCCGGGAAGCGCTTATTAACCCTCCATGGGCTGCTAAATGTGAAAATTTTGAAAAAATAGTCTGTTTTTGGACACCAACAACATCAAATGGGAATGCAACAGAGATGCATAACTTCTTTTACCGGACGCAAAACTGACAGGGAAACATTTTTGTAATAGTAAGTGCATTCAAAAATCGAGGTCTTAACCCATTTTTGACTAGTTAAAGAGATATACCCCTTAAAAGCTTAAAATTCCAGTTTTCTGTGGATTTCTCAAAACAAAATTTCAAGAAAAATTGACCTTTCGCAGGTCTTGGAGTGACAGTTCAAGTTGCATGGACAAAATATTTCGGTAAGCATTTGTTAACCCTACAGAGGCTGCCAAGCATAGACATTTGGAGAAAATGGGCTGTTCTTGGGCAACCATACCACCAAATGCGTACCTGCTAGATAAACATAACCTCCTTCATTGGAAGTGGAATTCATCGATGATCATTTTTGTATGTAATGAAGGTATTCACAATACCAAGCATTAACCCGTTTAGGGCTGATTACAGAAAGATACCCATAAAAAGGTTAAAAATTCATGTTATCCGAGGATTTCTCTTAAAACATCTCGTAGATTTTCAAGAAAAAATGGCCATTCTCAGATTTTAGTGTGACATTACAGATTGCATGTACAAACTATTCCTGGAAGCATTTGTTAACCCTATGCAGGTTCTCAAACATCAAAATGTTGATAAAATGGGCTGTGTTTGCATACCCACAGCACCCGAATTTGAGACGAGAGATCAAAATAAGTGGAAGTAGAATTCATTGCGAATTATTTTTGGAAGTAATAAAAGTATTCAAAAAACAACACTTAACCCGTTTTGGTCTGGATAAACAATGATTCCCATCAAAAGCTTAAAATTCATGTTCTCCCTGGATTCTCTGAAACCATCTTGTAGATTTTAAAGAAAAAATGGCCATTCGCAGTTCTTGGTGTGACATTACAAGTTGCATGAATGGATATTCTTGTTAGCACTTGTTAACCCTCTACAAGCTGCCAGACATCAATATTTTGGATACATTTGAGATAAAATGGACCATTTTCAAATAGCCACAGCTCTGTTGGACGACGATATTGGCATTAACCCACTCCACTGTTAATGATGGTTTTTACCTAAACATTTTTTTATCAAACTGAGTCATTTAAGACTACTATACTCACCTTTCTCATAACATCAATGAAGGAACTTCAGTGAGACAGTTAAAAACAATTCATCAGACACTGTGGGTCATGAAAAATCATGGAATCTCATCGGGAAAAGCCATGATTCTCCAGAATCATAAAGTCTAGTTCTATTCTATTATTCTGCACTACTCCGATAGAGTGAAATTATCTTCATAATAGAACAGTCTCACATTTGTTACAATCAATTATGTGTACTCTTGATCTTGTCAACCGCCCCTGATGCAATTGATCAATTATATTCCATAGCACTGAACAATCAGTCTGTCAGGTTATTTCGTCATTTTCTCCTCCCCTCTTTGTTCGTATCGAGTCATCTCCATTGGGGAATCTTAAGTCGCGTCCTTTGGTTTCTACCTTGAAAGGCTCAAGATGTTATGGATGAATCCCTCGCCGAAGGTCCTCACCCGTATTCGGGAACCCTTTCAACAGACGTGATGTGATCATGCGTCACGTGTTTTTTCGCCGAATATGACCGTGACAGAATACACCAATCCGTACAGTTAAAAGTAGAAGTCCTGTCATGAAATGCGCACAAATAGCGCGTCGATCTGCGCCTTAATCTACGCGTTATGACCATAGTAAGGCTATCAAATTCTGTACATATGGCCTGTGCACAAGCAATGTTTCAGCCAATGGACCTCCGGGTAACCCGGAGGTCCATTGGCAGAAACATTGCCTGTGTTTGCTATAAGTAACCATGAGAACCTGCCGTGCTTTGGATGATATTCGATATGGCAATTGCGCACAATTCTAACGGGCAATTAAGCCTAGATAAGCGCACAATTCGTGACAGGACTTCTAGGTTTAACTATGCACTCCTGTTCTATGAAATCACCATCTACAGCAACACTAAACCACGTGGAAAATAAAAATCTGTTCTGCATATATGTGCGGAACGGAAACCGTTGATGGACTATTTTTATAAAGAAGCGAAATTTAACTGGCTGAAGATCGTCCCCTGAGTTCCAATGTGTTCTGTGTGCCAGTAGGCACATAGAGCACATTGGAACTCGGGGAACGAAAAAGTAACACGGGTTTCCCTCGCAAGTCTAGTTGGCGATAAAATCTGTTCTGTTTGATGATAGTAACTGTTGTCAAAATGAATTTCTGAGTGTTCTTCTAATAATTGTTTTTATAGACGTGCAGATGTGTAATAAACACAGAACGCGGAAGGATAAAACTGGAGGCCTGTGGCCTCTCGTTCTATCCTTCTACGCGGACACTCGTGCCATATCGATTAACCCATTGGCACACGCGTGTCGTTCTGTGTCTCGCCCCATGCCCACGGTGTCCTCAAATCAAGTATTTTAAGATACCAGGAATTATTGTTGAGTGGAAAATATTGTGAGGATGGATGGTCCACTGATTGGAGACCATTTTGTGAGGCAATAGAAATGTTAAAGCCAATATTTCTGATATATAAGCAGAGCAGCATTCGAGCTCGAACTGTCATTTTTTATCGCACGAGATCGATTTTGGCGGAGGGATAATCTTGAACGAGAAGCCGAATTCAATATTATCCCACCGCCCAAATCAGTCTCGTGCGGTAAAGAATGACAGTTCGAACGCGTATGTTGTTCTGTATTTTTCTCCCCCCACTGCATGTGTAACATACGTCTGTCCAGGGTGAGATAGCAGGAAGAGACATATGTATCCCACCCCACCCACGTGACTTTATACATATATAACGTTATTATGACGTTATGCATATCGTATCAGTTTCTTGCTACCAACTAATTCATATTGACGTCATCAGAATGCCGTGTGATCAAAGTTTGATGCTCTAAAACTTTTTAAACCCCAAGATACCACCGTTCCTAATTGATTTCGTGGTATATACCTTTGGTATATACATAACTTTTGCACGCGCTTTCCGATGGTGTCATTAGTTTTTCAAAACAACGAATACCAAATGAGTTGATAATATTAGCACGTGACCACCGATTACCTCTGGCTAACGTAACCGCTGTATTGTGGGGGGAGAAAAATAATCCCTGATGGGTACGGGTGCGGAATGGGAAAATCTCACCCGAGGGGCAAGATATTTGGCCCAGACACTCGAAGCTGAGTGTCTGGACCAAATATCTTGTCCCGAGGGTGAGATTTTCCCACCCCACACCCGTACCCATCAGGGATTATAATAATCTCACGCCTGCAGTTTACTAAAAAATATTAAGCGATTTTGGCGGAGAGATAATATTGAACTCGAAGTTTTCGGCTTCCTGTTCAATATTATCCCTCCGCCGAAATCGATCTCGTTCGGTAAAAAATGACAGTTCTGTATTTATTGCACGTCTAGAGTTTACAAAAAAAAGTATTAAAAACACAAATTATTGCCAAAAATAACCCAAACGCAAACAAAGAAATAGTTAAATCTCGGTATCTAATTTCATTATTTGCATTTGTCTGAGGAATTAGTCGTTGGGAGTAGGGCTGCACGATATTCAAAACTGAATACCGGTATCGGTATTCAAAAAAATACCGCGGTATACCGGAATATCGAAAACTGTTCAGATATATGAACACAGGTGCCACAATCGAGACTCGAGGCATCACAGTCGGAACGAATTAGCATGCCTTCATGACGCGGTTCGAAAAACCTTTACCTGACGCAGACGATACCAAAATTTTTAATATTTTCAAAATTAGTTTATCAGATTTTCTCCAAAGATTTCAACAAAACTATATCATGTGACCCCTCATTGGAACGAGCTCAACGAGCTCGTTCCAATGAGGGGGTGACATGATATAGTTTTGTTGAAATTTTTTTAATTTATTTTTTCAACTGCTGAATTTGTATATTACGAGGGTACAAGCAGACGACTCCTTGGATAAAGGGATAATATTATTCATTCGGGGCTACAGTTTAAAAACTCAAGACGTCTTGAAAATTAAATTGTGGGTAAATAAATAATGACGATAAACCGATATTTTTTAAATTGCACCGGTATGCAGTCGATATTGTTTTGAATACCGGTATATATCGGTTTATCGATATATCGTGTAACCCTAGTTGGGAGATCATAATCATAGAGAAGTCTGAGTAGCGTCTTATTCCTTGACACCAGTCTTTGTCTTACAAAAACATTTTATGTCCATCGCTGTATCGGCTAGGCTGGCTTCAGCAGTACTCGGTTGTTGGCGGTTTCTTGGCTAACACTGACTGGTCAGCTTCTTTCTAACTGACTGCATATGATTCTGTGAGCTTTTGCCGCTTATTATTACTGTTTGCTTTGGTTTACTTTTTTTACTGCAGGTACAGTTAAAACTAGAAGTCCTGTCATGAAATGCGCACAAATAGCACGTCGATCTGCGAGTTAATCTACGCGTTATGACCATAGTAAGGCTATCAAATTATGTACATATGGCCTATGCACAAGTAATGTTTCAGCCAATGGACCTCCGGGTAACCCGGAGGTCCATTGGCAGAAACATTGCCTGTGTTTGCTATGAATAACCAGGAGAACCTGCCGTGCTTTGGATGCTATTCGATACGGAAATTGCGCAATTAAGCATACGCGCAATTAAGGTTAGATAAGCGCACAGTTCGTGACAGGACTTCTAGTTTTAACTGTAATACTGTCACCATGACTCCATTGCCTACACGGGTTTTAAAGCGGCAGACCCACCTTGCTTGGGACTGTTGTAAGGCGCGAGTGAAATCCAGATAACTCCAATAAAGGTACTTGATTCATGTCCCCGTACCTTACGAGAGTTCTGTTCTGTATTTATACGACGTTTTTACTTAACCCTTTACCCAACGAATCGGCCGCATCCGCCCGCGTAATATGCAAATTCAGTAGTTGAAAAAATATTATTTTTTTTAAAAATTTCAACAAAACCATATCATGTGACCCCTCGTTGGAACGAGCTCGTCGAGCTCGTTCCAACGAGGGGTCACATGATATGGTTTTGTTGAAATGTTTTGAAAAATATTAAAACATTATATTTAAAATAATAAATTTTGATATCGTCTGCGTTGGGTAAAGGGTTAAATTGAGCGAATAAAGCTGATATTTAAGAATATTACTTTCGGTGGTTTGTTTACATTCGTGTTTGACACTGTTTAGTGTTGACGCATTTCATTCGCGTCAGAACGTCCCTCAGATGCATAACGGCCAATCAGGTGCGTTCCTACGCGAATTTCAATTACGTAGGACGGATTCCACGTGATGTGTACCAAGCACATTTCTCAATTTATTACACGCCTATTATTTTCCCCCAATTCAATATTTACAAATCCGTACGGAACACGTGTTTCATACGGATTTCCGTTGACGGACTATTTTTCCACCAGACGTCGTGGATCCATCAAAAGAACTAAACTCTTCATTTTCGTAATCGGTCAATCGAAACGTCGCATTCTGACCCAGATCAATTCGGAGGCTGCGGTAACAGCCGAGAAGTCGAAGGCTTCGGTCCATAAGTTTTATAAAGTTTGAAATTTACTCTGTGTAATGTTTGACTATTTAAATTGCTGGATCCGATTTCATAGTGGCGTGTAATAAACACAGAACGACGTGTAAATCCGTTCGTCGATATGGTACTCATATCATCGTGGAAGGATAGAACTCGAGACTGATTTTAGTGCTGTGGCATTGCTCTACCCTGTTGGTCATCTAGGTGCATCGTTCTGTGTCATTTCGACACTATTTGGATTATTTTGGTTTCGGGGTATCACATCCTCACCCTTCCTTATACTTGGTACACCATTGGTACACCCACCATCTCACAACTGGTTTTCTCCACAAAAACCTCCCTAAAGTTTTCAACTAATGAAGATTTTTACGCTTCGTACTTCTTTTATTCTTGTAGTAGATTCTTCGTCCTGACAAAGCTTATATTAAGTCCAAAATGTACGAAGTCTTCCTCTCCATTATTAAACAGTTAACTGTCATTTTCCTCAATAGAGAATTTAACTGTCCACTCTGTGTCTTCGAATGGGCTCCAATTTACGGCACACGGGCACAACATTGCTTTTTTGCGCTCAGATCGAGCCTCCATTTCTTTCCAACACTTGTCAACGTGCTCTGTAACCTCGCGTCCACGCACCAATGCAGTGGCGGCGCCATGGGTGGGTGGGGGGGGGGGTATGGGGAGGGGTAATTTTTGTATTGAACTTTGCGGTGTAATGGTGGGCATGCTTAATTCCATATTCCCAAGTACACTAAATCAGAGAAATTTTTAATTATGTTTGTGTGTGCCCACCCCCCCCGCCCCCCCCCCCCCCCCACACACACACATTAGCTGCAAACAACAAACAAGAGTCGAGGTCCCAAATTGCAACAAGGCGTGCCGCGTTCAAACGGTCTGAAACATACCGCTTAAAAGTATTCGAGGAATGTCAGAATCGAGAGCGTGCAATGCATCCGTTTGGAATGCAGCCTTCTTTCATTTTCGATCTGAGTGTCGTTTGGTGCTTTGTGCTCGCACTTTACAACAGCGTTCTTCCGTTCTTCCGTTGTCGCGGACGTGCAGTATTTCCACGGACATATTAATATTAGTTTCCAAACGCTAATTATAGGAATAATCGTCAAAACTTTAATTAATGAAGCACAGGGTTCAACCCGGTGCCTCATTAATTAACATTTTGCTGATCATGATTTGTATTACCTGGTAAACGCATGTGTGGTCATCACTGCTCATGGGTGGATTACGACCGGTCCACGGCGAGTGTACTGTAGTGCCCCTCCCCTATGTTTAAGGAACGCGTCTGGAATGTTTTCTGCCCCCCACCCCCACCCCCACCCTCTACCCGTTCTGCAATTTAAATGTCACTTTTCCTACTGTCTCATCTGCTTTATTTTGCTGCGAAGGACGTTCGATAATTAATTTACCTCTCCCTTGTGACCTCCCTGTGACCTCGATCCATCTCCCTTTTGCCGTCATCGTTAACTTCTACCGCGATAACCACCGTCTACAACGCCTACTATATACACGATTGCTCACATTAGTATGTCTCGCACCTTTCGAGCAAATCTGAATGAACTCGGTGGAGTGACGTCACAGTCCAGAATAGTCCAGAATTTGCTCGAAAAGTGTGAGACATGCTATTGTTCGGGGGAAATCTTGCAAATAAGTTTTTTCAACTTGTACATAATACAGTTAAAACTAGAAGTCCTGTCATGAAATGCGCAGAAATAGCACGTTGATATGCGCGTTAATGTACGCGTTATGGCCTAAGTAAAGCTATCAAATTCTGTACATATGGTCTGTGCACAAGCAATGTTTCAGCCAATGGACCTCCGGGTAACCCGGAGGTCCATTGGCAGAAACATTGCATGTGTTTGCTATGAGTAACCAAGAGAACCTGCCGTGCTTTGGATGCCATTCGATATGGCAATTGCGCGCAATTCCAACGCGCAATTAAGCCTAGATAAGCGCACTATTCGTGACAGGACTTCTGGGTTTCTTGTTCAATAATATCTCAAATCTGCAGGCTGTCATAACCACACCCGCAAGTTTCTGTTTTGTTTTGTTTTGTTTCGTCGTTGAATTGACCTAAAGGCTCGCAAGCTTCTTGGTTGGTTTAAATGTTTTCAGATATTTTCTTGAGTATCGCGCACTCTGCGCGTGTATTCGTGGAATGCGTTCCACTCTCTTTGAATGCATGTTGGCCAGGCCTGAAGCCAGGATCGAAAATCTTTCCGACGTGGTGGGGCTAGAGTTAAAATTACAAATAGTGTTCCCGGGCCGTTGACCGCCATTGCGTACTTGAAACCTAACTTAACCCTTTACCTAACCTGAAAAGCAGACGACACTTGCAAAAATAATTCTTGAATAACTACTTTTTTTCATTTTTTGTCTCAAAAACATAGGTTATGACCCCTCGTTGGAACGAGCTCGTCGTTCCAACGAGGGGTCATAAACTATGTTTTTGAGACAAAAAATGAAAAAAATAATGAAAATTAATTGGCGATTTTTGAGAATAGCGCTGGCCGTTACGTTAGGTAAAGGGTTAATATACTTCTTTAACCCTTTGCCTAACGAATGGGTAGCATCCTGCTGATTAAGAATTTGAAAAAAAGTTCTCCTAAAATATTCACAAAACCTTAACACGTGAAACCTTTATGGAAGAAGAAAAATTTAAAAAAAAAAAAAAGTTTGATATCCTGTATCCTTGGTAAAGGTTAAAGTGGTCAACTTTCATAAAATTAGCAGCTTTTAGAGAAGATTTTGAAAATTGATCGGCCACCAATTTCTCCGACGGACAAACATTTTTTTCGTCATACATGGTCTTGAGGGTGACCGTCCTCCAACACCCCCATTAGCTTCGACCCTAATGCTGACCTCCTTGTTCGGTTTCGTAGCCAATCTGGTATGCATTACATTTTATTCTGATGGCCGAACTCTTTTCACGAGTCTGTTGTGAACAGTACGGTAACATCTCTACCCTTCTGTACTACGACTCAGTTGCTCCTGTAACCTGAGATGCCGGCTTCAGTTCGTTTGTAGAAGAGTTGTTAATCGTTCAGTTCGCAACCCTAGAAATAATCTACAGCAAGTGGGTTTTACTGCGCCCTTGTCGATTGTCGTGGACAGAGAACGGTTGTGGACATTCTTTCAGCTATCTCCTCTCTTCGACAGTTCGTGGACAAATAAACAAAGTTATCTGGTGTATTTCGTCTTCCTTTTTTTTCTTATTTCCGAATGACATATACCAACATGCAGTGCGTTTTTTTTAACTATTTGAGTGCCTTGAAACCACTATCAGGGCTTTCAGAAATATGAAAGTACCAGAGCAAAAACCAACATTTTCCTTCCTCACGTTTCATATTCAGCCACACATACAATAAGTGGAGTGTGGATTGTAACTAAATCATCCGCGGAGTGGAGTTATCACCCAAGCTATAACTTTCAAATTTTGTACATATCGACAAAAAACACAAGCAATGTTTCAGCCAATGGACCTCCGGGTTTAACCCGGAGGTCCATTGGCTGAAACTTTGCTTGTGCTGGTTATGCTTTGCAACAAATCTGCAATTATTGCTTGGATGGAATCTCCACTCTGCGGGTGATTTAGTGATAATACACTCTCCACGTACTGTAAATACTATTCTGTTTACATAACTTTGTTTTCTTACCAATTATTGGAGAGCGCCTATGGGGCGCTCTCCGATAATTTGTAAGGAAACAGATTTTGAATAACAAATTTAGATCATCAACTAGACTTTATGATTCTGTAGAATCATGGCTTTTCCCGATGAGATTCCATGATTTGTCTTGACCCCACAGTGTATGATGAATTGCTTTTGACTGTCTCACTGAAGTTCCTTCATTGATGTCATGAAAAAGGTGAGTATAGAAGTCTCAAATGACTCAGTTTGATAAAAAAAAATTGTTTAGGTAAAAACCATCATTAACGGTGGAGAGGGGTAATATCAATATCGTCGTCCAACAAGTTAATGACCGACAACAGGAGTTATGTTTGTTTGACACATACCCACTGAGTGCTGTATCTATTTGAATATGGTCCGTTTTATCTCAAATGTATCCAAAATATTGATGTCTGGCAGCTTGTTAAGGGTTAAGAACCGGCGAACGTTCAAGGTTTGATTTAGTTTCGAATCTTTTCATTCATGCCACCCGATTTGAAACCATCTCGATTATTCGAAAATATACGAATCCCGGAGAGTTTAACGCTTTACCCAACGCACACGATATCAAAATTTATTATTTTAAATATAATTTTTTTCTCAAATTTTTCAAAAAAATTTCAACAAAACCATATCATGTGACCCCTCGTTGGAACGAGCTCGACGAGCTCGTTCCAACGAGGGGTCTCATGATATGGCTTTGTTGAAATTTTTTGAAAAATAATATTTTTTCAACTACTGAATTTGCATATTACGCGGGCGGATGCGGCCGATTCGTTGGGCAAGGGGTTAAGATTTCATTCATTTTCTTTTGGTCGACTTTCTGAAGATTGCAACCCACCCTGTAGTTTTATGAAGAACTAGACTGACCGTATCCAACTGGATAACACAACCTAAGTAAAAAAATTCACAAAATTGTCATTTGAAGCAATAGCGGAGATCATGTTAAGTCTAGTTTGCACATATATCGCCATTTGGGTCGGGCAAGGCGCCATATTCCATGCTAAAGCATTGCAGATGGCGCCTTGTTTCAATTAGGGGCGATAATCGGCTTTCTCTGCGTTCACCTTGATCAATTCTCATTTGAATCTAGTCCCGTTGCTAAGATAAATTCTGGATGAGTTGTCGTCACCACTAGAATATTAGGAATACAAGACGTCAAAGCTCATTTGGGATGTGATACTTTTCGAGCAAATTAAATGTAACTGTGTTAGAACCTCGTGCTATATGGTTTCAATATTACGGAAATTAATTTGCACACCCAGTCAACGCACTGGTCTTCGTCAAACCTTCTACACGGAATACATCTGGTCACCTTATGAATGCATTGCAACATTTGAGAAACAAGTGATGGGCCCATCTACTTGCGGATCGATCGTACGAAACAGTTCAGTACGTGCATTCATACTGGCTTCATGTGTGTGTGTCGGGGGGGGGGGGGGGGGGGGGTAGACAGTACTAATAAGACAGCCGCGATATAGTATCAATCGAACAGTGGATTATATTCGAGGTTCGATTTGATTCAAACCGTTTGCCTGATTCGAGATCGATTTACGCATAGCTTGCACATTTATCGCCCCATGAGTGCAACAGAGCTCTATCTGCAATGTTGAAGCATTGCAGATGGTACATTGTTCCACACCATGGGCGGTATATGACCTTCTCGTCGTTCACCTTGGCGATACTTGGACAATTATTGGTTGAATCACGTCCCCTTGCAAGATAACTGAGTTGTCACCACTAAAATCTTTGCAACAATCATTTTAGAAGTGATACATTGAAATTGATCGTTTCGTTTAATGTAAATGTTAATGCGTCAGACCCCAGTCCTGTGTGGTTCTAATACTACTGAACGCACGCTGCATATCGGCTCCATGAACTAATCCATGCCAAAAGTTCTGCACGGAATACATATAGAATATACCCATAGTACCTTGGTGGACCAAATGTTCACAACGAGTGGTGAAGTGGTGTTAACCGCGAGCCTTTGGCGCGCGTTTAACACCACTTCACCACGATTGGTGAGCATTTGGTACACCAAGCTACTTTGGGTATATTTTATTTATTTTATTTATACCATGATCGCCAGATCAATAAGAGTTTAAATGTTAAAAAAAATCAATATTCACACGTGCGAATCTGCTTTTGTTTACATGAGGACCGGTGAGCGGTACTTCCGCTGGCAATTTCATCGACGAAACGAAATAGAAAACGAAACGCGCAAATTACGGAGCCATTTTTCATTTTAATAACATACTATTTCGAGTTATGAATTCTTTATCAATATGAGACAACGTATTTTCGTTAAGTTTTGGTATCTTATGAGGTAACGTATATAAAAACGTAATAAATAATTGTCGGTTTAATTTCATTCTTCACGAGGCAACGAGTGATAAAATTAAACAAGTTTGCACTCAAGGCGAGGTCACCAAAGGTCAGCTTGGATGCAGTTCCACTGTAGGTGTACATTTTAACTGTTAAAATCCCATTGCTGGCGTGTTCACCACGGTTGGTGTGTAAAGCTAAAATTTATGTCATAGGCTTTTTTATACATAGTAAAAGAGGTAATCATTGTATAAATTTGGTTACTATATGAATAAACAGCTCACATTTTAAGAAATAAGTGTAGATCCATCTACATGTACTTGTGGTTTGAAGGTGTGAATGTCTAGTACGCAAATAGATACTGGGTTCCCATGAGATATAAATATCACCAGCAAGATAATCGAAATACCGCAACAATTCGACTGGAAAGTGGATTCGATTCGAGATTCGTCTCGGTTTCGAGAATTTTGTCGATTCGATTAGAGATCCGATTCCAGCGTAAAATCGTGATTCGTCGGGCCCCAGTGGCCTAGTGACCGAACTGAGAGCTTGGATATATATTTGTGTTATAATAACTGGTCTTCGACTTTTTGACCCACAATGGTGGTTGAACTTCGGAGATTTTTGATGAGTTGATATGTCTATGTGGGCAATACATCTTTCCATAAAATCAACAAGACGTTTAGGGGCCGAATAAATTTTAGTACCAACCCACCTCTTTTCATACATTTTACTATGAAGTTTTGAAGTTCGGTTTGTATCTTGAGATTTTGTATCGTGGCGCACCACGTTCGCTGTCCTTAGATGGGATGTGTCTCTGTCCGTAGAACCCAACATTACTCGAATGACATGTAGGACTTGAGGCTGAACCTTAGCCCTTTACCCAACGTAACGGCCATAACCGGTAGCGCTATTCTCAAAAATCTCCATTAATTTTTTATTATTTTTTTCATTTTTGTCTCAAAAACATAGGTTATGACCCCTCTTTGGAACGAGCTCGTTCCAATGAGGGGTCATAACCTATATTTTTGAAACAAAAAGAAACAAAAATAGTTATTCAAGAATTTTGTTTTCATGTGTCGTCTGTGTTTCATGGTAGGTAAAGGGTTAATGAATGATATAATTAAGGTCTTTACGTCATAACGTACACCATATATGAAGAACTCAACGACTATATCATTGAAGTTCACAATACTCTACGGGGCGTATGGCAAGGCGTGTGTTTACGGTTTCATCATGACACTTTAGGTCACATATAAAAAAAGAAATGAACACACACTAGAAATTGTCATTGGCGATAATTCAGTGCAAACAGATGGGTGTTGGTGGTGGGGGTAGGGTGACAACGAAATCCGATTAGTTGATCACGTGATACAGTTGCAATTTAGAATGTCAACTCAATAAGGCGGTTGTGGGAAAAAGTGTAGACATAATATGCCAAAAATGAAAACCCATTTTTAACCAACTCGAATAGCGGACCAGACTACCTCACAAAAACAAAATTAATTTTCAAAAGCTGAATATTTGTATTTCTTGCCTTAAAAATATAACTTATGACACCTCATTTAGACAACCTCAAAAATTGAGAAGAAAGATTGAACGGTGATTTTTCTGAATGAGGTCGCGCTTAGACGTTAAATTTGGTAAAGGTCCAGGCAGTTGCCCCCGGCGATTTGATGAAATGAAAATGCTCAGAAAAAATAGCCTTGTCTGTAAAACACTACAGCCGCCGTGGACTGGTCAAAATCACCGGTAGGCAGTGATATCCACGCATGCGTTTACCATGTTATGAAAATCCAGTGGCGGCGCCAGAAATTTTTTTGTGGAGGGCAACTAGGGGGGCAGACTCCCATGAAGGGGGGCAAATACGTAAAGGATCATATCATTACTTTGTTATGAGGTAGTCCAAACTTGGACCCAAAGTCCGTAATATACTTTTTTGGTTTGGTACTTCCTGTGGACGTACCAAACCAAAAAATTATATTACGGACTTTGGGTCCAAGTTTCGACTAAATGTAATGGTAATTAGCGGTCCTCCTTTAAAAAAAATCCTGGATCCGCGTCTGGTGGGTCTGTGCGTGTGAGAGAGAGAGAGAGAGAGAGAGAGAGAGAGAGAGAGAGAGAGAGAGAGAGAGAGAGAGACTTCAAATAATTGAACAGTGCAAGGGAGATAATGCCCGTCTGTCATAATGCGAAATCCATGAATTTTTGTAGACAAGGGATATGGATATACAAGCCTTTGTTGGCTCATAACTTAATTATAATTTATAAGTATCTGCATCCGAGTCTTTAAATCTCTACTGCCTGGATGTGTTCATCAGCTAGCCTGAGGCTTTGGGCTAAGTGTGTATGGGAAATTATTGGGAATAAAAAAAGAGAGGGGTGTGTGTGTGTGTGAGAGAGAGTGACTGAATGTGTTTGTGTGTGAGGGTGGATGAAAATGCATGCGATATGGTTGGGAGGGGGGGCAACTGGGGGGGGGGGGGCAAAGCCTTCGTTTGGGGGGGGGGGGGAATGCCCCTCCATGCCCCCCCCCCCCCCCGTAGCGCCGCCACTGTGAAAATCCCAATCAGAAAATTTTAATTTATGAAGCACCGGGTTGTACCCGGTGCTTCAGTAATTAAATTTTTGATGACTATTCCTATAATAGTGTTTGGAATCTAAAAGTATTGCGTCCGTCTAAATATTGCCCACCCGTGGAAAGTGACCACTCCACGGACCCTGTACTGTACAAAGGTGGAGAACTCAAAAATCCGGAATTGAGACAAACACTTGCCTGAACTTTGGAAAAATTAGATGCTTTTTATTACCTGGTAAACGCCTGCGTGTATATCACTGCGCGCGAGTGGATTATGATCAGTCCACGACCACTGTACTGTATGGTGATAGTAATATGGCTATCTACTATACACTGATATCACAATTTCAAGCCTCGAAATTTTCTAATGATCTAAACATGAATTTAACCAATATAATGCAAACCGGAATTTAACCAATTCAGGTCTGTCAAACAAGATTAAATTGGTAAAATTCCTAATTGCATTATGAGAAAGATTTGTTTCTTGAATTTCCTATTTGTATTTTGAAGGACACAATCATGTTTTGGAAGAATTACAATGTTGGTTTCTGATTACCCACCGGGAATCGAAATCACGGCAATCCCGCTAAGAGTCCTACACCTAAACCACTATAGACCATTTCACAGTGTCAACAACGGTACCTGGAATCTAGTTTTAAAGATGATATTGTTATGATTTCTTGGTTCACTCTTCTTTCGGTACCAGCTTGAAATAATAGAAAGCACGGGCTATAGTACAACGAAAGTGTTGTGGTTGGCCTCAGACGAAGACTGGCACGCAGTGACGTGGCGACGGGGGGGGGGGGGGGGGGGGGGGGGGTGGGGGTAGGGCTGTCCCCCAATCCTGCCTATAATTTCCTATAGCCGGAAATTAGGAGGGCAAGTCATGCGTAGTTGGAAATTCCATTTATCTGGATTTTAGAGCTTCTTTGATGACGCTGATGTCTCCTTTACTTCCCAAAATCCCAACTCGGTTTGAAATCGGCAAAAATTCTAACTGTTACTATTTAGAACTACAGTGTACGCAATATCGAACTTCATAAGTATGCGTGATGTCATCGGTAAAGCTTTCTATAGTACATTTACTTATCGTAATAAAAAAAATCTTCGAAATGCACCTCAAGAAAATCACATCTTGTGAAACCGTTATCATGAGTTAATTCCATTATTCACAATTACAAAATGATCAAACATCGAAAATTGATCATTCCTGCATAAGATCTGACTTAATGTTAGGACAGTGTAAATTGCTCAAAGTTCTCAGCTTGAGAATTTGTTTTGCACATATTCAATTCCCAGAATAATACCAAATAATAATAACCTGATAATTCTATAATACATGTGTCGGCATTTTAGTTACTAGAATCAATTTTGCCCTCTTTCATGACTTCATTTTCAAAATCTTTCTCGGTAGTGAATTTCCAACTGGGGAGGGACCGGGAGGGGGTTTCCCTCTCCCGGTCCCTCTCACTGGTTGGAAATTCACTACCCTACGCCCCCTAATCGGAAATCTCCAGCCACGTCGCTGCTGGCACCGCCTGTGCGTGCTGGGGGTTAAGGAAAAATTCAGCAACTGCACTTTAAGTATAATTATACTGCCAGATAAAGGTATATCGACTTCTTTGGATTTCTATAAATTGTACCCAGGGATTAACTGATACCCCTATTTTATCTTTATCTCATAGAAAGGCTATAATTATCACGACAACGTTTCAATCATACCCTGTCTTGAGGGAATTAATCTAGTTCATTTTTAATTTATTTTACACACACACTCCTTTTTCCATGTTTTGCTTGATCGCAAACACTCGGCGATAGTTCGCAATAAATTTTGAAATCCCTAAAGTGTATTGCTCATGTCAGAAGTAACAGATAACGAATCCATCGGGCAACTCTCAAGTCTGAATGCACTCATATTCAAAAAGACAATCATAATATTTATTTTAATTATTTCACAACTAAATATCCAGTTTTCAGGCATGAGATATTTCATTTTAAGCATATGACATTCTTTACTGTTTTTGTAATGATGCAAAAAAGACAAGGACAGACCTCTCAGTCAATAGCCCAGAGTTACGAACTTTCGTTGGCTTCTACTGCCAATGAAAACAAGGCTTCAGTACATAGATAATATTATTAATTTATGAGAGTTTAACAATTGAACTCAAGCGGTCGTTTTTTCCGGCCAGAACATGATACGCCATAACGTCCGGAAATATGATGGCGAATGCGTGGGGTAGACCAATCAATATTTTCAACGTGCAGCCCCGAGGCTGCACGTAGAAAATATTGATTGGTCTACCTCACATAATGAATACGGACTCTTCTAATTGCTGCTGTTGAACTGGCATGGAAGATACCACCAGAGTTCAAAGGGTAAAGGTCACTTTTAAGTATCTGTACCTAGATATGAAGTTAGGTTTATACAAACTTTAGATGGCTTCCACTCAGGCGTTGGTTTCAGCCTAACATCTTGCCAGTAGATCGTCCACTCCCGGGTGTTTCGAGGAGGGTGTTCACTGCACGCCACATAATACAGACCAGATTGCGGGTAACAAAACGACAGAAATGCCTTCAAAGCAGCCTAGTTAACAATCACGGGCTACGCAATGTTGTACCGATGGCTGGAGGATCAGTGTTGGTCTTCCAAAATATTCCAGAATCCGTTAGTTTCAATGGAGGTTTAATGTTTTGTTTTTACGGCCATGATTCAAAATTTACGCAGACTACTGTTCCGCCATGTTTAGGCTTGGAATCGGCTAAATAAGACCACACTTCCGCCAAAAAAGTTTTTTAATCCTCTTCCGTTTTTAATCTTCCACTTTTCTGCGAAGCACGGCGACACTTTAATATTCCAGAAATACTGAGGCCCAGTCTTGTATAGCTGTTCAGTTCTTATCCATGATAGTTCATGCAAAGATCTTCGGCTTCTCTTACTTGTGTGCAAATTCTATTTATTACATACACAGAATGACACACGCGTATGAATGGGTTAATCGAGTGCCAGCGCGCAAGGATAAAAAGAGAGGCCGCAGGCCTAGAATTTTATCCTTCTGCGATAGCACAAATGCCATATCGATTAACCCATTCACACGCGTGTGTAATTCTGTGTTTATTACACGCCTCCAAGTCTATGAAAACAATTATTACAAGGACACTCAGCAATTCATTTGACAACTATAAACAAAATAAGAGCACATTTTACCGTCAACCAAATTTGCGAGGGGAACCCGTGTTACTATTTCGTCTCTGAGTTCCAATGTGTTCTATGTGACTACTGGCACATAAAACATATTGGTACGCAGGGACGATTTTCAGCTATCGCTAGTGATTCAAATTGTAATTGCGTTGCACGATTTGTAGAAAATTCCAGTGAAATTTCGCTTCAATTTCAAAATAGTCCGTCAACGATTTCCATTCGTCACATATGTGAGGAACAGATTTTCATTTTCCGCATGGTTCAGTGTTGCTGTAGATAGAGATTACATAGAGCAGGCGTGTAATAAATACTTTTATTGCTATTTCTTTTTTTTCTGGGAGATTTATAAATTATTTTTGATGGCATTTTAACCAAGGAATTGTTATGACCATAGTAAGCCGCAAACCTCAGACCATGTTACCGACAATTCACATCTTTTGAGGTATGCGGAGACTGACGCGCGATGAATGTTTACGTGCCGTTGGCAAGTTGGAAGCTGGCAACAGACAGACTGCAGTGGCTCAAATTCTCAATGTTACTCACTGTTACAAATCAATTAATTGTCTGAGATCAGGAAGACCATATTTGGGGTTTCCATAAAAGCGTTGGCACCAGGCTCAAAGGATTTTCTCTTGTATGGATGTGCCTCCCATTCAGTAAGAAACAACGCCTACACGTCTATGTGATTGTGTCTTGCTGCAATTTGCTGAAGAGTGCCTATAAATTGAGTGTCCAATAAATAATTATGGCAAAACAAATCAAAGAGATTTCATTCAGACTGCAAAAATCATCCAGCTCTCTACTAATGGCCATTTTAGAACAGTGGGCTGAGAAGATGTAAACCAATAGCTTGCGTCGCAAAGTTCGTCCCTGGAATCCTATGGAATACTCTTAAAATTAGAAGGCCTGTCATGAAATGCGCACGAATAGCACGTCGGTCTGTGCGTTAATCTACGCGTTATGACCATAGCAAGGCTATCAAATTATGTACGTATGGCCTGTGCACAAACAATGTTTCAGCCAATGGACCTCCGGGTAACCCGGAGGTCCATTGGCAGAAACATTTGCTGTGTTTGCCATGAGTAAGCACGAGAACCTGCTGTGCTTTGGTTGCCATTTGATACGACAATTGTGCGCAATTCCTACGCGCAGTTAAGCCTAGATGAGCGCTCAGTTCATGACAGGTCTTCTAGTTTTAACTGTAGGTCTTCTCTTGTTAACATTGGGCACATTAATATTTTATGCGTGGCTCTTTTGGCCATGCGTCGTAAATATTATGTTTGTATCAGTTAAGATACGACATCAATTATATATTCCCAAAAGTATAATTTATATATTTATTTATTGGTGTTTAAGGTCACATATCTCTGCACAATGGCTAATCATGACCGCGACAGTTTTACAGGTGGAGGAAGCCGGAGTACCTGGAGAGAACCACCGAGCAACGGCGAGCAACTGTCAGCTCCCCAACATACGAACTCCACACAAGCAGGGTTAGCATTGGTTAATGACAGGTGCACCATCGACGTGCAGTACGCCTTAGTACACAGCGTCACCGTGCCCCCCCACCCCCCCCCCCCCCCCCACGTAGGCAATGGGAGTGAAGTGTCTTGCCCAAGGACACAACGCGGTTGCCGCAAGTGGGATTCGAACCGAGGACCTCTCGGCTTGCAGCCTGCACTCTACCTACTGAGCCACCGCGCCCCCTCCTAAAAGTATAAACGTTAACCTGGTTTAGCAAGATTGACATGTTTTTAATTATAATTACCGACGGGTGACTATAGGATCTTCTACTTCTTTATACTTTTTTAAACGGCAATATGTTGCGATTGTCAAATTGGATATATTTTACTTAATTCTTCTAAATAAATTCCGCAATTATGGGGGGGGGGGGGGGGGTAGAGAGGGCAGGAGGGCGGCGGGGGTCTGTAGGAAAAAATCTCAAGGAACATATGACGACACAAGCCTTTCCCCAATGTTTTTGTCCATTTTCGACAGTTTTGTCTGGCCCATTTCTGACATCCATCCCCTCTTTGATGGATACCCACAGCCATACTCGGTATCCACTACAGTTTAAAAATGTTGACAGGGTCGTCTCTGTTTTTACTTTATTTTACGTAGTAGTATGTGCTCACAGTTTTCAAGGGAAGTTGATGAGCATGTTGTATTGAAAAACCGTCGGCAAAATATTTGAGTTTTCTGGAAGTTTCTGGTCCATATACTCATATCCCTACAGTATTGAGGATTTATAGTTTGGATCAAAGGACAAGGGCAATCGAATGATGACAGTTAATCAGATAATGAAAAACAATTTTATTTTCACAAGTTCCTGCAGAATAGGGACACGGTGGTCCAATGATTACAGCATTGGACTTCTAACCGAAATGTTCACGGTTCAGTCTCCGCCAGGGGTAACTGCGTTGTGCCTTTGTGCTAGGCACTTAAAATCCCGATTGCCCGCGTGGGGGCACGGTGGCGCTGTGCACTAAGGCGTAGTGCACGTCGACGGTGCGCTTGTCTTGAACCAACGCTAAACTTGCTTGTGCAGAGTTAGTACATTGGGGAGTCTGACATTTGCTGGCCGTTGCTAGGTGGTTCTCTCCGGCTATTCCGGCTTCCTCCACCCGTAAAACTGTCCGACACGAGGTGACAGTGTCTGCCAAAGATGTCGTTAATCCCCAATAAAAACAAAACAAATAAATAAATAAATAAATAAATAAATAAATAAATAAATAAATAAATAAATAAATAAATTTACAGGATTAAACATAGAGTTGTCACTGCTTGTGTCCATGGACTGTGAGATACCAAAATAGCCCAATGTATTATTCAGGTGCGTAGGTAGTGGTCACTGAATATTTTTGACAGATTGCTACTTAAACAATTAGACCACGTGATTATAAAAGTGCATTAATACTTCTATTCTCTGGTATTCTAGGGTTGTATTAACGCATACAATTAATACAACAACAGGTATGCGTTGTTACTGTGTTTTTTCTGTTTCGTGAACTAGATGGACAAAGCCACCTCATTGTAAAAAAAAATATGTTACATCGAACAAGAAGAGCAAGCAATAAACTATTTTTGGCAAATGCACCTGTTAAAGTTGAAGAATACATATATACTTTTCAAAAAAGTAGGGGATATCCAAACTGATGTTGATATTTTCGGAAAATGATATTGGGTACGGGTGATTGGACATATCTATGTGTTCCAATAAGACTAACAGCCTCCTCCTCTGATTGGACGACAGCTCGCTTAGTATATTCTATGTTTACAGCCCAAGTGGCAAATGTTACCGTCTGACGTCACAATGCGAAATATTTGCAATGATGTCGTCCGTTTCGTAATTGCTTCATCAACGGAGTGACCAGCAAGCCGCTTCATTTTTCTGGATGCTTCATGTGTGCAGCAGACGGTGTTCCAGATGTAGTGTTGTTTAAGTTATACACCGATTTACGATTTGAACTAAGATGGAATGAATTTATCTGGTTTATTGATTATTTATCCTGTGCCGTCGTGCTTACGCGAAAGGTTTATTTACTAAACCTGTGATCGTTAAAAGTTGCCTTGAACAAGGCAACTTTTAACGATCATAAGTTTAGTAAATACGCCTCTCGTGTTTCACGATGCAGGTTTTCGGCTATGGGTCGTGTCTACTGGAACATATACGTTATTGTGATGAATTGACGGTAACATGGTCTGAAGTTTGCGGCTCGGAGCGCATGTTCAACCTCGACACTTCGCTTCTCGGTTGAACATACGCTCCTAATCGCAAACCTCAGACCCTGTTACCGTCAATTCATCACAATAACTTATAATCTTAGCAAGTTTAGTGCGGATCATTAATGTCACCGTCCCACGAAAACGAGCTCCGCGTTAATGTCTATGGGGTACGTTTTGAAATTTTTGTTTGTACTCGACGGGCTTTTTTCGGAGGTCTCATCGTTCTTTTCTTGGTATAAACTCGTCCCTCAATAGTTTCTAGTCGAAACGTAACTTTTGAGGTATGCGAAGACTGACACGCGATGAATGTTTACGTGCCGTTGGCAAGTTGGAAGCTGGCAACAGACAGACTGCAGTGGCTCAAATTCTCAATGTTACTCAATCGGTGATTAGAAGGTTGTGGTCATGCTACCCTCAGACAGGCAATGTTGAATGCAGACGTCGGTCTGGTCGTCCAAGGGCGACAACTGCTAGTCAGGATTGTTTCATCCTAACCACAGCATTACGAAATCGCCATCAAAGTGCCTCAGGAATTGGACAGCATCTGCACCGAGCGACAGATGTGCGAGTCAGTGGTCAGACTATCCGAAATCGTCTACACAGCTGGAATTTGTACACTTGACGACCTCGAATAATTCCACGTATGACTGAACGCCACATCGCAGCAACGCGTAATTGGTGTGGAGTACGAATTTCACTCTCAACTTCCACGACAGGCGAAACAGAGTGTGGCGGCGGCGGCGGAACGAACGCTATCACGACGTAACCGTTTAGCAGCACGATCGTTTTGGTGGTGGATCGGTTATTGTGTGGGGAGGCATAACCATGACAAGCAGAGCAGCATGACATGTCATCCAAGGGCGTGTCACAGGGCAGCACTACCGTGACAACATGTTAGCAGCTCGTGTGGTGCCATTTGCGCGTCGATTCATTTTCCAAGATGACAATGCAAGAGCCTACAAGGCCCGTGTCGCATCATAGTTCCTCCAGGAGCAGAACATCACTACACTGCCTTGGCCAGCACTAAGTTCAAACCTTTCACCAATCGAGCACATCTTGACAGGCGCCTACAACAACGCCAACACCCCCTACTAATGTCCAGGAACTCGCCGCTGCACAGCAGGAAGAATGGAATAACATCAGCCAAGCTGATATTGGTCGTTTGCTGAGGAGTATGCCACGGCGGATCCGCGCTTGTCTCGCGAACCGAGGAGGATTCACAAGGTATTGAGGTCTTGGACTGAATGTGGTAAATTCTCTGACTGACCGTTCTTGTGTGTGTCCTATAGCTCAGTGCGTGGAATGTGTGCTTCTCAGACACCCGACTATCGCTGAAATCATTCACCAAATGTAACAGTGCAATGCCTCAACTGTCTTTTTGATGAAAATATAAATGTAGTTCTTCAAATAACCCACTTTTATTAAATACCCCTACTGTTTTTTTAATAATATTTCTACCTTTTAAGTTTTATAAAAGAACACCTAAAACGAATTTATTTATTTATTGGGGTTTAATGACACTTTAGACAGCCAGGGACACCTCTTGTCGAAGAGTATTACGAGTGGAGGAAGCCAGATTACCCGGAGAGGACCACCGAACAACGGCCTCAAACTGTCAGACTACCAACGTACTAACTCCGCGAAAGCAGGGTTAGCATTGGTAGAAGGCAAAAGCACCAGTATGCTTTAGTACCCAACGCCGCCGTGTCCTCGCATGGGCAATCGGGATGAAGTGCCTTGCCCATGGACACAACGCAATTACCCCCGGTGGGAATAGAAACGTGAACCTTTAGGATTGAAGTTTAATGCTGTAACCCATGGGCCACCATGCTCCAGCTTAAAGCGCAAATCTATGTACCCTGAATATCAATAGCAACCATAGTAGTTTTTTGGTTAGTCTGATTTAGTTGTCCTTGTTTCCCAGTTTCAGAGCAAATTATTTGGATTACTGTGGGTTGTGCTAAATTGGCAAGTTTATATGGTTGGGGTATTTCTTACTTTGGAACTTTTCTTCAGGTATTTGAAAGCTTCCTTTCGTTGAGTAAAATTGTGCAATGTCGTCTCTTTCTCGATCAGCTCGCGATTCGATGCAGCGCAATTACATCAGTCAGTCGCGATTTCATCAATAAAAATATGCACAATCAAGACTAAATCGAAATAAAAACGAAAGGATAAAGAACTGACATTCATTGTTCATATATTTCTTTTTTGGACAAGTGTTCTACGGTGTTTGTTAGGGTGGAGGCTGTATAAAAAAGTAAACACAGCGTGGCATGTTTATTGCTCAAACTGTTTAGACTCACCCAACCTTACAGTTAAAACTAGAAGTCCTGTCACGAACTGTGCGCTTACCTAGCCTTAATTGCGCGTAGGAATTGCGCGCAACTGCCATATCGAATGGCATCCAACGCACGGCAAGTTCTCCCGGTTACTCATAGCAAACACAGGCAATGTTTCTGCCAATGGACCTCCGGGTTACCCGGAGGTCCATTGGCTGATACATTGCTTGTGCACAGGTCATATGTACAGAATTTGATAGCCTTTCTATGGTCATAACGCGTAGATTAACGCGCTGATCAACGTGCTATTTGTGCGCATTTCATGACAGGACTTCTAGTTTTAACTCTACCTGTATTTTTTCCATAAATGGACACCTACCCCTACTCTCCTGCGTCGGATGCTGATATGTGTACGAAAATCACAGCGCACGCACATTGTTGGAATTTCCAAGATAACCACTAACCTCATGCACAAAGAATAACTATGAAAAAAAAACATGAGTGACCGAACATTATTTGCGGGTGTTACCTAATCAGGCTGACGGATAAAAGAATGGGCGGACAGATGGGCCCACGTAATCCAGTATACCCACAGTCTCTTGGAGAGTACATACAAGAATATAACTCTACCAATGTTGGATCTTCATGAAATCGTACATGTGCGTTTAGTATGGCATGGTCGTTTAGGCAAATAACCAGAAAAGGCTCACAGGCGCCCTTTCTTACTTCAATAATTAATTTTTTTGTCTGCTCAACTCAGCCGCACTGGGCAGTATGCCATGGGGTGGGGTGGATGACCAAAGAAATTGCCCAGTTTCTGTTTTTCATGACCATATTAACACGATGAACTTGAAAGGTCGCGCCACCGTTATAAACAACTTGGTAGCACTCTGGGAAACGTGGCATAAGACCTAAATTCCGGTGTCCTGACAGTTTGTCCTGAAACGTGCAAACACTAAAACTCTAGTATGAGTTATAGTAGGAAATAATCTTTACCGAAGTCTACAATAAACCCATGTCGTGATACGACATTTTCATTTAGAATGCCATCTGTCTTTTCTTAGCTGACTTTCCAAGCTGGTTTTAATCGAATTTGGTTGTTGGTTTTTCACTTTTCTCAAATTCTTCAAACTGTCTTTTCTTAAGTTTTCTAACCAGTGGCGTAGCCATCCCAAATCAAGCGGGGTGGGGGGGGGGGGGGATACAAACTCGCAGAGCCTGGCTTAGCTCCATTTTAATAGGGGCGGGGTGGGGTGAGGGTGGTGTGTGAGGAAAAAGCCTTCCAATCCTTCACATCTCAGAATTTTGCGTCCCTAAAGTTTGAGCTAGATAACCAAGGTAACAATAGTCAGGGTTTCCACTAGAGGGAAATAAATGTGTCCGATATGGGGCGGCCAAGGGTCGTCGATGGGGGTTTTTGGATCCTGGAGTTCAAAATGTTTCTACCACGGGCCAACCATGGTTCGGGCCTTGATAGAAATATTTTGAATTCCAGGGTTCAAAAACCCCCATCTCCTTGCATCTGAACGGATATTTTGAGGTTTTTCATGTATTGACGACTGTGTACCTTTTCATCGATACAGATATTAGGACAAGCAATCTACAAATCTACAACCTAACCTCCATGGACCTTACCCCCCTGCGATTTTTGTGCCATTTTTGGACATATTTCGAGGACCAACTTTGAAGGAAAGTGTGTGGGGGAGGGGGGAGGGCACGTCCACCCAATCCCCCCGTGTCAAAGCCACTGTTTCTAACTATTGAAAATTGAGACCGGGATTGGTGGGGAGATACACCCTGTTACCTTGTCCCCAAGTACCTCGGAAAAGTTAATAGTAGTAAGGGATGCCACTTGGGCTAACTGATTTAACACTGACATTCCCAAAGACAATTGTTCGTCAGAGTACATCCAGGTTTGTGTGTACTCTGGCGAACTCTGATTTAACACTGAAAATTCCCATAGACATTTGTTCTGGCGAACAAATGTCTTTGGGAATTTCAGTGTTAAATTAGGTCGCCCAAGTGGCATCCCTTACTAATGTTAATATGCGTTTAGCGATATCGCAAAAATGTGACAAACGTATTCCAGGCTTTTTCATGAATGGTGAATATTCCACTAAGTATTTATTTACTTACTGTTGCTTAACGCCACACCAGCACCTAAGGCACTATCGTGACGATTTCCTCTGGTTAATGGTATAAATCTATATAAACATTCAGTTACGTAATAAGTTAACATATGCAAAGCTTTGCGTCATCCGTAAAAGAAAGCCAGTAGGTCATAAACACTGAAATAAATGTACGGAATATTGACAAATCATTCCCTTGATTTTGAAGTGAAAATGGGACAAAATGATGTACCATAATATGATAATAATAACATATGTTATGTTAATGTTATACTGAAGGTTGGCATGTGCCTGACTTATGTGCATGGAAATTATACACAACCGGACCACAGACGAAATCGAGGTTGAATATACTTTCCATGCTCCGAATGTCAGACCATATTTTCGTTAATATAACAATAACATGATTTTGAAGGGCATTACAGTGTACATGTATCAACGAAGTCGATGGCCGTTATTTCTATTATTGCCATTTTCGTACATCGGGGACATTACAATTAAATTATATGGTAAATAAGATAAATAAATGAAGTTTGACGTTTTAAAATTAAAAAAAAACAGCGACACTATCGTCTGATTTGTTGACAAACAAACCGGGTGACATGACTATCGTCTGATCAGTCTACGAGGAAATTTGGGAAGTTAGATGGTGAAATATATCTTCGAAATGCGAACTTTAGGCAAGGAGTTTATTCATCAAAGATGTCATCACTTACTTTGTGTGCATCGCTTTCTATATTTGATACATTATCTATCTGTGACACAAAGGGAAACACTTGTAACAGATGTGTTAATTGTGTTTACAAATTAAAAAAATTCGAATTGAATTTCGATCCAAATGGAAATCTGGGAAAAATATTGTTGATCGGCTGGGAGTTGTGACGTCATTGTCTATATTTAGACATGTCGGGCTGTTATTGACGTGTTGGGCTGTTATAGTCAATAACGGTCCAACACGTCACATGACTTGTACTTGTTGAGCATTACGAGGTTTCAACGCCCGGTAAAACATCGTTAATGTGCTAGGAATGCGCGCAAAAGTGGTAATAATATAACAATAACGTATAATCAAAGAGCTCATTCCACCAGTCAAATTCTGTAATTAATTCGACGTTGTTATGGCATGTGACCAGTTTAGCCCTTAAATAGATAATCGCTTGTGTTTAGATTTAATCGGCTGGGATATATCAGTTGGTCGAATAAGGAATGTAGTTTCGTTTTTTCCGGTCGAAAAGGGAACCTAGTTTCGTTTTCCGACCAACTGAAATATTCCAGGTTATTGAATCTAAAAATATAATAAACCTTCTTTTTTCCACATGCGTAGCCAGTGGCGCTATGTACTAAGGCGCACTGCACATTGATGACCCACCTGCATTCAACCACTACTAACACTGCTTGAGGAGAGTTGGCATGTTGGAAAATGCAACAATTTCAACAGAAAGCAGACTACTTTTGAAAACTAACATTTACTTGCTCCCGCGCTGTGTCCTTGGACAAAACACTTAACCCACATTGTCCGCATGGGGGCACGATGGCGCCATGCACTAAGGCGTATTGCACGTCGATGGTGCGCATGTCTTCAACCAATCTAACCCTGCCTGTGCTACAGTGCGGACTTAAGATGTTGGGGAACTGGCAGCTGCCCGTCGTTGCTCGGTGGTTCTCTCCGGGTACTCCGGCTTCCTTCATCCGTGATTAGCCATTTGTGCATAAGTATGTTAGGCTAAATATCAATAAATAAATAAATAAATAAATAAATAAATAACATTTACTCGCCTTCCTCTTCGCTGTTTTATAAGGAACAATTTACAACACTATGTCGCCACAGCGTCTTCAGTATAGAAACAACATTGTTGGCGATGCAGACATGGACGTGGCTAGAGGTTTCCGATTGGGGGTGTAGGGTAGTGAATTTCCATCTAAGGGGAGGTACTAGGATGAGGAGTCTCCCTCCCGGTCATTCCGAATAGTTGGAAATCTCTACCGAGAAACATTTTGAAAATGAAGCCATGAAAGGGGGCATAAAATTGATTCTGGTAACTAAAATGCCAACACATTTATGATAGAATTATCGGATTATTATTATTTGGTATTAATTCTTCTGGGAATGGAATATGTGTTAAACAAATTCTTAAGCTGAGACCTTTGAGCAATTCACACTGCCCTAACATTAAATCAGATCTTATGCAGGAATGACCAATTTTCGATGTTCTATCATTCCGTAATTGTGAATGATGGAATTAACTCAGGATAACGATTAGACATGATGCCATTTTCTTGAAGTGCATTTCGAGGATTTTTTTTTACGCCAAGTAAACGTACTAGAGAAATCTCGTACCGATTGACATCATGCGTACTTATGAAGCTCGATATTGTGTACACATTGTAAATAGTAACAGTTGGGATTTTTGCCGATTTGAAACCGAGTTGGAATTTTGTGAAGTAAAGGAGATATCAGCATCGTCAAAGAAGCTCTAAAATCCAGGTAGATGGAATTTCCAATTACTCATGACTTGCTTTCCGAATTTTCAACTACAGGAACTTTTTGCCAGGATTGGGGGTTGACAATGAATTTCCCATCTTAAGTTGGTATTCGGCTCGATTCGAAATCGGCTGTTCGAATCGTTCTCCTTCGAATCTTTTCACTGGAATTTCGCTTAGTATCGGTCATCTTAGCCGTCTCACAAAACGTATTACTGATATTAACCCTTTACCCAACGTAACGGCCAAAACCGGCCAGCGCTATTCTCAAAAATCGTCAGTTAATTTTCATTATTTTTTCATTTTTTGTCTCAAAAACATAGGTTATGACCCCTCATTGGAACGAGCTCGTTCCAGTGAGGGGTCATAACCTATGTTTTTGAGACAAAAAATGAAAAAAATTAGTTGTTCAAGAATTTTCTTTGCAAGTGTCGTCTGCTTTTCATGTTAGGTAAAGGGTTAATATGAGAGATAACTTTTTCATCACCAGTATGTTTATATATCGAATGTTATATCAGAGACTCGCTGTTTTTTCAAAGGCAATAGTCCCCGACTATACTATCACACCTGAGTGACATATCATAAACAATGACGTCTTTACCTGTTTAAGAGGCGTCGTTGTGCATTTATCCATCCCCCTCCCACCTACACACACGGACTTTTTAACACATTCCGTTACACATATCAAGCACAGAAATCAAGGAAACGAAATAGACTTCCCGTGCATTAGGTCTTTGAAATGTTCCCACACAGGGCCGCACCATGGTTGGTCCGGCGTTTCTAACACCAGTGGCCCCTCCGTTCCATTGAGTTCCCGCAACATCTGCGCCACCGCGACACTCCAGCTCGTTTGAAAAAAATGAGACCTTTGAAGTTGGATGACACAAATTGAGTAGCATCAGTTTTTCCCTGCATCTATTTTGAAACCCACACGTTTTCAAGAGGACTTTTCGAGTTTCTAAGGCTTGACACATCAGTCAATTCAAGTGATATTTTTGCAATAAAACACATATTCGCTCATGTAATTTTTATTGCAATACAAATACTTGTAAATTATGTAGGAAGTCATTGTGTTTGACTTCTGTTGGACTGGCTCTTTAAATTGATCGGGTATTGTTTGAATTATACATGAATTTCCTTGGGAAGAGACATAATCGTATGTCAATGCGCCTACCCTATCTGAATATTTCATGAAGTATATTTGTTAGAATGTGACGTTTATGACTGTACAAACACAACATCATTTATAAAAATATGTATCAGGTTAACGGATTTGCTTGGGAACTCTCACCAGACAGAGATGACAGAGATGGTGTGTGCATAGAGATACGGACCGTACCGAACCACCGTTGGTGTTCCGAGCCAAAACACAGCAGCCCGTTACGATTAGGTACCCGGGTATACGGATTAGGTACCCGGGTATACGGTTTATTTTTCTCCCACTTGACAAGTCTAAGTTCTCTAAAACGTGTTCATGTTTAATAAAGAAAGGGAATTTTACGCCTTCCGTGTACATACGGTACAGTCGCCGTCGAAAGGTCGTAATCCACGCGTGGGCAGTGATGATCAAGCATGCGTTTACCAAGTAATAAAAATGATCATCAGCAAAATTTTAATTAAAGAAATTGAACGGTGATTTTTCTAAATGAGGTCGCGCTTGGACGTTAAATTTGGTAAAGGTCCAGGCCCCCGGAGATTGATGAAATGAAAATGCTAAGAAAAAATAGCCTTGTCTATAAAACACTATAGTCGCCGTGGACTGGTCAAAATCCCCATGCTGGCAGTGATATCCACGCATGCGTTTAACAGGTAATAACAATCCCAATCAGCAAACTTTTAATTAACGAAGCACCGGCATGCACCCGGTGCTTCATTAATTACATTTTTTTTTATTATTCCTATAATTAGTGTTTAGAATCTAATTTTATTGCGACCGTGAAAATATTGCCCACATGTGGAAAGTGACCAGTCCACGGCGGCTGTACTGTATTAGATGGTGGAGGGCGACTGCAGGTTTTTAGTGAAAATCAGATTTGTTTGATAAACTTTCAACAAAATTGAGACTTCTATAGGGCATTATGTCTTTGAAACAAGCGAATTTTATAACTTCCTATATTGACATTAAGTGCTACAAGGCGCCATGTATGTGCAATGCTTTTGCCTTGCAGATGACGCCAGTAGTATGTCATGTACCCGGATGGGCATTGTTTGCCGGACCTCGGTGCCGGACCTCGGAAGTGACGTCATGTCACATGACTTAGTGGCGCCATGTCGTGTTGTCATGGTAACCCGCGTGAGCGCCCATCTTGTGACGTCATCGCACAGTGATACGTGGTGTGACGCAGTGCGTGTTGTTAGGGTGATACGTGTGACCGTCGTCCATTTTGTATACTGGAGGCCGCCATCTTGGTTTCTATGGTAGTACGTGGTTGCTATGTGACCCAAAGACTTTCAAGAAGACAGGGGTATATTCACAGGATGTTTTCAATTGAATCGGGATAAATCTAATTACCACAAACAACCCGACAACTTTTACTATTTCGAATTCTTTCAGAATTCTCTGCTTCTATCTATATATGCAATAGTCTCCGTCTACCTAGACATGTTCCTTTGTCCTGAGGTATACTCCAGTAACGTAGAAGAAGAGCCTGTCAACTGGAACAGCTTTACTTATTATTACTATGTTTAGCTTTTCTCGTCCATTCTTGATAGTTCTGACCCTATTCCGTGTACTCTTGTTGTTTCATTTATCTAGATCATTTATATAGATTTTAACTAACCAACCAGATTGCTTGATTTCCCACAACCTGTATGCAGAGTTATCTCCCTTCTGTATAACAAAAGCCTGTATCATTCCAATTTCTCCCAATAAGCTATCGAGTAGTTACTGAAAAGTCAATGCTCGAATGACTCGAATCCCATCGAGAAAATGAGCTATAGAGTAATTGCTCGTTCGAGAGACTCGCACATACGATTCTTCGACTCATTTCATAAAAAAGGATTCTATGTCCTGAAAGGGATTCTGTAAGTATGATACCTAGAAACAGGGTTGATGACTTTCCCTAATAAACTAAAGAGTCAAGAGAGTAATTGTTCCATGAGCAATTGCTCGACCGACTCGAAGCTCATCGAACAAATGAGTCTTAGAGCAATTGTTCGATCGAGTGACTCGACATACTGCTCGAACGACTCGAAGTCCATCGAGCAAATGAGCTTTAGGGTAATTGCTCGTTCGAGTGACTCCTCGAACGACTCGTCGACTCATGTCAAAAAAAGGGATTCTAGGTCCTAATATGGATTCGGTAAGTAGGGCTTTTTCCCAAATAAGCCAAAGAGCCAAGAGAGTAATTGCTCCATGGGCAATTGCTTGAACGACTCGAAGCCCATCGAGCAAATTAGCTTTCAAGTAATTGCTCGATCGAGTGATTCCACTTAATGCCCTTAGCCTCATCTGGGTATTTTAGGATACCAGTTGTATTGGACTACTGGGGATACTTGTTGTAGAAACTTTACATCCGGGTACTTCATGCTACATCTGGGTACTTCTGTTGGGGGTAGTAGATAAAAAACAAACTACATTATATAACATTTCATTCATTTTTATTCAAGTATACAACTCAGTGTCTCAAGGCAGCATTTTTGTCTTTGTAGTTCTTCTCGCATGAGATAACCATTTCATCTTCTTTTGGGTTGGAGCTTGTTCCCAATGCATGGCCACGTTCTTGATAAATCTCTCATTTGATAACTTGGCTTTGTTTGTTACTTTAAATTCCTATCTGGCATCTTCGATTCCTCTTTCTCTATCTGTTTCATAGTAGTAACTTCAGTCTTCTGAACATCATTCTTAGTAGTAGCTTCATTTCTGGTTTGAGTGGAAACATCTTTCGGGGTTTTGGTCCTCTTTGAATCTTAATTCGTAGTGGTAACGTCAATCTTTATGGGAGCTGACATCTTTTTCTTGTCTTCAGTAGAAACTTCGTTCTTGGTGGAAACATCTTTCTTTATGGGAGCTGGCATCGCTCTCGTTTCTTCAGTAGTAACTTCGTTCTTAGTGAAAACATCTTTCTTTGTTTCTGTGAAAACTTTGTTCATAGTAGTAACTTCTTTCTTGTTTGTATTGGAAGCATCAGTCAGTTCTTCTGTCTTTATTCTCTTGGTTGCAGTGGCGGTTAATGATAGGCTAGTATCCACACATCTTTGTTTCTTTCCACCACCACCCGTGTCCAGATTTTTTCTCTTGGCTGCATTTACCACACGATTCACTTGAGCCAGTTCTAGGGAAGTCAGCTTTAATCCAGCATCATTCTTGAAGATTTGTATATGTAAGTCATCTTTGAATCTGAGCACTGTTGTTGACACAGACATCTTCACTCTTCGACGTTCAAAACAGAAATGAATTTATTTTCATACCAACACTCCTTTTATACTTTTTTCTAATCGTCTTCTTCTTCTTTTTCTTCTTCTTCTACTCGGAATGAGTAGTTCGTCATGAGGTTGTCGAACAGAAATCTTCGCTTTTCCAAAGCATATTTCTGGGATTCGTCAAAATCCTCTTCTTAACGAAGACACTTGGCTGTTTCTTCAATTTTTTTGTGAATTGAGTCGTTGCAAGCATTTCTAATGTACACAGGGGTATTAATGTATTTCTCACTTATGGCTTCTCTGACATTCTTTTGAAGTGCTCTATATTATGTTTCAATTGTATCTGTTCTATCCTTTCTATCTTCGATATACTTGTTCATGAGGTTGTCAAAATTGTCCTAGTATTTGTCATAGGCACTTTGGACGATAGTTCCCGTCATAGAAAAGTCTTCTTCGTCTTCTGCTTCTTCATATTCCATATCTTTTGATAGTTCCAACGATTCATCGGAGTCCGAATCTCTGGACCAATTTTTTGGTGCACGACAGGATTGCATTGTGTCCGCTCTCTTCGAAGGTCAAATTACATATAACAAATAACAAGTTTCTTGCGACCACGACCCTTTTATAGGATATCGGACAGAACATTGATGATGGGTTTGATCAACTTTCCTAAAAATCCTCCTTTCTGTATGATCCGTCTTCTTTTCCGAAAAGATAGTTCTCTCCTTGGTAAGGCAATTTTCCTAATCTGGTGTTTGTATGGGATCAGCTTAGCTCTCTCAGATTTGGTTATAGGTACTGCCACCTTCAAGATATTTGAGGCACAATCACATATACATTGTATTAAATCATCACAGGCCATCTTGAGTATAGTCTTGGCTTCATATTGATCTGCATCAGATAGGATTCGCAGTGTATCTAAATTTCTCTCTAATCTTGTAGTGTTGCTCGATTTTCCGTTTGTCGATTTGGGCAAATTTCTTCTTTGTGCCTCTTCATGTTAAACTTTCGAGAAAATGTTTTTTCACAGCATTCGCAGTTATGTATCGCCATGTCTTTACTCGGCGACGGTCGTAGAACAAATGAGTTAGTTTATTTTCACACCAACATTCCTTTTATACCCTTTTCAGAGCTAGGACTGGGTTGATAAGAACGGAGAGAAAGCAACTCTTTCGTAATATACATATTTTTATATCGGTAGAAATTCCATCATCTGTTAGCAGCTTCAATACATGTTCGTATTTTCGCAGGTCATCAAATCAGCTAAATTCAGTGGTATCGTATATTCGAGAATGTGTGTAGCACATTTGCATAAACAGGTAATCAAATCTTCATCAGCAGCACGAAGAACGGCATCGATTTCCACCTTGTCAGCATCCCGTAAAAATCCTAAAAGTGCTTTATTTTGGTCAGTCATGAAATCTCCAACATCTCTCCTGTTCTTCTTGGATAGTTATGTTCTTCATGCCTCTTACGTGTGAAGCACCTGGAGAATTCACAATATCTGCAGTGGAGCCGATGGTGGGTCTTCTCGTGTCTTCTTATCCGATCTTGAAAATAATTTGGAACAGTATCTGCATCGAATCGGTAACATGTCTTCACTCGAGGACGGTCAGGACACAAAGGAATTTATTTTCATACCAACACCCTTTTTATACCTTTCCCAACAGAAGTACCCGGCTGTAGCATGAAGTACCCGGATGTAAAGTTTCTATAACAAGTATCCTCCAATAGTCCAATACAACAGGTATCCTAAAATACCCAGATGAGGCTAAGAGCAGTAGGTGGAATCACTCAATCGAGCAATTTCTTGCTCGATGGGCTTCGAGGCGTTCGAGCAATTGCTCATGGAGCAAGTACTCTCTTGGCTCCTTGGCTTATTTGGGAAAAGCCCTACTTACAGAATCCCTTTTAGGACCTAGAATTCCTTTTTTTTGACATGAGTCGACGAGTCGTTCGAGGAGTCACTCGAACGAGCAATTACTCTAAAGCTCATTTGCTCGATGGACTTCAGTAGTAGTGTATGTACCCGATCGTGCCTGATTACCCGGAGCTTTGCCGGTGTAGATAGTGTTAAATTCCCATAGGAACCGGAGCCATTGCCGGTGCAACTTTTGCCGGTGCAAAATGTCGGCACCATACAACTAGATCTGGTAAATGGTTTACGTACTGCATATATAGCATGCCATGGTATGTATAGTGATATATATACGCATGGGGATATAGGTATATTTTATGGGTAAGTGGTGGAAAGATGATGGGAAAATTGGGTTTTCTTGAAAGTTTTCCCAGCGAAACGGTTAACGTTGCTATTGATGTTGTGACATCATGATGCGCACGCGACGTCATAGGGATGTTGACCACCGTTGTTGTCCACTATGCAGTCTGGCATAACGTTGTTCTTGTCAGGGGGTGTCGGATTTAACATAAGGGGGGGGGGGGGGGCGGTGATATAGTAGTGGTGGTATATATCCATGTTGATATACTATTAGCCCTTGGGTCTTCATATTATGCCATGTCTGCTATGACTCGGTCAAGCAGTATTGTTGTGTGTGTGTGTGGGGGGGGGGGGGGGGGGGGAATGCTTGGTCGGCTAGTGCGGTATTGCGAGATTGACCTTGGTGGTTTAAATTGGACAGTATAGGATGAATGGTCTATTGGCCTATTACCCTCATAGTACTATTAACCTATCGAATCCTTTGTACTATCTTATGGCTGGTTTTGATAGTTTAGTGTTAGGTCAGGCAGTATTATAATTGTTTGTTTAGAAGTGGGGTACAGGATGCATTATATATACCGCTGTAGGTCCCCTGTTAGTCCTCGGTGTTATTAACCAACCGATTGCTTTGTTTTATTCTATGATTGGTATATGTAGTACGTTATAGAGGGTCAAGTGGAATTTTAGAGTGGGGGTGGGGGTAATACCTGGCAGTATAGAACAGCAGTATAGTATGGACGATATATACCTCTGCAGGTCCCATGGTAGCCCTTAGTATTAATCCACCTGATGCTTCATGTTATCCTATGACTGGTATAGGTAGTATGCAATTCTAGGTATAGGGGTTTGTGGGTAGGGGTATTGCCTGGTAGTTTAGAACGGTACTATAGTATGGCGGTATATAACCTATAGGCCTTTGTTAGTGCTTGGTACTGTTAACCAACCGATTGCTTTGTTTTATTATATGGCTGGGATATGTAGTACGTTATGGTAGACCTAGTGATTTTGTGGGGGTGGGGGTAATGCTTGGTAGTTTAGAATGGTAGTATAGCACAGGCTGTACATATCCCTGTAGGTCTCTTGTTGGCTCTTGGTACTACTGACCCACCAGGTGCTTCATATTATTGAGCGGTATTCTGGGGTGGGGTCAATGCTTGGTAATACAGAACGGCAGCAGAGTATGGTTGGTATATTCCCCTGTAGGTCCCATCCTAACCGTTGATAGTATTAACCTACCAAATGCCTTGCATCATCCTGTTAGTGGTAAGGTGGTACGTACTACCAGTAGTTCCTGCCCTATTCCGAGTACCCTTGTTGTTTCATTTATCTAGATCACCCAATCACTTCACTTTCCTGACACTAACTAACCAATCAGATTGCTTGATTTCCCATAACCTGTACTTACTCTCCCTTCTGTATCATAAAAACCTATATCAATAGCAATATCCCCGGCACCCCAATTTCGCCACCCTTTTTTGAAAAACATATGGCCTTCGGCACCCCTTTTTAAGAAATGAGGACAAGAGTGTATGTCTAGTCACTCGAACGAGCAATTGCTCGTTAGCTCATTTGCTCGATGGGATTCGAGTCATTCGAGCAGTATGTTGAGTCACTCGAGGTAAGACGGAATCCCACTTATGGAATCCCTTTTGTGGAATCCCATTTGTGGAATCCCTTTTTCGAAAACGCCTGTGGCTATGGAATCCCTTTTTTTCTGAAATGAGTCGTCGAGTATTTCGAGGAGGCACTCGAACGAGCAATTGCTCGCTGCCACCCCCCCCCCCCACAATGCAACAGTGGTCAACATCTCCATGACGTCGCGTGCGCATCATGGCGTCGCGACGTCAATAGCAACGTTAACCGTTTCGCGGGTAAAACTTTCAAGAAAGCCCAATTTTCCCATCATCTCTCCACCACTTACCCATAATATATACCTATAGTCCGATGCGTACATATATCACTATACATACCATGGCATACTATATATGCAGTGTGTACACCCTTTACCAGATCTAGATGTATGGTGCCGACATTTTACACCGGCAAAAGTTGCAGCGCAATGGTTCCGCCGGTTCCTATGGGAACTTAACACTAGCTGCACTGACAAAGCTCCGGGTAATCAGGCACGATCGGGTACATACACTACTACTGACTTCGAGTCGTTCGAGCAGTATGTCGAGGCACTCGATCGAGCAAGGGGTCTAAGGCTCATTTGCTCGATGAGCTTCGAGTCGTTCGAGCAATTGCCCATGGAGCAATTACTCTCTTGACTCTTTAGCTTATTAGGGAAAATCACCAACCCTGTTTCTAGGTATCCTACTTACAGAATCTCTTTTAGGCCATAGAATCCTTTTTTTCTGAAATGAGTCGAAGAGTCGTATGTGCAAGTCACTCAAACGAGCAATTACTCTATAGCTCATTTGCTCGATGGGATTCGAGTCGTTCGAGCAATGACTTTTTAGTAACTGCTCGATAGCTTTTTGGGAGAAATTGGAATGATACAGGCTTTTGTTGTACAGAAAGGAGATAACTCTGCATACAGATAATGTGAAATCAAGCAAACTGATTGGTCAGTTATAATTTATATAAATGATCTAGATAAATGAAACAACAAGAGTATACGGAATAGGGTCAGAACTAACAAGAATAGACCAGAAAAACTAAATGTAGTAATAATAAGTAAGGCTGTTCCAGTTGATGGGCTCTTCTACGCTATGGTAGCATACTCATGTAGAAAGGTAGACGCAAACTACTGCATATATAGATAGAAGCAGAGAAATCTGTAAGAATTCGAAATAGTACAACTTGTCGGGTTGTTTGTGGTAATTCTACGAACCGGGAAATTACTCCTATTCAATCGAACATACCCTCCGAACATACCCTTGTCTTGTTGTAGGCATTTAGGTAACATAGCAACCACGTGCTACCATAGAAACCAAGATGGCGGCCTCCAGTATACAAAATGGAAGACGAAAACACGTATCACCCTAACAACACGCGCTGCGCATGCGCACTAACACCACGTATCACTATGGAGATGACGTCACAAGATGGCCGCTCACGTGGATTACCTTGACAACACAACGTAGCGCCACTGGGTCACGTGACATAACGACACTTCCGAGGTCATCCACCGAGGTCATCCAACTAACCCCTGAAAGGTCCGAGACATACTACTGACGCCTTCTTGCAATTAAGGGACAATCTATTGTACCACGTATATCTTCATTCGTAATTGGCAGGCATCTCCTATATGGAACGAGTTTGATCTTGAGACTGTAATGGAAATGTGTTCCTGGAAGTACTCTACTAGTTATTTCAAAGGTTTATTTTGAAGGAAAAGTCAACAAACAAAAAACGAGCGCCATGTCCCAACCCTGCGATAGTGTGACACATTACAACTTACATCTGGATCGCCTTGGACCGCGACGGACTGGTTCAACTCTTTTGTGTACCGGAGTAGCGGGGGAGGTCTGGTCCGGACGCTATCCAGCTATGGACCTGTACCGGACCGGACCGGTATTTTTAGATCCGACCCGCAATTGTCCGGTACCAGACTGGATTGCTATTATTCGGCCCGATCCGCCACACTAGTTTATATGGATGTGATTTCACATAATATCCAATAGTAGGATTTATATACATAGGCAGCAAATGTGGACCCAACACATTAAAATGTGTAATTTGTAGCTGACATGTACGCTTAATTCCGTGTATGGGAAAGGGTATATCTGGGGCTGAGTGGGACAGGTATGACATATAGTATACGTGGGGTATTCTTTCAGAAAGCAACCACGTCATATAGAGTACAGCATGGTCGTCCTGGACTGGTCACTTTCCACGCAATAATATTAGATTCCAAACAGTAATTAGGAATAATGAACAAACATTTAATTAATGAAGCACCGGATACAACCCTACGTTTCAGTAATTAAAATTTTACTGATAATGATTTTTATTACACGGTAAACGCATGCGTAGACATCACTGCTCACGCGTGGATTACGGACGATCCACGGTGACTGTACAGTAGACACCATATGGAGTATTGTGAACGCAAAAAATTGATTTTTTCGCAATCAGATCGCGATCCGACCAGGGCACACTTAGACGATTTCACAAATAAAAACAACAGGACCGAGTCAAGAAAAAACCCTATCTTATATTCAATATTTTTCAATTTATTTTCTGACGGCTCTACCGTGCTTCGAGAACAAAAGATAAAATCATCAACTATATCGCGACCTAGTCGCGACCCGATCGAAAATGTCTATTCGCCTTTGCCATCACTGAACTCTAGTATATTAATCGAATTCGAAGAGTTAAGAAACATCTGCAAAATTTTCATCCAAACTGACTTCATGGTTGAGTCCACGGTTACACCAATAAAAACACGTATTTTGCTTTTACAAAGACAAAACCCTACAGAGATTCTGTCGGGAGTGAAACTTCACCCACAGGCTTTATCAAAGTAAGTCCCCCCCCCCCCCCCCCCCCCATACCAGGCTATGGATGCGGCAGACATAATAAACAGCACCATGGACCTATATTATAAAGCGTTTACAATTATATTTTCAAGATTTTATTCTCTTGAGCTGTAGGTATTTAAATTTCTTGTTCGGTTTCGGTTTTGGTTTTTCAGGTAGAGTAAAACCTTGGTTCGGTTCGGTTTTCGGTTTGTTCATGAGGCCACATAAAATTCAATAAAACTCATTCTTATGTCCGGAGTCATAACTGAATGGCAGTGAAAATGAGAGAAACTCAATGAATGCCCGAAATAAGCTATAATACATGAAGAATCAGGAAGGCCAATATAATAATTATCTAAATATACAGAACTTTTATTGTGCTTGCCCATTTTTCGAGGACTGACACCTACACGCAACTTGAGGAAAGCTGCAAACACAACTGAACTGAAATGTCGGAAATTCATATAATGTAGTCTTCCCAGAGTAGTGAGAGTACCAAGGCACTGCCATTGGCAGTGTCTGGGTACTCTCACTACTCTGGGATGGCTACATTCTGTGAATTTCTGCAGCAAGAGAGTATTTAATAAAAAACGAAAAACCTTAGATTACGAGATGTCGACGGTTTCGGTTTTTAAAAAAAACTAAAAACCTCGGTTCGGTTTCGGTTAACCTACAGCTCTATTATTCTCTCTCTTTTGCGATCTAAGGTTTGAATAAATCATTAATGTTTTCAATGACGTGGCAATTTACCATAGGTAAATTGCCACGTCTTTGAAAACACCGATGATTCTTTATAGTGACTGATATTCAAAAGTCAAAAAAACAATTCTATAAAATTCAATTGTAAAAACATTCATTGCATTGACCCCAGTATTTATTTACAATGGAAAAAAAATATAATTTTGCAAAACTCTTCTGTGCTAAAGGTCCTGAGTTCGCTCCCCGTCCGGGATGACCCAAGTTGTGTTCTTGGGCAAGGCACTTTATCCCGGTTGCCTACATGGGTGCACGATGGCACCGTGTACTAAGGCGTACTGCACATCGATGGTGCACATGTCTTCAACCGCTGTAACCCTGCTTGAGCGGAGCTTGAACATAGTTAGAATGTTGAGGAGCTGACAGTTGCTCGTCGATGCTCGGTGGTTCTCTCCGGGTACTCCGGATTCCTCCACCCGTAAAAATGTCAATATCACGATTAACCATTGTGCATAAGTATGTGACCATAAACACCAAAAATAAATCAATAATCTGAAAAACTGACTACAGATCCAATTGGAGAACGAACCCGTGAAGGACTTTCAAACAAAACTCTAGGTCGTTAATGTACATAGAATTACGACAAAAAGAAGAAAGTATTTGGACAAAGAACCTATGTTGGGATGACTCTCACACTACTGGTGGATGCAGTGTTTGAGGTCGTTGGTAATGATCTTCATCAAATGGTCTTATACTTTTCTCGAAACTACGGGAGCTCGGTGGCTCAGTAGGTAGAGGTACAGGCTGCAAGCCGAGAGGCCCTCGGTTCGAATCTATCCTGCGGCAACCGCGTTGTGTTATTGGGCAAGACACTTCATCTCCATTGCCCGCGTGGGGGCACGGTGGCGTTGTGTACTAAGGCGTACTGAACGTCGAAGGAGCACTTGTCTCCAAACAATGCTAACCCTGCTTGTTTGGAGATCATATGTTGGGAGCTGACAGTTGCTCGCCGTTGCTCGGTGGTTCTCTCCGGGTACTCCGACTTCCTCCACCCATAAAACTGTCGCGGTCATGATTAGCCATTGTGCATAAATATGTGACCTTAAACACCAATAAATAAATAATCTTGAAACTACACTCATACTTTTACCGTAAAGCACTACCATTCCTTAACATCCGGAAGTACATCGAGGTTTACGCTGTTGTATACTTGATCAAAATGATAATTATTGCTAACTGGAGAGTAGAGATAAGCGCGGTTTTTTGTTGTTGTTTTGGGGGTTTTTTGTTTGTTTTTCTGTTCGGTTCCGGTTTGAGCGGCACACTGGAAAATTGAACCACACGATCCAGTAAGAACCGGCCGAACGGTTATAGTGTATTTGTGCATACAACTGATTAAATTATCTTACTGGAAGGAGAATAGACCAGTGACCCCAATGAACTCTCCTTCGTCTAGCCGCGAAGGGCAAATACGTAATTTTCCCCTTATTGTATTCGCTCGTCTATCGGACGAGTCAATAAGGGAGGAAATGTGACAATGAGAACACAACTAGTACTGAAATGGTTAACCGGATAATCGGTTTGAAACCAGTTAGCTATTTAACCGATTAGAAAAACCGTCAACCGGTTATCCGAAATATCGATAGAGATCGTCATTCCACGTTTAAAACGCAGTAAATCAGCGCTTCTCCTCTGTGATAGATTAAACATCGAAGCCGCGTTGTATATATTGAGAAATAATCGACTTTGGCGTTCAAGACTTCGTTAATAATCGGCAGTTTCCGTGAGTAATGAGTAACCGCTGAAACAATTCCGTAGTGTGTATACAAACGAACGTTGTCGAGTACTCGACAACGTTCGTTTGTATAAACACTACGGAACTGTTTAAGAATACTGCTTTCCAATCCCTACAGTTTTGATCTCATATTCGGTGAAATAATGGCCACGGATAACCGGATATTATCCGGTTAAAGCTCTCGGTTAGTCGGTTACGAAAATGAGCCAACCGTTTAAGCCCAAAACATAACATAGATTAGATTATCCTTATTAATTTCTTACCTTAACCCCCTACACTCTGATGACGAAACGCCTGATTTGTCATCCATGGTTATCCCCCCTGTGTTGTCAGAAATTCAGCAATTTAGATTTTGGTTGACAGAGCTCCAATTGAGCTCTGTCAACCAAAATCTAAATTGCTGAATTTCTGACAACACAGGGGGGATAACCATGGGTGACAGGGAGGTTTGGTGAGGCTTAGAGTGGGGGAGGTGTCGAGTATTCTCGACATCAGAGTGCAGGGGGTTAATTGATGTTTAGTTCAGACTGAATAGGCTTAATAACTGATCCCCAAGTACACCTAAGATTGATCAAAGGCAAGTTAGATAACACCTAATGGTTATACTTCCAGGTCTTTTGTGGTGAGAGGTGTCGTATAAACTATTGCAGATGTTTTCCAAGAAGAAGAGCCCGAAGTGCTATTTATCATATGTTCTTAACACATAGAAAAACCGAAAGAAAACAGAGTTTTTTTTTCCTGCAACTAAGTGGAAACCAAAACGGAATTTTGAAAATTCAGAACCTTCGAGCTCTAATATACATGTATACAAAAGTAACGTTTCTCAGGTTTTCAAGTGTTTCTTTCAAAATATAAATACATTTGGAATAAACTCTAATATCCGAGATGTAGTTAATTTAACCCTTTGAGCTGGCAAGTCCGATTTGCGATCCAAGGCATACTTTCGTCCCATTTTTGTCTTATTATAAGAGGTCGATACACGGGGCATTGGTGATAAAATAATAACTGCAGTCTGCAGCCGGTCGGCTGCAGACTGCAGTTATTATTTTATCCTCCCTGTATATTGATATTGGACTGACTTATCAAACTATAAGTGTACACAAACGCGATACCTTTCCAGGTAACGAGGGTTCAATGGGTTAAAAACTGGATTTTCTTCAACCTAATTTATGTTTCTTTTATGTCTCAGTATGTTTAGTAACTGATTTATTGCTTGATTGATTGGTTGATTGATTGATTGATTGATTGATTGATTGATTGATTGTTGGATTGATTGATTGCTTGATTGATTGCTTGATTGATGGATTGATTGATTGTTGGATTGATTGATTGATTGATTGTTGGATTGATTTATTGCTTGATTGATTGATTGATTGGTTGATTGATTGTTGGATTGATTTATTGCTTGATTGACTGATTGATTGATTGATTGATTGATTGATTTTAATTTAGCAGTATACAAGTACAAATGCAAATACAGTAGTACAGTAATGTTAATCAAAATAATTTTGGCACGAAAGAAAGATATTCGGCTTCAGTACTACCTTCATGTTCAACATAACATAGACTGATTCCCTAGAACCCCTAAAAGTCATTAAAGGTAAGTCAGGTTGAACCCAATGGCGATACCTATAAAAAGGTTTTTTGTGGTGTGTGGTCTCGTACAAACTATTGCAGAGTTTTTCCAAGCTAAGGAGCTTGAAACATTATTTACTATCTGTTTTTAACAGGGAGCGCGGTGGCTCAGTAGGGAGAGGTGCAGGCTGCAAGCCGAGGGGTCCTCGGTTCGAATCCCACCTGCGGCAACCGCGTTGTGTCCTTGGGCAAGACACTTCATCTCCATTGCCCGCGTGGGGGCACGATGACGCCGTGTACTAAGGCGTACTGCACGTCGATGGTACGCATGTCTTCAACCAATCTAACCCTGCCTGTGCGGCAGTGCAGAGTTACGATGTTGGGGGCTGGCAGCTGCTCGTCGTTGCTCGGTGGTTCTCTCCGGGTACTCCGGCTTCCTCCACCCGTAAAACTTTCACGGTCATGAGTAGCCATTGTGCATAAATATGTGACCTTAAACATCAATAAATGAATAAATAAATATTCTGTTCTTAACACACAGAAAAACTGAGGTTTCTTTCTAAAACCAAAGCTGAATCTGAATAAGCAAATGCTCCCATCTCTAAAGTACAACAATACACGTAACTCTCAAACAGATATTTGTACACAGCTGGTTTGTATTCCTGATATTGTCATCCAAATGCTATATATTAACATCGGGAAAATATTGGGAGTGGTTTTCTTTGAATGACATTGTGATAATAAGAAATGGGAAAGAACAGATGGACAGGAGTATGGACAGGACAGACCAGGGCTTATATTTCATCTAAATTTGGGAGAAACCATTTGGATGGTTGTAAGAATCCATACCTGCAACAAGTGTCCCACGATCCCATTAGGAAACCATGGTTGATCCCCTTATAACACATGTTAACCCTTTACCCGACACATATTTTTAAAACATGAGCTGAAATTTAAAAAAAAAACAAATAAACAGTTTTTACAAATAAAACCTTACAAATATGGATGTCATTGGAACCGGCGCACTGAGCCGGTTCCAATGACACCCATATTTGTACAATGTTATTGACGAAGTGTCAGAATATTTTAGGTCATGTGAGCCTTGTACTGGTTAATTTGCAACCGCTATGTTGGGTAAAGAGTTAAATTGACTCAATTCTTTTCAAGCGAATTCTTGCAGAGGTGCAGGGAGAATCTACAGAGCTTCTTGTTGATTTTGTGTCCTCTTTTTTTGGCTGGATAGGCTTAAGAATGCCTAAAGGGAAGTTAGATTGTACGCAACGGAGACACTTACACACGGGGCGTTTTGGTGATGAGTTGCTTTTTCCAAGTAAAGGAGCCTGAAGTGTTATAAATTATCTGTTCTTAAAACATATAAAAACCGAACCGAAGCCGACCGAGGTTTTTTTCATGAAACCGACCAAAACCGAACCGAATCCTAAAAAAATCAAAACCACCCAGCTCCAGAGATGATGAATGAAATGCAAATGACATCATTCCAGGAACAGTTTTTTTTCAACAAAAGTCTAATATTTAATTTAATGCTTCAATAAATATACGTCATTGTGATCTATTGTTAGGCATACTTTTTAACAACTGGCTCTGGATCTTATACGAATAGCTGTTCCTTTTTTTGACAAATGCAGACATCTTTGGCATGGGTATTGGATCAAATGATAAAACAAGCCTTGTTACAACCGATAATGTTACAACGCCGCATAATGTTACACCAACGCATAATGTTACAAAAAGTGTAGTAAACAACCGATAATGTTATAAACTCCGCATAATGTTTTAACTTTTTTCAACTTTTGGAACAGTCGAGCATCGGCTTTTATTACGAAAGTGTTTTTTTTTTAACTCACAGATGAACATGAAGGGGGGGGGGGGGCACCGCTCCTGCCCCCAGAGCCCTACTATAGCTGTAACTGGAATTAGTATACAGAAGTTATAACATTATCGGTTAATTTGTTGTAACATAACGGGTTGAAAAAAGTTATAAAATTATGCGTCGATTTTTATAACATAACGGGTTGAAAAAAGTTATAAAATTATGCGGATTTTATAACCTTATCGGTTGTTTACTACATTTTTGTAACATTATGCGTGTAACATTATTGTGGCGTGTAACATTATCGGTTGTAACAAGCCTAAACTGTTCCCCGGTTAATAACGATGTTTTCGGAACGTGATCTACGGAACATGACTTGGGCCTTGCGAAGTTTCGAGATTCGATTCGATTTCGAATAATAGATTCTATTCGATTGGAATCGAAAATATGTGATTCGCAGGGCCCCGGAACGTTACCTGTGGAACTTGACCTAATGAATCCGAAAGACGGCTTTCCGTCCAAGTGCGGGACCATAACACGTCATAGTTTTCATTAATGGGAATAACTTCACAGTGAATATGTGGGGTTGACCAATCAATATTTTCAACGTACAGCCCCAAATTAGCCAACCTCCACATAATGAATATGAATTTTTCCAATCGCTGTCATTGAACTGGCCTGTTGATTTTTATTTTTAAATGTTTCAACTGTTTTGGTACACACGTTTTGAGAAGCTCAGGATAAACATTGACGAGTTCGAGATTCCCGTTGTTTTCGTTTAAACGTGGAGACTAACATTCACAAAATATCCAGAAACGCGATGATTCAGTGGTTTGAGTACTACACTTCAAAGGTTCATACAGTACGTGGAGAGTGGATTGTAACTAAATCACCCGCGGAGTGGAGTTAACTTATCACCCAAGCTATAACTTTAAAATTGTGTACACATCGAGAAAAAACACAAGCAATGTTTCAGCCAATGGACCTCCGGGTTTAACCCGGAGGTCCGTTGGCTGAAACTTTGCTTGTACTGGTTAGGCTTTGCAACAAATTTGCAATTATTCCTTGGGTGGAATCTCCACTCTGCGGGTGATTTAGTGATTATACACTCTCCACGTACTGTAGTTCAATCCCGACCAGTGGTAACTACGTTGTGTCCTTGGGCAAGGCACTTATCCCTTTACCCAACGCACACGATTTCAACATTAACTATTTTAAATATCATTTTTAAAAAATTTTTAAAACATTTCGACAAAACCATATCATGTGACCCCTCTTTTGAACGAGCTCGTTCCAAAGAAGGGGTCACATGATAAGGTTTTGTTGAAATGTTTCGAAAAATAATATTTTTTCAGCTGCTGAATTTGCATATTACGCGGGCGGAAGCGGGCGATTCGTTAGGTAAAGGGTTAATCCCGATTGCCCACGTTGGGGCACGGTGTCGCTGTGTACTCAGGCATCCTGCAAGTCGATGGTGTACCTTGCTTCAACCAATGCTAACCCTGCTTGTGGGGAGATAGTACGTTGGAGAGTCTGATAATTGGTCGCCGATGCTCTTTTGTTCCCTCTGGGCACTCAGGTTTCCTGCACCCGTAACAATGCCCTATACGAAGTGGTCTGGTTTGTCGAATGTGTCGTTACACAATAAATAAATAAATAAATATAAATAAAGATAAATAAATAAAAATAAATAAACAAATAAATAAAGATAAATAAATACAAATAAATAAATAAATAAATATAAATATAAATAAAGATAAATAAATAAAAATAAATAAATAAATAAATAAATATAGATATAAATAAAGATAAATAAATAAATAAATAAATAAATATCAATATAAATAAAGATAAATAAATAAATAAATAATAAATAAATGTTCTATTCTCACGAGAAGACTCAATTACAAAACCTTTTCTCGGTTTCCTCACAAGATGTTCCCGACACCAAGCTCTTCTTGTATGAAGCTATCGTGATTTGATTCAGACACACGATCATCCACAATTTTTCAATTTGCTCTTTGACACAACCAAACAATGTAAGTATAGTTTAAAACGCTTGTTTGGAATAAAATCTATAAGCTACTGGTTAAAGGGTTTACCGTACTGTGATCACAAAAATGATATATTTCTCAATCAGATCGCCATCGAGTCGCGACACGAACATGAGTCAATATTTCGTCAATAAAATATTGCGAAATCAAGACCGTATCAAGAAAAGCAAACGCAAATAACACTTCGGTTGAACGTTCTCGATACATTTTCCGACTAGTAAATGCCTTTATCGCTTTGAGGAAAAGCGGAAACAGAACAACGATCACATCACATGCATTCACAATTCTGGTCGAAAATCTGCTTAAGTTTTGTAGTCAAATTCTCTGTACCATTTGGTGATCATATTATTGATTGTTAGTCAGCAGACAATTTGACAGGTCTTTTAACTGGTAGAATACTGAGTTATTTTTGTTCGTCAAAATTTGCTCCCTTGTCTTTGACTCGTTACAGTTTTGAGGAGATGGCCTATACAGTTAAAATTAGAAGTCCTGTCACGAATAGCGTGCTTATCTAGGCTTAATTGTGCGTTGGAATTGCGCGCAATTGCCATATCGAATGGCATCCAAAGCACGGCAGGTTATCTTGTTTACTCATAGCAAACACATGCACTGTTTCTGCCAATGGACCTCCGGGTTACCCGGAGGTCCATTGGCTGAAACATTGCATGTGCACAGGCCATATGTACAGAATTTGATAGCCTTACTTTGGTGATAACGCGTAGATTAACGTACAGATCAACGTGCTATTTCTGCGCATTTCGTAACAGGACTTCTAGTTTTAACTGTAGGCACTCTCCCATACATTGTGACAAGGCAAATCCACACTGACTTAATACTAGCACTGCAGAGATTATATGAGGCACATTCACAAAGCCTTTAAGTTGTGGTAGTCAGACTTCAGAATAAAACCCAAATATGAGCATCCATTAAAACGAACTGGGTACGCGGTGGGGTTGCGGTAACCGGTTCCCATCCGATCACCGAAGTTAAGCAACGTCGAGCCCGGATGGGTGACCGTCTGAGCAATCGATTCAGAATCTCGCGTTGTGTCCTTGGGAAAGGCACTTCACACCGATTGTCAACATGGGGGCACGATGACGCCGTGTACTACGGCGTACTGCACGTCGACGGTGCGCATGTCTTCAACCAATTTAACCCTGTCTGTGCTGCAGTGCGGAGTTACGATGTTGGGGAGCTGGCAGCTGCTCGCCGTTGCTCGTTGGTTCTCTCCGGGTACTCGGGCTTCCTCCACCCGTAAAACTGTCACCGACTCGACATGACGTTGGCTGTTAAAGTGTCGTTAAACCCTAATAAATAAATAGTAAAAAGAACCACAACAACTATTTCTGGGCGGACTATCAGAGCTTTCAGTCCATATGTCTCCAAGTTCTATTCCGTGTGCCAATTTTATCTACTACCGGTTCAGTAAATTTGTGTTGTTGACGTAAATCAGTAAGTAGAGAAGAACCAGAGCAGTGTTGGGCCTTTGTGGGCACAAAGTATATCACATACAAAGGCGGTGGACCCATGGGAGGACAGGGGATACATGCCCAACCCTTTTTGTCTTCAAACATGTGAGTTAAAATGAGTTAAAATGTTCGCATGCAAACGTATCAATATGCAGACATTTCTGTAATATATCATTTGAAAATCCAAACAACATTTGTCCAAAGAGTCGCATCTTCGGTCACTACGGTTCGTTTCTTCTACTTCAACCATCTTCCATGCGGACGGTGATCACACAGCGGCATGCTCGTCTAAAGGAAGACTATAGTCTGTCATAGTACAGTACGTGGAGAGTGGATTGTAACTAAATCACCCGCGGAGTGGAGTTATCACCCAAGCTCTAACTTTCAATTTTGTACATATCGACAAAAAACACAAGCAATGTTTCAGCCAATGGACCTCCGGGTTCAACCCGGAGGTCCATTGGCTGAAACTTTGCTGCTGCTGGTTATGTCTTGCAACAAATTTGCAATTATACCTCGGGTGGAATCTCCACTCTGCGGGTGATTTAGTGATAATACACTCTCCACGTACTGTACATTTACCGATACACGATTGAAACCTTTCATCCACTGGACTAAACCACGGTAGCCTTGAACATTTGTGCCCCTCCACTGTTATAGAGATTTCGCCCCCTCTGATCTCACAGATATAAAAACGGACACGAGGTATTCGAAAATGGATAAGGGAGCCAATTTCTGTATTATGATTCTCGTATGACGCAATCGTAAATTGATTCCACACACACGGTCATCAACATTTTTTTCAATATACTCTCTGATACAACCAATAGTAATGCAGTTCAAAATGCTTGTTTGGAATTAAATATATAAGCTAATCGATAAGCAGTTATCTTCGAAACAGTTTAATTGGTTTGGTCCCGGCGATAAGCTAAATGCCTTTATAATATTTCCAAATGTCGAATTCAACTCTTTGCACCGAGCCATGAAGAAATGAATTGTACGAAGAAATGAAAGTCTACAATGTGACTATTGCAATGTCTTCGTTTAGGAAGCATAACAAACAGATTAATTTATAAATTATGAAAAAAAAGTTCTGTCAAATGCCTACAGTGAAAACTAGAAGTACTGTCACGAAATGCGCACAAATGTCGATCTGCGCGTTAATCTACGCGTTATGACCATAGTAAGGCTATCAAATTCAGTACATATGGCCTGTGCACAAGCAGTGTTTCAGCCAATGGACCTCCGGGTAACCCGGAGGTCCATTGGCAGAAACATTACCAGTAGTTGCCATGAGTAACCGGGAGAACTTGCCGTGCTTTGGATGTCATTCGATATGGCAATTGCGCGCAATTCCTACGCGCAATTAAGTCTAGATAAGCGCGCAGTTCATGACAGGACTTCTAGTTTTAACTGTAGATCACTTACATATGCCTACTATACGTTTCGGTAGGGACGACAGGGTGTGAAAGACAAATATGAAAAGAACAACCATTATGCCGGATAAAACCACGCCTGGAGGCAGGAGAAGACGAGTTGTCGCCATTGTGCCTGACAGGTCTATTCCAAAGTGTGGCTGTTGAAGTAAAAAATAATGGTTGATGAAACTCTCTTCGGTCTAACGGCTTATTCGTTTTTGTTTTTGCAGGTTTGAGAGGTGTTGCCATCAGCCGTAATGATGCGGGCCAGTGGTCCGGTCCAGCGGAGAGGCGGTCCTCTCCGATCTTGTCCAGGTCAATTCAGGCCGGTAGTCAGGCCTGGACCGCTCCAAATGGGGTTCGGTTCGACGATATTCTATAAAATAACAAAACGTCGTGTTTCATTTGTGCACTGTAAATTATAAGGAGTATACGTGTATATACTAGCATATAGTGCCAACTTTAGGTATTACATGGGGGAGGGGGGGGTGGACACGTGATGAAATATGATAAAATGAATATTCACTGTGTTTGCTGATTAACAGCCATCACAGAGTTCTCTAAATGTTGGAATGGTGTAGTCATATTTCGCGAGAACCGTTGGCTCGAGCGAAATATGATTACGCCATTCTAACGAGTTATGTAAAACACCCACCGATTCAAACACACATCGCGTTCTGTGTTTATTATTACACAACGCATGCATTAAAATTCATTTAAATAAACAAATTTTAATTCCGATGTTTAAACCTAAAGGTGAAGAGTCTGTTTGTTTTGACTGAAGCTGTACTGATCAAATGGATCGATAAAAAATCAAAACAACCTTTTCGGAACCAGTGTTTGTTGAAATTCGTATCGCTGTTTCTCTTCGGCTGGTGCCCATTCACGCCTAACCATTTGGTGGCTATTACTGTTAGTAAAAATACAAGTACAAATTTGTGCAGATTTACAAAACAGCTGGGAGAAACATTTTAAAAGAAGTTCGAAGCATGTCAAGATGTACGAAGATTTACCGAAATAAAGTTGACCAATTTAGATATAACGGATCCACAAAACGAGACGGCCACTGGACTGGGTAATGTTCTGGTTGGAAATGATTGGGTTTTTTTTTTAAATATTATCTCATTTTTGATTAATCAATTTTTTGTGAACCGACTTTATTTTGCTTTAGACGTTTTCATTTTCACACTATGCGACAGACTATCGATAATTGTACAACGAAATTTGGAAACTTTTCGAAGCGTGACTAATGACACGATGGGAAAGGAACTGGTATGAACGGTGCTGGGAAAAAAGTTCCGGCTTGTACATCACCCATTGAATACGGAATCATTTATGCCATAGCGGCCATTCCGTCAAATACAATGGTTTAAAGTTGACTTGATGTGCAATAAATATATGACTATAACAAGGTACTCTACTTCTATTTTCAAAACAATCCTTCTTTCTGTTCACCTGAGATTTTGAGCCGGAGTTACATGACCGCGGACACCGAATACCGATTCATGGCTGACATTTTTCATTAGTGGAAGAGGTTTACAGGAAAGTTTGCTCAGCTTAGTTTCCAAGTGCAGTCAGTAAATTTAACACCAAGGGTATGGGAATTTCATATAAATATTGAAATTTCGAAATTTCAGCATACTTAATAAAGTGTTTGTATCGACGTCTGAGCAAAGTCGAATATGTACGACAATTAGACCAATGCTGTCTGAGCACGATGGCGTAGGTTCTACATGCAGAGGATGGGGGTGGGGGGTGGGGGTGGGGGGAGGGGTGGCTGGTCAGCTCTTGCAACTTTCCTTTAACACAGTGTGCCTACTTGGGAGAGAGTATACGCTTTTGTTTAACCCATTACCCAAAGTATCGGCCAAAACAGGTCAGCGCTATTCACAAACTCGCCAATTACTTTTTATTATTTTTTCATTTTTTGTCTCAAAAACACAGTTTTTTGTCTCAAAGACATAGGATATGGCCCTAAGGCTGCACATTGAACATATTGATTGATCTCCTCCCATGCAACGAATGTAGACTAGTAGTAGTGTATGTACGTTTGAGGTAACGTAGAGGGGACCCCGGTCAGGGACCCCGGAAGTGGCGACATGTCACGTGACTTATGGCGTCATGTTGTGTTGCCATGGTAACCCGCGTGGGCGGCCATCTTGTGACGTCATCTACATAGTAATACGTGGTTTGAGTGCGCATGTGCAGCACGTGTTGTGAGGGTGATACGTGTTTCTGTCGTCCATTTTGTATACTGGAGGCCGCCATCTTGGTTTCTATGGTAGCACGTGGTTGCTATGTTACCCAAAGGCTTCTAACAAGACAGGGGTATGTTCGAAGGATGTGTTCGATTGAACAAGAGTAATTTCCCGTTTCGTAGAATTACCAAATCAACCCGACAAGTTTTACTATTTCGAATTCTTGCAGAATTCTCTGCTTTTATCTATATATGCAGTAGTTTACGTCTACCTGACCATGTTTCTTTGTCCTGGAGTATACTCCAGTAGCGTAGAAGAGCCTATTAGTTGGAACAGCTTTGCTTATTATTGTTATATTTAGCTATTCTGATCTATTCTTGTTAGTTCTGACCCTATTCCAAGTACTCTTGTTATTTATCTAGATCATTTATATAAATTATAATTAACCAACCAGATTGCTTGGTTTCCCATAATCTCTATGCAGAATTACCCCCCTTGTGTATAAAAGAAGCATTCCCAAAGCCAATAAGCCAAAGAGCCAAGAGAGGAATTGCTCCATGGGCATTTGCTCGAACGACTCGAAGCCCATCGAGCAAATGAGCTAACGAGCAATTGCTCGTTCGAGTGACTCGACATACGACTCTTAGCCCCATTTCAGAAAAAAGGGTGCCGAAGACCATATGTTTTCCACAAAGGGGTGCCGAAATTGGGGTGCCTTCTGGAGAATCCCTTTTTGTCAAATGAGCTATTGAGTAATTGCTCGATCGAGTGACTTGACATACTGCTCGAACGGCTCGAATCCCATCGAGCAAATGAGCTAACAAGTAATTGCTCGTTCGAGTGAATCAAAATACTGCTCGACGACTCATTTCAGAAAAAAGGGGTCCCCCCCTACGTTACCTCAAACGTACATACACTACTACTTAGACTCTACCCGGTGGCTCAGAAATGGCATATAATATACCATTAGACACCGTATATATGGGTGTATCAGAATTCCATGAGGCTACCATGGTTGAACCCTTGTTGTATACTGATAACACATGTTAACCATTTACCCAACACAACTTTTTAATTTTTAAAATACAGTTAAAACTAGAAGTCCTGTCATGAAATGCGCACAAATAGCACGTTGATATGCGCGTTAATGTACGCATTATGGCCTAAGTAAAGCTATCAAATTCTGTACATATGGCCTGTGCACAAGCAATGTTTCAGCCAATGGACCTCCGGGTAACCCGGAGGTCCATTGGCAGAAACATTACATGTGTTTGCTATGAGTAACCAAGAGAACCTGCCGTGCTTTGGATGCCATTGGATATGGCAATTGCGCGCAATTCCAACGCGCAAATAAGCGTAGATAAGCGCACTATTCGTGACAGGACTTCTAGTTTTAACTGTATAAACTGAATTTGATATTTTTAAAAAAATACACAATATTTACCAATAAAACCTTACAAATATGGTTGTCACTGGAACCGGCTCACTGAGCCGGTTCCAATGAAAGCAATGTTTCTATAATTTTGTTGACATCAGACTATTTCATGCCATGTTAGCCTTGTATTGTCTAATTTGCTGCCGCATTGTTAGGTAAAGGGTTAACTGGACTTACTTCTTTTCATGTGAACCCTAGCAGTGGTGCAGCCATAATCTACATGGATTCTCGCTGGTTTTGTTACGCGAATCTTTGCGTGAATCGGTCTTCGAATTCTCGTCGCAATATGCCCTGATAGTAAAATTTCATTAAAATCGAACGAACAATAATTGTTCGGAAGTTGACACCTGTAACATCACAAGTGAGTTCCGTCTTAAACCTTTGAATCCTCGTTTCATGGAATGGTATCGCGTTTTTATGTGCACGTACGGTGGGATGGGTCAATCCAATATCAATATATTGGAAGGATAAAATAATAATTGCCGGTTGCAGCCGTCTGGCGGCAGACTGCTGTTATTATTTTGTACCATGGCACTCTGGCGTAAAATGTCTATGGGAATTTTTACATGAGTTTTTACATGGCACTCTGGCGTAAAAATATTTATGGGAATTTTTAGTATTAAATCAGGTTCTCATATTCCTTCTAGACACGAATTTTCTAGCGTAAAAATGTCTGTAGGAATTTTCAGTGTTAAATCAGGCCGCCATATTCCTTCTAGACGTGAAGTTTCAAAAACTTCAAAACCCTAAGGGAATTTCAGTGTTAAAATCAGGTCCCCATAGTGCTTTCCCCAACTAATGGTGATTTGTATTACCTAGTAAACAAGTGGGTGGGCATGACTGCCGACGCGTGGATTTCAACCAGTCCCCGGAGATTGTATTGTTGTAATGTCGCGCTGAAGCGATGATGATTTCGTCTACCTGAATGCGTATTTATTACCCCAAATACTGGTAGAACAACGTGCTAACACTTAGTTGGGAAGAGCTGATGCTGAACATCAGGCCAGGAAGTACATTTGTTTTCGTCGCAGAAACATTTGCTTCATCCGATGTTAATGCACATACAGTACGTCGGGAGTGTATTATCACTAAATCACCCACAGAGTGGAGATTCCAACCAAGCAATGATTGCAAATTTGTTGCAAAGCATAAGCAGCCCAAGCAAAGTTTCACCCAATGGACCTCCGGGTTAAACCCGGAGGTCCATTAGCTGAAACATTGCTTGTGTTTTTTGTGGATATGTATACAATTTGAATTTGAAAGTTATAGCTTGGGTGATAACTCCACTCCGCGGGTGATTTAGTTACAATCCACTTTCTACGCACCGTAGATTCATATCTACTAGCCATACCAAAGTCAAATATCAAACAATACTTCATTTCAAATAGCTATCCCACATTTACATACGCGAAGTTCCAATTTCCGTTTCCTGTTCGTGAGATTTGTGACTTTATAACTGGTACCTATGACGAAAGCAAAAACAAGTGGTGACGTCGGTTTTAACTGCCACCAACCGAAGAGTCTAAAAATAATGTTAAATGCACTGCTTTGAATACTGAATTACTCTGTTTGACACCCACCACTAAGATAGAATACTCATCAATGAAATGTATTTATTTGCATAAAACTCCATTCATGGTTTTCACTTCCTCAACAATCAATTTGTACTGAATAAAATAAGTTAGTAAGAAACGATAAATGATCGGCTTTATGTCACAATCTGCAATATGAATATCGATTGATCACCTCGTCGTTAAACAAAACTAATGGAAAATTATCATCCGTCAGACGGCATGTTATCGTTGGTTAAATGGTATAGCACCTAATGGTATTGGAGTCACAAGTTCACGTTACTTAGAAAGCTGTTTTACAAATATCCATCCCTGGAGAAGTTTAGACAAGGCATACAGGGCACAGTGGCAGAGTACTAGAGCCCTACGAATCTTCGATTCGACAGGAAATCGTCCCCAAGATTCGATTCGAGTCGCGCTCATTCGGAGATTTTCGAATCGGCGAGAAGCTTTCAAAAATCCCATCAAGTGTCTCCCCTTGAATGGTTCTTCTAACATTCAGTTAAAACTAGAAGTCCTGTCATGAAATGCGCACAAATAGCACGTCGATCTGCGCGTTAATCTACGCGTTATGACCATAGTGAGGCCACTAAATTCTGTACACATGGCCTGTGCACAAGCAATGTTTCAGTCAATGGACCTCCGGTTAACCAGGAGGTCCATTGGCAGAAACATTGCCTGTGTTTGCTATGAGTAACCAGGAGAACCTGCCGTGCTTTGGGTGTCATTCGATATGGCAATTGCGCGCAAGTCTTACGCGCATTTAAACCTAGATAAGCGCACAGTTCGTGACAAGACTTCTAGTTTTAACTGTAAGGGCCCTATTGACATCCATTGCAATCGATTCTGATAACTAAATATTCTGTGCGTTATGGACTTGATCTGTATAACCTCCGCTATAAGAACAATTTGTATACAGTGAACTGATCGCAATCAATGCGTGGTCAGTGATGTCCACACATGCTTTTACCAGGTAATACACATCATCATCTGCGAAATTTAAATTAATGAAGCACCGGGTTGTGCAATGCATGTAGGCAGATAAATTTGAGATTTACTGAACACACCCCGTGATGTGTACTGTTCTTATAAGACAAATAACTCGAGACACGCAAAGGTATATAAGACATCACTGCAAAGTATCATAGATCATCAGAGCCGAATCTGGAAATGTGTCTATTATTGTTCAGGTATACAGCACAGCCGCCGTGGACTGGTCAAAATCCACGCGTGGGCACTGATGTCCTCGCATGCGTTTACCAAGTAATAAAAATTACCTGTAGCAAAATTTTAATTAATGAAGTACAACCCAGTGCTTCATTAATTAAATTTTTGATGACTATTCCTATAATTAGTGTTTGGAATCTAATATTATTCTGTCCGTGGAAATATTTCCAACCCGTGGAAAGCGACCACCCCACGGCGGCTGTAATGTGGGTAGTTCCGTGAAATTCCCATGAACATCCTAATTTTCTCTTTCCGTTATGATTCATGTATTTACCAACATATATTTACAAGAATAACAAACACATGAAGTATTAATTGCGATATGGGACAAAGGTTATTTGGTCCTGTGAAGCTTCGAAATTCGATTACATTCAAAATGTCGCAACGATTCGATTTCAGTCCCGCGAATTCAGATACTTTCTAATCGCCGAAATGTTCCCCAAACCGTAACAATTATCTCTTTTTGAACTTTCCTCTTACCATCAGATCTCCTAAGCAGGAGATGTCATGACCATTGAATAAAATATATTTTCGTGGCGACTGGTAACCTTTACGGTATTAAGAAGGTGCAATCTGTACCACATACAGTTAAAACTAGAAGTCCTGTCATGAAATGCGCACAAATAGCACGTTGATATGCGCGTTAATATACGCGTTATGGCCCAAGTAAAGCTATCAAATTCTGTACATATGGCCTGTGCACAAGCAATGTTTCAGCCAATGGACCTCCGGGTAACCCGGAGGTTCATTGGCGGAAACATTGCATGTGTTTGCTTTGAGTAACCAAGAAAAACTGCCGTGCTTTGGATGCCATTCGATATGGCAATTGCGCGCAATCCCAACGCGCAATTAAGCCTAGATAAGCGCACTATTCGTGACAGGACTTCTAGTTTTAACTGTAGTTCACAATACGAATCGATTCGAAAACCTTCGCTTGATTCGATACGGGACTTAGTTCGACTTGAAACGTAAGAGTAGGATTCGCGAGCTCTGCAGGGTATTGACATACAGTCAAAACTAGAAGTCCTGTGATGAAATGCGCACAAATAGCACGTTGTTCTACCCGTTAATATAGGCGTTAATGACCATGGTAAGGCTATCAAATTCTGTACATATGGCTTGTGCACAAGCAATGTTTCAGCCGATGGACCTCCGGGTAATCCGGAGGTCCAATGGCTGAAACATTGCCTGCGCTTGCTTTGAGTAACCAGGAGAACCTGCCGTGCTTTGGATGTCATTCGACATGGCAATTGCGCGCAATTCCTACGCGCAATTAAACCTAGATAAGCGCACGGTTTATGACACGACTTCTAGTTTTAACTGTACAACTGCTATCAAATTCTGTACACATGGCTTGTGCACAAGCAATGTTTTAGCCAATGGACCTCCGGGTAACCCGGAGGTCCATTGACAGAAACATTACCTGTGTTTGCTATGAGTAACCAGGAGAACCTGCCGTGCTTTGGATGCCATTCGATATGGCAATTGCGCGCAATTCCTACGCGCAATTAAGCCTAGATAAGCGCACAGTTTATGACAGGACTTCTAGTTTTAACTGTACATGGGGGGAGAGGGGGTGGGGGGGGGGGGGGCGTACAATCTGCGATGTCTGTAAGGTACTACAAATACGTGTTACAGTACGGCTGCCGTGGTCTGCTCACCTTCCATAAGTGGGCAATATTTCCACGGACGCGATAATATTAGTTTGCAAACAAATTATAGGAATAATCATCAAATATTTAATTAATGAGGTACAGGGTACAACCCGGTTCTTTACTGATTATGATTTTTATTACCTGGTAAACACATGCTTTGACATCACCGCCCCCGCGTGGATTACGGCCAGTCTATGGCTGCTGTACTGTGGCGCACCTTTTCTGTCTGTTGTTTACTCAATATCCATGTTTTTATAGTCTGTATTGCACCGTGGGTTGCAATACGACAATCGATCAGCCACATTGCATTGCTGAATACGCGCTAATTATTGTTAAAACGCCTCGCACAAAACAGGAAGTTAAAGTGAATTAATATTCACACAATTGAACGGATAAATCATCATCAGAATTTCGAAAGAGCTACCCCAACAACAGTAGGAGATTAACCCTGTCTCTCTCACCGTGGTCGATTCGAATTTTCTCCCTCTCTCTGTATCTCTCTCGTTTATGGGCCAAATTTCTTCCTTTGTTGTTTACGGGTGGATGAACTTTGATTTGATTGGAATTATCACTTTCTCTCTATCGAGAGAGAGAGAGATAGAGAGAGAGAGATAGAGATAGATAGAGAGAGAGAGAGAGAGAGAGAGAGAAAGAGACAGAAAGACGGACGGACGGACAGAGACGTAGAGTTAATTAGATATTAATAATAATTTTAAAGCCTAGAATCCACACACGGTGCTCAATGGCTGCACAATAATTGCATACATACATATACACACATTCATTCTCTCACAGATACATTGATACATGGATGACTATTATCATTTATTGGTACCCAACGCCACATCAGCAACCGAGGCTATATCGTGGCGATAAGCGACAGAACCTAAAAGAAAAAGGGTATTGAATGAAAACAAAATAAAAGAAATAAAAAAAAAACAACAACAAAAAAACAAACAAACAAAAAAAACAAAAAAAAAACAAAAACAAACTACAACTTTACCAAAACAAGTATGTGAGTGTAACTTGACGAGTAACGAGACAATCCTCACTGACTCAGACACACCCACGCACCTGGTAATGTCAGTTTATGACCACAATTAAAAGACCACTGAAGGAAATGCCTTTCGAAAAAGGTAGGTCTTAGTACCAGACTTGAATGATTCAAGTGATTTACTATTTTTCGTGTCGATTGGAAGAGAATTCCAAAGCCTTGGGCCAGCAACCGCATAGAAACAGACAGCAAGAAATAGGGTTAACGAGAATGTGGAATTGCCAGATCTTTGAAAATGCTAATGGTTGGTTTAATCCATGTAAAGTCATAACTAGAAAATAAAATTCTAGAAAATACAATTGGAAAAGTTGTATAGTATTGGCCCCGGTTAAAAAAACGGAACGGCAACCGACAAGATTATTGTTTAATGTCAGTGGTTAAGTGTTTAAAGTTGATGTCAGGTATTAATAGCTGATGTCAATTCTTTGAAACTCTAAAGGAATGTACCCATAATTACAAAACGCAACGTCATACACATCACCTCGAAAATGTGAAAAAACCCTTTTAAACCCCAATAATTATGCAAGATTATTGAAGTTGTAGCCTTTTCCGGTCTGTCAAATAAGATCGAATTTGTATAGACCTGGTTTTATTGTAGTACAGTCGCCGTGGATTGGTGATGTCCACGCATGCGTTTACCAGGTAATAAAAAAAACACCATCAGCAAAATTTCAATTAATGAAGCACCAGATTGTACCGGTTGCTTCATTAATTAAATTTTCGATAATTATTTCTATAGTGTTTGGAGTCTAATATCACTGTGTTCATAGAAATACTACCCCCCCCCCCCCCCCCCCCCGTGGAAAGTGGCCAGTCCAAGGAGGCCGTACTGTATGGGAAACACCCGCTGAGCAGATCAGCTATGCTGGTGGAAGAGCGGACGTCCCTGGCACCGCAGGTTCTGTCGACGAAATTGCTGGTTCTACGATGATTGAAACATTTGGTAGAACAGTTTGTGGCTGTGTCTGCGAACGACGAGATCCACGAGTGGAAGTGCTGTGAATTGGTTGCGGTATCTGCGGTGTGTCACTAGGTGGACCACCAGAGCTCAGTGTGAATAAGTGCGAGAGCCCATCAGTTAAGCCAGGAACCACGACGTCACTTCTGGCATCCGCTACTGGTTGGGAAATCCTCTGGGTCTTTCTTCTTGCTTTAGGCATTCTGAAACTTGAAATGACAAGATTAGTAACGTCCCCAGGAACCTGGAAAGCAAGGAGCAGGATAGTCTAACTAAAGCGCACACACCCAACCCCGGAAAGGGTTTCAAGACAGCTCAACAAGACAAGTATTTATGTGGTGGAATAGACATCTCAAAGATAAGCCCAACCAGGGGAGGGGCTTGGAGAACCCCAATTTGCAACTACATGGGGGTGGGGGTGGGTGGGAGACCACCGAATAAGAATAATTGCATATGACCTCCCCCCGTCCAATCACACCAGAAGAACAGTACCCTAACACGGAGAGAGGAGGAGTATACGGAGAGTCTGGAACCTGCACTTATAGCATTCAGACAAAGCTGTAAGGATTGGCATAAGCTGACAGGAGGGGACCCCACCCATCTCTACTAAATCACAAAGGTCAAGTGAGTGGTGTACTGAAAAAAAGCAAATCCCCAAACCAACCTTTGCACGGAGAGAGGGGAACCAAATATAGCCAAAACCAAGGAGCCACGGTAGGTCCAGATGGCCAATCTCCCACCCCTGCTGAATTGTCAGGACCATAAATACCTGTGCACGGAGAGAGGGGGTAATAAATAAACGGAGTGATCGAGGGCAGAGTAAGCCCCCACCCTACATCACTACTAAAGTAAGCTCCCACTGGTTCCACCGGCATAAGAACTCCTCTCTACTATGGGTGGAAGTACCGCAAGGGTTAACAGTAGTATAATGGGGGTAATAAATAAACGGAGTGATCGAGGGCAGAGCAAGGCCCCATCTTGCATCACTACTGAAGTAAGCTCCCACTGGTTCCACCGGCATAAGAACTCCTCTCTACTACGGGTGGAAGTACCGCAAGGGTTAACAGTAATATAATTATAATGTATAAGTAGTGTACTGAAGCTAAGAGCTTCATGCCGACATGGTATATCCACTTTGACTAATAATTAATTTCCCAGCACAATTACACCAAGGGTTAAAGGGAAGATAATATATGAACAGTGTAATGAAGCTAAGTGCATGTCTGCTTACAAAATAAATGGGCTTGCCCAGAATATAATACAAATTACGAAAAATCATAACGCATATCAAAGCGGACACCAATGCAAAAGAAAAAAATGAGAGAGAGAGTCCCACCATGTTACCCGAAGTTGGCTACGGCCCTCACCGTGGAGCACCAGTACGAACCGGGATACAAATTATTTATGACTGAATGAATCGATAAGGGTATTTCACCCATGTGGGCCGAGCCGAAGATACAATACATACGACTTCGTTTTAAATACCGCACTTCAAAACAATTAAACTCCAAGCACACACAACAGGGGAGACGGAATAACAGCAGTATAATGCGTAGAAAGGGATTCACCTGAAGACTCGGCATCAACCCTGCGGTGACAAAACGTGCAAATGCGAGACGCAGCCTGTCAACAAAGGAAACCGGAAACACACGAGACCACCCGGAAGACGACGAAACCGAAGCTGAAAAACAAATAACAATTGATGGAGGCACACACGCACTATAATTCCTCATCAGGATAGCCAGACAAAGCCAAACACACCGTTCATGAAGAGCGGTCGAGAACCGACGAACTCGGCCCACGAGTTGACCGACGAAACTGAACCGTAACACAAGACCAATGTATGGACGCGCGAACGCGCCACAATTATACATGAGGGTGGCCAAACACGCACTCCAACGTGCGTGAACCCACGAATTCGACCCACGAAACGACAGTGGGCGAGTTTACCGAGGTGGAAAGTAAGGGACAACCAAACCATGAGAGGAAGAACCAAGAATTCTCCTAAAACCGAACGAGCGATTAATCCTCCAGAGCCAGGGAAGTGAGGGACTTAATACCACTCGTTATGGCAGTCCGAATATTCCCCCAAAACGCACGCAAACCTTTCTGATTCAAATGGACTCCATCCGAAAGTTTGGGACGAACAGAGGAGGCCAACCTTTTCTGTCGCCAAAAACGAGTTGTACCCGACGGATTATTAAAATGTGTAGCCACATCAGCGTTCAACTCATCAAGTTTACAGTTAAATCGCTCGATCTCGCTGGCATCTGTCGAGAAGACTATACCGGGTACAGGCAATTTGATGCGAAATCTATGAAGAACCTCACAGACAAAGATTTTCTGAACAGAAACAGTCAGCTCTAAAAAGGAAACAAACGACTGGAGCTACGTGCTGACTTCCAAGGGTGGCAACACCGACAAATCATTTCCTCCCAACACCAATACAACAATGTCCGGGGAAAAGCGCTGAATTTGCCGACGATGGGAAGCGAGAATTTTACTGAACGACAAACCGGGAATTCCAAACAACCGCACGTCCACTTCTGCCACCTGAGCACTCGGCATTACGGGGTCTGAAAAACTGCAAGCAAATGGCTCCTTTGCACACCGGACGTGCGGTAAAAAATATTCAGCAAACCTCACAACAACCTACTGCCAAAAATTAAAACTTTTAACCCCATATTGAACGGCAACTACACAGCAACAGTGGAATTTGTAAATTGAGGAGGATCATAAATAATATTAAAAATAAGAAGTACTGACCAGTAATGGAGAAAGGAATTACACAAAAAGATGTCTGATGAAGATTACGTCTATTCACGATGCTGGAAACAAAGGAATGAATGATGAGATGACGCTAACTCTTGACCACTTCGTTCACCTCCGCGTCTGATTGGCTGAAAACAATAGGCTAGTTAGTTCCTGGAATGACTTCAGCGCCATCTGCTCTGCATCGACGGGATTAATTACTAATTAAACCTGATTTGACTGGCACTCATTACACCATGCCAGTGCCCTCTATTTTCCAGGCTACAATCAAAACCCAAACGTAATCTTTACACAAGGACTGCCAGCATAAATATTTTTACCAGTAAAATGTATTAATATCATTTGCGGGAAAGAGATTGATTACTTAGGCGGTGTGGAGATACGCCCTTGGCCAGCTTGAACTGGGAATATCTGTTAAAGGGCGGGGCAGGGCAGGACAGGGCAGGGCGGAGCAGGGCAGGGCAAGACAAGGTCGTATTTTAACATACCAAGACGCTCAATTAAGCATACAATATCGCTCCTTTTTAATGAAATATGACAATAATAGCCCAAGCTTTGAAGTGATGTAAAACATCAATAACTGTGATAAATCAAAAAAACTAAAAACAACAGCCATTACCAATTTTTTTGAGTTGAACAACATACTAAAATTCATGGCAATCCCACACGTTTTAATGTGTGACCTTACGGAAACTATAACGTTTCCTGCGAGTGCGACCATTTTCAGATGAGTTTTTTTTTGCGGAGATTATGAGGTTGAAAATAAAGGGAAAAGAAACACAAACCCAAACCCAAACTTGGCATCCCTAGCATCGGGTGCACAACTTCAAATACCCATAATTAAGTGTGAGAAGTTTCATTACTGCCCACGTATAAATAAGATGCAATCGAACTCACGGACGTAGCGCCTTTAATGAAGAATGTGGGAAATAGGCGAAACTTTAAAATAACGTACAATTGTCAAAATTACGTTAAATCGAAAAATAAAAATAATTTGTTTTAGTCCTATAACATACAAAACTTTCATAAAAATCCAACACATTTAATTGTTGACACTATTATTCCTCCCACCCCTCCCCCTTTGACGTCACCCTAGAGATCGGCCATAACGGTTGGGAATTTCCTAGGACGGCGCGGTATTTTTAGATATGGGGTTTATTGTGAAAATTTTATTCTAAAAATTCCGAAAGGCTAAGACTCAAAATGAGATTTAAAATAAAAAGTACAGAAAAAAACCGTTAAATTGCCATTCGCAGCCATCGAGTGTCTCAGTTTAAAATGTAAAAATAAAGGTGTCCGAATTCAGATAACCATAAATAGGTGTGGGAAGTTTCCTAACAATAAGCCATATAATTAGGGCATAATTCCACTCACGAATAAACGTAGAGCTTTTAATTGAGAATGTGAAAAATTTGTTACCCTTCAAAGTGACGTAAAAAAGTCAAAACGGCGTTAACCCTTTGAAACAGAGCGGCCGCTTTTTCGGCCAGGAACATGATACGTCATAACGTCATTATATAGAATGGCTGTTCAGTAAATGTGTGGGGTAGACCAATCAATATTTTCAATGTGCAGCCCCAAGGCTGCACGTTGAAAATATTGATTGGCCTACCACAAATAATGAATATGGATTATTGTAATTGCTGTCATTGAACTGGCATGGAAGATACCACTAGAGTTCAAGGGTTAAATCGAAAACCAAAAACAGCTACATCCTAATTACTTGTGTACTACAACGTACTAAAATTTCAAAAAACATCTGACGCATTTTAATTTGTGACCCTATGACACGCTATAACGTCACCCGAGAGTTCGACCATAAAGCTGGGAATTTCCTAGGACGGACCGACCTTTTAGGAAGATGTCTCAATTTGAAATGAAAAAAAGGTGCACGATTTCCAATAACCATAAACATCTTTGGTTAGTTTCATAATTCTATCACGTATAAATGGGACGTAAATGGAATCACAGGTGTGTGTTTTAAGGGTTTTTGTTGTAAATTGAGAAATATTTTAAATTAGGTAAAAAACGTCAAAATGGCGATAAATCGAAAGACCGAAAAGAACTCCCCATGTATCTCTTATTTTTTATCTGTACAACCTACTACAATGTCATGAAAATCGGCCGACATTTAATTTTTGGTCACGTCGACATCAATAACATCACCCGAAATTTCGGCTCGAACCTTTCCGAATTTCTTCGGTCGGCCCCGTGTTTTTAGATATGCTTTTTGTTGGAGATGACATTTTCAAAATCTGAAAGCGGTAAGTTCGATGCAGGCGTAGATATTAAAAGATAGACTATCACAATAACATATTTTATTACACGCCTGTTCTATGACATCCCAATCAACAGCAACACTAAACCATGCAGAAAATGTAAGTCTGTTCCGCACATATGTGCGGAACGGAAATCGTTGACGGACTACTTTTATAAAGAAGCGAAATTTTATGGGAATTTTCTACAAATCGTTCACCGCAATTACAATTTGAATCTCTAGTGATAGCTAAAATCGTCTCATGAGTTCCAATGTGTTCGGACTCAGGGTACGAAATAGTTACACGGGTTCCCCTCGCAATTTTGGTTGGCGATAAAAGTTGTTGTGTTTGTTGATAGTCGCCAAATGAATTGCTGAGTGTCTAATAATTGTTTTTACAGACTTGAAGGTGTGTAATAAACACAGAACGACGCACGTGTGATAGTGGGTTAATCGATATTGCACTTGTGCCATCGCGAAATGATGAAGCTCGAGGCCTGCGGTCTCTCGTTCTATCCTTCCGCGCTGGCACTCGTGCCATATCGATTAACCCACTCACACGCGTGTGTCGTTCTGTGCATGTGTTCACCATAATTAAATTAGCACCGCAACCCATTTCACGGTGTTTGACCAACTGTTCGTAGAACGGCATCAAGAAAGATATGACAGGTTAGCCTTATGAACAACGAGAAAATTACCGATTAGGGGAGGGAATGTCAACGCAATTTGTTTCGCCTGCCATGACTCAAGTACCGACTGAACAAATATTCCAACTACATCATCAGCATGCCTTGATCTTATAGTTTTAATATTTATCAAGGAGGATTATAGGTAAAAAAAATTAGACACTTCTTCTTTTGGGGGGGGGGGGCGAGCGGGGGGGGGGGGGATAAAATGGATAAATACATAGAGTAGTTGTGATGCATGGGCTTCCATATTTCTTACTTACTTAGCACGTACCGGACACAAATTTTGTCATGCTGGTACCACAGCATCTCCAATCAGCCATAGAGAGTATTTGTTTAATTATTTATTTGTGTTCAAGGTCGCATACTTATGCAGAAAGGCTACTCGTGAACGTGACAGTTTTACGGGTGGAGGAAACCGGAGTACCCGGAGAGAACCACCGAGCATCGACGAACAACTTTCAGCTCCTCAACATTCTAACTCTGTTCAAGATCCGCTCAAGCAGGGTTACAACGGTTGAAGACATGTGCACCATCGACGTGCAGTACGCCTTAGTACACGGCGTCATCGTGCCCCAATGTAGGCAACCGGGATAAAGTGCCTTGCCCAAGGACACAACGCGGGTCGTTCCAGACGGGGATGGAACTCGGGACCTCTAGCATAGACGTCCAATAGTCTACCACTGAGCTACTGCGCTCCCCACCCCTGAGTTTCAATGTGTTCTATGTGCCTACTGACACATAGAACACATTGGAATTCACAGGACCATATAGAAATTTAAAAGCCCAAAAGCGAGGCGGAGTCAAAATTGTGAAAGCAGGATATGCGTTAGGGTTTAATCCCGCGAACGGGAATTCCCGGGTTATAGGTTCCGAAAGCCGGTCCCGATACCCGGGACATCTATAGCACGAAACCGGGAATTAATCGTGGCACTGTATATGTGTACTGAACTGAAGTTTTCGGAATTAAAAAACTGCCCCAACGTAACTTTGTAGGATTTCGTCGAGCCTTCCGCGCCTGGAATTTTTATAGTCCTGATTTTTGACGAACCCTTTTCAACAAATCACTGTAGCTCTCCTCCCGTTCTGAAGGCCAACCTCCCCCCCCCCCCCCCCACACACACAAACACCCTTTCAACAGCAAGATCTTCAGCTGCTTCAATCTCGTCTTTATTTTTAGTAACACTATTCACTACCTCCTTCAGCATCAACCCTCTCTTCCATGCTGTCACCAATCTCCTCTGCTTTAAGCAGAGGAGACTGGTGACAGCAGTGAAGATGGTGTTGATGTTGGAGGAGGTAGAGGTGATAATACTAGTGCTTCTGAAAATGAAGGAGTGATGGAAGATGGTTTGTGTTTTTACACATCTCTTGGGAACAGAACGTTTCCGTTTGGAGATGGCAGATTACCAATGTAATATGCTCATTTTCATTAAAATAAACTAGTCTTGATATTCTCGTAAATTTTCTTGCCCGGGATATTTCCCGGCTCCCGGTTCTGATGGTAATTTCATTCCCGTTCCCGATCCCAACAAAACCAGGGAATATATTATACCCTAACTGACCTAGGACCAATGCAGAGGTTGAAAAATATAAGTGGAGAATTTCATTTTTTTGCAAATCATTTGTGTTTTTTACATGAAACTAATCAATTACAGTACATAAGAATGTATTTCTAATTTCTGCAATATCCATTTCTGATTCCTTTATTGAACACGTTAAACGGTCTGCACAGAAGTTATTTCTTGATTCGTTGAATTTTATCTGATCCCTGTATGAAAATCTTCAAATTCTGTTTATAAAAATACATTTCGGATTTCTTTAAATATATTTTTACTCCCGACAATAAGTCACCGTAAATTCTCTTGCTATATAATTCAGTTTAGAGGTTTTAATCATTTTCTGACAGACCTGTTATTGACATCAGGGATGTGGCGACAAGGAGGGTGTGGTGGGGGAGGGGGGGTCTCACCCCCTCTCCCAGCTAGGAGTATTTTTTTCAAAATCAAATAGTTGGAAATTCAATAAATTAATATTGTTCATGAAAAATATTAAAATTCCAACTAATGATGAGAAATTTTGATCTTTTATTTCCAACTGGAAACTTGAGTTTCAAATTTCCTACTCTAAAATTGACATGGCCACAACGTTTCGACTCTGACATCAGGCCGGTAAATTTTCTGACCCAGACACATTATAAATGATGCTCTTTCCGTTTCAGGACTAGTGAAAATTTTCAGAAGGGTTCATAAGCATGTATATATATATATATAATCACTTTAAAAGATATCACCCAACGCTGCAGTGCAACCACCTATCGAAACCACTCACAGTTGGAATTTACACCGGTGGCACCCCCCCCCCCCCCCCCCCCACTCCCAGCTGAAACCCTCTAGCCACATCCCAGATTGACATGTTCACGTGTGTTCTGTTCGGTTCCGGTGTTGATGTTTAACAGTTTCAAAAATATGCAAGGACACCTTTTCTGTTTATTTTTTACTCAATATCACGACCTGTTCTGTATTGCTGCAGAGTGAGATGCATTGCGACAACCAATCAGCATAGAAACTGTGAAATTGATCGCTAATTGTTGTTAAAAGGCTTTGTGTTGCACGTACATAACAGGAAATTACCGTAAATTAAAAGTAACACGGTTGCAGGACTAAACCATCCCAAGAATTCAATAAGGCGACTACCATGAAGTCCAGGAAATTGGCGACAGTGCGGTTTTCTCACACCTCTCTGCTCATCTCTGTGAGGGAAAGTCACTGCAACATTCTAGACCAAAGTGCTTCTAGGCAAAATGTATGATGTATACAGCACATCGATGACAAATTATTGTGAAACTAAGACGGAACGATAAAAAGTGTCATCAAAAACCATTTGAGATTCCGGTGGTTTTTTGGCATTTTCCTTTTCAACAAATTTAATGACATTTTCATACAGCTGTGAGAAGAAAGCGGACACTCGAGATGTTTTGTTAAATAACTCACTCTTAGTGCCGGTGGAAATTCTACTAAGGGCGTATAGGGGACATTTAACCTCTTCGCCAATGGAACGACCAAAACTGGCCAGCGCTATTCACAAAAATCGCCAATTATTTTTCATTATTTTTTTCAATTTTTGTCTCACAAACATAGGTTATGACCCCACTTTGGAACGAGCTCGGCGAGCTCGTCCCAATGAGGGATCATAACCAATGTTTTTGAGACAAAAAATGAAAAAAATAGTTATTCAAGAATTTTATTTGCAAGTGTCGTCTGCTTTTCATGTTAGGTAAAGGGTTAACGCCACATTCAATGTAGACTTTGATCCAGATTAGTCTTCAAAAATATGGGTCATGATTTTCGTATTACGGAAGACTGATATTACCTCTATTCAATAAGAATCGCTCTTTGAAATGGCGCCTAATGTGTGGTTTTTGAACCAAACCACAAGCAGGCTTCATTTGAAAGCAAAATTATTTTTTTCTACGACATACCCCCACCCCTCCTACTCCGAATAACAACACCAAACAAACCTCCTTTCAGAGCTCGTGCCTTATGAACTTGCGCAGATGTCTGCGGAATCTGAATGCGATGTTATGATGCTATAATCCAAAAAGGTCACCTGCAGACTTGTTGTCACGGGGAACCTATCTCCTATTTGTCCACCCCCTCCACCCCCACCAACCCAAGAAGAAATAATAGTTATATCATCAAGCATCATTTCGAGTCCCCCCAAAAACGCAAATATGAGAAACGATTATATCATAATGTCAGGATGTTAGCGTTTGAAGGGACGCCAGCTTCAAAAAATGAATGGATATGCATTTACTAAAGACAACATGAATAACGCATCTAAAACTTAAACTCTCGATAATTATGCCTAGTTATGCAACTTTCATATTTCCCAGTTTCAGAAATAGGAAGGCCATATTAAGTTATTTAATTAAAGTCGCGTGATTTTGTACTGAAATACAATCAACACTACGTTTATAGGGGTGTGAAGTGTCTCTATTTCACTTGAACTCACACGTACGGAGGCTGAATAAGGACATCGAAAAAATCTTTTTATCTCGAGATCTTGACATACGTATCTCGAGATCTCGACACAATATCTCGAGATCTCGACATAATGTCTCGAGATCTCGGCATACGTATCATGAAATCTCAGTATAATATACGTATGTTCGAGATCTCGAGATATTGTGTCGAGACCTCAAAATACGTATGCCGAGATCTCGAGATATTATGTCGCGATACGTAAGTCGAGATCTAGAGTAATTTCCTCAAGATAATTTTTTGGGGATGTCCTAAATCAGCCACCGTAGACAGGTAATGACAAAGATAAGCTAAACAAACATTCTACAATGAATCGCGATTCTCTTCTAATATGTGAACCGAGTTTACTAATTTGATTCGAGTGTTAGGTTCGAATTCGAACTTATCTGATCAGATTATTTATTTTCAAATACTACGCAGGGCCTTGAGTTGTAAATTTATAACGAATGCACTTTTTTCCATCTATGAATATTAAGATCCGACGAATCTTCGACATGTGATTCTGTTTCGAATATTTCACTGATTCTATTCGAAACCATTTCGGTTATTCAAGAGAATTCTAAACACGCTGAGTTTTGAAACTTCCGGTAAAACCAAGCACCGCCACTTCTATGTTGTCACCTGAGTGCTAGAATGTTCTATGTCCCCTATGGGACATACATGTAGAGCATTCTAGTACTTAGCCGTCGATGAGCTGATTGAGATTGTTTAACGACATCCACGTCGCTTCAGAGGCGAAAATATCAATTTCACCATTACAGCGTATGGAAGATTTTGTATGCACGCTCTTTCACCCAGTACTGAAATTGACACCTCGTGATGTTACCATGGCAATTGCAGAGACGTAAAACCGTAGTCAGCCAATCAACGAGGCATGGAAATTGTGAGAATGCCACTATTTCATTTTCAGAACCCAAAGAAGTCTCACTCCCAATACACTCACTCCCGAAATGGTTGAAAAACTACCCGCAGAACACTCTAGGTTATCGCTTGGAACAAGTCACCACCGCAATAAGTTTTCGATAGGGATTTCAAACATTTCTTTATTGCTGCCTTTTTATGTAGATGAAATAGCCCAGTACGGTACAAACGGTGCCAAAACACGCCTTAACTTAAAGTCGGGTAGCCTGCGTGACGACGGAAAGCTCAACTCATTTAGAGTAAGAAAGAAAATGGAACACAGAATGATTGGTTTGCCGCTGCACAAGTTGATATGGTAGACAATACAAGTCCTATTTTGTGTACAACTGGAAGATTATCAAGCAGACGTCATCCTACAATGCTAGCTGAAATGCTGGGCTATGTTCAGCAGAGCAGACCTTAAGTTAATCGATGGGTCGTGCCGTTATTACCCTGGAATTCAAGCAGATATGCTTCTCACAGACCTATAGAATGGGCAGCGTCATCACAAGCAGACGATACAGGAATTTAGTAGCGCAGAGAAATGACTCACTAAACTACCAAGAAATATATGGGACCGTTAACGTTTCACCGACCGTAACAGTAAAACAAGGCGTCGCCATTCAAAAGAAACCGATATTCAAATTTTATTTTTGCATTTGTCTCAAAAGCTTATGGCCCCCTCATTGGAACGAGCTCGTTGAGCTCGTTCCAATGATGGGGGATAGGCGATGTGTTTGAGGCAAAAAATTAAAATGTTTTGTAATTTTGCGCTTTGTTTACAAATGTCGAACGTTATTCGTTCGGGTAAAGAGTTAAAGCAGATTGGCGAAATAATATTTCACCGACACAGCAATGGACGCAAATTTGTGTATGGCACGTGTCCAACCCGAAGCGTTTGTGGGAGCGGAGTAACACTAGAACCAGGAAGTTCCTATAAACGATATCGTGCACAATGAGATGGAGCCGCACCTTGAGAAAAATATTGATTGGTTCATGTTATTAATTCACGGAGCAGCCATGTGATTCTATAAAATGAATCGTACCATATTCTAAACCCTGAAATCATTTTCTTCGGATTAAAATGGTTCGTCCTGATCGTTAGCAAACTAATTCACTGCCCATAGCAAGAGAATTGAAAAAAATAAAACTCATACCTTATGGAGCAATATAGCATATGACCAACTTGGTGAGGGCGGGGGAGGGGGGGGGGGGGTCCGAGATGGTGTATCGCAGTCTCTGTTTCGGTCGAGAGCCGAGGAGTCAAGTTCAATACACTAATCTCGTATATACAATACCACATCTAGGCGTAATATGCATTTTATCTTAACCCTTTACCCAACGTAACGTTCAAAACCGGCCAGCGCTATTCACAAAAATCGCCAATTAATTTTCAGTATTTTTTCATTTTTTGTCTCAAAAACATAGGTTATGACCCCTCTTTGGAACGAGCTCGTCGAGATCGTTCCAATGAGGGGGTCATAACCTATGTTTTTGAGACAAGACATGAAAATAATTAGTTATTCAAGTATTTTGTTTGCAAGTGTCGTCTGCTTTTCATATTAGGCAAAGGGTTAATCATCCCATGAAAAGTAATAATAATAATAATTTATTTAGCCTTAAATCCATCCATGGTGTAATATTTCAACAGTATGGAATTGCAAGATGCCTTTTGGAAAAGTGGCGTTTTAAAAACAGACTCAGTTTGTTTTACAATGACTTGATGGATTAGGTGCAGATTGGCGTTTATTGTTACGATTATGAACCGTGAGTCTGTCGCGATCACACCACGAGTATCACCTAGCGACAATACTGGTATATGTTTTTCTTGTCAAGAGTAGCGGAGTGCTCGACGCTCTTCCTTATTCCTATCCTCCTTGCATTTCTGTGTTCGTAGCTGTTCTGGAGTCGATGTTGTCAGAGTGTGCGCGGGCGTATTGTGGTGTGATGTTTTATGAGCTGATCGGGCAGGGTCAAGACGCGAGCAGCTCCCATCAGACATGCTTTTAACGGTTCGGGTTGGGGTGGTGAGCAGAGTTTATGAAGAGCGTCGCTATTGCATATCGGTACAGAACAGCCGCTGTGGACTGGTCACATTCCACGGGTAGGCAATATTTCTACGCTGGTTATAATATTCGATTCCAAACACTAATTATTGGAATAATCATCAAAGATTTAATTAATGAAACACCGGGTACGATCCGGTGCTTCATTAATAACAAAAATGCTGATGATGGTATTTTTACCCGGTAGACACACCGTCCCCTGAGTTCGAATGTGTTCTATGTGCCTACTGGCACATTGAACACATTGGAACTCAGGGAACGACATGTGTGGACATCACTGACCACATGCGGATTATACGGCTGCACTGTATTTACTATCCTATCATGTGGGTGAAGTGTGTTTCTAACTGTTCTGGGATAGATAGTGCCGGCGATTACTCGGATTTAGTATAATGGTGCAGTGTGATTCTCAAGATGATAATAATTTGACAGTGACAAATCTACACATGGTGCACTTTGACGGCGTAGCTTTTCGAAAATACCCGACTTCAATGATACTAGAGAATCCATTTCTTTTAGATGGGTTGGAAGAGAATTCCGTAGATTTGGTCCGGCAACAGCAAATATCAATTTGGATGAGAGCTTTACCAGTTTAAATTTATATGATGACTAGACATCTGTTGCTTTTGACTGTTAGACAAGTAGGGCGTTGCAAGCCTTTGGTGCATTTATTTTAAACAATATTTATTCAGAAAGCAGGGTTACACGTATACATTACATAATGATAATATCACAGAACGGCACACAGTTTTCATGGTTGTACACGGTATAAAAGAAACAGAAATAATCGGGATTGTAAGCAGACGAGGATTCCACAGGAAGCCATAGACTTATATGAGTCGTCTCCTTTGCTCAAGGGCACTTTTCAAAGGATGATGGCATGAATCAGCAGTGGGCCTCGCATATCGCTGCCCAGGGGCATGATCTCCACTGGCAAAGAATCGCACCATCAGTGGAAATGTAGCCAAATTGTCCTTTAGGGTACTGATGTTCATTTGCCCACATTTACACAGAGGCGTACCGAAACTTACGTAGGCATTTGCAACTTAAAGCGGTGAAAGCCCGCCACAAAAACAGATCAAGGAGGAAGTCAGTGTTATTTCGGAAATAATAGAACTTGACCTTCAGGCCCCACCCCCGGACAGCGATCTGCGAGATTATTTAAACTACAGAGGGCACGAGTAGAAGAATTCAGACAGTTCGAAGAGGGAAGAAATAAAGAAGAAGAAGTTGTAGAAGTATTTATTTATTTTTTTTATTTATTGGGGTTTAAGGTCACATATTTCTGCACAACGACTAACCATGACCATGACCGGTGTTCGGGAGGAGGAAGCCGGAGTACCCGGAGAGAACCACTGAGCAACGGCGAGCAACTGTCAGCTCCTCAACATCTAACTCCACACAATCAGGCAGGGTGAGCATTGGTTGAAGACAGGAGCACCAGCGACGTGCAGTACGCCTTAGTACACAACGTCACCGTGCCCCCACGTGGGGAATGGGGGTGAAGTGTCTTGCCCAAAGACACAACGCGGTTGCCACAGGTGGGATTCGAATCGAGGACCTCTCGGCTTGCAGCCTGCATCTCTACCAACTGAGCCACCGCGCCCCCAGAAGTAGAAGTAAGCCATCCTGAATACATGATGCCATTAGAATAAGAATTCAAATGATGCGTTGTCAACAATATGAATTTATATCCTTGCCAATGAGCAACTGATTTAGTAATTGTATAAGTAAGTAGAGTTTTATCTTGAAGATGTTAATACTGAGGGCAGAAAGTCAGGGGAAGAATAAGTTTGTTAGAATATGAATTGTTGTCACCGAAACCTGCCACTCGATAAGATAAAGTCATGCACTACATCAAAACTGATACTGTTTTCCTCGTTGTTCAAAAATTCAGAACCGAAGAGAAGTATGGAAATGTCGAAAGTAAAAGGAGTAAGTTGATCGTTTCATTACGTGCGTTAAGAAAGCCTGGACAATGGAGGAGAAAGTGCTCAGGAGTCTCGAGTTCGCCACACTGACAATGTGAACTAGGTGCTAGGTGATTTCGCATAAATGGACGTTAAGACTACTACAACGTAACCGCAATCTACAGTGCTAAATTTGGGCTGCACGAGATTTAACCCCGCTATAAAATAACGGCGGTCGTAGGTTACCAGCTTTTAAGAAGGTCTTAAATTTACTTAATGAGGAATTCTCGCGAACTAGTAGCGGCAAGTTATTCCACTGATCAGTAACACTGGGGATGAAGGAGGACTGGTATAAATTTGTGCCACAAAATGGAACTCTGTGGTTTTGCCTAGTTCGAAGGTTGAATGATGGGTTTGTCGAGGATTTGAGAGGTGGAATTTTGATAGAAATATAAGGTGGCGACAAGTCGTGATACATTTTGAAGAACTGAACCAGGTTATGTTTACGGCGTCTTTCTTGAAGAGGGTCCCATCGTGTTTCGGAGTATAGCAAGGATTTGCTAGCACTGAGTGTTGTCCCTGTAACTATTCTTGCCGCTGCGATCTGATTTTTTTCCCAAATTGGCGACTTGGGCTAACGAACAGTTATCCTAAACAGAATCGGCGTATTCAACTACCGGCCTAATAAAGGCAAAGTATACCTTGTCCAAGCCAGTACGGTCTAGTACAAACTTGTGTTTCCTCAGCAGGTCTAAACGAAACTTGGCTTTGGAAAGGATAATGACCAATGTGGTTGTTCCAAGTATCTTTGGTATTTATTACCACTCCTAAGTGCTTATGAGTATTGACTTCACATATCTGAGTGCCATCTAGAAACAGGGGTGGGTGAACAGTGGGGTTAGTTTTGCGTGTTATAACCATACTCTCGGTTTTTGAGGATTAAACTCAACTAACCATGTTTCAGCCCAGTGTTCAATTGCAGCTAGATCGTGGTTAATTAGGTTCGAGGCTTGATTTGGATTTTCCACAATTAGATATAAAGAAGTATTATCAGAAAAAACGTATATACTACTAAGTAGATTTTCGGTTATATCGTTTATATAGATCAGAAACAATAAGGGCCCAAGAACATATCCTTGTGGTACTCTAGCATTTATAGGTCACCATGAAGATGCCCTCTGATGCCACCACCACGCACTGAGTTCTATTTGAAAAGTACGATTTTATAAATAACAGTAGATCGCCCGAAACACCAATACGCTCCAGCTTGTGAATGAGACCAGCATGCTATACCTTGTCGAATGCCTTACTGACATCGCAAAAAAAACGACTCTAACCTCTTTCCCTTCGTTCAACGCTCTGCAGAATTCGTCATATATGTCAGTTAGTTGGAGAACAGCCGAATCACCTGGTCCAAAACCTGACTGGAATTGACTAAGAGCATTGGTACTGTTCAGGAATTGCCATAGTCGTTTAAAGATACATTTTTCAAAGAATATACCAACTCAGCTAATCAGGGACATGGGGCGATAGTTACTAACTATCTTTGCGGGTTGTTTTTTTTTCAGGATTGGAGAAACGTTTGCCCTTTTCCACATTGAAGGGAATTACGAGTTATTCACCATTATGTTGAATAAACCCGAAAGTGTTTCATTTAAGGAAGCTTTACATTCTTTAACTGGTAGAGTGCTGGAAGCCCATATTTGGGTTTTATTCTGAAGTTCAGGTGCTTCAACTTAAAGGTATCATTTTTGACTTTTCAAAAAATAAAACAGTATTATTCGGTCTGTGGTTCTCGAATGAACATTTAAATGTGAAATATGTGTAATATCCAAAAAAATATAATTAAATCAGTGTTGGAAGCCAAATTACATGTACATTTACATGTATGTATTTACTATAATCAACCCTAAACCTTCCAAAGGGTAACCTACAAAACTTTTCCCTAACAAAAATCCCCCCCACCCCATGTTTTTTCAGGTGAACAGAAATTCCCTCCTCCATAATTTCTGGTGAACAAAAATCCCCCCCCCCCCCCCCCTAATTTGTTAGAAGTATATTTAAGGCCATACAAAAATGTCCAAAGCATTTAACCACTCGAAGCTGAGCACTTGTCGCTTGAATCAATGTTAACCTTGCTTGTGTGGAGTTAGCACTGTTGCCCAGTGGTTCTCTCTGTGCACTTTAGCTTCCGCCACCCATAAAACTGTCCAACATGAGGTGACACTGGCTGTTGAAAGTGTCCTTAAACTCCAATAAATAAATAAATAATTTTTTCTTGTAAATAGTGATGAGTGTTTATGTAATTTACAAATTAAATACATAAGTTTTTAAATCCTCTTGGACTACCTTTTAACCTTTTGGTGTAAAAGCCCGGGAGGGGGATTTTTGTACTGCTCTTAAAACTGCTCTTAAAATAATGTGGGAGATTGTGGTACTACCTTCAAAAATTGAGGAAGGTGTGGGGTGGGGGGGGGGGGTGATTTTAAACTACATTCTAATCCTTCCAAAGATACATTTTACCTCTTTCATTTGATAAAAGAATCATTTCTGCATGAGAACCCACTGCTTTTTTTGAAAACTACCCCTAATATGGGCGAAAGGTTGATATATATTCCTAATTTCGAGTTTTGAGTTCCCATAAAAACTTGATGGGAACTTTTTCTATAGGATTGAATGAGAAGAATCTGAACGTAGAGGGGTAGCCACTATGCTCGGATCGCCGAACTAAAATATTATTTAGAGGTCGGTTCTGGGGAGGTTGGTATTTAGGCTTTTTTGTCATTTTTGGAGGAACATTCTAAATATCAGAATCCCCACCTCCAGATGTTGGTCAGACGAGGTGGGCGACATTGACTTGAAGATGAATTTAGTTCTATTATGGTTGCAAAGCCTAAAGCATCCAGGAATTAAAACATTGTTTACCAAACACCGAGGAAGTGTAATTTAAATGGGAGTTCGGAGTGGTTCTGGTAGTTAGCCTTTAGGGGAACACGTCAGATCACAAAATTGGCTGACCGCTACACCGTAATTCTGAGAGTCTTAAACTGACATTGTGTTGTATCACTGGTACAAATAGTTCATACACTGGAGCCAGTGAACTTGTGAAGAAAAATCCAGGAAATAAATGAATATCGCTGTTCGCGTGCATGTCTGTTTCTGTAAAATGTTACTACAAGACGGCATGCCCGTGTTTTGAGAACAAAGATTTCCCCAGACCGTACGTCAACATAACTTGAATTCATCCGAACACCGGCTGTTTCTAAGGAAATCGCGCTAAGTTCCCCATAAATAAAAAAGGCCCACTAAAAGTGTTAATAAATCACTTGTTTTATTTTTTTATTCGTTGTCAACAATTTGTGAAGTCTACGTTCTCAAATAAAACTGAAACCGGGCTTTGAATCTGACGACACCGGCAACGGACAGCATTGGCACTTCGAACTTTCAAACAATATTTAACTCGCCAACAACTACCTAACTTCGAAAGTCACTTCATTACGTAATTATTTCTCATAGTTTCCAACATTCTGCGACAATATATTTTACATCAAGAAGCCAAAATAATTAAATATCCGTTACAATGATTCTGGATTTTTTGCCAGTGGGAGAGCCATGCCACCAGATGGCACCCCAAACTCTGTTGCATGGTATATAGAAAAATTATAAAATCATGGATACGTACCTGGGTTACCTATGTCCGCCCACGCCACTGCGTGGGTGTGCACTATAATATACGTCTGTTCGAGATCTCGAGATATTATGTCGAGACCTCAAAATACGTATGCCGATATCTCGAGATATTATATCACGATACGTAAGTCGAGATCTAGAGTAATTTTCTCGAAATAATTTTTTTTCGGATGTCCTAAATCAGCCACCGTTGACAGGTAATGACAAAGATAAGCTAAACAAACATTCTGCAATGAATCGCAATTCTCTTCAAATATGTGAATAGAGTTTACTAATTTGATTCGAGTGTTAGGTTCGAATTCGAACTTAGCTGACCAGATTATTTATTTTCAAATAATACGCAGGGCCTTGAGTGGTAAATTTATAACGAATGCACTTTTTCATCTATGTATATTAAGATCCGACGAATCTTAGACATGTGATTCTGTTTCGAAGATTTTACTGATTCGATTCGATTCGAAACCATTTCGGTTATTCGAGAGAATTCTAAACACGTTGAGTTTTGAAACTTCCGGTAAAACCAAGCACCACCATTTCTATGTGTTGGTTGAGACTGTTTAACGACATCCACGTCGCTTAAGAGCCGAAAATATCAATTTCACTATTCCATGGAGAGCGTGCATGGAAGACTTGGCATGCACGCTCTTGCAGCCAGTACTGAAATTGACACCTCGTGATGTTACCGTAGCCATTGCAGAGACGTAAAACCGTAGTCGGTCAATCAGCGAGGCGTAGAAATTGTGAGAAATCTACTGTGTCAATTTCAGAACCCAAAGAAGTCTCAATCCCAGTTCACTTACTTCCTGGGTGGTTGGAGAACTACCCGCAGAACACTCTAGGTTATCGCCAGAAAACAGGCCACCACCGCAATGAGTTTTAGGTAGGAATTTCAAACATTTCTTTATTGCTGCCTTTTTTGTAGATGAAATAACCCAGTACGGCACAAAAGGTGCCAAAACACGCCTTATCTTAAAGTGCGTGACGACGGAAAGCTCAATTCATTTAGAGTAAGAAAGAAAATGGAACATAGAATGATTGGTTTGCCGCTGCACAAGTTGATATGGTAGACAATACAAGTCCTATTTTGTGTACAACGGGAAGATTATCAAGCAGATGCCATCCTACAATGCTGGCTGAAATGCTGGGCTATGTTCAGCAGAGCAGATCTTAAGTTAATCGATAGGTCGTGCCGTTATTACCCTGGAATTCAGGCAGATATGCTTCTCACAGACCTACAGAATGGGCAGCGTTATCACAAGCAGACGATACAGGAATTTAGTAGCGCTGAGAAATGACTTACTAAACTACTAAGAAATATATGGGGCCGTTAACGTTTCACCGACCGTAACTGTAAAAAAGGTGTCGCCATTCACAAGAAAGCGATATTCAAATTTTATTTTTGCATTTGTCTCAAAAGCTTATGGCTCCTCATTGGAACGAGCTCGTTGAGCTCGTTCCAACGATAGGCGATAGGCGATGTATTTGCGGCAAAAAATTAAAATGTTTTGTAATTTTACGCTTTGTTTACAAATGTCGTACGTTATTCGGTCGGGTAAAGGGCTAAAGCAGATTGGCGAAATAATATTTCACCGACACAGTAATGGATGCTGATTTATGTATGGCACGTGTCCAACCCGAAGCATTTGTGGGAGCGGAGTAATACTAGAACCAGGACGTTCCTACAAACGATATTGGCATAATGACATGGAGCCACACGTTGAGAAAAATATTGATTGGTTTATGTTATTAATTCACGGAGCAGCTATTTGATTGAATAAAAAAGAATCGAATCATATTCTAAACCCTGAAATCATTTTCTTCGGATTAAAATAGTTCGTCCTGATCGTTAGCATACTAATTCACTGCCCATAGCAAGAGAATTGAAAAAAAATAAAACTCATACCTTATGGAGCAATATAGCATATGACCAACTTGGTGAGGGCGGGGGAGGGGGGGGGGGTGGGGGTTCCGAGATGGTGTATCGCAGTCTCTGTTTCGGTCGAGAGCCGAGGAGTCAAGTTCAATACACTAATCTCGTATATACAATACCACATCTAGGCGTAATATGCATTTTATCTTAACCCTTTACCCAACGTAACGTTCAAAACCGGCCAGCGCTATTCACAAAAATCGCCAATTAATTTTCATTATTTTTTCATTTTTTGTCTCAAAAACATAGGTTATGACCCCTCTTTGGAACGAGCTCGTTCCAATGAGGGGGTCATAACCTATGTTTTTGAGACAAGACATGAAAATAATTAGTTACTCAAGTATTTTGTTTGCAAGTGTCGTCTGCTTTTCATATTAGGCAAAGGGTTAATCATCCCATGAAAAGTAATAATAATAATAATTTATTTAGCCTTAAATCCACCCATGGTGTAATATTTCAGCAGTATGGAATTGCAAGATGCCTTTTGGAAAAGTGGCGTTTTAAAAACAGACTCAGTTTGTTTTACAGTGACTTGATGGATTAGGTGCAGATTGGCGTTTATTGTTACGATTATGAACCGTGAGTCTGTCGCGATCACACCACGAGTATCACCTAGCGACAATACTGGTATATGTTTTTCTTGTCAAGAGTAGCGGAGTCCTCGACGCTCTTCCTTATTCCTATCCTCCTTGCATTTCTGTGTTCGTAGCTGTTCTGGAGTCGATGTTGTCAGAGTGTGCGCGGGCGTATTGTGGTGTGATTTTTTATGAGCTGATCGGGCAGGCTCAAGACGCGAGCAGCTCCCACCAGCCATGCTTTTATCGGTTCGGGATGGGGTGGTGAGCAGAGTATATGAAGAGCGTCGCTATTGCATATCGGTACAGAACAGCCGCTGTGGACTGGTCACATTCCACGGGTAGGCAATATTTCTACGGTGGTTATAATATTCGATTCCAAACACTAATTATTGGAATAATCATCAAAGATTTAATTAATGAAACACCGGGTACGATCCGGTGCTTCATTAATAACAAAAATGCTGATGATGGTATTTTTACCCGGTAGACACACCGTCCCCTGAGTTCGAATGTGTTCTATGTGCCTACTGGCACATTGAACACATTGGAACTCAGGGAACGACATGTGTGGACATCACTGACCACACGCGGATTATACGTCTGCAATGTATTTACTATCCTATCATGTGGGTGAAGTGTGTTTCTAGCTGTTCTGGGATAGATAGTGCCGGCGATTACTCGGATTTAGTATAATGGTGCAGTGTGATTCTCAAGATGATAATAATTTGACAGTAACAAATCTACACATGGTGCACTTTGACGGCGTAGCTTTTCGAAAATACCCGACTTCAATGATACTAGAGAATCCATTTCTTTTAGATGGGTTGTAAGAGAATTCCGTAGATTTGGTCCGGCAACAGCAAATATCAATTTGGATGAGAGCTTTACCAGTTTAAATTTATATGATGACTAGACATCTGTTGCTTTTGACTGTTAGACAAGTAGGGCGTTGCAAGCCTTTGGTGCATTTATTTTAAACAATATTTATTCAGAAAGCAGGGTTACACGTATACATTACATAATGATAATATCACAGAACGGCACACAGTTTTCATGGTTGTACACGGTATAAAAGAAACAGAAATAATCGGGATTGTAAGCAGACGAGGATTCCACAGGAAGCTATAGACTTATATGAGTCGTCTCCTTTGCTCAAGGGCACTTTTCAAAGGATGATGGCATGAATCAGCAGTGGGCCTCGCATATCGCTGCCCAGGGGCATGATCTCCACTGGCAAAGAATCGCACCATCAGTGGAAATGTAGCCAAATTGTCCTTTAGGGTACTGATGTTCATTTGCCCACATTTACACAGAGGCGTACCGAAACTTACGTAGGCATTTGCAACTTAAAGCGGTGAAAGCCCGCCACAAAAACAGATCAAGGAGGAAGTCAGTGTTATTTCGGAAATAATAGAACTTGACCTTCAGGCCCCACCCCCGGACAGCGATCTGCGAGATTATTTAAACTACAGAGGGCACGGGTAGAAGAATTCAGACAGTTCGAAGTGGGAAGAAATAAGAAGAAGTTGTAGAAGTATTTATTTTTTATTTTTTTTATTTATTGGGGTTTAAGGTCACATATTTCTGCACAATGACTAACCATGACCATGACCGGTGTTCGGGAGGAGTACCCGGAGAGAACCACCGAGCAACGGCGAGCAACTGTCAGCTCCCCAACATCTAACTCCACACAATCAGGCAGGGTGAGCATTGGTTGAAGACAGGAGCACCAGCGACGTGCAGTACGCCTTAGTACACAACGTCACCGTGCCCACACGTGGGCAATGGGGGTGAAGTGTCTTGCCCAAAGACACAACGCGGTTGCCACAGGTGGGATTCGAATCGAGGACCTCTCGGCTTGCAGCCTGCATCTCTACCAACTGAGCCACCGCGCCCCCAGAAGTAGAAGTAGGCCATCCTGAATACATGATGCCATTAGAATAAGAATTCAAATGATGCGTTGTCAACAATATGAATTTAAATCCTTGCCAATGAGCAACTGATTTAGTAATTGTATAAGTAAGTAGAGTTTTATCTTGAAGATGTTAATACTGAGGGCAGAAAGTCAGGGGAAGAATAAGTTTGTTAGAATATGAATTGTTGTCACCGAAACCTGCCACTCGATAAGATAAAGTCATGCACTACATCAAAACTGATACTGTTTTCCTCGTTGTTCAAAAATTCAGAACCGAAGAGAAGTATGGAAATGTCGAAAGTAAAAGGAGTAAGTTGATCGTTTCATTACGTGCGTTAAGAAAGCCTGGACAATGGAGGAGAAAGTGCTCAGGAGTCTCGAGTTCGCCACACTGACAATGTGAACTAGGTGCTAGGTGATTTCGCATAAATGGACGTTAAGACTACTACAACGTAACCGCAATCTACAGTGCTAAATTTGGGCTGCACGAGATTTAACCCCGCTATAAAATAACGGCGGTCGTAGGTTACCAGCTTTTAAGAAGGTCTTAAATTTACTTAATGAGGAATTCTCGCGAACTAGTAGCGGCAAGTTATTCCACTGATCAGTAACACTGGGGATGAAGGAGGACTGGTATAAATTTGTGCCACAAAATGGAACTCTGTGGTTTTGCCTAGTTCGAAGGTTGAATGATGGGTTTGTCGAGGATTTGAGAGGTGGAATTTTGATAGAAATATAAGGTGGCGACAAGTCGTGATACATTTTGAAGAACTGAACCAGGTTATGTTTACGGCGTCTTTCTTGAAGAGGGTCCCATCGTGTTTCGGAGTATAGCAGGGATTTGCTAGCACTGAGTGTTGTCCCTGTAACTATTCTCGCCGCTGCGATCTGATTTTTTTCCCAAATTGGCGACTTGGGCTAACGAACAGTTATCCTAAACAGAATCGTCGTATTCAACTACCGGCCTAATAAAGGCAAAGTATACCTTGTCCAAGCCAGTACGGTCTAGTGCAAACTTGTGTTTCCTCAGCAGGTCTAAACGAAACTAGGCTTTGGAAAGGATAATGACCAATGTGGTTGTTCCAAGTATCTTTGGTATTTATTACCACTCCTAAGTGCTTATGAGTATTGACTTCACATATCTGAGTGCCATCTAGAAACATGGGTGGGTGAACAGTGGGGTTAGTTTTGCGTGTTATAACCATACTCTCGGTTTTTGAGGATTAAACTCAACTAACCATGTTTCAGCCCAGTGTTCAATTGCGGCTAGATCGTGGTTAATTAGGTTCGAGGCTTGATTTGGATTTTCCACAATTAGATATAAAGAAGTATCATCAGAAAAAAACGTATATACTACTAAGTAGATTTTCGGTTATATCGTTTATATAGATCAGAAACAATAAGGGCTCAAGAACATATCCTTGTGGTACTCTAGCATTTATAGGTCACCATGAAGATGCCCTCTGATGCCACCACCACGCACTGAGTTCTATTTGAAAAGTACGATTTTATAAATAACAGTAGATCGCCCGAAACACCAATACGCTCCAGCTTGTGAATGAGACCAGCATGCCATACCTTGTCGAATGCCTTACTGACATCGCAAAAAACGACCCTAACCTCTTTCCCTTCGTTCAACGCTCTGCAGAATTCGTCATATATGTCAGTTAGTTGGAGAACAGCCGAATCACCTGGTCCAAAACCTGACTGGAATTGACTAAGTGCATTGGTACTGTTCAGGAATTGCCATAGTCGTTTAAAGATACATTTTTCAAAGAATTTACCAACTCAGCTAATCAGGGACATGGGGCGATAGTTACTAACTATCTTTGCGGGTTGTTTTTTTCAGGATTGGAGAAACGTTTGCCTTTTTCCACATTGAAGGGAATTACGAGTTATTCACCATTATGTTGAATAAACCCGAAAGTGGTTCATTTAAGGAAGCTTTACATTCTTTAACTGGTAGAGGGCTGGAAGCTCATATTTGGACTTTATTCTGAAGTGCAGGTGCTTCAACTTAAAGGTATCATTTTTGACTTTTCAAAAAATAAAACAGTATTATTCGGTCTGTGGTTCTCGAATGAACATTTAAATGTGAAATATGTGTAATATCCAAAAAAATATAATTAAATCAGTGTTGGAAGCCAAATTACATGTACATTTACATGTATGTATTTACTATAATCAACCCTAAACCTTCCAAAGGGTAACCTACAAAACTTTTCCCTAACAAAAATCCCCCCCACCCCATGTTTTTTCAGGTGAACAGAAATTCCCCCCTCCATAATTTCTGGTGAACAACCCCCCCCCCCCCCTCCTAATTTGTTAGAAGTATATTTAAGGCCATACAAAAATGTCCAAAGCTTTTAACCACTCGAAGCTGAGCACTTGTCGCTTGAATCAATGTTAACCTTGCTTGTGTGGAGTTAGCACTGTTGCCCAGTGGTTCTCTCTGTGCACTTTAGCTTCCGCCACCCACAAAACTGTCCAGCATGAGGTGACACTGGCTGTTGAAAGTGTCCTTAAACTCCAATAAATAAATAAATAATTGTCTTGATAAATAGTTATTGAGGCATGTTTTCTTGTAAATAGTGATGAGTGTTTATGTAATTTACAAATTAAATACATAAGTTTTTAAATCCTCTTGGACTACCTTTTAACCTTTTGGTGTAAAAGGCCGGGAGGGGGATTTTTGTACTGCTCTTAAAATAATGTGGGAGATTGTGGTACTACCCTCAAAAATTGAGGAAGGTGTGGGGGAGGGGGTGATTTTAAACTACATTCTAATCCTTCCAAAGATACATTTTACCTCTTTCATTTGATAAAAGAGTCATTTCTGCATGAGAACCCACTGCTTTCTTTGAAAACTACCCCTAATATGGGCGAAAGCTTGATATATATTCCTAATTTTGAGTTTTGAGTTCCCATAAAAACTTGATGGGAACTTTTTCTATAGGATTGAATGAGAAGAATCTGAACGTAGAGGGGTAGCCACTATGCTCGGATCGCCGAACTAAAATATTATTTAGAGGTCGGTTCTGGGGAGGTTGGTATTTAGGCTTTTTTGTCATATTTGGAGGAACATTCTAAATATCAGAATCCCCACCTCCAGATGTTGGTCAGACGAGGTGGGCGACATTGACTTGAAGATGAACTTAGTTCTATTATGGTTGCAAAGCCTAAAGCATCCAGGAATTAAAACATTGTTTACCAACCACCGAGGAAGTGTAATTTAAATGGGAGTTCGGAGTGGTTCTGGTAGTTAGCCTTTAGGGGAACACGTCAGATCACAAAATTGGCTGGCCGCTACACCGTAATTCTCACAGTCTTAAACTGACATTGTGTTGTATCACTGGTAAAAATAGTTCATACACTGGGGCCAGTGAACTTGTGAAGAGAAATCCAGGAAATAAATGAATATCGCTGTTCGCGTGCATGTCTGTTTCTGTAAAATGTTACTACAAGACGGCATGCCCGTGTTTTGAGAACAAAGATTTCCCCAGACCGTACGTCAACATAACTTGAATTCATCCGAACACCGGCTGTTTCTAAGGAAATCGCGCTAAGTTCCCTATATATAAAAAAGGCCCACTAAAAGTGTCAATAAATCACTTGTTTTATTTTTTTATTCGTTGTCAACAATTTGTGAAGTGTACGTTCTCAATTAAAACTGAAACCGGGCTTTGAATCTGACGACACCGGCAACGGACGGCATTGGCACTTCAAACTTTCAAACAATATTTAACTCGCCAACAACTACCTAACTTCGAAAGTCACTTCATTACGTAATTATTTCTCATAGTTTCCAACATTCTGCGACAATATATTTTACATCAAGAAGCCAAAAAGAATTAAATATCCGTTACAATGATTCTGGATTTTTTGCCAGTGGGAGAGCCATGCCACCAGATAGCACCCCAAACTCTGTTGCATGGTATATAGACAAATTATAAAATCATGGATACGTACCTGGGTTACCTATGTCCGCCCACGCCACTGCGTGGGTGTGCACTATAATATACGTTTGTTCGAGATCTCGAGATATTATGTCGAGACCTCAAAATACGTATGCCGATATCTCGAGATATTATATCACGATACGTAAGTCGAGATCTAGAGTAATTTTCTCGAAATAATTTTTTTTCGGATGTCCTAAATCAGCCACCGTTGACAGGTAATGACAAAGATAAGCTAAACAAACATTCTGCAATGAATCGCAATTCTCTTCAAATATGTGAATCGAGTTTACTAATTTGATTCGATTGTTAGGTTCGAATTCGAACTTAGCTGACCAGATTATTTATTTTCAAATAATACGCAGGGCCTTGAGTGGTAAATTTATAACGAATGCACTTTTTTGATCTATGTATATTAAGATCCGACGAATCTTAGACATGTGATTCTTTTTCGAAGATTTTACTGATTCGATTCGATTCGAAACCATTTCGGTTATTCGAGAGAATTCTAAACACGTTGAGTTTTGAAACTTCCGGTAAAATCAAGCACCACCATTTCTATGTGTTGGTTGAGATTGTTTAACGACATCCACGTCGCTTAAGAGGCGAAAATATCAATTTCACTATTCCATGGAGAGCGTGCATGGAAGACTTGGCATGCACGCTCTTGCAGCCAGTACTGAAATTGACACCTCGTGATGTTACCGTGGCCATTGCAGAGACGTAAAACCGTAGTCGGTCAATCAGCGAGGCGTAGAAATTGTGAGAAATCTACTGTGTCAATTTCAGAACCCAAAGAAGTCTCAATCCCAGTTCACTTACTTCCTGGGTGGTTGGGAAACTACCCGCAGAACACTCTAGGTTATCGCTAGAAAACAGGCCACCACCGCAATGAGTTTTAGGTAGGAATTTCAAACATTCAAACATTTCTTTATTGCTGCCTTTTTTGTAGATGAAATAACCCAGTACGGTACAAAAGGTGCCAAAACACGCCTTAACTTAAAGTCAGGTAGCCTGCGTGACGACGGAAAGCTCAATTCATTTAGAGTAAGAAAGAAAATGGAACACAGAACGATTGGTTTGCCGCTGCACAAGTTGATATGGGAGACAATACAAGTCCTATTTTGTGTACAACGGGAAGATTATCAAGCAGACGTCATCCTACAATGCTGGCTGAAATGCTGGGCTATGTTCAGCAGAGCAGATCTTAAGTTAATCGATAGGTCGTGCCGTTATTACCCTGGAATTCAAGCAGATATGCTTCTCACAGACCTGTAGAATGGGCAGCGTCATCACAAGCAGACGATACAGTAGTAGCGCTGAGAAATGACTTACTAAACTACTAAGAAATATATGGGGCTGTTAACGTTTCACCGACCGTAACTGTAACAAAAGGTGCCGCCATTCACAAGAAAGCGATATTCAAATTTTATTTTTGCATTTGTCTCAAAAGCTTATGACCCCTCATTGGAACGAGCTCATTGAGCTCGTTCCAACGATGGGCGATAGGCGATGTGTTTGAGGCAAAAAATTAAAATGTTTTGTAATTTTACGCTTTGTTTACAAATGTCGTACGTTATTCGTTCGGGTAAAGGGCTAAAGCAGATTGGCGAAATAATATTTCACCGACACAGTAATGGACGCAGATTTGTGTATGGCACGTGGCCAACCCGAAGCGTTTGTAGGAACGGAGTAACACTAGAACCAGGAAGTTCCTATTTTTTCACACTGAGATGGCACCTTGAGAAAAATATTGATTGGTTCATGTTATTAATTCACGGAGCAGCCATTTGATTCTATAAAAAGAATCCTACCATATTCTAAACCCTGAAATCATTTTCTTCGGATTAAAATGGTCGTTCGTTAGCAAACTAATTATGCACTGCCCATAGCAAGAGAATTGACGAAAATAAAACTCATACCTTATGGAGCAATATAGCAATATAGCATATGACCAACTTGGTGAGGGTGGGGGTGGGGGGGGAGAGGTGGGGGGTTCCGAGATGGTGTATCGCAGTCTCTGTTTCGGTCGAGAGCCGAGGAGTCAAGTTCAATACACAATCTCGTATATACAGTACGTGGAGAGTGGATTGTAACTAAATCACCCGCAGAGTGGAGTTATCACTCAAGCTATAAATTTTAATTTGTGTACACATCGACAAAAAACACAAGCAATGTTTCAGCCAATGGACCTCCGGGTTTAACCCGGAGGTCCATTGGCTAAAACTTTGCTTGTGCTGGCTATGCTTTGCAAGATATTTGCAATTATTGTTTGGGTGGAATCTCCAGTCTGCGGTTGATTTAGTGATAATACACTCTCCACGTACTGTACAATACCACCTCTAGGCGTAATATTCAATTTATCTTAACCCTTTACCCAACGTAACGTTCAAAACCGGCCAGCGCTATTCACAAAAATCGCCAATTAATTTTCATTATTTTTTCATTTTTTGTCTCAAAAACATATGTTATGACCCCTCTTTGGAACGAGCTTGTCGAGCTCTCGAGCTCGTTCCAATGAGGGGGTCATAACCTATGTTTTTGAGACAAGACATGAAAACAATTAGTTATTCAAGTATTTTGTTTGCAAGTGTCGTCTGCTTTTCATATTAGGTCAAGGGTTAATCATCCCATGAAAAGTAATAATAATAACAATTTGTTTAGCCTTAAATCCACCCATGGTGTAGTATTTCAGCAATATGAAATTGCAAGATGCCTTTTGGAAAAGGGGCGTTTTAAAAGCAGACTCAGTTTGTTTTACAGTGACTTGATGGATTAGGTGCAGATTGGCGTTGTTATTGTTATGATTATGAACCGGGAGTCTGTCGGGATCACGAGCAGCACCTAACGACAATACTGGTATATGTTTTTCTTGTCGAGAGGAGCGGGGTGCTCGTCGCTCTTCCTTATTCGTATCCTCTGTGACCCGGTGTAACAGGAATGGAAGTCCGTAGGAAAATTAGTCCCTATGGACTATTATTCCGCGGAATTACAGTCCTAGGTCTAACATTTCTAGGAATAGTTGTCCGGCGGACTACTATTCCTAGAAATGTAAGACCTAGGACTATAATTCCGCGGAATAATAGTCCAAAGGGACTAACGTTCCTACGGACTTCCATTCCTTTTACACCGGTTGCATTTCTGTGTTCGTAGCTGTTCTGGAGTCGATGTTGTCAGAGTGTGCGCGGGCGTATTGTGATTTTGGGGTGTGGTTTTTTATGAGCTGTTCGGGCAGGGTCAAGACGCGAGCAGCTCCCATCAGCCATGCTTTTATCGGTTCGAGTTGGGGTGGTGCGCATAGTTTATAAAGAACGTTTCTATTGTACATCCTCACAGAACAGCCGCTGTGGACTGGTCACATTCCACGGGTAGGCAATATTTCTACGGCGGTAATAATATTAAATTCCAAACACTAATTATTGGAATAATCATCAAAGATTTAATTAATGAAACACCGGGTACGATCCGGTGCTTCATTAATGACAAAAATGCTGATGATGTTTTTTTTACCCGGTAGACACATCGTCCCCTGAGTTCGAATGTGTTCTATGTGCCTACTGGCACATAGAACACATTGGAACTCAGGGAACGACATGTGTGGACATCACTACCCACATGCGGATTATACGGCTGTACTGTATCTACTGTCATGTGGGTGAAGTGTGTTTCTAACTGTTCTGGGGTGGATAGTGCCGGCGATTATTCGGATTTAGTATAATGGTGCAGTGTGATTCTCAAGATGATAATAATTTGACAGTACCAAATCCACACAATGTGCTCTTTGGCGGCGTAGCCTTACGGAAATACCCGACTTGAATGATACTAGAGAATCCATTTCTTTTAGATGGGTTGGAAGAGAATTCCGTGGATTTGGCCCGGCTACAGCAAATATCCTATAGTCAGCAGAACTCAATTTTGATGAGGTCTTAACCAGATTAAATTTATATGATGACTTTTCATCTGTTGCTTTTGACTGTTAGACCAGTAGGGCGTTGCAAGCCTTTGATGCATTTAGTTTAAACAATATTTATTCAGGAAGCATTGTTACACGTATACATTACATAATGATAATATTGTAAGAAAAAAGGAAAATATATATAAGAAATTACCATACATAGGATATGTGCACACAAGCCTATAAATATGTATATATGTAAATATATATATATATATGTAAGTGTGTGTGCATGAATCTGGTGTATGAAGGCGAATTGGTCGCTTCGATATTGAAAGTGTTAAATCACTTTGTGGTGGCCTTAAGTTTTCGCACACATTAGTGAGTGATAGAAAAAAAAATGGGTTAATTTCCACGTCGGCTGATTGTCTCTTGTTGATCGTCGAGGTGAAACAACTCATGCGGTAATCAATGTGAACACGCACGGATTATTGGTGATCTGGAAGTCGAAGTGATTGGGTTGACTCCCAATACTTTGGAGAACATATCGGGACTCCATAGAGGTAGGTTGTACTTTTGTACTCTCCTCCAGATTAACTCCCCATCGGGGCCGGTCACTATATCATGGAATTCTGATCCTCGTCCTACGCTGAATTCCCAATGACGGCTCTATTAATTTAGTAAAAAGACAAGTTTATTCACGATTAGCCCGATGCATCTTATTTAGTTGTGAGATGCCTCGTTCTAATCGATGAAATTCGGCGTACGACGAGTTTCGGAGGGTTGATAGATTTGAAACCCCGCCCCTCCCATTTGGCAACTTTACGGAATTTTACGGTCGCATTCATTGACACGATTCTACCCTTTGAATATGCGTATTTTTATTTAAGGGGGAAGAAGGTGAGATACGACGGGCAGGCTGTTTGGTGTAACGGCCTAAATTTTTGATGTGTAGACAAAATTTGTGAGCGCGAGGGATTCAGATTGAACAGCTCTTGATATGAAAATTCGTAGTTTTATACGATTGTTGGCGTAACCCTTCCGCCGGTAGAGAGTTTCGGGTGTAGGAACTTTTGGTTCTGACCTGTGTAGAGCTCCCCTTCTTTAGCCAAGGGTGGTAGCAGTTGTGAATAATTGCAGACATTTTGATGTGCAACTCTTCTGATGAGGGAGAGTTTTGGACGTTGGAACCTGGATTCCGACTTATGAGCGCCCCCCTTCTTTAGCCAAGGGTGGTAGCAGCCGTAATATTTATAAAAATCATCGATGTTTGGTATGTAACTCATTTGCCGGGGAAGTGGGACTTGAAATATGAATACCTAATAGACGGTAGAATAAATTTGTTTCCACCTATAGAGTGGAGATGTAGTTGTACATGCTAATTGAAATATGAAAAATGAAATTCCAAAATTCCATGTGACTTCCTCCGAAGTTGAAATAGTAATAGGGGGAATTGTAATAAAGGTTAAATTAATATATATATATAAATCTTTCGCCATTTGTTGTTGTTTGTTTTTTTCAGCTTATAGCCCTTTCAATGAGCCCTTGACCGGATATTATTATTTTTTTATCATCAAACGCGGTTCAATAGTGGATTTGAAACATGCCCATTAAATTCACCTATGTGTATGATTACCCTTGGTTGGCTTTTGCGACGGGGCTGTCGACTGGAACTCATTTCTTATAAGTGGGTTCGAGCCGAGCGCAACGGCGCAAGAGGGGTGCCAAGGAAGCGTTAAACGTTTGTGACAGTCCTAGGTGACTGAGAAAGGAAACTAATCCCTATTTAGGAACGAACCTGCAGAAACCCCAGACAACAAATTTGTGTACGGCTAGATCTTACTTGACTTCTGTGCGAGGCTGTCTGTTGGAACTCACTTCTTGTAAGTGAGTTTGGGCCGAGAGCGTCGGCGCAGAGGAGGGGTCTAGGCGGGGTTAGATCGGTGTCGTTACAGATTTTTGGCGTCGCCGACAGGATTAATTGTAAATTGACACTTTTGATAAAAGAATTTATTATTTTAGTTCGGTTCTTTGGTGTTTGAGGACAGGATTGTTTTTGAGCTGTAATTGAAGTCGATGTGGTGAATTGATATATTTGTTGAGACATAATCCTTATAAAAAAAATGACTAGTGGAATTAGTCAAGAATTGGAAGACTATACGTATACCTCGGAGGCCCTGGTCGCTGATATAACGGCCAGAGGTGCTAGACCTAATCAGTTCCGGAATGTTCCCCTTACTCCTGATCCTACCCCTGGGAGAAAGATTAGTAAGGTTGATGCGACTATTTTGAAGTGTCAACAGTTGAGTGACGAATTGCAGAATTCTTTTGTTGATTTATGTAACCAAACGGAGGATTACACTGGAGTGATTGACACGCCTGAGGCAATTTCGGCCAATTCAACTGCTCGTCGAGCTCTTGCTGGGCGCGCGGTTGTTTCGGCGAAAGTGCCCAGGGTGGTCCAAAATAATAAGATTTTTGGAGAGAATCAGAAAGTATCGAGTTTGCCCAGACCTCAGCGTGGGGCAACAGTCTTGCAGCCGGATGGTAGATATAGTGATCAAGCTTATCCGCGTAAACCGATTGTTACGCCGGATACTTTTAATGGAACCACCAGTGTAGCTGATTCGTTATCCCATTTTGAGAAATGTGTTGGGATTAACCAGTGGTCTGAAGACCGGGCTCGTCAATTTCTACTGGTGTCTTTAAGGGGCGCCGCCTTGCAGTTTTATGAAGATTTGGACCCAGAAATTAAAGCTAATTCTCATAGAGTTATGCAGAGTTTGCGAGATCGTTTTGATCCATTTAAGGGTGCTGCAATATAGAGGGCCCAATTAAGATCCAGACGTAGGTCACAGCGGGAGACCTTGCCTGAGTTAGCGCAAAGTATTAGGCGCCTAGTAAGAAAGACGTATCCAGGGGTTCCCCTAGATGTTAGGGATGATGTGGCCAAGGATAGCTTTATTTCCGCACTGACGGATAATGAAGTCAGAATGCAAGTGTTGAGGGCTAAGCCCGAGACCCTTGATGTGGCAGTGCGAGCTGCTTTAGATGAGAAATCATATAAGAAGGTAGAGGTACCTTCTTCGGTTGGTGTAATTGGGGAATCGGAGGTTTCGAGTGAAGTTGGGGCGTTAACCCCGGTGGTGCAGGAACAATTGAGAGAGATGCAGATTGAGCAAAAAAATTTGTGGGAAGAAGTTTTCAGACAGGGCTCAGGTCGGAACAATAATAATTTTTATAGAGGTCATCGTGGCCGAGGTGGTTATAGAAATAGAGGTAGAGGTAAAGGTGGTTGGTCACACGAGCCTAATTTAAATAGTAATCAGGATTTAAACGAGTAAAGACTGGGGTAGGGGTCGCACCTCAGTCTAGGATGGAAAGGACCCTCACACCTGAGAGTACCGGTCATGGTTATATGACTCTTAAAGTCTTGAACGAAATCGTTAAGTTCCTACTGGATACTGGTTCGTCGGTGAGTTTAATCAGTACCAAAGTGTTACATGATATTTTGGGTATCGAGCAGTCTCGCGTAAGAGAGGCTCCTCGTAGTGTTGTGGGGGCTAATGGGCAGCCCTTGATTTAAAAGAGTTAATTGATTTACCTGTTACTGTTGGTAAGTATCAATGTGTACAAACTTTTTTTGATGCAATCCTGGGAATTGATTTTATGAATAGAACTAATTCAGTGATCTCCTTGCCAGACAAAACTATTACGATTTTAGGGGTTAAATTTTCCCTTGAGTTTTTGAAAGAAAATAATCAAATTCATGTATTGCTGATTGAGGGATTGACAGTACCTCCCTTTTCGGAAGTTGTCGTGAAGGGTCGTATTGACAGTCCACCAATTGGACAGAGTTTGTGTGAACCCGACCCAGGGTTTATGAAAAATCATCGTGGATTAATGCTGGGGCGAAGTATTGTTGATGTTAGTCAACCGGAAGTTCCTGTCAGATTAATAAATGTTTCTCAGACCCCACAAAAGTTAAAAGTTGGTGAGCCTGTGGCTGTCCTTGAAAATATTGAAAGTTTAGATAAACAACCTAACGAGACCTCCCCTTCAGATGACGGGAAGTTCTCCTTGTCACAAACCTATGACAGAGAGGCATTGACTAGTGCTCAAGCGGAACGGGTCAATGAGTTTTTAGAAAAGAACCGCGACGTATTTATTCAGTTCGAAGGTGATTTGGGCCGCACTGATCTCACCCAGCATGATATATCCTAAGCACTCAAGCTCTTGAGCAGCTGGTTCCTTCTTTTATCTCTTCACATTTGGACTACTGCAATTCGCTTTTCATTGGTCTGCCAAACATACTGTTACAACGGCTGCAAAGATTTCAGAACACTGCAGCTCGAATTCTCAGTGGTTCTAAAAGCTATAACCATATCACTCCTATTCTGAAAGATCTTCATTGGCTGCCGGTTCAATATAGAATTGAATTCAAAATTCTCGTACTAGTTTATAAATGCATTCACGGCCTATCCCCAGAGTACTTGAGAACGCTTGTCATTCGCTACTCTCCCACACGTCCCCTACGGTCTGCAGATAATCTGAATCTGAGTCTGGTTGTACCATTCACAAAATCTGAGCTAGCCAGGACACGGTCCTTTGCAATTGCTGGGCCCAGACTGTGGAATACATTGCCACTGCATATCAGAACTCAAACAAGTATAGAAAATTTAAAAAAACAATTAAAAACTCATTTATTCAACAAAGCTTTTTTTTTCCGGAATACATAAATTGAAATTGAATTGATTTTTGTAAAGCGCTTTAGAGGACCTTTGGTGGTTTTACGCTATATAAAATTGATTATTATTATTATTATTATTATTATTATCATTATTATTATTATATTTGTACGGGCGACCACCCTCCTATTAAACAGCGGGCGTATCGGCTCCCCTTCCATAAAAGGCGCGAGGTAGAACAGCAGATAGATGCTATGCTAACACAGGGGGTAATTCAGCCCTCTTCTAGTCCGTGGGCGGCTCCCATAGTTTTAGTTAAAAAGAAAGACAATAGTTTTCGTTTTTGTGTGGACTACCGTAAGTTAAATGCCATTACAAAAAAAGATGCCTATCCCCTGCCCCGTATAGATGAGAGTTTAGGGGGTATGACGGGGGCACAGTGGTTTTCCACCCTAGATTTGGCTTCGGGGTACTGGCAAATGGAACTGACTCCTGACGCCCAAGAGAAAACGGCTTTTACTACCGGTGTTGGGCTTTATCAGTTCACGGTCCTCCCATTTGGGCTCTGTGGGGCCCATGGGTCCTTCGAGAGGCTCATGGAGCTCGTGCTAAAAGGGTTACACTGGAAGACATGTCTTATCGATCTTGATGACGTCATTATTTATGCCCGAACATTCCAGGAGCATATTAAACGATTGCAAGAGGTTTTTAGTAGAATAAGGTCCGCAGGGTTAAAATTGAAACCCTCCAAGTGTGCGTTGTTTAGACGTCAGGTTTCATATTTTGGTCACATTGTTTCCGCGTCTGGTGTGTCAGCTGACCCGGAGAAAATTGCGCGTGTAAAAGATTGGCCTGTTCCGACTTGTCTGAACGATTTACAGAGTTTTGTCGGGTTATCTGCATATTATCGGAAATTTGTGCCTCATTTATCCACTTTGGCTAGTCCCGTAACCAAGTTAACACGTAAGAACGAAAAGTTTGTCTGGGGCGAGGCCCAGCAAGAAGCTTTTGATGTGTTAAAAGGCAAATTGTGTCAAAGCCCAATTTTAGCTTACCCGAATTTTGAGCATGAATTTATTCTCGACACAGATTCGAGTGATTTTGCATCTGGCTCAGTTTTGTCTGAAATTATAGAGGGCAAGGAGCGAGTAATAGCATATTTTAGTAAAACCCATTCCCAGTAGGAGGAAAACTACAGTGTTACTCGGAAAGAATTATTAGCCGTGATTAAAAGTGTCAAACATTTTAGACATTTTCTGATTGGTAAGCATTTTACGCTGCGAACCGACCATGGGTCCTTGCAGTGGTTGTTCAATTTTAAGGAACCTGTTGGGCAGGTGGCGCGTTGGCTGGAATACCTCAGTGGGTTCGTTTTTACGACGGTTCATCGTCGCGGCGAACAGCATAAAAATGCGGACGCGCTGAGTAGGATTCCTTCCTGTAATAAAAATGATATTAACACTGTAGAGATTGAGTCTGGAATTAAATGGACTAAAGAAAATCAGCGGGCTGATCCCGTTATTAAAAGATTCATCGAAATTAAGCTAAAAAGAGAAAAAACTAGTCTTGAAAAGTTAAAAAGAGAGCCCTCCGAACTTCAAAGGTATGTGAGTCAGTGGGAACAATTTTCTGTGGAAGATGGCATTCTTTTTCGCGAATGGACACAAATAGGGGTCCCCAGTAAATGTTTGTGGGTGGTCCCAAAAGACTTAAGAAGTCAGGTGTGTACGGAGCATCATGACTCTTTAGTGGGTGCACATTTGGGCGTCCATAAAACATATTCAAAAATTCGAGAGCGTTTTTTTTTTTGGATTGGCATGCATCGTGACATAGAACTTTGGGTTCAGTCTTGTCCGAGTTGTCAGCGTCGTAAACCGCCTGGCAAGGCCTGTCGAGCTCCTTTGGTAACAGATAAAGTATCGGAGCCTATGGAACGAATTTCTTTAGATATTTTGGGGCCATTACCCGAGTCCGTTCAGGTTAATATTTATATTTTGGTCATATCAGATTACTTCTCCAAATGGACGGAGGCTTTTGCTATCCCGAATCAAAGGGCAAGTACAGTAGCCGATATTGTGATTCGAGAGTGGATTAGTCGGTATGGTATGCCGAAATTTGTTCATTCAGATCAGGGATCGAATTTCGAGTCAGATCTATTTCAAGTAGTTTGTCGCTATTTTGAGATTAAGAAGACTCGTACCTCTCCTTATATGCCTCAAAGTGACGGCCAAGTTGAGAGGTTTAACAGAACCTTAGCGGCTAAGTTGACCTGCTTTGTAGAAGACAATCACAGCGACTGGGAATATTATCTTCCATTCGCCATGATGGCCTATATGAGCGCCAAACATGAAACTACGGGGTTCACTCCTTTTAGTGTCATGTTTGGTAGAGAAATTACTGTACCTACAGAGTTAATTGCTGGTAAGACTCCTGATAGGGATTGTGCTCCCTCTCAGTATGTCAGTGATTTAGAGGGTCGTCTAGCCCAAATTTTCCAGTTAGTTTCGGCGAAATGTGATTCTGAGATTAGAAGAAGAAAGAAAATTTACGACAAACGAGTTTTCGGCAAACCTTTGACTGTTGGGGATAAGGTTTGGCTTTATTTACCTAGGGTGAATAAAGGCCAAACCTCAAAATTTGCTAAATTTTGGGTCGGTCCCTATATCATAAAAAGCAAACTCGCGGACGCAAATTACCTTGTGGTTCGGATCGGGGGAGGTAAACCACAAGTTGTACATTTCAACCATTTGAAGAAATGTTACACACGTAAGTCAGAGGTGGTTAATTCGGATTTGGGTGCCCCCATGTGTCCCATACCTGATAGTTCTAACGAAAATAATATAGACCGGTCCCCGGTAGAGAGTCCTGGGGAGGAGGAGACGTTCCTCGATGAAGGTCCGACTAGTAGGCGTGGTCGCACCCTCCGGCGACCGCGCCGACTAGGTTCTCAAGAATTTGTATTTTATTAATTATTTATTGTTTTTTTTCCTTACTTGAATTTTTTTTCTGGCAACCCACTTGACATTTGACGTTAGATTGGCAGTTCGCGTGCGCTTGGTGTGTAAATTTTGTGTTAAGCGCGATAGTTGTTGTATAGATTTGAGTTTGGATTTTGCGCTTATAATCCGGCCTTCGACTTAGAACTGCCTTCGATGGGTATCTGTGGTAGTACCAAAAATTCATATTTTGTACATATTTGGCTGCATGAGCATTGAACCGTCACATGAGCTGTATTGGCTTGCATTGCAATAATTCTTTTTATAATTGCGTCATTTCCCTGACGTTGGGGAATTGCCGCTTGAGATATGGATCCGGGAAATTGAGTTTTGTGTATTCATTCGTGGGGATAGTCATGGAGTTGATTTCCGGAAAGCCCCTGTGACGATAATTTCAGACTAGATCGGTTATAATTCAGTTCAAATACAAGTGTGGTTGCCTCTCTTTTTATACCCGTCTAGATTGTTCTTGAGCCCGCTGACCGGTTCATTTTTGCGATTCGGTGCGCAAGAGGGTTGGGTTTCATCGATGGGGATCTTTTATTGTGCGCGTGATTATGCTAGTGTATGTATTAGTATGTTTAGAAATATTAGAGTTCCGCGAGCGTTGTGTCCGAGGTGGAAATCTGAATTAATGAACGGGTCAGCTTGGTCGAAAGAACTATCTGACGGGAATTTATAAATATGAGTTTTTTGTGAGTTGGTTCCCCATTACATTTCCATGTAAGGAAATGATTGTGTAATCTTTTGTGGAGAAAATGATATTTTTATATCCAGATACTGTTCTCTGTGTGACTTTTTCCTTATAGCATAATGGAGATGGTAATTGGACATTCGTTCGTGAGAAGAATTGGAACATGGACAGGGAAACTTCCTGATCGTCTGAAGTCGATTGAAATGTATGGAATCCCTGGAGCAAAACTTCAACATTTGGAACAGATTCATTGTGTTGGTGCAAAAACTGTACTGGTGCAGGCTGGTGAGAATGATTTGGACAGTGACAACTTCCATTTTGAACATTATAAACTATATGTTGAAATACTCATTAAGCATTTATTACGCCAAGGCGTTAAAACGATTATTATATTGGGTCTGTTTCCTCGGATAAAGACCAGAGTGTCTGGCACCCTATTCGAACTACGAAGGGCGGCTATTACCCAGTTCTATGGAACTCTTTCAGGCCCAAATGTGGTATATAAGTCTTTGTTTAAAGTATCCCGTATGCATTTTTCCAGAGACGGGGTGCACTTGAATGACTTGGGCCAGTTTCTTTATGCAAGACATCTTGCTTTAGTCTTGGAGGAACAAAGCTCCTCTAATTGAATAATACTTCCAGTATAAGCACCTAAGTTTCTTGAGATTTGGAAAATATTTGTAAAAGCATAGTGAATAGATTTAACGATATAAAAGGTAAATTGTATACCTAAGAATAGTCATTTCATTCGAGGAAGGTATTCGTTCCAAGAGAACTTTCATCTATGAAATCAAAGTGTTTTTTTTCCTTAAATTATTGGAATAAATATCGTTTGATATATATGCTGGGGTTCTGGTTGGGACCATAAAATTAAAGGTTGTTGTTTTATGCTTGAATGGGTCCAATCTGACGTTTTCTATCTCCTGCGGCATGTCAAAGACGGCTTCAGGCAGTGTTGGTTTCAGTACTGGTCGGGGACCTATTTCGGCCTAAAGCGTAATAATTGGCCCAAGACGGAGCCCTATTTAATATGTCATTTGAAAATAATTTATTATTTAGAAAATGAAAAAAAAAAATAATTATTTAAAAAAAAAAAAAAAATTGTAGTTGTCCCATGGGGAACCAACCAACAATATCTAATACTCAGTATTAGAAGTTTTTTTACTTTTATTTTTTTGCGGAGGGTTGTAAATATCTCCCCCTTTTATTTTTTCAACGGGGACGTTGAATCCTGGGGTGGGGGTAGTGTAAGAAAAAAGGAAAATATATATAAGAAATTACCATACATAGGATATGTGCACACAAGCCTATAAATATGTATATATATAGACAATAAACATATAGTGTGTTTTTATATCTGTGTTATACAACGAGTTGAAATATGGTTTATTTTTTCGAGGCTTCACCGAGAAAAAATAAACCATATTTCAACGAGTTGTATAACACAGATATAAAAAGAGACTATATGTTTATTGTTTTTTATCTGATAACAAACAGACACCCGTCTCGTGCGTCTACCCGACTTATATATGCTTCCCACGGGCCTCCAAAGAAAACCAGTCTACGAGACAAAAGAAATAGGACAAGACGCATAGAGTTGTGTCCCTTACATTACAAAATCGATGACGGCGATTGTAAAGTGCGATTGTACTTCTTGCATCGTGTAACTGCGCTGGAACAAAATAAATTTCAACTATTTTATTAACAGTAACAAAACGGTGTTTCAGTAGAGTTATTCTTTTTTTGACATAGTTCCAATTTTCTTCCGTGTTTTATGCTATAGTCCCAATATAACAAATAATTTTGCGTTTGTTTACAATTTTTACGAAGTGTTTTTTTTTTCAGGTAGAGCAGACGAACTTTTAATTAGCGCAGTTCCGCGAGTACTTTTGATCGAGGCCGTGACTATAAATAGTTTGCAGTCGCCGCATACTAATTACTATTAACATTCAAGTAATTTCTACGATGTTTTGAAGCAAAATTTTAGGTTGCCTTTATTGAAGCAAAATAAATAAGAAATGACACCATCAGAGGATTTTGACAAAGTGCAATAAGCGTACAATTAAAACCTGCCCTGTGATATAACGATGTTTCATGAATGAATGAATGAAAATGGAATTGAAAGAGGTCAGAGGTCGTTCGCATAAATTATAATTATATACAACACCCGTTGTATATACTTCAAGTATATACAACGGTTGTTATACTCTATGGTTATCAGATCAATGAATATATATATATGTGTAGGTGTGTGTGCATGAATCTGGTGTATGAAGGCGAATTGGTCGCTTCGATATTGAAAGTGTTAAATCACTTTGTGGTGGCCTTAAGTTTTCACACACATTAGTGAGAGATAGAAAAAAAATGGGTTAATTTCCACGTCGGCTGATTGTCTCTTGTTGATCGTCGAGGTGAAACAACTCATGCGGTAATCAATGTGAACACGCATGGATTATTGGTGATCTGGAAGTCGAAGTGATTGGGTTGACTCCCAATACTTTGGAGAACATATCGGGACTTCATAGAGGTAGGTTGTACTTTTGTACTCTCCTCCAGTTTAACTCCCCATCGGAGCCGGTCACTATATCATGGAATTCTGATCCTCGTCCTACGCTGAATTCCCAATGACAGTTCTATTAATTTAGTAAAAAGACAAGTTTATTCACGATTAGCCCGATGCATCTTATTTAGTTGTGAGATGCCTCGGTCTAATCGATGAAATTCGGCGTACGACGAGTTTCGGAGGGTTGATAGATTTGAAACCCCGCCCCTCCCATTTGGCAACTTTACGGAATTTTATGGTCGCATTCATTGGCACGATTCTACCCTTTGAATATGCGTATTTTTATTTAAGGGGGAAGAAGGTGAGATACGACGGGTAGGCTGTTTGGTGTGACGGCCTAAATGTTTGATGTGTAGACAAAATTTGTGAGCGCGAGGGATTCAGATTGAACAGCTCTTGATATGAAAATTCGTAGTTTTATACGATTGTTGGCGTAACCCTTCCTTCGGTAGAGAGTTTCGGGTGTAGGAACTTTTGGTTCTGGCCTGTGTAGAGCTCCCCTTCTTTAGCCAAGGGTGGTAGCAGTTGTGAATAATTGCAGACATTTTGATGTGCAACTCTTCTGATGAGGGAGAGTTTTGGACGTTGGAACCTGGATTCCGACTATGAGCGCTTCCCTTCTTTAGCCAAGGGTGGTAGCAGCCGTAATATTTATAAAAATCATCGATGTTTGGTATGTAACTCATTTGCCGGGGAAGTGGGGCTTGAAATATGAATACCTAATAGACGGTAGAATAAATTTGTTTCCACCCATAGAGTGGAGATGTAGTTGTACATGCTAATTGAAATATGAAAAATGAAATTCCCAAATTCCATGTGACTTCCTCCGAAGTTGAAATAGTAATAGGGGGAATTGTAATAAAGGTTAAATTAATATATATATTTAAATCTTTCGCCATTTGTTGTTGTTTGTTTTTTTTCAGCTTATAGCCCTTTCAATGAGCCCTTGACCGGATATTATTATTTTTTTTATCATCAAACGCGGTTCAATACTGGATTTGAAACATGCCCTTTAAATTCACCTATGTGAATGATTACCCTTGATTGGCTTTTGCGACGGGGCTGTCGGCTGGAACTCATGTCTTATAAGTGGGTTCGAGCCGAGCGCAACGGCGCAAGAGGGGTGCCAAGGAAGCGTTAAACGTTTGTGACAGTCCTAGGTGACTGAGAAAGGAAACTAATCCCTATTTAGGAACGAACCTGCAGAAACCCCCAGACAACAAATTTGTGTACGGCTAGGTCTTGCTTGACTTCTGTGCGAGGCTGTCTGCTGGAACTCACTTCTTGTAAGTGAGTTTGGGCCGAGAGCGTCGGCGCAGAGGTAGGGTCTAGGCGGGGTTTGATCGGTGTCGTTACAATATCACAGAACTATGGCGTACGAACAGGTTCGAAAATAATTATTGAGGTACATACTATATTATTTGAGGTTCATCCTATATTATTTCAGGTTCATCCTACATTATTTGAGGTTCATCCTATATTATTTCAGGTTCATCCTATATTATTTCAGGTTCATCTTAAAATAATATTTATGACCCTCTCGTACGCGATCAATAATTTGTCCGACCCTGGATGGACCATAATTATTGTTTCATGTTGAACCAGGTTCGACATCAATATTTCAGGTTCATCCTATATTAATTGAGGATGAACCTGAAATAATTTGTCCGACCCTGGATGAACCATAATTATTGTTTCATGTTGAACCAGGTTCGACATCAATATTTCAGGTTCATCCTATATTAATTGAGGATGAACCTGAAATAATTTGTTCGACCCTGGATGGACCATAATTATTGTTTCATGTTGAAGAACCAGGTTCGACATCAATATTTCAGGTTCATCCTATATTAATTGAGGATGAACCTGAAATAATTTGTCCGACCCTGGATGGACCATAATTATTGCTTCATGTTGAACCAGGTTCGACATAAATATTTGAGGTTCATCCTATATTAATTGAGGATGAACCTAAAATAATTTGTCCGACCCTGGATCGACCATCATAATTATTCAGGATGATGCTAAAATCCCACGTTGCAATACGCTCCACAAGCCAGTCAGTTGAGTCGATACAAACGCGATGTGTGCGTGCTTTCCGAACAGTGGGACATAACTGGGGGAAAAAGAAAGACGTGATGCAGGCACACAGCTTCAGACAAAGAATCCTGCTGAAAGACTGTTTTGTATGCGCTCCACACGATTTTTTTTCGACCCTTTGTAACCACGCAAAATAAATAAGATTTTTTTCCATGAAAATGTCAAATGGGCAGTGTTGATTGTCTACTGTACTGTTACAAACAAGTTGTGTTTTAATATTGAAATATGACTCGCTAACCAATAGTGTTGCGGACCGGACAGCAAACAAACTGTCCGGTACCGGTCCAGGCGTGGTCCGCGGTACGGTCCGATGAGGACCGGGCCGCCCCTGCTGTACTGGTACACAGGCACGCTGGACCGGTCCGGGGCGGTCCAATGGACCGGCCCAGGGAGACGCAAAGGGAAGATTTGCACTCTCCCAACTGATACACAAACTGATAATTTCATCTTGATAGACGGTGAATACATTGAAGTCGAGTTAGTTTGAAGTAACTGTCAACTATATTGAGCCAATCTGTCACCAATCAACCACCTGCATCCTGTGATTCCTGTCACGGGTGTCGAGTGAAGGTATCAGCGATGAGCGGTTCTACAAAAAAGTTCCCATAATAGCGAACGCTCAAATTCGGTGACAAGAAGCTGTCATTCAATTCCTTTGTCGGCAAAGAATTTCAATGTGTATTGTGTATCTGTTTCTATAAACCCCGATCTGGATTATGTGCACATGGAAACTATTTAGTTGGTAGTAACTGGAAGAGCTGATTTAGTAATTGCATAAGTAAGTAGAGTGTTATCTTGAAGATGTTAATACTGAGGACGGAAAGTCAGGGGAAGAATAAGTTTGTTAGAATATGAATTGTTGTCACCGAAACCTGCCACTCGATAAGATAAAGTCATGCTTATTGGCACTCTCTCATAAATTGTAACAAGGCAAAGATACATGAACAAATTTTGATGTCCAAAAATAATTCAGCAGTCTACCAGTTAAGAAGGCGTGGACGGATAAGGTCAGGACCCGACGCCTTGGACACCTTTAAAGATTTCAGTGCTTCGTACACCTCATTACAGTGAAGGGTTATACTATCAATTGTCTGTGGGACAGAGTATAAGATCTGACAGGGAGGCGCGGGGGTCATCGACGGAAGAGACAGAACAGAGGCATTCATTGAGTCCTTTCGCTTTCTCAATATTTGAGGACTATATTTTGTTTATGTGGTCTATAACTGGAATTTCAGCAGAGCGCCTACTACCAAGGAAGGATTTTAGTGTTTTCCACCACTGTGAAATTGGGGTTTCGTTACTCCTCAAGGCAGACTGGACTTTGGATAAGTGTAAATATTTTGCCTTTCTAATAGCTGAAACAAGTTCATCCCGATTAAGTTTATAGTTTGCCCATGAGTTCGGAAGTCCACCTCTTTTGGCTACGCGGTACAAGCGTTTTCTTTGTCTTATCAGTAATCGTATTTCGTTGTGCATCCAATTCAGCTGATTAGACCTCGAAGTAATGTATTTGTTTGGTATATGTTTGGAAGCAGTATCGATTAGTTTGTTGGTGAAGTTAGAGACTATGGTATCTAAACATGGATTATCAAATAGAGAATTCCAGTCTTCGTGAGAGAGGGCGGTATTTAATGTATCGTAATTGCATAGGGAGTACAACCAAATCTGTCTCATGAAAGTGTGGGGTTTTGGTTTTGGAAACTCGACTACAATAGTAATTGGACAATGATAGCGGGTCATGTCGGGGATAATCGGTTCTAAGACCTTGCAGGTTTTCACATTCACTGTGTCGCTAACCGCAAAAAGGTTTATCAATGAAGCTGACGACTTGGAAAACACGTTGGCTCACTGACAAGCTGTCTGAGATTAAAATAGTTCATTATTTCAGAAAATCTGCTTCCTCTGGGGTTTAGTTGTGATCGTTAAAATCACCTGTAACAATTAAGTCATCTACTCGCGTATCTCTCGCTTTTTCGATTGAAGTTGATATTGCATCCCACGTGTCTTGAGGGTTGTTGGGCGGGCGACAGAAAAAAAACCTATGTTGTTTTGTAAATACCTCGGGGGCCCGGTGGCTCAGTTGGTAGAGGTGCAGGCTGCAAGCCGAGAGGTCCTCGGTTCGAATTCCGCCCGCGGCAACCGCGTTGTGTCCTTGGGCAAGACACTTCACCCCCATTGCTCACGTGGGGACACGGTGACGTTGTGTACTAAGGCGTCCTGCACGTCGATAGGGCACCTGTCTTCAACCAATGCTAACCCAGCGTGTGTGGAGTTGGTATGTTGGGGAGATGACAGTTGCTCGCCGTTGCTCGGTGGTTCTCTCCGGGTACTCCGCCTTCCTCCACCCGTAAAACTGTCACGGTCATGGTTAGCCATTGTGCAGAAATATGTGACCTTAAAAACACCAATAAATAAATAAATATATTGTAAATACCTCAGCTCATAAGCACTCCGTATTCGGGGTCTCAGGGTCAGGTCTGTGTCGAAAGCAAATACCATCTCTAATGTAAATAGCAACCCCTCCACCTCTAGTCGGACGATTAAATCGCAATGGTTCTTGGAATCCATGGATTAGGATATCAGTTGTTGGTTCACTGTTCTGCAACCAGGTCTCAGTGAGAGTCATAGCGTCACATGGTGAAGATTCACATTGGACAAGATCCAGTTTGGGTTTCAGGGTTTGAATGTTGATGTGTAGAATTGTCAGGGTACTGTGATCATGCTCTGAGTTGACAGAGTTCGGGCCAGCTTGGCTTCGATATCACCCAACAATAAGGAATAGCCAAGTACTGCAGTTCTAACTGATTGACTTCATTACATCCAAATCTTGATAAGGAATTGGACTAACGTAAGTACAGCTTATCAACCAGTTTGTGCAATGGGAACGCCCACGGGAGGAGTACTCGGTGTACTGCTGTAGGGATAGAGAAACCATGTCAGCAACACTTTCATGCAGTGCAACTCCAATGAGACGTATAAAAAGATAGGTTAAAATGCAGATAGACTCATCTTTCAGAAGCCCGTGCTTTAAGCTGCGAATATAGACAACAAAGTTGAAGGTACCAATTCGAGCACGGTATAGCTCAACGCAACTCATGTAACCTGTGGATGATAATAAAAAAAAAACTTTGTGCACGTATATAGGTATCAGTCATGATTACAAATAAAAAAGCGGCTGTATGCAGGAAAGAATGTGTATTCAGGATGGTTCTAGGACAGAAGTCAAAGTGGTCAGTGAATGATGTAGAAAAAGTAGATGTGAAAGGAAAAGATACAACATAAACTAACAAAACAAAGGCGAATGATATGTACAAGATTTATAAGTACAGTACGTGGAGAGTGTATTATTACTAAATCACCCGCAGAGTGGAGATTCCACCCAAGCAATAAATGCAAATATCTTGCAAAGCATAACCAGCACAAGCAAAGTTTCATCCAGTGGACCTCCGGGTTAAACCCGGAGGTCCATTGGCTGAAACATTGCTTGTGTTTTTTGTCGATATGTACAAAATTTAAAAGTTATAGCTTAAGTGATAACTCAACTCCGCGGGTGATTTAGTTACAATCCACTCTTCACGTTCTGTAGTATCAGAATATATATAGAAGAGGAAGGCTGCTTTGGCCTTGGAAGCGATTTGGTAATTACTTTGGAAGTTAAAATTTTTTAGGAGGAATATAATATATGATAGATACCTGTACAGTGTCTGTATATATCTATTGCTACAAGCTAGTTTTTCAGAGTTTCGGAATATAACCTGAATACTGAATATCTGGACATTCCACACATTTCCATAGTAAATATGATATAGCTGATTGAGTCTCAAAGGAGGGGTCAAAGGTGTAGGTTACATGACCGCCTAATATAATGGGGAGGGGTGGGGTAGAGTTATAGAGTAGTCAATAGATGCATGATTGTATTTGAAAAAGATGTCAACTGGTTGAGGGCTAGATTATTTTGGGTGGTCTGAATTTGTCGTTCAAAATATATTCCGCTAGAAATCATTGGAGAGTGCCCCAAAATACTCTCCAATAATTTTCAATAGAACAAATATATATATAAGCAAAATACTACTTGTATTTGACTGAATATGACACACGAGCGAGGAAAACATAGACCTTTGCTCAGGCACCCTTGCGTTTGTGAAAGCCCTGATAGTGTCTTCCAGCACTCAGCAGTTAAAGATTACAAATTACAAGAGCACAATGTGGTGTGGGCATTCTTTGAGACCTTTGAACACAGGCCATGTTATTTTGAAAGAGATGGCCACCAAAAATAAAGCCTTCCTGTCACGAAGGTAGTGAACGTCGATAGGGAGTGTCGTCTGTTTCGATATTCGGTGGTACACAGCGGGTGGGGCATGAGGGCTTCCCAATCACGACACACTGGGGGGATCGGGCACCACCGCCCCCACGATGCAAATCACACACCTACTCACACATCAAACAGAACATACACACACCCATATATATGAATTCACTCTCCCGAGCCACGCCAGCATCACTGAAGAAGACTCGGGCATTTTCCAGTAATCTACAGCAAAATTGCAATGATCTGCAAAGATAATTAGTGTGATAAATGCCGCTAAAAACAATAATACATCCGAGCCGGTCGCAGCAAGGTTGCAACTCATTTGATGCATTTAGAGATAAGAAATAATTTGAACTGAATTCTCTGCAGAAGCAAGTGGAGATCAAAACACTTACCCTTGGAGGAGACCGGACCGATGTATCATTTGTTCTGATGATTTGCCATCAATTTTACGCTTTGTGTGAGATTTGAGAGATGTTATGCAAACCAGCCAAGCGCGTGGCCTCTAAGACCTATTCTTTGTTCCTGTCTTTCAGTTAGACTTTTATGGTCTATGGTGCCAAAGGTGACGCTTAAATCTAACAGAACAAGACAGGGAATTTTATGTTTATGAATGGATAACAGAATGGCAGTCTCCACTCTTAGAAGCGCCGTTTTGGTCGCTTCATGCCCATTGGAAAGCCGTCAGATTGTAGAGGTCTGCCAGTTGCTTGCCGTTGCTCGGTGGTTTTCTCCGGGTACGACGGCTTCCTCCACTCGTCAAACAGTCCGACATGAGATGACCCTGGCTGTCGAAGGAGTCGTTAAACCCCAATAAACAAATAAATTAATTAATAAATAACTAAATAACAGATTGTAGGGATGCATTGACTAGTTTCAAAATGTGTGCCCAATTCCGAAAGAAATGCTTAACTTAGAAGGAAACGGCACTTTTGCCGTGGATCCTTTGACCATTTAGAGCTAAAACTAGAAGTCCTGTCATGAAATGCGCACAAATAGCACGTCGATCTGCGCGTTACTCTACGCATTATGACTATAGTAAGGCTATCACATTCTGAACATATGGCCTGAGCACAAGCAATGTTTCAGCCAATTGACCTCCGGGTAACCCGGAGGTCAATTGGCAGAAGCATTGCCTGTGTTTGCTATGAGTAACCAGGAGAACCTGCCGTGCTTCGGATGCCATTCGGTATGGCAATTGCGCGCAAGTCCTACGCGCAATTAAGCCTAGATAAGCGCACAGTTCGTGACAGGACTTCTAGTTTTAACAGTAAGATAATCATTTTCGACTAATAAAAGCAATACCATTGTCCATGATGCTTCCGTTTCGACATAAAAATGATTTCCGAGTAAGCTTGACGTTGTTAAGCAAAACTAAATCATTTATCTTCACTGACTATTTGGAGTACAAAAAAACAGTAACCTTAAATATGTACACCAATGAAGGTGTTTGATAACTTTTTTCGTCCACTGTACCTTCGAAAATCTTCTAGAGTTCGCATGTGCCTGGAGTATTGCTACTCTCAGTACAGATTTGTATATATTTGACGTACATGCTTTAACACGTATTAACGAAAATATATAGATAAAGCATTGCAGATGACGACTTGTTGCACTTAAGAAACAATATGCTTGTTGTAAAATAAATATATGTTGTCACCAGTATATGTCTATTGATTTTCGATGGTCCTCGGTTCGAATGCCACCTGCGACAACCGCGTTATGTCCATGGGCAAGACATTCACACCCATTACCCAGGTGGGGGCACGGTGGCGTTGTGTACTAAAACATACTGCACCTTTCTCCAACCAAGGCTAACATTGCTACTGTGGAGTTAGTATGTTGGGGAGCTGACAGTTGCTCGCCGTTGCTCGGTCGTTCTCTCTGGTTACGACGGCTTCCTCCACTCGTAAAACTGCCGTGGTCATGATTAGCTATTGTGCAGAAATATTTGACCTTAAACACCAATAAATAAATAAATAAATAAATAATAATTCTTTTTCGATCAACACATAATGGTGATGACAAATTTATCTTATCATCTCGGAAAGCCACTGGGTGGTAAAACATTCATCTTACAATATTCGCCCTTCCTTGAGTTGTTCGCATATATTTTGACAACCAGTCAGCGTTTATGAACTGATTTTTTTTATGAATGAAGATCATGGTAAGGAAATGGGATTACGTTCTTGTATGGCAGAGTGATGTTTTACAACATTTCTATATTTATTTAATTTACAACTTAAAAAAAAAATATTTCAGATTAGTTGGGTTTAATTTTATTATACTAATCTGCTGTCTTTCCCCATTGGGAGACAATTAACACATCTCACCTCACCTGCAGTTGCGAATGGCGTTTGTTCAGTTTTCTGGTAGAAAGTTCTTGTCACTCAGAAGTCGTTTGCGTTGGGAAGTTGTACATGTATTTGTTAAAAGATTTATCTACTAGTATCTATTTAGTTTTGTTGGCAAACCGAAGTTGTATTGAATTGGAAAGAAATTTAAATATACTTCTTTCTCGTTTTAAAGTTATAAGTATACACGCAGATCGATCGGCACCTTGTCTCGATCACTCTGCATGTCGGCATACAACGAATTGTATATTTTCGGCATTGGAGTTATCATATTATTTGAATTTAGCCAACAGGATATTTTACAAAAAGGCTGAGGCTGCGGAGCCAGGCCAGGGGGGTGGGGGGGGGGGGGCACAGGGTGCACATACCCCTCCACTTTTTTCCACATATATGTTTCGCCGTTACACGACGAGTTGAAATGGGCGCATGCAAACGTGTCAATGTACAGGCATTCCTTAACATTATTTGTAAATCCAAACAATATTAAGCTAAAGAATCCCACTTTCGGTCGCTCCGGTCCGTTTCTTCTACTTCAACTATCTTCCAACCCGAAGGCTGGCCTTCGGGTTGGAAGATAGTTGAAGTAGAAGAATTGGACAAGTCAATAACCACGCTGCGGCATATTCACCAAAACGAGAGACTTTCGCGAGTTATGGTACATTTACCTCTATACGATTGTGACCTTTTTCACACTGGATCGAACAATGGTAGCATTTTGAATTTGTGACCCTCCACTTTTATCGACCTTCCGCCGCCCGTGCAAAAAGATAATTTATGTGTATTATTTATTACAGGGTTATGTCATAGACATCAGTTGTAGATATAGTTGGAGAGTCAATAAAGAAAGGGCGGGTGTAAATAAACTGCATACACTGTTTTATTGAGTTATTCTTTAAATGTCCACATTTTATCGAAGATGGCTCGAGGAAAACCCACACCGCCTGCAATACTTTGGCGGTGCATGACGTAATCTATATTCATTGTTCTACTTGTACTATACTTACTGCTGAATTTTATAGTAGTGTTTCATCTGTGTGTTTCTTTGTTTTATTTTTCAGCATTAACTCATGGTAGGGCTATACGAAAAGATTGTCGTGGCACAAATTGATCTAGTCTAGTTTATTTTACTGAGTTGTTGATTTATATGAGATGAATTACTTTTATGAAGACGGTGAACGCGACATGTGTAATCAATTTTCGATGAGTACAGATAAAAACGTTCTCCTTACATTTTTTTTTCTAACAATCATACAGATTTTAGCCTGAAAATCACGAGAAACGGTACGTATCACATAATGTGTTCCGATTCCGTATCATATAGTGAACTCGACACAGCTGATCGCTTACAAAAGAAACTTCCTTACAGTTAGCCAATGACCCCCACCCCCACAATAAACAGAAACTGCACGATTCAGTATTACACACTCGTATCATTCTGATTCCGTATCATATAGTGAACTCGACACAGCTGATCGCTTACAAAAAAAACTTCCTTACAGTTAGCCAATGACCCCCACCCCCACAATAAACAGAAACCGCACGATTCAGTATTACACACTCGTAAATTCAAGCGTCTCATCATAGGAAGTGACACCGAGAGTGAATAATTTGACAGCACAACTTCGAAAATTGTGGTGATAGTGTTATTCATTGTTCGTCAGAGTGCACAACAATATAGTTCCATAATGTTTCTTTAAACTTGTTTTCGCCCAGCATTATGTTCCAAAACTGTATTAATAATTTAAGATTTAATCTGTTCGTGTGACAGAAATGTTAGATAAATGAATTATCATTATAATGTGCATGTCCTGTGATTTGCATCAGATTCTCGGTGGTGTCCAAAATGGGATCACAACTTACCGGCAAAGCCGGCTCGTTTAGATCCCATTCTAGACACCACCTCGAATCTGATACAAATCACAGGACATGCACATAATCATGGTGTATCAGGTGGGAAATCGATTGACTGTAAGCAAAATTCATGTATCCTGCATTCTCAAAGTATCCATTAGCAACGTTCCAAAATAACAGAACACCCATTGCTGAGTCTGACAAAGTCGACCGAGGTAGTAAATATAAGACAGATCGGCCAGTGTGTTGTGTTTCCAGTACTAAAAACGTTATCATGCAAAGCATTAGGTTTTATGAATAGACAATTTTAATATAAGAGATAGCATTACATTTATAATTTACTTCTTCACACAACGCTATTGTGAGTGCCATGTCGTTGTACTTAAAATGGTGTCTCTATTGTTGACTTCGAAAACCCCTGATTTTATTAACGACACAACCATACTGATGGACCTTTTATAAACAATTAGAGATTCTGTCATATGTTAGGATATCTGTTGATAACCCACGTCTGGTATTTATTCCCTAGATTTTTATAATAGTTCCCATGTGATTTATCTGAAAGCATTGCATTATTATGATTGATTTAGTTTGATACATCGTTGACATCACACCAGGGAGCAGCCTGTGATATATCACTTTCTCAGACCTTTTCGTAATTGCAAAAGCTTGCGTAACTATCATAATATACCCGGAATAGGCGCAGGCGCTGAAGACAAGGACAGCTGTCCGAAAGTCACAAACTGTCGCAGAAACAAATGGTTGTGATGAGCATGGACGTCAATCGCACGCACGTCAGATATGTGTGGGATTTGTGGGCGTCGTCATCTGCGTCAGACTGTTTGTATACACATGGGCGGAGAGGATGATGTGGAAGTACAAATTACGTAATCATTGCTTTCACGTGGGGCACTGAACAAACAGATCTCTGTGAACTTCACTAAGGATAGCCGTCCGAAAGTCACAAACTGTCGCAGAAACAAATGGTCGCGATGTGCATGGGCGTCAGCCGCGCCTCAGATCTGTGGGGATGTGTGGGCGTCGTCATCTGTGTCAAGACTGTTTGTAGATACATGAGCCGGGAGGATGGTGTTGGAAGTACCAATCACGTAACCATTGCGTGCATGTGGGGCACTGAACGAACAGGACTCTGTGAACTGCACTGCAGAAGGAATGTCACTTTCAAAAGTAGAGCCATATTGGTTCGTCCTAAATGATCTAAGGAGCGAGGGGGCATTTTTGGTCTGCTCTAATGCTTAACTCGCTGAGTATTTTAAAGATATTCTTCATATTATTTAATTTTAGATAAATTTTTCATCAAATCTAGTCATGGCTGCTGCACAGCAGCCATGACTAGATTTGATAAAACATTCATCTAAAATTAACTAAAAAAATCACTTGTGAAACAATCTATACAAATTGCATGGAGAAAATCTGATTAAATGTGCCGTCAAAGTATTTAGTGCAGTGGTAAGAGAAATTATGTCCTGGGCAGGAATATCCGCCAGCAGCATGCAAGGACTTAATCCACCTGAGGAGAGATTTTAAAATTTCTCGATATCTGCATATATGAATGTGCTTGGGATACAATAATAATTTTTGTTCTCATTTTCTCTTCACTGATAAATTTACGTGTGTTTGACTTGCCAGTGTAGTTAAAATGACAGAGGAATTCACTTCTTATATTCCACAATACTGTATTCCATTTTTGAAACTAAAATGATCCCCAGGGTTCGCTGATAAGACCACATTTTGATATTACATATGGTCTGATAACTGGACAAGCAACATTCTCTACTCGTACTGATTTCCCCCTTGTAACAACCAGTTGCTGGAGACTCTATCAGAGGTTTTGATGTTTCTGATAATTTTTCGTTCTGTAAGACACTTAAAATGTATGCAGCAATGGGAGTGTGGATAAATTTTTAATATAGCGAAACTACAAAGTACATGTTTCTATTACAACATTTGAAAAATGTAGATTGTAGGAGATAGGAGATAGGTTGAACCGGGGATTGTCGGAGATTCCGGGTTTCCTTTGGAAATCTGGAGTTTCTAACACTCTTTAGTGTGTCTCTTATAATATCCACAGCAATGGAATTGTGAATATAAGAATGTTTAAGGAAACTAAGACTATTTCAAGTCGATGTAATACTCCTGTTCAATACAAGATTCGTATTCATCAGAAAACCTCTGCCCTGATTCGTTTATGTCGAAAATCTAAATTCGCAGGACCCAAGATGACTTGTCAGGAGTCCACATCAGGCCAACAGCTTCCCATGTTCTTAGCTTATTTACATTGCATTATATGAGAGAGAGAGAGAGAGAGAGAGAGAGAGAGAGAGAGAGAGAGAGAGAGAGAGAGAGAGAGAGAGAGAGTTCTGCCATCTACAGTTTTGTATGTCTCGAATTTACACAGGTTTACAGTTAAAGCTAGAAGTCCTGTCATAAACTGTCCGCTTGTCAAGGCTTAATTACGCGTTGGAATTGAATTTTGAAATTTTGAAATATTGAATGTCATCCAAACAAAGCACGGCAGGTTCTCCTGGTTAATTGTAGCAAGCACAGGCAATGTTTCTGCCAATGGACCTCCGGGTTACCCGGAGGTCCATTGGCTGAAACATTGCTTGTGCACAGGCCATATGTACATAATTTGATAGCCTTACTATGGTCGTAACGCGTAGATTAACGCGCAGATCGAACTGTTCGGGGTAGCATCACCAAGTTCGCCCTCTGGGGACCTCATTCTGTGGAGGACAGCCTGCTCATCTCCGAGCTTTGTGTAGTGGCGATCGTCTGCATACCTGGTCCCTCGTATGGTCTTGGTATCCCTATAACAGGCAAGCTATCTACCTAGTGCCTTTTGGTCGCTTCCATCATTTACTGATATATTCACTATACAGCCTTACATGTTATTAGTTCTTTGAACATTAACAAATATATGACTATAATCACAACCGATATACGGACGTTCTTATCTCACATATTCTATCTCCTTCTCTTTCAAATGTACTCTTGCCTTACACTTTCATTCCTTCCTATTTTCTATTGTACAATAGATGTGTTTTTTTCTTTCTCCTTTTTTGCACATTTAAAATTACTCACTTTTACACCTATTTCTCATAACAAGAATGACTGGAACACACTCCGGACCAAAATTTATTCCAAAACGTCAAATTTATTATTTGTTCAATACCTGCCTCTTCCGTTTGTTTATCTTCACCGCATATTATGTGTGGAAACGACATCAAATAAGCTTAAAGCTTACAGTCGGATCCACAAATAGTAGTTATGTATTAACCCTTTACCCAACGCAGACGATATCAAAATTTATTATTTTAAACATCATTTTGTTTAATTTTTCAAACAATTTCAACAAAACCATATCATGTGACCCCTCATTGGAACGAGCTCAATGAGCTCGTTCCAATGAGGGATCACATGATATGGTTTTGTTGAAATGTTTTGAAAAATTTAATTTTTTCAACTGCTCAATTTGCATAGTATGTGGATGCGGGCGATTCGTTGGGTAAGGGGTTAATATTTTTGTACTACAACTTGAAATAAATATTGTTTAAACTAAATTGAAAGTTGGCCAAATATTTATGATAAAGTTTTGCTTTTGAGAGGCTTCTTTCTCCAGGCATGAGTTATCAGGTTCCATGATAGTAGAATAAATTCTCAAGGTAACTTACAGGTGCTGAAGGATAATATTCAAGGACGTGTCTCCTGAGCGTTGTCTTCAATTATAATATTTAACACGGCCCTGACGGATCACTAAAGATCTCCCACACTCCCATCTCCCGCTTTACGCGTCTACCTCTACGAGGGAGGGGGGGGGGGGGGGTGTATCTTATTGTTGACATTATATGATTTTTAGTTAACTTTTACCTGGTGTAAAGGAACATCGATCTCATTGGCTGTTAAAGAAGTGTTAATTCTATTAGTTCTGGGTGAGACATTGTTTTTAACTTTCTATGTGGCACATCCCGATCCAGTGATAGTTATTTATCCGCAAAGACCCCAATTCTCCATCCCCTGAATAAGCTTGTTTATATTAAAACTGGAATTAGCTATTAAATTGATTCCCCTGGACGGCGGAACGATGGGGTGGGGGTGGGGGATGCAGTGGTGGATGGCGGTGCTTGGGGTGTATAGCGGCATATGTGCGCCCCCCCAATGTTAACACGAAATATCAAAAGTTGGAATTTTAAGGGTCAATTTAAGGAAATTTATGAAACCCGGTAGGCGACAGGTTTCACTCTTATTTTATTTCGTTGTAACGAAATAATATTTCGAAATAACAAAATAATATTTCGTTTTAACGAAACAATATTTCGAAATAACTAAATATTATTTCGTTTTAACGAAGTAATTATTACGTTTTAACGAAATAATTATTTTGTTTTAAAGAAATATTTTTTCGTTTTATTTCGTTTTAACGAAATAATTATTTGTTTTAACAAAATAATATTTCGAAATATCGAAATATTATTTCGTTTTAAGGAAATAATTATTTCGTTTTAACGAAATAATATTTCGTTTAACGAAATAAGTTTCTGTAGCGATAAGCAGGGCCAGATTACACGCTTCGCTACTATTCGATTGCAAATTCTGCTTACTGAGCTTAGTAACACTGTTACGTATTCTAGCAAAATATAAATTTTACCTGTTAAAATTAGTGACTTCACTTTATTGTGGAATAAATTTAGTGGTATTCACTGGAAACACTCTCCAATAATTAACGTTATGATCTCTCCGTTTTTCGCGATATGTGTTTTACCAGAGTTTTTTGGTGCTGTTCCATATATATTCAAAGCGTGGTTTGTAGATGCAGAAAGAAAACAAAGCGGCGGAAAGACCAATGGTACCCCTCCCCCCCCCCCTCCCCCACATAGCTTCTCGTTCATCTCCTCCTCCCTCCTAAAAAACTAATTGCAGGCCCGGTGCCGATAGACTATAAATGGCCTATACCTTCTAAGTAGTAGTGTATGTTCCCCTTCACCCCCGGTTTGGATGATGTTATGGATGATCTCATGTGACGTCATAGTCACGTGATCCAGTGGCGCCATGTTGCGTTGGCATGGTAACCCGCGTGGGCAGTCATGTTGTGACGTCATCCCCATAGTGGTACGTGGTGTTAGTGCTCATACGCAGCGCGTGTTGTTAGGGTGATACGTGTTTCCGTCGTCCATTTTGTATACTGGAGGTCGCCATCTTGGTTTCTATGGTAGCATGTGGTTGCTATTTTACCTAAAGGCCTACAACAAGACAGGGGTATGTTCGGAGGGTATGTTCGGTTGAATAGGAGTAATTTCCCAATTCAGAGAATTACCACAAACAACCGGACAAGTTGTACTATTTCGATTTCTTTCATAATTCTCTGCTTCTATCTATATATGCAGTGGCTTTCGTCTATCTGACCACGTTCCTTTGTTCTGGAGTATACTCCAGTAGCGTAGAAGAGTCTATCAACTGGAACAGCTTTGCTTATTATTTCTACTTGTTAGCTATTCTAGTCGCCTTGTTTGTTTTGACCCTATTCCGTGTTCTCTTATTGTTTTTATTTATATAGATCATTTATATAGATCATTTATATAATTGATAACTAACCAATCAGATTCCTTGATTTCCCATAATCTCTATGCAGAGTTACCTCCCTTGTGTATAACAGAAGCATTCCCAAAGCCAATAAGCCAAAGAGCCAAGAGAGTAATTGCTCCATGAGCAATTGCTCGAACGACTCGAAGCCCATCGAGCAAATGAGCTAACGAGCAATTGCTCGTTCGAGTGACTCGACATACGACTCTTATCCTCATTTCAGAAAAAGGGGTGCCGAAGGCCATATGTTTTCCACAAAGGGGTGCCGAAATTGGGGTGCCTTCTGCAGAATCCCTTTTTGTCAAATGAGCTATCGAGTAATTGCTCGATCGAGTGACCCGACATACTGCTCGAACGACTCGACTCCCATCGAGAAAATGAGCTAACGAGTAATTACTCGTTCGAGTGACTCGGTGTACTGTACGACTCATTTCAGAAAAAAGGGATTCCATAGCCACAGGCGTTTTCAAAAAAGGGATTCCCCAAATGGGATTCAAAAAAGAAGGGATTCCATAAGTGGGATTCCGTCTTATGTCGAGTGACTCGCAAATATTGCTCGAATGACCCAAATCCCATCGAGCAAATGAGCTAACGAGCAATTGCTCGTTCGAGTTACTCGAAATACTGCTCGACGACTCACTTCAGAAAAAGGGGTGCCGAAGGCCATATGTTTTCTAAAAAAGGGGTGCCGAAATTGGGTTGCCTTCTGGAGAAGCCCTTTTTTGTCATATGTGCTTATGTGAAAAGGCTCAGTACTATTGACTAAACTACCATCCATTACTTCCTAGCTATACCTTCGCTCAAGCTTTCAAAAAGTTCAATCAGATTTTCCCTGTATATATATTAGGCATTCAGTAATTGAGATTTATAGCCGATTCCGTAAAATATGGATTGCGTGATTTGACATCAACACAAGAGGGTAGGGAAAGGGATTGATAACACCCAATTATTACTGCAAGAACCCAACTGAACAAACGAAACATGAACGAAGCAGGGTTGGGGCGAACACATTGCAAATGTATTGAATACGAATTCGAATACTTTGAAATTTTATGAATACGAATACGAATACACAAATTTCAAAGGTATTTGAATACTAATACGAATACTTTACAATGTATTCATGAATACAAATATGAATACTTGAATACTTTTCAAAATTATTTCTTGTGAATGGATGATAATTTGATCATTCTTATTGGGATTAAGGGGATAAGGGATTATAGGTGAAGAATTAGTTTTTCAGAGGGCGGATCTCTTAATCTTTTAGAATCCAATAAACAGACATAAGTTGGTATTAATGACAAACAAAAGAAATAAACAAAAATTTCAAATATCAATTTATTTAGAAAACAGTTAGCAAAATGTACACAGTACTCATCCAATGTTTTGTTGTTTAGTGCATACACACTAAACATGTTTTTTAATTTATTCAACAAACAGACAATTATTATACATCAGCAACAAAAAATATTACTCTTAACTTTGTTCTTCATTATTTTTCAAATAATATTGGTGTTATGTCAAAGAAGCCATAAAAATATGGATGCCATTGAAGCCAACACTTCTATGTAAAAATTACAGAACAATACCAATTTTTACCATTTTTTCAATATGACATTTTAACTTTTTGTCTGAAAAACATAGTTTATGACCCCTCATTGGAATGAGCTTGTTTTAAATATATATATATCGCCATATACACACTATCAACGCCAATTCTTTTTCTATTTTTTCAGGATTTTTTTCTTCTAAACTGCATCTTATGACCCCAAAGTAGAGTCATAAGATGCAGTTTGGAAGGAAAAAATGGAAACATAAAATCATTAAATAGGGAACTGTGAGATATTAACACAATTTTTGGGGTATTTTTTAAAGTTTTTTTCTTCTAAGCTGCATTTTATGATCCCCAATAATGTCTATTAACTGTGGCTTCTTTGCTTCATGTTTTTTTTTAATATTTAAACATACATTGCTGGTGGGAATAAAAAAAAACTGGCCAGTGCTATTCACAAAAATCAGTTAAGCAATTACTGCACTATTGGAAAAATGTTGTAATTCAAGCACAATAATTTTTACAGATCTATCAGTCTACACCTTATTTCTATTATTACTGTAGAAAAATATTAGATTAGTATTAATTGGATAATGGGGTTGTTTAGGGATTAAAAATCAATACTTTGGCCAGACTGATATCCTCTGTCCTAAGCCATTAAAGTGAATTAGCCTATGGCTGTTAAAAGGCACTTCAAAAGTATTAGTTTAATTCTTTACTACTTTCTAATAGAGATAATCACAATATTTTTTATATTTTTTTTACAAATACTGTATACATGTGTATTAAAAACAAGAAAAGTATTCAAAAAGTATTCAAAAAGTATTCATGAATACACCTTAAATTTGACTGTATTCGAACACGAATACGAATAGTTTAAAATAGCATGAATACTGAATACATGCGAATATTTGAAAAAATGTTTTGAATACGACTGAATACCGAATACGAATACGAATACCCCAACCCTGGAACGAAGATGAAGTGGCTGGAAACAGATCTGAATTATAAACAGAACCAACAAAACTGACCCAATGAAGTGATCTGAACATAAACAAGTGAACGAAGATCCAACAGAACCAAGATCGAAGTGAATTGACCATAACAAAGTGAACACAGTCTATAATCCCAAAAGAATGAAAAGGTATACTCAATCAAATACACTAAATAAAACAGAAGTCATTCATCCCCGGAATACCCGAGAATATATGTATTATGCATTTTTATAATCACGTGATCTAATTGTTTAATAGTATACTGTCAAAAATATATAGCGGTACACCACCAGGGCAACCTGATAAACACATTGGTCTATTTTTGGTATCTCAGAGTCCATGTTTGTTTAACCCTTTACCCAATGCAGACGATATCAAAATTTGTTATTTTAAGTATCATTTTTTTTAATTTTTTCAAAAAATTTCAACAAAATCATATCATGTGACCCCTTTTTGGAATGAGCTCGTTCCAAAGAGGGGATCACATGATATGGTTTTGTTGAAATGTTTCGAAAAATAATATTTTTTCAGCTGCTGAATTTTCATATTACGCGGGCGGATGCGGGCGATTCGTTGGGTAAAGGATTAGCATGTAATACAATCAGAAACAACTCCAGTTCGATTCTGGAAGTTAGAAATAAAATCATTTTTGAACATCTCATCAACTGTTATTATTTGATTGACCTTGCCCAATGAACTAACTGTAAATCCTCAAAACTGCGAGGATAGGAGTATATAGACCACAAGCCTGCAGATAACTCACCCTAATTTGCAGAAGGTTTCTCAATACAACATTCTCATCAACTAGGGACCTGCGAACCGTTCGAGATTCGGCTCGACTCGAAACCATCGCCGAGATTCGATTCGACTCGATACCTCACCGTCCGATTCGTATTTTTCGAACCGACCTCTGTTCAAACGGCGAATTATATGTGCACTCGCTCGCATCAAGAACACGCCGTCATACGCTAACGATAGTGTAATAAATCGCTCTCTGAACGTATTAGCTCTCCAATTTTGTTGATTATTAAACCCCCGGGCTACCGTACGATCTCTGAGGGTCAGGGAAGATTCGTCCCCGGGAATATTCGTCCCCGGGTTTTTGAGAATATTGTATGTCTATCTTCACTATTAGTGCGCGATACTGTGTTTCGCGAGACTTTGAGTTTGAGATTTTTTATCATATTTTCCGACATGCCTTGTTTGCTTTTATAATAATGGTATTTGGTGCTGATGAGGCTGAGCACGAGCCACGACCACCAAGTGGGTAGAATAAAACTGCGAGTCTATGAGTTCAGAATCAATTGGTCTGGAATCGAGTATTCTCGCAGTGCGAGAATACTCGATTCCAGACCAATTGATTCTGAACTCATCCAGCATGCAGAGTACCGGAATTGCAGACTATGGAAGCACGAATGTCGCCGTCGCGCCGGTTTCAAGGTTCGAGATTCGACTCGACTCGATACTAGAGGGATGATTCGGCTCGAGATTCGGCTCGAAGTTTTATCCCCGGCTCGCAGGTCCCTATCATCAACTTCCTGTGAAGATGGTGTATAAATAATACTGGAAAAAATTATATATTACTAGTGACAACCCCGTCAACATTTTTAACCTCTAGTGCATACCAAGCAGGACTGTGAATATCCGGGGGGGGGGGGGGGAGAGGGAGGGGTGGCAGAAATTGGTCGGAAAAACTGTCAAAAATGAAAAACAAATTGGCGAAAGGGGTAGGGCCGAAAGTTGAAAATCATCATATGTTTCTAAAGATGTTTTCCGCCACCAGCTCCCTCTCCTATTGACGGCACAAAATTTCAGGCCAGCGTGAACACTGCTACTTACATCACATGAATTGGGTCCCCGACATACTGTTGTCTTAGATGCATCACAAGTGTTGTTGGGACTTGCCAGATGTGTTTGGAATCACTGAAAAGAGGAAAATGCATCTTTTATAATGTACAGTGCGTGGAGAGTGAATTGTTACTAAATCACTCTTCGTTGGTGTCTCCACCCATACAATAACAGTCGATTCATGTGGTAATGCATGAAAAGTTCACGCATAGTTTTAGCCAAGGTACCAGTGGGTTCTACCCGGAGTTCCCTTGGCTGAAACTTTGCTCGTCGTTCTAATGCTTTTTCCCAGACAAGGAACTTTTGTCTGAGTGGAGACAACATGATTGATTTAGTGATAATCCACTCTCCATGCACTGTACAATGCGAGAGAGTGGATCTATTGAGAGGCAAGTATTTATGCAAAGCGTCAACACGGCAATGCTTCTTATAGAAGTCCCTCTTTTATCTGGATCAGTGGCGGCGCCAGAAAATGTTTCATGTGTGTGGGGCAGGTAGCGGACAGGTTCCCCATGAAGGATGACTTTTAGGATCATTGCGTCATATCATTGCATTCAGATACTATAGAAATCTGAGCGAGTTCCAAAAGCACAATCAATCATAGGAGGTTTGTTTGAAGGTTTTTGTGCTTTCAGATGAAGCCTCCTGGCCACAACTGAGGTACATCTCCACTTTTTTGGACGTCGAAAAAGAAGGAGCGCGAGAGTGGATTGGATGATAGTTGTGTGTGGGTGAGCGTGGGGTGTGTGGCTTAAATGGGGTACAACGTCAACGTTTAAGGGGTAATTGCCATCTATGCCCCCCCCCCCCCCCCCGACACACACACACGTTGCAGTGCCAAGGACCTGGGTTGTGTGCAGAGCGGGTGAGGCAGAGGTACCCGATCTGATTGCAGCATTGAGTGGCATGCAGGTATCCATATATATGTCCCCCATATATGGATAAAGTGGGTGTGGCAGTAAACGGGTTAACCTGGAAACGACACCTGAAAACATATTTCTTGAATACGTAACTCTTTTTCATTTGTTGCCAAACAAACCCATAACTCATTAACCACCTACCCCCACCCCAGTTCCGCCATTGGAACAAAACCATTTAGCTAGTTCCAATAAGAGATCATAAACTATGGGGTTTTTTTCAGGCGAAAATTTAAGAAAAATAATAATAATATACTGAATGTTGATTGTGTCCAAAAATGGGATCAAAATTCGACAGCAAAGCTAGCTCGTTGAGATCTCATTCTGGACACCACCTTGAATCTGATACAAATCACAGGACATGTACATTACAGTTAAAACTAGAAGTTCTGTCATGAAATGCGCACAAATAGCACGTTGATGTGGGCGTTAATACACGCGTTATGGCCCAAGTAAAGCTATCAAATTATGTGCATATGGCCTGTGCACAAGCAGTGTTTCAGCCAATGGACCTCCGGGTCACCCGGAGGTCCATTGGCAGAAACATTGCATGTGTTTGCTTTGAGTAACCAAGGGAAACTGCCGTGCTTTGGATGTCATTCGATATGGCAATTGCGCGCAATCCCAACGCGCAATTAAGACTAGATAAGCGCACTATTCGTGACTGGACTTCTAGTTTTAACTGTATCATGATACTCTCTATATAACAGACTGAAAGTTTTAGCATGTATCAGGTGGGAAATCGATTGATTGCCAGGAACTTCATAAACCCTGCATTCTCAAAGTATCCAACAACAACGTTGCACGACAACATAACACCTCTTACTGAGTCTGACAAAGTTGACCGACGTGGTAAATGTAGGACAGATTGGCCAGTGACGTGTTTCCAATACCAAAAAACGACATCATGCAAAGAATTGGATTTTATGGATAGACAATTTTAATAAAAGAGATAGCATTACATGTATAATTTACTTCTTCACACGACGCCATTGTGAGTGCCATGTTATGGTATTTAAAATGGTGTCCCTGTTGTTGACATTAACAATCACTGATTTTATTAACGACACAATCATATTGATGGACCAGTTATAAACAATTAGAAATTCCGTCATATGTTAGAATATCTATTGATAACCCACGTCTGGAATTTATTCCCTAGATTTATATAATAGGACCCATGTGATTTATCCTGAAAGCATTGCATGATTATGATTAATTTTGTTTGATAAATCGTTGATATCACATCAGGGAACAGCTTGTGATATTTCACTTTCTCAGACCTATTCGTAATTGCAAAAGCTTGCGTGACTGTCATAATATACCTGGAATAGGCGCGGGGGCTGACGATAAGGACAGCCGTCCGAAAGTAACAAACTGTCGCAGAAATAAATGGTCGTTTTGTGCATGGACGCCAATCGCACCTCAGATATGTGGGGAGTGTGTGGGCGTTGTCATCTGCGTCAAGACTGTTTGCAGATACATGGGTGGAGAGGATGGTGCTGAAAGTACAGATCACGTAATCATTGCGTTCATGTGGGGCACTAATTTATTTATTGGTGCTTAAGGTTACATACTTATGCACAATGGCTAATCATGACCCTGACAGTTTTACGGGTGGAGGTAAGCCGGAGTACCCGGAGAGAACCACCGGGCAACAACGAGCAGCTGCCAGCTCCCCAGCATCGTAACTCCGCACTGTAGAACAGGCAGGGTTAGATTGATTGAAGACATGCGCACCATTGACATGCAGTACGCCTTAGTACACGGCGTCATCGTGCTCTCATGTGGACAATCGGGGTTAAGTGCCTTGCCCAAGGACACAACGCGGGAGTCCGAATCGATCGCGCAGACAGTCATCCATCAGAGGACTAACCGGGCTCGACGTTGCTTAACTTCGGTGATTTGACGAGAACCGGTTACCGCAACGCATGTGGGGCAATGAACGATTAGGTCGCTGTGAACTTTACTACCGAAGGACTGCCATTTTCAAAAGTGCAGTTGAGCTATATTGTTTCGCCTTAAATGGCCTGCGTAATATGCAAATTCAGCAGTTGAAAAAATATTATTTTTCAAACAATTTCAACAAAATCATATCATGTGACCCCTCGTTGGAACGAGCTCGTCGAGATCGTTCCAACAAGGGGTCACATGATATTGTTTTGTTGACATTTTTTTTAAAAAATTAGAAAAAATGATATTTAAAATAATAAATTTTGATATCGTCTGCGTTGGGTAAAGGGTTAATCCACCTGAGGAGAAATTTTGAAATTTCCTGATATCTGCATATCTGAATGTGCATGGGATGCAAGGTTATACAATGATAATTTTTTTTTCTCATTTTCTTTTCACTGATGAATTTACGTTTGTTTCACATGCCTGTGTAGTTAACATGACAAAGGAATTCACTTCTTATATTCCAGAATATTCAGTTCAGTTCCCCTCCTAGTCCCACTGGCACACCCATCCAACTGCCGGCTGCTGAAAAATTCCAAGGCAATACCCAACGTAACAGCAGCATCACAATCAACCAACATCACGAATCAACCAACATCGTCACCACAATCCACATCTCTAAGCCATCCGCCTCCGAAAAATAAGAGCCGCAAGAAGCACAAGCGGGGATAAACCTTCTCCTTCCCTCCTCTTCCTTCTCTACCACGGCCAGACATGCCAAATCATACACAGTCACCGAGGGTCGAAAGGGGCTTGCTCCCCATACCGTCCCTGCGCGCCTTCAGCGCGTGAAACCATTTCGTTCGAATTCAGTTATAGTTTGGATTTCCAAACGTTACTCTGCTCCATTTTACTGGGAAATCCCGCGAGCTATTATTACAGTGATATTCTTCGGATATTCGACAAGACCATTTGTTAAATGTTTGTCGCTGTTAGACATTTGGAATACCAGATTCAATATTAAATTGTTATCATCTTTAATTTGTCTTCGAGTCATCAGTTGAACACCATTGTTTCACGGCAGGTATCGACGGTCGTTCCCCACGGTTATTATTGGTAAACAAGGAAATTGATCTACTAAAGCCAGATTAAACATGCTGATGCAAGTCTCAGTGCTGGAAGATGAGATAAACTTTCTATAAGTAATTCGCAGTCCACTGTGGATGCTTCGTGAGGTGTGAATCACACAGGCGGCTTGTAGTTCAAATAAAACTGAGGAACGTTACTTAACAGTGAAGAACGTTCGATTGAAAACCAACTAATAATACCTTACATTCAAAACATAAAATTTTGAATACCGTCAATTCGAGTATGGTAATATTAGCAACAGTCTAAAGATGGATCGGCCATACACAGTACGTGGAGAGTGTATTATCACTAAATCACCCGCAGAGTGGGTATTCCGCCCAAGCAATAATTGCAAATTTGTTGCAAAGTACAACAAGCACAAGCAAAGTGCCAGCCAATGGACCTCCAGGTTATACCCGGAGGTCCACTGACTGAAACATTGCTTGTGGTTTTGTCTACATGTACAGAATTTGACATTTATGCTTTGGGTGATGACTCCACTCCCCGAGTGATTTAGTTACAATCCGCTATCCACGTACTGTATGCCGCCGCTCTAATTTGATGCAACCCGTAAAAAATCGTAATGTCTGAAGCTGCCGAAATTTAATAATTGATGGTCGCTTGAACAGGCGGTGTATTTTACGTTCAGGAGTCTTGAGAGCACTTGAACATGGGCCTGGAATCAGTTGTCGATTGTCGCTTATGTATTGACGAGCTGATTCGTCCAAATCACAGTCTCTCACTCACGAGGTTTCAGAGTCTGGAAGACCTGTCCATTTAATCAAATGCTGCATTCCAAATTTCACAGATTCGCAATGTCTAATGACGCTCTCTGTTTTTCTATTGGGTCGGACATTTCGTTCAGTGCAACACGATGTTTCTGGTTGTTTATAGGTATCACGGAACTAAATATTTTCCCATAGGCGACCATTATAACGTTCAGGCAAAACAAAATTTGATCGCATCACTTTAATTTTGGCATTCAAATATCTTTGTCAAGTATAGCCCTTCAGACAACTTTTTCTGACTCCAAAACAGAGGGTCATGCAACAAATAATAACTGCTGACATGACAGAGAGGTGACTGTCAGAGTCACCGAGACGACAAATCTTTGGCATGTGTGCACCAGGAATGTCATTCAAAAGCTATTGGAAGGCAGCTTACCTTTAGTCATTCCGTCAGCAGCAGGCTTGTCTGAAAACATCAACAAACCAACGATGTAAAGGACAAATCAAGGCCTGGACAACTCAAAAAGACCTATCCTCGAGAAGATTGGGGTCTGACACGCCCCGTTAGGAGTGAACCCTTTGCTCCAAGTGGGGTTTTGAAACGCCTTTGGCTCCCCAACAGGCCATTGTGTAACATAACTGTCCGAAACCGTCTCAAAGCACTGGATATGAGGTCCGGAAGGGTCATCACGACAACATTGAAATCTTAGGACGTGGACGAGAGTTCATTGGTAGACAAGAGTAGGTTCCTGCTTCACGTTACAGATGGTCGCATGGGAGTGTGGATGCATAGAAATATTGTTTGCGTGCGCAGGAACATCAGACCTACTGTTTCTTTTGGTGGGGGATCAGTGGTGATCTGGGATTGTCTCTTTTATGATTGTAAACTTTGTATGGTGACTGTATGTGGGAATCTCAATCGCCAGCAGTGCACCCGGGACATTCTCAATCCATTTGTCGTGCCTCATTTTGATAACTACCTGTTAGCTACTCGCCTGTATTCATGGACGAGAATTCAAGGCCACATCGTTCCCATGCTGTGAGAGCATTCCTTCAGAACAACGCTATATAATTACAGTGTTAATGTAATTATACGTTTTGGGTCGTAATACTCAATTCCCATTGATCAGCTGGATGAAAACGTCATGACCAAATGTAATTCATTTTCCAATGAATAAATTTCGTCGAACTTTGACCCGCATTTACGGTAGAGCGCAGTTGACAGAATGTAATTCGGGCGGTGTTTGGGCGGGGTTTTAACTTTTAGCGCCTCTCGCAGTGATCAACTCCGTTGCTGTTTCTTTGGTGACATTTCCCAACTGTGGCATAAAGCCCGTTACTAAAATACTCTGTTTCCATTTCTAAAGTTGTGAAAATTAAAGCTTATTTGCTATTGGGATATCATTTAGACGGAACCGGCGCTCAACTCAGAGTTGTGCGCTTTGTCGTTTGTGTGAGGGTGGTTTTTCGCGGTAATTCGTTTTTCCCCTCGTTCGTTCGTACATGTTTTATTTCGTCTTTCTGCTTTGTTGTTTGGTAAAAAGTAGTTTAAACAGTTACGGAATGTAATTATAAAAACTTAATACAATTTTTATAATCTTTATTGGAGTAGGAACGTGTTGGAATGGGCACAAATTGTATGAATCCCTTCGGGATTCATATACTCGCCCAAAAAAAGAAAGTGTGCATTGCAGAAATTGATCAAACTCCAAAAAAATAATTTCGTAGGTGTAAAGAGTGTTAACCTGTTCATGACTAAGTTATATTGAACACAAAAACAGCTTTCCCCGTTAAAATTGCATTAACGTTAAATGACGTGCTGCACGTTTGTGAAAAGGCATGTTTTGCACGTAGAGAGTCTGAAAATTCATGCAGCAGTGTGAATCCTTGGGTATTTAAACACTAAAGTAAGGCCTTCCTATCGTTCACATTCAAACTTGCGCTGCTGTTAAAACGACTCAACATTAGCATGCCAAGATTGACAATGAATCAACGTCTCCTTGCCCTGGGTATGATTAGAGCTGGTAGAACACACAGAGAGGTTGCCCAGCATTTGAACTGCCACCGTAACACTGTAGACAGGCTAGTCCATCGACATGCACAACATGATGACGTTCGAGACCGACCCCTCTCCGGGAGACCCCGAGTTACCACCCCTGCACAAGATCGGTATATCCGTGTCGTCCATCTCCGGAACCGACAACAAACGGCAACGACGACAGCCAAGAACATCCCTAACCTGAGACGGATACATCATCAAACAGTATTCAACCGGCTGAGAGAATACGGCTTACGTCCTCGAAGACCTGCAATTCGTCCGATTTTGACGTTACGTCATCGTCGTGCTCGACTGCAGTGGTGTAGACAACATCTCAGGCATCCCTTACACTGGTGGCGACGTGTTTTATTCACAGATGAATGTCCTTTCCATCTTTCATCATCAGATGGCCGCCAGAGAGTGTACAGACGTACGAACGCTACGCAGATCCACGTGTCGTGGAGCGAAACCGTTATGGGGGGGGGGGGGGGGGTCTCTCATGGTGTGGGATGGCATTACTGTTCGTAACAGAACTGAGCTGGTCATTATTGATGGCAATCTCAATGCAGCCAGATATCGTGATGAAGTACTTACACCTGTTGTTGTCCCATTTCTGCAACGTCACAGCCCCGGTGTCATTCTACAGCAGGACAACGCCCGACCCCACGCAGCTCGTGTTGTAACAGTATCTGCAGCAACAACAAGTGGATGTTCTTCCCTGGCCCGCAAATTCGCCCAATATCTCACCCATTGAGCACGTATGGGACGAAATGAAACGTCAGCTACGCCGGCTTCCCCATCCACCGTCAACGCTTATGGAACTCCAAAGACAGCTTATCAGAATATGGAACAACATCCCTCAACACTTCCATGCTAACTTGTTCGCTTCCATGAGGCGTAGATGCACAGCAGTAGTCGATGCAGACGGAGGTCATACCAGATATTGAGTGTGTGACTTTTGTGTTTGACCCTCAGTGTCTTTGACTCTCCATGGCACCAAGAGTATTCGTCGTAGCGTAATGAAATTTCTCGTGTTGATCACAAATTGATTCATCTGTGATTGAATAAAATTTCCATGAATGAAAATGATATATATCTTTTTTTAGTGTTATTTTTTAGAATGCTTTTTAGCATGCACACTTTCTTTTTTGGGAGAGTATATATAATTTGTACCCATTCCCACACGTTCCTACTCCAATAAAGGTTATAAAAATTGCATTCAATTCTTCATACAACATTACCTTGGCCTGCAATGAGCCTCGATTTGAATCCTTTAGAACACTTCTCGGGCTTTCTTGGACGTCGTGTGCAAGCAAGGGATCCGCTTGTAGAGAAGTTGGCCGATTTGGAAGATTCGTTACACGAGGAGTGGCAGCAGTTGCCTCTGGGCCGTATCAGGATGCTCACTGGTAGCACTGGGAGGAGGGTTCAGGCTGTCATCTGGGTAGGTTGTGGATACACTCACTACTGACGTCAGACACTGTTATTAGGTTCAGGAGATCACAAGTTACATTTCTTGTCAGTAATTTCCGGCATTGTTTCATCATGGACCGTTCCAGCACCATACATGTCGAGAGACCATTTTTCCATCAAAAACATTAGTGACAGATATGTGTTATTAGCGCCATTAAAATACTGCATATGTTCGTCGTTGTATTGTGTATCATTTGTCAATAGACCATTCTTTCCGCAAACAATCACTTTTGGCCATCTGAGAGATAGCATGAAAGTAATGACAGTTTCTATTACCACCACTGCGTATATAGGTGTATATTATTGGAGACAATTCCCGTCAACATTTTTAAACTCTAGTGAATACCGAGCAGGCCTGTGAATACCTAGGTCGTGTCAGAAATTGGTTGGAAAAAAAACTGTCGGAAATCATCATATGTTCCAAGAAAAGATTTACGTCCCCTGCCCCCCCCCCCCCCCCCCCCCCCCACACACACACACCCAATTGATAGCACACAGTTGCAAGGCCAACGTGAACAATGCTACTTACATCACTTGCATCGGGCTCCCCGACATACTGTTGTCTTATATGCATTAGAAGTGTTGCTGGGACTTATCAGATGTATTTGCCTCACTGGAAAGAGAAAAATGTATCTTTTATAATGCACAATACAGAAAATGGATCTATTGGGAGGTATGTTTTAATGTAAAGCACACCGCAGTGCTTTTAAAAGCAGTCCCGCTTTTTATCTGGATCAATGGTGGCGCCAGAAAGTGTTTCAGGTGGTCAAGGGACAGGATGCCCATGAAGGATAATTTTTAGGGTCATTGCATCTTAGTATAGCATTTAGATACCGTAGACATATGAGCGAGTTCCTAAGAATTATTATTATATATTAAGGTTTAATGACACTTTAACAGCCAAGGTCATATCGTGTCGGTGACAGTTTTAAGGGTAGAGGAAGCCAGAGTACCCGGCTGTTATTTTCTATCTGTAGATTCAGATTCTATTTGTACGCGGAAGGATGTGTTTGGTGCCAAAAGTTTAGCGAATTGGAGATTTTAACGCCAAATCAGTTTTTTAGTGCAATTGGCTAAATTGCCCACCAAGAATGTGAGCACTGTTTACACCCCCAATTTACCCACGGGGGTGACGTACCTGATCATTATCTTGTGTTGTTCGCCGGCAATGAACTGGAAGGAGAACAGGTTTTTTAATCAAACTATTTCACTTTCGTTGTAATGAAAATCCTACAGATGCTCTATAACACCACTATGCGCAGGCCGTCGAGACTATGGGGCTGATTAGGATAAACCAACGGTCCTCATTTGGGCGTCGCGTGTGGGTATGATGTTGATTGTCGAATACCGTATCCTCCATGAAGCAAAATTAATTCAGATTTATAATCAGCATGCGCAAACTAAGTGAAGCTGTTGGTGAAATGATTAACCAGTAACAAAAAATCGCAAACCTTCTGGGAAACATGACAGCATCAAGGAATTGAATATACCGGATTGTTTCAGAGCAGACAAGCCGATGATGTATTCCGATGAAGTATTTGCGAGGTATGCACTATAATCAAATTTACATTAATTGCTTTGCTCGTTTATTTATAAACCAAACTAAAGACGGAGAATCCATTCTCCAGAGAGAGTTTCCGGAAATTAGCTACAACACAAAAGATACCATGAATTATTCAGATGGATTGTTTTTCCCTCCCCCGCAATTCATTTTTCCATTCAACAATCATATCTGACATCCGCTAGTGGTTTGGAGATTAGCCTTCATCGAGCCGTATTGCCTTCTTAAATGTTATATGGTTCCAAGTTTGCCATGGGTTGGTCTGTGGAGGGCTTGGGTTCCACCAGTTCTAACTATTTCGAGGAAGCTCATGGAAGCTCCAACAATAACCGCGTCGAATTGTGAAACTGCTTAAAATGAAGTCTCAACGGAGGTGGAAACTTTTTAGGAGAGTATCCCATTGACCCATGTTCAGCCTTCACCATTTGAGGCTTTCATACATATCGCCCTTGAATACATGAAAAAAGTAAACACATATTCCCATTGATACAGTGGAACCCTGTTAATTGAATATCCACTTTGCCAATGAAAATTATTCAATTAACAGGAGTATACAATTAACAGGGACTGCATCACTTTCCTGTATTCTAGAGATAACCTTAGCATTTATTCTCCACGAGCTCTGCCAAACAAGAAACAATAGATTAAATGCCTGTATTGGATGTACTGCGGCCAAATAGGTCTTTTACCAAAGGAAACCTGGGGAGAGTCAGAGCAATTTCTCGACATGTTACAAGACTTTTTATTCAATTAACATGAGTTTACTCTACAACCTCTATTCAATAAACAGGTCAAATTTCTACTGGAGGTATGGTAAATGGTTTTGTGTTGGGAAATTATATTCAATTAACAGGGATATAGAATTAAAAGATATCCAATTAAGTGGGCTCCGATGTATTAGATAACATGGCGCCTCTGAAACACTGATTTCTATACAACTGATTGCTGGAACGTTAGTGAAAAAAGTCGCAATGCAATCTCTTCCCCGCAAGATGGCGCTAGGCTACTCAACGAGGCAACTCCTCCCATCTGTGACGTTTGATGGCGAGAAAACTGTAGTCACAGCGTAAAGGCTTTCACATCATCAAACCTCAAACGAAAGCTTTGCACAAATAATAATAATCAACTTTCCTGTATCATCACTTGTTTTTAATGATTAATAACAAAGAGATATTATAAATATTCAATTTCTATTGCTTTGAGAAATGAGTATATTAAAAACATGTTGAATTGTTTCAGACATCAAAGAGTGATCTTTAAAAAAGCGATCAGAGACAGCGAGGCGTCGGAAAATTTTAAGTCGAGAAAATCTTTGTTGTTGAACTTTGTCTGTTTATGGTAACAATCTCCACCCCCGAAATGGCAGCATGTTAGACACATTTCCTTGTGTAACCAATGAGCGCTCCAGCAATCTAGTTGTTTTGAAATCAGTGCTATGGAATTATCTTTCTTTTTTCTCCAATTTGTAAAGGCAAATGTGATAATACAATACATAACCCAAGTAAATCATAGCACAGCATAAATCCTTTATGAAATATCAGACATACTCGTAAATAACGAATTCATTAAGAAATCTGACAAATATCTCTATAAAAACACAATATATTCCGTATACAGTTTTATCGCGTTCCAGCGTTCGATTGTTATATTACATCCTACACGTTCGAAGGAGGTCACGACCGCTGCCAAGATACCATAAATGGATCTTCAAAATGAAGCGACACTTCGCAACCAGGCAAACTGAACAAAAACAAAAAATAAGAAACGCAACCCCTTAGCTACTCTAAAAGACCATGAGATAGCTGTGGGGTGGCGAGGGAGGGGGGGGGGGGGGCGGTGCACTTAAATATTGAGCCGAAATCCGCGAAGAAAGCCCGTCTGAAAGAAAATTATTTAGAGTTGTTTCCAAACTTTATGTTTGTTTCCGAACAGCGTTAAGTCGGAAAATGTTAAGAGACACGCGTCTGTTCGCGTAATGCAGGGTCTCACATACCTTTATCCAACCTTATCCAAATGACGCGGAAATCGGGGAGAGGGGGAGCAACTGCACCCTTGCCTTGAGAATCGGGAGCAATGGGACAGCGCGAGCCCTTTTTCGTCAAAAAGTGCAATAATGGAAAACCACTTTACTCTCCGAGAACTGTAACTGAGAAACTCTGGAGTATTCGTTTCTGACGTACTTCACATGTGCCAATGCCAATGATGAAAGGATAGAGGGGAAATCAGGTTTATTACTTTCCAAAGTGTGATTTACTGGGATTTCCGGGTTTGATTATAAACGATAACTTCACAAGTGAATTATGCAATCAACAATTGTGTCATGTATCCGTGCGCGCAAACGAAGACGCTTTGCCGTGGGTGTAATGAGGAGTTCATTGTTTTTGGGGTTTTTTTTTGTTTTGTTTTTTTTTTTTTGGGGGGGGGGGGCTTTTTTAACCTTTTACCTAACATGAAAAGCCAACGACGCTTGCAAAAAAATGCGCACAAGTGTTTTACAATATAGTCCCTCGTCTCGAATGAATTATTTCACGTAACCAGTTCAGTCAAGCGATTACTCTGTTTATTACCTTTCATTATTAACGATAATTTACCCCTTCACCTAACGTAACCGGCCAGCGCTATTCTCAAAAATCGCCAATTAATTTTCATTATATTTTTCATTTTTTGTCTCACAAACATAGGTAATGACCCCTCATTGGAACGAGCTCGACGAGCTCGTTCCAATGAGGGGTCATAACCTATGTTTCAGAGACAAAAAAATTGGCGATTTTTTTAGAATAGCGCTGGACGTTTTTTGAAAGTTACGTTAGGTAAAGGGTTAAATAATATAATTATCTTTAATAATGAAAAGTAATAAACAAAGTAATCGCTTAACTGGACTGGTTACGTGAAATAATTCATTCGAGGCGAGGGACTATATTATAAAACACTCGTGCGCATTCGCACACTCGTGTATGTACAACGTCCCTCACCTCTCATGAATTATTTCACGTAACCAGTCCAGTCAAGCGATTACTCTCTATATAATGGCAGAAGCCGGTCTGTAATCACTAAAACTGAACAATCAGCGGCGTGAGTTCTAAATCTTATTACATGTATTTAAAATATTTTATTTCCAAAAGAAAGACAAAAAGACAGATAATAATTCAAAACAAAAATAACATGGAAAGAGGATTCACCTGTAAGCTAAGTGCTTATTCGAGGGCGTTTCCTGGTAGTTGTATGTTACAGTTATAATAGCTGGTACAGAGATGATATGGTCTGTATAATATGATAAACATACGCGTGGAAATGCAATAATAGGTTAGTAGCGGGAAAAGGGGGATGGGGGGGGGGGGGGGTAAGGAGAAGAGACAAAAGTGGAAGAAAAGGAGAGAGAGAGAGAGAAGGAAAGACCCGGCGAGGTGGTGACTGGTCTGGTTTTAGCCGATGAATGCATCGTAATACAAAGTTGAAGAGGCGTTACTAACTTGTGGACCATAATATACACCAGCAAAACCTTTTAGATAATAGGATAAACTCGTTGCTCTTCTCGGAGATTAGTCTGTTCATTACGAGATTATAATGTCCAGATCCTAACAGTACGATGTCGGTTGTAACATTACATTGGACGGTGCCTTGTGTCTGATCCCTTTGTTTAGAGTAAAGGGGACAGTGAAAGAAAGTGATCAGCAGTTTCACGTTCGCCTCATCGGCAAAGGCATGTGTCTGACAGAAAGTTGTTGCACAAGTCATCGTTGAGGTTGCAATAGTTAAGAGGTAGGCGACATTGAAGTATTTGGGCCCAATGCGATTTATGAAAGTAGAAATGATTAGGTACAATGTTCAGATTTCTTTTTTGGGTAATCTTTGAATTGTGGAAGTCAATTATTTTGTCTAATTTCGGGTGGAATTTTATTCCACAAACGTGTGGTAGAGGGGAGGAAAGATGTATGATTGGGTGCGACACAGAGGGGTGAGGAGATTCAATTTGTTCCTAATAGTAAAAGCATCCCAGTCTCAACCCCAACCCAACACCTTCCCAAGACTATTTGTATAAATTCACATGGACGTAGCCTTCAAGTTTATTCCCTGTTAATTGATACCAATGAACGTTCATTTTCTGAATTTCTCAGTTATTGTCCCCGCGTATTCATCTAACGTAATCCCTCCTTCCAGCTCTGAAACCGAAGATTACAATCTATTACATGTATTTGTATCGTCCCTAGAGTGGAATAAAATGCCATATGCAATGCTAAAGCATTGCATATGACATTTTATTCCACTCAAGGGACGATATATCATGCCAGTACTATTGAGTGTCACATTACGATTTATGATACGTTACAATCCCCCAGTCTTAACTCATATTCAGATTCGAGTACCCTTGTTAATAACCCTGCAACTCCCCCCCCCCCCCCCCCCCCCCACCTTGCCCTCAGATGCTTTCGTCACCCTTGCCGTGTCCCATTCAGCCTTCGACCTCATAGGATGAGGTTAGCTTCGGGTAGGTAAAAGCATGTATTACGCGAAAAAACATGGGGTAACTAGCAGAATCAACGAGGCGCCATGTTTAAAGTGGTTGAAGTGGTATGTAATTAGTGACATACCAATATAGCGCGGGACAGGCGCATTACGGCATACTGCGGAGTGGAAAAACTGATAAATTCAGAAAATGAACGTTCATTGGAATCAATTAACGGGGGAATAAACTGGAAGGCTACGTCCATGTGAATTTATTATGCAAATAGTTTGGTGAGCTGTGGGGTGGGAATTGATATTGAGTTGCTTTTACTATTAGAATGATAGTAGAGAGGCGAATCACCAAAATGGCGCTATGGGGAGATTAAGAAGTGTATTTAGCGGACGTGGGCGTTCATTTGAATAAATTATGCGTAGAGAAACTGGGCAGCTACATCCATGCGAATTGATAAAAGTGACTTGACTGAGGCCGGGGTTGAGGATATTATAGTTTCACTACCAGTTGTGGTCACCATGACTATTTTACAATTATTTTACGTATATCTTTATGCAGTCGCACATTTTACGTGCATGGCATAAATCCTTTATACGAGTAGAGTATTTTCACAATTTAACATGGAATGTGACTGAAAGGCCAAGTCCATATGAATTTGTGCAAGACGCAGGATACAAGAAGTGTGGTGATATAGTATGTCCATGATTCGCTGTAATTGGGAGATGAAGGGAATGATAATAAAAACAATCATGTTATGTTAATTATTTGTACACAATCAGATAAAATTTACTATTTCCAAATAAGTGGGAGTATATTCTCGAATTTAGAATTGATTATCGAATCGGCCTCGTGGCTCAATTAGATTTGTTACCGAATCGCTGACACATAGGCGAATCAAATCGTGTCAAGTGTGTCCCACAATAGACACCTTCGCCCTATTCCCGGGTAGTTCGCAGAATTGCGATCATAGTTATGACGTCACTATATTTATCATTACACAAAGTTGAAAACATGGAATACCCCTGGATGGAAATTTTCTCGAGTGTGATGCAAACTATGAACTGCTAGCTTCTCCGTGAATCGCACGCCGTCTTCTAATGGAACACATCGACCGTTAAGTGCATTAAGGCTGCATCTGGGATGCTAAATCGTTGCATACAGCGCCTTGTTACACTCAAGGGGAGATATCCAATGTTACAGACTATGCTTAGAGCAAGAGAGAGAGACAGAGAGAGAGAGAGAGAGAGAGAGAGAGAGAGAGAATGTTTCTGCAATTGGGTCCATTTCTAAACGCTAAACGTGTCATTGCATAACGTACAGGTAGTTTTTGTTCAGCCTACTCAATTCGGAAACAGACTCGATTCACGAATCGTTTGCCCCATTCGATTCGAGAATCGATTCGAAGTCGAATTTCCGATTCGCAGGGGCAATACCCTGGACTTTGTAACATGACGACGGTCCTTGTGTTTCGTGTTCAAACATATGACACAGTATGATGTATACAGTTAAAAATGGAAGTCCTGTCATGGACTGTGCGCTTATCTAGGCTTAATTGCGCGTAGGAATTACGCGCAATTACCATATCGAATGGCATCCAAAGCACGGCAGGTTATCCTGGTTACTCATAGCAAACACAAGCAATGTTTCTGCCAATGGTCCTCCGGGCTACCCGGAGGTCCATTGGCTGAAACATTGCTTGTGCACAGCCCATATGTACAGAATTTGATAGCCTTACTATGTTCATAAAGCGTAGATTAGCGTGCAGATTGACGTACTATTTCTGCGCATTTCATGACATGACTTCAAGTCTCAGGAGGAATAAAATTAGAGCCAGGAAGACATGAGTTCTGCATCTCTGTTAAGACCTGTATTAAGGTTATCAAATGAGGAACTGTGCTTTTGTTCAATTACTCTACATCCGTGAGTGTCTTGAAGATTACCTTCTAATAGTTGGACCCTAATGTATTTCATTAAAGACAGTAGGATCTACGTATCAGAAGGCCATCCACAAGACAATCCCTGGAGGAGAGTATTTTTACACTGTCTTCAAATGTCATAAATCACGCCTTTTAGCCGTTTATCAGTCGTTTCATTTGTAGGAAATGATTTTTTTGTGAAACTGATACCGAACATACGAGTTTATTAACATTTTTTCATGAGAAATAATGGCCTGCTTAATTATTGGAAAATATATTTCGCTTATCATATGATACGTTTCAATTTATAAATTATGTTCAGTCACTGTTTAACGATGTTCTAAATCTAGCCACAAAAGTGAATTGTGTTACCGTTTCGGTGTTCTGTAATTGTACAATAATTTACATCAATCAACGAACTTTTTCCATCAAAGGTTAAAAAATATCCGTTCAGAAAATTTATTTTCCCACTGGCACACGAGATGCCAAATGTTCTATAAATGATTTGGTTTCTGGGCAACATTGTTTATAAAACGAGATGTTTACATGTAGTTCAGTGGTGGGCGGAAAACCAATTTGCCGGTATCAACTCCAACACTTTAGCGATAGCATTTGATTTGTTTTTTAAAAACCCAATATAATGCCAACGCGGTATGTACATCACCAAACTATATCGTAGGATTCAAGGTGGAAACCTAACAGTCTCTGTACGACTCCGTCTCATTCGAGCGCATCTGGGCCGAGTCTTGGAGATGCAGCGAATAAAATGTAATGCATTAAAAAAAAGTAATATCCACGGGAGGGGCTATCCCCCAAGCCTTTGTTATAAACTGGTGTTTGGGTTTTTCTGGGAAATATCTGGGTTTGACATATCAAGACCAGCTGGTCTCCCATGTAAGCAGGCAAACCTACTACGTTTTATTACGTGATCGTATTTATTGTGTACCGATTACCAAAAAATGACCGCTGACCGATTTCCGGTTATTTGAGCTCGCACTCGGCAGATTCCGATGCCGATTCCGATTGTAATACCGTGCACCACAAGACGAATTGGGGCTTGACAGAACTATATTAAATTGAATATATTTAACAGTGTTAAACGTCGTTGACTCAGGTCGCAGTAAAATGACCAGACGCGCACACTTGGGCGGTATACGTGGCTCTCAGAGCCACGTGTACCGCCCAAGTGCGCGCGACTGGTCATTTTACAGCGATCTGAGTCTATAGAGTGCAACCTTTACTTTTTCCGGAACTGGCGGTTGCCGCATGTACGTTCAATTGCAAGCTTTACATGTCATTGAACTTGTATATCCCATAAAGGGGCGTCTAGAGAAATTGAGAATACACATTGTGGTTGTTTCTCAACTTTACTGAATGGTATTATTGACATCATCTTACATCAACAATTGAAAAATTGCAGAAGATAATAAAATGTGGTTATGAATCATCACAGAAAAATGCTTGGCAACAATCGGTTGAAGCGATGTACCAGGAGCCGTTGTCATCTGATTGCCCACAATCGGCCGGTTGGGGTGACCGTTTCCAATCATCGGTTGAATACTAGTTCCAGATTGTAACAGGTTTTGGTGTGTTGCGATTAGTAATTTGGACTATGCTGTTGCTAAACTGCGCGGTGGCGTCGCGTTAACCGGTTCTCGCCAGTTTACAGAAGTTAAGCCATGTCGAGCGCGGTTAGTAGTTGGATGGGTGACCATTTCAGCGACCGATTCGCACTCCCGCGTTGTGTCCTTGGGCAAGGCACTTAACCCCGATTGCCTACATGGGGGCACGATGACGCCGTGTACTAAGGCGTACTGCACGTCGATGGTGCGCATGTCTTCAACCAATCTAACCCTGCCTGTGCCGTGGGGCAGAGTTCAGAGATACGATGTTGGTGAGCTACAACTGCTCGTCGTTGCACAGTGGTTCTCTCCGGGTACTCCGGCTTCCTCTGCTCGTAAAATTGTCACCGACATGATATGACCCTGGCTATTAAAGTGCCGTTAAACTCTAATAAATAAATAAATAAATAAATAAATAAATAAATAAATAAATAAATAAATAAATAAATAAATAATGCAAACTGAACATTTTCTTTAGTCCATAATATATATTTAAATGTTCATTCACTTTTTCGATTCCAGTAAAGCACACCATTACCAGACAAGTGGGGTCGCAATTAAATTTAACTGTCAGAAACGAGGAGCGTTGCGAGACGTGCACCCCCCTCTCGGTCACACCATCAAAACAGATCATCTTCTTATTAAAAACGAGTTTACGCCCAACGTGTTAAATTTGGAACTGAGTGGGATATCCCTTATAATGCGATGTTTGGAATAGGCTATCAAGGGCGCGCCTGGATTGGGTATTTTTGCTTGGAATTGAGGATATTAAATGTTTTTACAACGTGCGATTTGGGAGGCCTGGTGGCTGTACTGGAAACTAAGGGAGGGTGGGGTGGTGGGTGCTTCATACTTTGGTGACCTGCGCGTACGTTCATATCAAGAGGTGTCAAGATTTGAAGTTTTCGGAACCAAAAACCTTTGCGAATCTTACAGAATTCATCAGTACATTCCTCGTCTTGTTGAAGTGGAATTTTCTCGATCTGAACTATTCTGAAGTGTTACCTGATATTGTGGTCTGGAGTACTGAAGTGTTCAGGGACAGGTGTCTCATTCTCATTGACAATATAGCCCACGTGCTTAAATCTTCCAATTTCCAAAGTATAACTGGTTTCTCCTACATGTACTTTCTGAGATTTGAATAAAGTGTAAAATATCAGGTAAATAATATTGTTTTGAGTCACTGTCCATCTTATCGAGTATTTTGTATTTGCATTTGGTCTGATGACTGAAAAACAGGCACTTTGAAGAAGTAACTTTGCTTACAATGTGGCTTGCCGCAAGGGGTAGCCTTCCCATTGCCTTCAACTGGCCGATTGTACCTAGTTTTAACGGATTGATTGGGGCGCGTTGCGAGTCATTGTTTTCTATTTGTCTGAGGGATTTTCGATTTTGTATCACGCAAAATCTGTTACTTTACCCCCGTTCTCGTAGGGCAGTAAATAGCGTATGGGAGGTAGATTAGAAAATATTTTTTGCTACTGGAGTTTCTATGGAATCGGATAATCTGCGATTTCACAATACCTCTAAAAGTAAGCTTGGGTGGAACGAGAATTTCTGAAGTAACTGACGGGAGTCTGTCGTTTTGAAAAAAACATCTTGTAGTCCAAAAACCCAGTGGATAGGAATTGTTCACCTTATACATAGTAATGTCCCAAAAATAAAGTGATTGCCCGTAACGGTAGGTTTCAGCTTGATTTTTGGGTCGCGACCGTTTAAAAAATCCACAAAATCCTGAAAAACAATCCTCAAGTGGGTTTCCCACATCAAGTGTATATCGTCCAGTTGCCGGCGAAAGCTGACAGTTTTTCCTCGGCCCCTTCATGTGCGGCTCATGCCAAATATGACATGAAAATGGAGGCAAATGAGTGACCGTACGTTTTCCCCGTGAAGGTACATTTGATTTGTTGATAATATTGATTGTCAAACTCCAAATCATTTTCGTTTAAACTGATTTCTAACAGTTAGTGTACTAATAATATTTGGTTATCAGGCCGCTCTGGGTTTGGGAATTTCTCAAAGACAGTGTTGATTGAGTCAGCGAATGTCTATAATGTCAGGGGCAGTGGAAGCTCGAACGTTTACAATGCTACCATTGTTCGACCCAGTGTGAGAAATGTTACAGCCGTTTATCGGTAAATGTACCATGACTCGCTATAGTCTCTCGTTTAGATGAATATGCCACTGTGGGGTCACTTTCTCGTCTACTTCCCAGCCTTCGGGGTGGACGATAGCTGAAGTAGGCGAAACGGACCGAAGCGCCAGGAAGTGGGATTATTTGGCTAAATATTGTTTGGGATTTGCAAATAATGTTACAGGAATGCCTGTATATTGATACGTTTGCGTGCGTTCTTTTTAACTTGTTGCGTAACTGCGAAATATAACGGTGAAAAAAGTGGAGGGTGTGTGCCCCCTGTGCCCCCCCCCCCCCGACACCGCGGCCTCTGTATAATGTAAGGATTTAATGTCTATATTAGTGTACATGGTATCGATGTCTAACGTCGTCATAAACGTATTTTTCGAAATTTTGAGATCTGAAATCTTAGTTAAGAAGTCCTCCATGTTTCTAGATAGCTTGCATGGCGGTAAGCTACAGGTTTAAAAATTGTTCTTTGTACTGTGTAATGTTAGACGATTCCTATCCAAAGTCTCAAGCAAAAGACTGGTCTTTAGATAGACATGTGCGAATTAGTCCAAGTATTTCTCCGTTTATGCATCTTTTGTCAGGGCAAAGCCAGCCTAAATATAGGGACAAGGGGCCTCATATATAAAGATATTGTAAGTTCAAAAGATATTCCGCATCAAGGCGAAAAACCTACGTGAATTTCACTTCTCTGTGAAGCTGGACATGGAAAAAACACACGAGGTGTATATCCAGCTTCAGCGCAGGGACCCAGGGGAGAAACGGTATGTTAGATAAGGTCTAATCTCATTTAATTTATACAGTATTCGCGAGTCTTACGAGACGTAATCGGTTGGTGGCAGGATATCGTCACGGCCAATTGAGAAACGAAATTCTAAAAGATAGAAATGTCGTGTCATCATTAGTAATAGCAATGCGTGGCAGGAACGAATCGGTTTTCTCGACAAGTGAAATCACCGTTAAGTCACGCACGAGATGACTTGTATTGATTCTGTCTCGATATACGTCATCTCCCACCGTTTTGACAGATGGACAAATGAGCGTCCATCCACCTGACAGTTTAGGGTAAAAAGTATATATACCTTGAAGAGCAGAGCATTAGACACACACTTGGGGTCACACACACGTTGGTGAAGTCCAGGCCAGGCGGACTCTGTTTCCTGGATTAGGGGTACCTTCGATCACAGGACCCTGAAACGGCTGGAATCGCCAGAGAGGGCATTCCCACGATTGATTTAGCTTAAGGTTGATAGGCGGCTACGAGTGCCAAATTCGTTGAGAAAGAACACCCAAGGTGAAACGTTAAAGTTTAGATTGTCGAGTAGCAGGTATCAGCCTGCAATAGTCAGAAGTGTAGGTTAATTGTATTGTGCGTATTAACCCTTTGAAGCGTCAGACTGATTGCGTTGGGAGAAGTTTGTTTTGCTGTCGAAGCACCGTAATACCGACTGGAGATCGGTGTGAGTGACAATTTCTTCGCCCTAGCACAAAAAGGGCATTTGTGAATCGTGAATTCAACCAGGAACGGTGAATATTTCAATAGGACTTTCACGGAGGACTTTCAAAAGGCACATAAGGTATGAGTAGACAATATCTGACCCAAATCAGAAGTACGGTGGCTTCATAGATGACGAACATTGCTGGTCGGAACCCTCCGACAGCCAGAGGTACAGTTACGCGCAGACGTTGACATTTGAGCCTAAGCGGGTGAAGATCTTATGGCGAGCTCTCAGTAATAACATTTCAGATTTATGAAGCTCTTATGGCGAGCTCACGGTAGTAACATTTCCAGTGTGTAGACTATAGTGCCAGTACAGGGCTATAGAATGACTATATGATTGTTGAGAATTATTTAACTCTAGCAACCAAATTTCTGTGAAAAGAATCGAATTGTTGATTGTTGAAATATTGAAACGGCTTTATTTTTATGTGTAAATAAAAGAATCGTTGTTACTTTAAGTCATTCTTTCCATTACACAGCCTGAAGTGATTAGGAATCACACCTAACGGAAATCGAACCTATTTCAGGCCAATTTGGCAGAGAAGGAATCACGGCGTCGGCCTAACTCAGCTCCCTGCGCCGAGTTCGCGACACTTGGATTCCGACCCTCCACGTTGGTCTAATTTTCCCGCAACTTCATCAGCGGGACTAAATAACCCCACGTCAGCCCAGGCCTTACGGGGCCTCAGGTGTTCCTGACATCTTTGCATAATACATAGAGAGTAATCGCTTTACTGGACTGGTTACGTGAAATAATTCATGAGAGGTGAGGGACGCTGTACAAAGACTTGTGCGCGAATGCGCACGAGTGTTTTACAATATAGTCCCTCGACACGAATGAATTATTTCACGTAACCAGTCCAGTCGAGCGATTACTCTGGTTATTACTTTTCATTATTAACGATAATTATATTATTTAACCCTTTACCTTACGTAACGGTCACAAACGGCCAGCGCTATTCTCAAAACTCGCCAATTAACTTTCATTATTTTTTCATGTTTTGTCTCTACAACATAGGTTTTGACCCCTCATTGGAACGAGCTCGTCGAACTCGTTTCAATGAGAGGTCATAACCTGTGTTTTAGAGACAAACAATGAAAATAATAGTTGTTCAAGAATTTGTTGTGCAAGTGTCGTCTGCTTTTCATGTTAGGCAAAGGGTTAAAAAAAGAGCAAAAAAGAAACAATGAAGTCCCCATTATACCCATGGCAAAGCGTCTTCGTTTGCGCGCACGGATACATGACACAATTGTTGATTTCATAATTCACTTGTGAAGTTATCGTTTACAAGCCGGAAAATGCCAGTAAATCACACTTTGGAAAGTTATAAAAAACGTCCTAGGTTTTTTACCCCATAGTTCGAGAGTGCCAAATGTCCAAGCTGTTTCCGAGGGATGTAATTGTTTTCGAAGAGGTGTCTTAATACCTATTGGACATAATTTTCTCCGCCCTTAATAATTATTGAGGAAAATTTATCAGCTGGTTTGATTACAATGTCTTCATTGTTATTAAAGGAGGCCAGTGTAATGCGTTCAGCCCGCGAAATAAAGATTTCACTTATAGCCCAAAATTTCCCTGTTGCTGACTTGTTGGAATAATTTCTTTCAAGATTTGTCAATTTCCGGATCTATATTTTTCTGGCGCTAGGGATCCATCCAGTTCGGTTCGCGAGTGGTTACATGCCGCCAGAATTTTCTCCAAAATAATATGTTGGACTAATTAATAAGTAAAATGGAAAACGTTTTTTCTGAATTCGAGATCATTTTTACCCTGACAATCAGTTCTGTTTTTTTTTATCTTTGATGGGGTAGATACAAACGTTAACCCACGATAGAACTAGATAGAAAGAGAGTTAGATTAACGATATTATTATCGAAACCCAAATCTACAGGACAGTCGCTGTGGGCTGGTCGTAATCCACAGATAAATCGGAAAAAGACTAGAATGGTAGTCACGTGACAAAAACCGTGATTTCTTCAGCCATTGCTCGTACAGGCAAAACGTCAACAACGCGGTTGACTCGCCTGTGATAGCTCTGTCTGAAAAATGTGTTTGTATTTTTTAAAAATGCCAGATACTTACGCAGCCATTGGCTGCTCGATGCTCCGGGGTTCTGCTGAAGCAAAAGAACTCGACATAACCTTTCACTAGTTTGGATTCATTGCATGGAAATGTTGATTTTTTGAATCGATAACAACCTATCTTTGACGCACAACGATGCAAATTGCAATACTAGCGACCTTCAAAAGTTCAATGATATTTTTAGTAAAAAGTTGATGGATTTTTTCGTGGTTTCTATTTGTTTGAACTATCAGTAAAATTAATTTTTGAAAAGCTCAACCCAATCGACACCTTGCTTATCAAAACATATTGGGAACCTTCGCGTCAAAACCTGTGGCTGTGGCTGCGATTGTGAAACTAAAAACTTACCGATTCTCACTCAAGTAAGAGAGAACCCGAGGAAATATCTGAATATACCCATAATGGCCATAACCAATGTAATAATTGGCTTTACACAGGGCAACAGCATTTACTTTCACAAATGTTAAAATCCATACAGATTTTTGTTTACCGGTCCACCACAATGTCAATGTCAAGACTCGTGACATGAATGTAGCAGAAAGTTATATAACTTCTTAAGGGTCCCGTCACTCAGAAAAGGGAAATAATTTAATTCCTGCTGTTGCCAGAGTTTGAAGAAAATTTGAAATTTCAGTATTCATTAGCCCCCCCCCCCTCCCCCACCCACCCACAACCATTTGTTCTCTAACTAATACAGTACACCCATTGTGGACTGGTCACTTCTAGCGACTGGGCAATATTTCTATGGCCACAATATAAGATTCCAAACACAAATTATAGGAATAATCATGATTAAACTTTTGATTAATGAAGCACCGGGTACAACCCGGTACTTCAATAATTTAAATTTTGCGGATGAAGACTTTTATTGCTTGGTAAATGCACGCGTGAGCATCACTGCCCACACATGGATTATGGCCAGTCCACTGCGACTGTACTGTAGCTCATGTCTGCATGGTAGTAGTGCTTTGCCTTTTTCCATCTTCACATTTGTCATTGTCCTCTACTGACTGACTGAGGGGGGCTTTTAGGCTTCATTCCCACTGTTTCACATGTGACATCCCATCAGTGGTGGTGCTAGAATTTTTCCCGACGATGAGGATTGACCACTCTGATAGGGAGGTATGTATTAGTCTCCAATATGAGTATATACTGCTCAAACCATGGAGTGGAAAATGGTTAGTAAATAGCAATTTTACACAGGATATGTTCTAACTTGTGCCCAGAAAGTAACATGTATGACAAAAAAGGGCAGTTTCCCAACATGTCGAATGGTGGGGTGCCTAGGAATACGCTGTTCTGCAAGGTTATCTACTGACCCTAACTCAGATTGGTGCTTATGCCTGAGGGTTGAGGGACAGTATGGAATCATCATACAGAGGCTTGGTTGTAGCCATGTTGGGATCACCCAAGTTCTTGCAAGCTAAACTTCAGGCAACTGCATAGGGGTTCAAGATGTTTTTGTAAAGTGTGCGGTGTTTAAAGGTGTGTATTTTTAGACTAATATATTGTTGTAAATGTATGATGAAATAACAATGTTTTTACATGCTTGATTGAGACTGAAGTACTGAAGTTGCAATCCTGACTCCAAAGCACAACTGGTCAGTGCATCTTGGTGAAAGGTTCATTCAATGAATGCACTGAGAAGGTGTCAGTTCGAATCTGACTGGAGATCATCACTGAATGTACTCCTGATCATGCTGTAATAATGAAAACTGATTATGAGTTTAATCATTACTGAAACTTGAATACAGGCACTCTAAAAGTTGTAATTTATTAAATTCCCGTTGACAGATTTATTTACAATGATAACAAATTATTCATTTACAGTAGAACAGAAAAGAAATTGTTAAATAACAATTTTGAAGCACAATGGAATACATGTATATACATGTAAATTTGAATGAAGTGATTTTCATCTTTTTAAAATCTTCAGTTTTGGCATGTCACATGGGGTTTCCTAACACCTCATCCCTGGATACACCACTTGACCACTATCCTCAATATATACATCACGTGGAAATTGATGAAATATTGGCAATGATCAACCATTTGAATTGACAGGATTGGATTCTCCAATGCAAAGGTAAGAAGATGTTGTTCTTCTAAATGAAGGCATCTTACTAACTGAACATTTGTCATTTTCATCATTCTTTGTTTACCCTCTAAAATTTGCAAATCACAACATCAATTAGTTTCATATTTTCCTACCAGACCCTAGCATATGATCCCTACATGTAATTGGAATGATCCAAGGTGTCAGACAGACACAATGATTTAGAGAAATAAAAACAAGTAACAAAATTCAATTGTGGATTTATGTATATTATTATTAATTGGGTAACGGGTTTATAAATAAATTCAAGTTATTATTGTTTCTAATCTTGTCTCATGGAAGATTTGGTTAATGCATGTTATTGTGAGATTTAATGATTACACTCAGACGCTGTCACAAATCCTGACTAGAGACAACTGAATTTGTTACATACTTTTCAACTATTTGAAAGATGAATCTTCAACATTTTTGTGATATATCTCAATGAGGATGACAACAACCATCACCAGCTAACAAGAAATAAGGTGGAACTAATTAACTGGTCGAGGGCTACATTTTTTTTGGTGGTCAAATTTGTTCATCAAAATCTGTTTTATTAAAAATTATTGGAGATTGTCTGTAGGCACTCCAATAATTTTTAATATAGCAGATCATTATTAGAAGACTGTACTTGCTTTTTAGTGAAATTGAAACCATAAGTATAGAAAATGTTGACTTTCACAAGTTATCCTTCGTTTTTCCAAAATCCTGATAGTTGCTTCCAAGATTCAACCAGTTGAGGACAAGAAATGTCAGTTGAATGCAACACCTAAAAGACATAACATTTTTCTGAACCAGAACCTGTGGAACTGGAAGGCTGCTAAATGTACATGTTCAACCGCATCTGCCTAACACACACACAGCACACACAAGCTTATGACTTTTCTCAGCTCAGACTATTTCAGTCAGGCAAGCTTGAGAATTGACGTCTTCAGCACTGGTATAACATAAAAATTTCGAAATTAAGAAATGGAGAGGATTATTGAAAACAAAAATAAATAATGAAGAATATTGTCTGTTTTAATAACAAACAAAACACCAGTTCTGAGTTAGAAATTTGATAAAAGAATAAAACTTGAGTATACATTTTTTTTAAAAAAAAACTAGAGGTAGCCACTAGGGGTGGCCAATCCCGCTGAGAAATGTAGTTATCTGTTGCTGAAGTTTTACAAAAAATGTCAAACTCCACCAGAAAATTAAGGAAAGCCACACTTTAACACTTGCAATTAGTGTCTAATGTGCAAAGGTGAAGAGACATATTTTGTGTGTTAATGTTTAACCCTCATGAGACAAGATCAGCTAATGCATTTTGAATTGCTACTACCTTTTTATATCCTCAGTCTTGGGAGCGCGGTGGCTCAGTAGGTAGAGGTGCAGGCTGCAAGCCGAGAGGTCCTCGGTTCGAATCCCACCTGCGGCAACCGCGTTGTGTCCTTGGGCAAGATACTTCATCTCCATTGCCCGCGTGGGGGCACGATGACGCCGTGTACTAAGGCGTACTGCACGTCGATGGTACACATGTCTTCAACCAATCTAACCCTGGCTGTGCTGCAGTGCGGAGTTACGATGTTGGGGAGCTGGCAGCTGCTCGTCGTTGCTCGGTGGTTCTCTCCGGGTACTCCGGCTTCCTCCACCCGTAAAACTGTCACGGTCATGATTAGCCATTGTGCATAAATATGTGACCTTAAACATCAATAAATAAATAAATAAATAAATAAATAAATAAATAAATATCCTCAGTCTTAAGAAGTTGTTTCAAGTGGAACACAATTTTGAATTGATCCCCCAATCCAAACTCAATTTATTGGTCGGAAACAAATTGTTTACTGACATACAGTCGGACAAACCATTAACATAATTCAACCTTTTTTCAAGACGGGCATATAAAAACTGTTCAAGTAATGAAATTGCATGTTGAGTTTTGCACATGGTGCTGAACAGTTTGGTTGTTATGCAGGTACTACAGGAGCGGGACACGCTTCATACTGCAATAGACTCTTTTTCACCTACATGTATATAAGTAGTTTTTACATCACCTACATGTACGTGTATAACGGCAAAAAGTATAGGACTGGCCATACTTTGCATGGTATGGGTCTATGGGATAATGTTTAATTGTGATCAATCTGCTTTTTGTAAAAGTTAATGTTAATTATGTGCAAAAATATCTTCAGTGGTGTTAAAGGAAATGGGGTGTATATCTGAACCAAACACAAAATGAGAGAAATATTTCTAAATTGAAAATTAATTAACTGTGGCCTAACATAAGAAGTAGATGACACTAAATCTATTTTCTGAGAAATAAAAAAAATCCATTTTGTTTTCTTCCAAAACACAAGTTTATTCCAATGAGGGGTCATCAGCTATGGTTTGGAAGATGAATTTGTTTTAAATATGTGTCACAAAATAAATGTATAAATTAGTAGGGAAATGGATGGTTAGGTGAGGAAGGGTAAATGCACGTTGAGAGTGTGTTGGTACTAGTTGAATGTACAGGCTTTGGGTATGATGTTTGTTTGTGCGTTCTAAATAGATTGTATCTTGGTCAAGTGTGTGGTCCGAGTGTCCCGAGAATTTCGTTAATTAACTAAATTGCGTTGTTCATTCGAAGTGTGGTGGACGGTTGTCTGTCGGTCAGGGCATTCTGTCGGGTAGATCTCCGGTGTACAGACACACACAAAAATGTTTGATGTAACGTACGCGAGAACATATAAGATGCATACCTGTGGTTGGAATTGAGGTGCATCTGCAATGGAACTCTTGATGGGTAGTGTATGACCAGTTCCTGCATGGCGACGGGTAAGCTGGTTCTATGTAAAGGAGAAACAGCGATAAAGTGACTTGTTCGGACGTTGAGTTGTTTATGAACTGTGCGTACGTCCATCCGACAGTAAGAACTGTATGTATGTTTTATAACTGCAGAAATTTCGTTGATAATTACAGACTATTAGTCTGTTCAGTTTTAATCGTATCTACACTTCTACAGACGTCCGTCCAATCAACCATACAATGAGCATATCTATGAACAATCTGTGTTATTCGCATGAAATTGTTGCAACCGAAAATCCAGTTGCCATTTATTTATAAACGTTGGATTCCATGCGCCAGATTTAGCCAAATTATTTCCGTATCTAGTGATATTTGTTCTTACGACATTACCGTGTGATGAACAGTGTTTGTATGACAAGCCAGTAGTGCATTCAAAAGATTTTGATAACTTTGTCGCGTTGTGATAGTAGTGACCGAGCGATATACACTAAGTGACTTGAAATGTGTACTTACCTTTGGGTAGTAGCAAATGCACATACAAACAGCAGTACAAATATATACACAAGCATATTTGGTAGCGTACCCGGTCCAATCGAGGTTATGAAGTTATAGTATACTTGGTGCGAAACTTTCCCACTGTTGATAATTTATACTTAGTGGTCTTAGTGGTCTTTGTGGTCTTTGTGGTCGTATCTCCGTAATAGTGTGATTTCTGTGTGGTAGCATTACGTGAGTACGTGTATTTTCTGTGTGGTGACAGTGAGGAGAGTGTGTGACTTCTGTGTGGTTTGCCCTTGGTTATTGTCCCAGGGTGTTGGTCATATTTTGCACATTGTTTGGTGCTTTGCATGGTTTAGTATTAACCCATATCGTGTAGAATAGATTGGATTGGCATTACTCGGTGGGACACTTACACGACACACACACGGGGATTTACTTGCAGAATCAAATTTATTGTATATTCATTTATAAATAAATCATGGAAATTATTTCATTTTCTTTCACCGGATCTGAAAAGAACCCCAGTCACCCCAAATCGTGACAATATTAAATGACATTTTTGTATATTACAAGTGTGAATTTGGTCAATCTGTTAGCAAAGGGGTTGTGATCACTTTCAACACCTAAGACTATACCATGATCGCAATTTCCGAACGGGATAAAAAGTTTTTAAAAACCCTTTCAATAGATCAGCAGCCTGACGCGTGGCTTTCTCCATAGAAACCAAGACTCCATTATCGACGTGTAGTGTCCTTGGTGGTTGACGACAATGTTGGGACATTTTGACCTACTCCAACGTGGTTTTCTGTTGATTTATCCTTATGCTTACTGAACAAATCGTGCGCGAGCTATGACATTGTTTACCGCATTGGGCGTCAAAACAAAACGTCGATGGTGCGATCCTGCCCCGAGTCATCTGAATTATGTCCTTGTTAAAAAACCGTCATCCAGATTTCTTTATTTATTTGAGTTTGACGACATTTTCGACAGTCAGGGTCGCCTCGTGTCTGACAGTTTTACGGGTGGAGGAAACCGGAGTACCCTTAGAGAACCACCAATCAACGGCGAGCAAATGTCAGACTCCTTAACGTACGAACTCCACACAAGTTGCTTTAACATTGGTTAAAGACAGGTGCACCATCGACGTGCAGTACGCCATAGCACACAGCGCCACCGTGCCCCCACTTGGGAAATCGTGATTAAGTGGCTTGCCCAAAGACCTAACTGAGTTACACCTGACAGTGGACCTCTCGGTTTGAAGTTCAATGCCGTAACCACTGAACCACCTCTTTCCCTGTCATCATCATCATCCTGATAGCCGGAGTGGGAGAACGATAGCACTGGGTACTATAGCATATGCATGACGATTGTACACCTGCCTTCAACAATGTGAATCCTTCTTGTGCTGGTTAATAAGTTGGAAATTTGGACAGTTACTCGCCATTGGCAGATTGTTCTCTCCTTCTTCCACCACACGTGAAACTCTCCAGCAATATATGACCCTGTTCAATGTGTCATTAAACACCAAGAAGCAAGCAGATAAACACACTAAACCAATACTGAACTGATTAATTCCGCGAATCACGGTTAAAAATTGCAACATCGTGATTTGTGTTTTGGGCAATATCGCAGGGAACGATCAGTTACAATATAGATACAAGGTATGGAGCAATGATCGCTGAAAAACTGGATTGCTGGAACGTTGACAAAAAAACCGGCACCATTCAAACGGCACACAGCCCCCACCAACTAAGATGGCGTCAAGTCAATAGAAGCGGTAATTCCTCCAAATTGATGACGTTTGACGAAGTGAAACTGTTACGCTGTGACGACAGTCACAGCGTAACAGTTTCACTTCGTCAGACGTCATAGTTCGTAGGCTCTGCCAGGCTTCTAATGTTTGTGCAGCTATCGGCGAAGAAGAAAGTGAGATTCACTTTATTATGGATTGCCTATTCAAACATTAGAGCTCAGTTGTTCGACATCAAGTGTAGAGATACACCAGATTCTATAAAAGCCAGTGAATGTCAGCAATTTGAACTAATTATGAAGAATAACAGTCCGATACTCATTAATCCCATCTGTTACATGATCCTGCTGCTGTTCTTCAGAGAGAGAAGCGCATTAATTGCCAAAAACACGAGCTAGGTTGTGTGCCTTTCCTTTAAATAGTCGTTGTTGATATTGTTAACAACCATTGTATATATTTAGTCTGTGTGAAACACACAGACTATTGTTTTTGTATGGTTTCGTTTTCTATCTTTTTTTATTCCTCTTCTTCTTCTTCCCATTTCTTCTTTTTTCTTATTATCCTGTATTCTGTCTTCTATGTACTTCCTTTTCCGCACGATAATTCGAAAACGAATTGTCCTTTCTCGCTGATCGTTGGCATACTGATAGACACTCACAAGTTCTCGGTCATCTATGTTTTTCAGATTCCTGGGTCATCGGGGAGTCGGTATGGTTGTTTTGAAAGTGGGTCATGCCCATATCTCAGGCATGGTATGATCTTTGGACTTGGGACCAACACCAAATGAGTCGACACTCGATGGACATTCGAAATATGGGTCATGGTCACTGGGGTCACCCAGGGGTCACTGAGTGTGTTTCGCAGAATTGCTGGAAATCACAATTTTTTGCTCCCCTAATGCATTCCTGAAGTTCATACATGCATTTTTTTACACGAAAAATGTGGCCGTGAAAAAAATATTGAAAGCATGGTGTTACGTCTGGACCTGGGGACAACACCACATGTGTCAAAACTCAATGGAAGTTCAAAATATGGGTCAAGGTCACTGAGGTTACCCAGAGGTAATTGGGTGCATTTTTCAGAATTGCCGAAAATCACATTTTTTTGTTGCCACTAATGCATTCCCGAAGTTCATACATCCATTTTACACGAAAAAAGTGGACGTGGCCAAAATTTTGAAAGTGAGTCACGATCATTTCTCAAGCACGGTATGACGTACGGACCTGGAACCAATACCAAATGAGTCGAAATTCAAGGGAGGTTCTAAAACTGGGTCAAAGTCAATAAGGTCACCCATGAGTGCATTTTTCAGAATTGCTGGAAATCACATCTCCTAATGCATTTCATCTCCTAATGCATTGCTGCAGTTCATAAATGTAATTTTTTCTCAAAACATTTCGCGGGGTAAGAGGGGACTATTTTATCCCTAACACACATGGGCATCGCTGAGACCTTGGTGTTTTGCCAGTGCCAGTAGACCTTCAGAGGGGCTCTTGGGACCTTTAAGACCTTTTTACGTCTATATAACTCACAATATACGTCTATATAGGTCACACTATATTTTCAAGATGTACTATGTACCCTAACATATTCGATCTAATATAAATATTTGCTATCGTGGCAGCTCTATGGTAGCTCTGGGGTTGGCGTAGCCAATATTTTTAAAGTGTGTTATGCTCGTACCTCAGGCTTGGTATGACCTGTAGACATGGGACCAACACCGAATGAGTTGAATCTCGCTGGAGGTTCAAAATATGGTCCACCTCAATGCGATCAACAGAGGTCATTAAATGCCTCAGAACTATTATGAATTGCATTTGATTACAACTAAAACAGTTCTAAAAATTATACATGTATGTCATCACTCAAATAAGTGGCAGAACCCAAAAAGTCCATTTCTGATTCCTTGATCGAACCCTTTGAATGCTGTCCACATATATGCCTTTTCTGGTTTCTTGGAAAAATTGATCTGATTCCTAAATGAATATCTTTAAATACTGGTAACGAAAACCTATTTCTGATTTCTTTAAAACTATTTTATCCCCGAAAATAAGCCTCAAAAGTATTCCAATTACATTCATAGAAGGCATGCCATGATGGTGTAGTTGGAATATATCTGTCTTCTATGCACTGTTTGTCAACAAGATAACCCGAATACAATCAGTCCTCTCTCAATGATTTTTGTTATACTGATAGACTGCCAATAGTTCTCAGTCATCTATAATGTTGAGGCATGTGGAGCATTGGGGGGGGGGGGGGGGGGTGGCTCTAGAGGCAAAAAGATTTTCACGGCTTCAACTTGTACTGGCTAATGAGTTCACTGAAGCAATAGCCATTATTTAAAACAGGAGAGAATCTTTCATAAATAAAGCGGCCAGCGAGAAAGCTGTAACTGTTCCTTAGAATAACATTGTATATTTTTTAATCTCATGTTACAAAATTCATTCTCAAACCAAGCTGAATAAGGAACCTTCACTTACAAAGCATTTTTAAAATTTATTTATGCTCAATCATAACTTAGGATCTACAGGTTACGGGATGGAGTGGCGTGTGGCTTTCTCGAAACACCTATCACGATTATAAAGTAATGAAATGGAATATTTGAATGGTCTGTTTTTAACCCGCTTAATACTTCAATGTGAGTACGGACATCTTTCATATAACTCATGGCAACAGAATGTTTTATGCTTTCTTTTCTGAAACATTTATTTCTATGCGGAATGGGACACTTTTTCAGTGTGCCTTCTAAAGTAAGGCATTCTTAACCCTTTACTCAACGTTACCGCGAAAACCGGCCAGCGTTCTTCACAGAAATTTCCATTCATTTTTCATTATTTGTTTCATTTTTGCTTGAAAAACATAGCTCATGTGATCTCTCATTGGAACGAGCTCGTTTTTAAAGGGTTAAAATGGAGTACTTAAAGGGAGTATTTTAACCCTCTCAAGATCTTAATATGGGTTCCAAAAATGTTATTTTAAACAATGCGAGAATAATAAACCTTTCCGTTCATACAAGGTTGCTCTAAACACATATGGGCGTCGATGGGACCTCAGCATTTTGCCAATACCAATGCCAATACGTCTTCAGATAGGCTCTCGGGGGCCTTTTAGGGCTTTTTACGTTTATATTCCAACATTACTGAATTCTTTCACTCGTAATATATTTTCCAGAGGTACTATGCACCTTAACATTTTCTAGCTAATATGAATATTTGCTATCATCTACAAATGTGTCAGATCTACAGCGAATGAGTTGAAACTTGCGGGAGGTCCAAAATGTGGTCCACCTCAATGCGGTCAACTGACATTAAGTGCATATTTTTCAGAACTACCAGGAATTGTATTTTATAACAACTAATGCGATTCTGAAGATTATACATGGCTCTCATCATTCGAATAAGTGGCAAAGCCAGTAATGTCAATTTCTGTTTCCTTGATCAAACCCTTTAAATGCTGTGAGCATATATGCTTTTTTCTGATTTCTTCGAAACATTGTTCTGATTCCTGTATGAATATCTCTAAATACTGTTAACGAAAATCCATTTCTGATTTGTTTAAAAATATTTTACTCCCGAAAATAAGCCTCCATAAATTATCTTCCTATATAGTTTTCTCTTGATACTTTAACCCTTTTTCACACAGACTTGAATTTACTGGATGCAGTAAATTATGTTTCTCTAATTCATATTGTATGTTACTTATGCAATCTGCCTCACTGTAGGTGTAATATCGTCCTACTGGCACATAGAACATGTTGGAACTCAGGAGACGATATTGCGTCAGTTAACTATCTATCTATCTAGCTCTTGCCTAGCGCGGAAACTAATAACAATATATCAACTTTCCAATTTCAGCATTTACTTTTTGTCAATAATAACCAAAAGATGTCAGTGAACGCCTCACAACTTAGTCTGCCCTCTCCATACAAAGATGCCAACAAGTCAATCAATGTGTTTGCTGTTTGATGACGTGAAAACTGTCACACTGTGACTGTAGTCACAGCATAACAACTTTCACTTTATAAAACATCATGGTGTTTACCTTGTACAGAAACTATTAACACTATATATTAAAACTATTAACTTTCCAGTTGTGGCATAATAACTAAAATATGTTGTTAATATTCAATTTGCCAAAATGTACACATAATCAACATATTCATTTTTCACAGGCATTAATTGATACACGTCATAAAGTCATCGGCGATTGCGAGGTGTTGGGAAACTGAAAACCTTCGAGAATTTATTTTTGTTGAGCATTATATATTTATAGTAACATCCGCCCCCATCACCAAAATGGCAGCGGGGTAAATACACAGAACGACACACGCGTGTAAATGGGTTAATCGATATGGCACGAGTGCCAGCGCGGAAGGATAAAACTCGAGGCCTCAGACCTCGTCTTTTATCCTTCCGCGATGGCTCAAGTGCCATACCGATTAACCCATTCACACGCGTGTGTTGGTCTGTGTTTATTACACGCCTTAACGTCAACAATTATTAGAAGGACACTCAGTAATTCATTTTGCAAGTATCAACTAAAAAGAACACATTTTATATCGCCAACTAAATTTGCGAGGGGAACCCTTGATAATATCTCGTGCTCTCCCGGGCGATGTTTACGTGCTCTACGAGCAAATATCCCGGTACTCAGTACACATTTGCTCAAAACACAGCAGTAGTCAGAACCACAGCTTGTATTTGCACGAACACCGAAAAATGACACCACCGTGGACATCACAAATAAGGTTAGTAATATATATAATACCAAGAAGCCGTTATAACTCACGATTTTCGAATAATGTCAGCAAATTAGACGAGTTTCGATAGGAATCCCAGAAATCTATCCCTTCGTTGGCACTTTTTTCAATTAAAAACTGCAGCTGCGCGCTACAACATTGAATATAAACTCCTTGTTCAATTTTCCAAAAATTCTGACAAGAAAAATTTATTAGTATTTAATTCGAAGGAATCGTGGAAATCAGAAAAAGGTCGGATATTCCGGTAACCTGTCGAGCGTTTCAGGTGTTCTATCAAATGCATCTTGGCGATTCCGTTGCTCTCTCCCCCCCCCCCCCCCCCCCCAGCCCCCCCCCCCCCCCCCACACCCAAAAAAAGAAGAAAATACCTGATATTTGAACGAATCGAGCAACTTGCGGCGCAATCCTCTGCAATTAATTAGTTTTTAGAATGCAATTTGCTTATCGACAATTTGGATGGAAAAATGGCGGTCGGGCCTGGAATGTTGTCAACACTGTCTTGATTACTTTCACAGTTTTATCGAGGAAAAATCTCCTCAATTTCCTGCAAGATTTGCTAAAATGAAATGTACTGACTGTGGCAACGGATCGAAAGTTAAACTGTCACAGGGTGACATATTTCTTTGTGAAAACTGAGAAAAGAAACTTTTTGAAGCAAAACAATCAATGTCGGATGATTCGACAAATGCTGCCATAACTGAGGCCAAGACTCCGGTTTCCAACAATGCTGATTCGGCTCCAGGTATAATAATAAATGAACTTTTGTGTTTTGTTTCAAACAAACTTTCGTTACTGCCAACAGACTTAATAATAAAACTTTGCACATCCAGTTCTAAGGATCAGGAAGTCGAGTTAGCTGAAGGTATTCTATACGATGTGTCGCCATGCCAGTCGCGTTTTGTTAAACGCAAGGGGTTCGATAAAGGTGTAAACAACATGAAAGATGTATTGACTGTTTTTCATGAATCAGATCCATTTTGTTGCATCCGATCTGTCAAAGCTACCGCATATTGATTTAAAACACATGGACGTGTCATCGTTGTTTCGTGACATTTCTACACTTAAACTAGAACTTGAACAAATTAACCCTTTACCCAACGAATCGCCCGCATCCGCCCGCATAATATGCAAATTCAGCATTTGAAAAAATAGTATTTTTCAAAAAATTTCAAAACAACCATATCATGTGACCCCTCGTTGGAACGAGCTCGTCGAGCTCGTTCCAACGAGGGGTCACATGATATGGTTTTGTTGAAATTTTTTGAAAAATTTTAAAAAAATGGTATTTAAAATAATAAATTTTGATATCGTCTGCTTTGGGTAAAGAGTTAAAAACTCACTAAGTTCCCCCACTGACAACCTTGGTGAAATTTTGAAAGAGCTCCGTGATATGAGGTCAAGTCTCAAGTCTCAAATGGTATCTGAACTTATGCATATAGTGAGTTCTTCTCAGGACAATGAATCTTCACACGTTTTTTGTTCTGGTTGCAAGGATAACGCGACGCTTAATCGACACCAGTCAAGTGTGCAGTCTGGCATACCAGCAGTGAACAAAGCGCCAACCAATGACTTGCCAGTGAACTGTACTGATACCGTTACTGATACCGTTATTAACGAGACTTCGTCTAGTGGTTCTTTTAGCGGGGGAGGAATTCGTCACATACAGGTGAATTGTGCACTTGGTGATACCTTCTTGAAATTTGGCACACTGTTAGTGTAGGCTATGAGGTTCTCAAAAACGATCGGCTACAAGTTGACACCGACCGGTGGCGACCAGTAGCGGCACAATCCAAAATGGCCGCCAGCGGCTGAAGGGAACCTCCTTTTCGACGGTCTACCGACTATACATCCGATTGTAAGGGCGCGAAAGAGGTCAGAAGTTCTGCGTGTTATAGATGAGTATGAATATGCAAGTTTCCACACAACATCATCAGATAACACGGAACACCCGGAAAGTTCGGTATCAGAGCAGAAAAAATTTCTGAATCAATTGAAATCTCTCCTCGATCTGGTGAATCAGGGACTCATTATCAACCCTTATGATGAAACTAGTGGTCAGCTGGTGACATTAGATACTGGTGAATATATGGACCCCGAAGTTAGTAAGAGTTTACGGTCATTACCCGAAAGGGGCAAGCATTTATATTCCACTTTCTTGAAGGAAAGGCTTGTGGAATGCACCGTACCCCTGAATGATGTTATTCCCAAGGCAAATATATATACCTTCCTTAACCCACCCCCAGCCAACCTGGACAAAGGCCGAGACAAACTCATGTCAAGTAAAGCAACTGCCGCAATAGTTACCCAGATGTTCGTTTCACTGCAAGCCCGGCCTGATTCAAACATGGATGAGTTTTTCATGCACGAGAATGCACGTGATCCGCCAGCATTATCCGATAGAGGTAAGCTACGGAGTGGGACAAAATCTCAAATTCTCAATTGTTTACCAGCTATTCCTGCACAAGGGAAGAATTCAGCAGCTAGACAAGCTTCAGTTGTCATCTTGGATATGCCTGCTGTAGTCCATGTAATCAAACCACAGAAAGCGGATCTGTTTGGAGAATATGCTCGATTGCAATTATTGCCATACATCGAATCTCTGATTAACACGAACACCACAAGGGTTGATGCGATCTATGACTGTTACCCCGAAGGCAGTTTGAAGAATCAGACGCGAGCAAAACGCCTCGGTGAGACAGCAGTTAGGTTGATACGGGTGTCCGAGAACGTCCCTTTACCTAAAGGGAAGAATTGGCAGGCATTCTTGAAAGTTAGTGAGAATAAAGACGAATTTTTCAAGTTCCTGTCTGCTGAACTGCTGAAATTAACATCAACATCCGAGTACCAGTTGTTAACGACATCAGGAGAATATGTACTATGCAATAAGGATGTTAGCTTATGTGACATATCTCCATCGAACCACGAGGAAGCAGACACGCGCATGATGCTTCATCTCAACCATGCAGTCTCACAAGGTCACAAAATAGCTTTTCTTCGCACGGTTGATTCTGATGTCGTCATTCTGTCTTTGCACCATTTCGCAACATTCCGTGACCTTGGACTCAGTGAGCTGTGGATTGGGTTTGGAATTGGAAAGGCATATAAAGATATGCCAATTCATGAGATAGCTTCACAACTTGGACCTGATTACTGTAAGGCCCTGACTTTCTTCCACGCCTTCACAGGTTGTGATGTAACATCCAGCATGCTCGGCATTGGGAAGAAGACAGGATGGAATGCATGGATGAATTTTCCCGCATCAACTGAAATGATGATAGAATTGACTGAGAATCCGCAAGTCTTTTCAGAGGATTCCCCTCATATGCAGCATATCGAAAAACTCACCATACAGATGTACAGTAACAGTTGTGTCAGTACACGTGTCAATGATGCGAGACGGCATATGTTCACACATGGCCTTAAGTCTATGGAAAACATCCCGCCCACCAAAGCAGCTCTGTATCAACATGTAAAAAGGGTAATTCTTGTGTCATCTTTCATTTGGCATCGTGCTCTGCAGAAACACTTATGTGTGCCAGACCCATCACAGTACGGATGGGAGTGGAATCCACGTCTCAATATTCTGGTCCCATTTTGGACTCACCTAGGAGACGCAAGTGCTGCATGTGCACTGATGCTCCACTGTAGTTGTGCCAAGGCCTGCAAGGGCAATTGCAAATGCTTGAAAGCTGGATTAAGGTGCACACCTTTGTGTAAGTGTGAAGGTGGCTGTTGTAACAATATTGAGTAGTATACTGTCATGTTAGGACCAGTCATCTCCTATTCTGGTATTTTTTTTTCCATTTTCGGCCAGTTAACACATGTCATGTTTCTAGTTGAGTTGATTTTGCTAACAAATGTTCATCCCATGTGGCTTGCTACATTGTCCGGGGTATAGGAATACAGTTTTAGATTTCGGAAAATAGTCTGTTATTTACTGCACAAGACGGTGTTAATTCATGCATAGCATGATACAATATCCCCAACTATTTTGCCTCTGTACAACAGTTGATACCTTCGTTCACCCGTGTGTTCATCTATGGTATCCTTGTCTTTCTCTGGCCATAGGCCACATGTGACTAGTCAGTTCCTACTCCATAGCAAATCAACTTGGAAATCCTTCATCTTGTAGCGCACTCATGTCTCAATGAATCCATACCTGAGTTGATCTAATAAATCTAACGTAAGGTATCAAATTGCCATACCGGATCATATTTCGATAAGTTATTCGCTAAAACATTTCGACCACTCATCGACATCAAAGGTCATGTTTTGGCTCCCAGTGGTGGCTATATCTCTATATCCCTGGTAAAGTAGCATACCATGAGGGATGGGCATTAAGTGTCGGCAACATTAATCCTGACTTGGAACACACCACATCTTAACTGGCCGAAAATGAAGAATACTACTTGTAGTCAAAAAATATTCCTGTACCTCGAATGACTGCAAACATACACTCACCCCTTCTAGTCCCATTTTGCCAATGTTCTATACTGGCAAGATAACACTGTATAATTAACAACGGGAACTAATGCATCCCGAGTTCATTCCAGCACTGCCCTTGCTGGCAGACGTGTCGCTATGGTGTTGAGATTGAACCAGAACTCCTCTAGAAATTTGATAGTTTTATTTTCTTAGAAAATAAATCTATCGAAAATGCCGGAAGTTGAGAATAGACTGTCACTTTAATTGGATTATCAAATGTCCAAGTATCCCCACTGCTGCATACTATCGAGTACCCTTGTTCATGTGTTGACAGGAATCTCTCATACCATGTTCATTTGACCATTGCATTCCCGAGAAACATTCAACACTAATTTATCTACGGACGGACGATCATACTGACAGTCAGACACACAGACGCACACATCGACGGAAATTCTGATCCCATTATCCATTAATCTTCCCCCCAACTTGTTCCAAGGGCTTCACTCCATCATTCACATCAATTACAGCACATGTATGGTGTTAGGTTTGGAGCTTCAGTTGTGCGATCGGCGAAAATAGCTTTTTTTCGATCCGCTTGGCGGCCATTTTGGATTTCGCTGCTAGTGGTGGCTAGAGGATGGTGCCAACTTGTAGCCGATCGATTTTGAAATCTCTGATGCCTACCCTTACATCATGCCAAATTTCAGGAAGGTATCACCAAGTGCACAATTCTAGCGAATTCCTCCCCCGCTATTTGGATTTAATTAACACGCGGCGTGACCCAACAGTCTTTTGTTCTGAACAGCAGGGCAGCTCTCTGCAAACTCCTGATGAGCGACCGCGCTAATATGCAAGTGTTGTGATGTCTAAACGCACTGAAATTTCAGATCGTGATTCGGTGGAAAGTAGCGGGTTCATTCATATTAAGAAAAGACTTCAAAGTATAAAACCTGTCATTGGAACTGCACAAGCAACTAATCTTTAGGTTGAACAATCGTCTCCTGTTTCGTTGTTTGTAACTCGCCTAGATCCCGAAACAACAAATTGTGATATATGTAAGCACATTAAACTTCAGACCTGGATTGAAGTGTTAAAGTGTGAAAAACTTCAAACGAAATATAATTCTTATTCTTCTTTTAAAATTGATGTGATCGACCGCCAAACGTTAACTGAATTACTTAACCCTATCTGCTGGCCACCGGACGTTCTTGTTAGAAAGTATTTCCTACACAAACGACCAATGTTTCTTGATTTTTACACCGAAACTAGGAACTGATACATAAAACAATCTCTTAATGGATAGTATTAGAATTTCATCATTTAACTGTAAGTCTGTGAAAAACTCCGTAGTATCCGTGAAAGAACGCGGTGACTGCAGCGATGTTGTTCTTTTACAGGAACACTGGCTGTTCGATTATGATATACCGTTTCTGCATTCTGTTCACAATGAATTCACTGATAATGGAGTGTCTGCTATTGATAGTAATTCGCATCTTATTACAGGTCGCCCCTACGGGGGTGTAGCAATTTTATGGAGAAAGTCGTTAGGAAACTGTGTCACTCTCCATACTTACTCCGATGAAAGAATTGTGGGCATAACTTTATCATACGATAACACAAGTCTCCTGATTTTGTGTGTCTACCTTCCTGTTGATAATGGTCTGAATACTGAAGTGTTTATTGACTACCTTGGTAAAATAAAGTCCATAATTGACTCGGCCAATACGTCTAACATTTGTGTAGCAGGCAACTGGAACGCTGATGTTATTCGTTGTGGCGATCATATGAAAGAACTACACAATTTCTGCGATGAAATGGGCCTAATATTATCCGACATTGTGCGCTTTGGTAAAGACTCTGATACTAACACCTTTATCAGTGATGCACATGGCACAGTGTCATGGCTGGATCATTGTGTGTCTTCTCACGCCATCCATACATCGATTACGTAAATGTTCATTGACGACTCAGTTATGTCTTCAGACCATTTCTCTCTGTCTTTTACACTTCATTGCGCGAGTCTGCCTCGTCTCTGCGGGGGTGGAGTTCAGGACGACCGGGTTAATCAGCAGGTAACTGGTCTAAAGCCACTCCCGAGATGTTGGAGGCCTATAACAACATACAGTTAAAACTAGAAGTCCTGTCACGAATAGTGCGCTTATCTAGGCTTAATTGCGCGTTGGGATTGCGAACAATTGCCATATCGAATAGCATCCAAAGCACGCCAGTTTCTCTTGGTTACTCAAAGCAAACACATGCAATGTTTCCGCCAATGGACCACATTGCTTGTGCACAGGCCATATGTACAGAATTTGATAGCTTTACTTGGGCCATAACGCGTATATTAACGCGCATATCAACGTGCTATTTGTACGCATTTCATGACAGGACTTCTAGTTTTAACTGTAACGTGTACTCAACTTTCCGAGATCGTGATCGACTATGCACTGAAGTGTAAGAATAGTAGCTGCTCAGAAAAAACTCATTTTCAAGCAATCGACAAGCTACACAACGACATTGTATGTGCTCTCTCTGACGCAGCTTCGAAATCAATCATAAAGAAAAGTAAGAATTTCTCCGAAGTTATTGGTTGGAATGATTTAGTAAAGGATAGGCACGATACAGCTCGCCGCTGTTACTTATCCTGGCGGCATCATAATAAACTTCGCTCAGGACCATTTTACGACCTGATGCACAAATCGCGCTCCGATTTCAAATATGCATTACGACTCTGTAAATAATACAAAGAATCATTTGTGTCTGACCAGCTTGCCCATCACTTACATGAGAAGAGATTTTCCCAGTTCTGGAAATCTGTCTCCAAAAGCAGTCGCGCTGCCATCGCTGAAACGGTCAGTGGTACTTCTGGTGAAAATAATATTGCGAAAATGTGGGCTGACCATTTTCATAAAATACTCAACAGCTTACCCAGCTGTAATAAATGTGAGGATTTTTAGCAGAGCATTTTAATAATGCCACTGTTGATGACTCACTCTTTGTTACTGCAAAGGAGTTAGTAGAACATGTTAAAGACTTTTGCAGTGGAAAGTCCAGGGGACCTGATCTGCTGACCTCCGAACACTTGAGATTTAGTAACTTTTGGTTGTTTGTCATACTGGAGGTGCTGTTCAATGCCATTATCATCCACGGCCACATTCCATCCCCTATGGCTGATGTTACACTTATCCCACTGGTTAAAAACAAAACTGGAGATATTTCCGATAAAGATAACTACAGGCCGATTGCTCTTACGGCAATTATGTCTAAACTGCTTGAAAAGGCTTTGCTCAATAGATGCATAGACAAACTCTCAACAACAGACCATCAGTTTGGTTTTAAAGCTCATCACTCCACTGATGGATGTATTTTCGCTCTTCAGTAAGGAGATAGTTCGCTATTTTCTAAGCCATAATACCCCTGTGTTTGTATGTTTTCTTGATGCAAAAAAAGCGTTTGACCGAGTCAATCACATTACGCTTCTTCAAAAATTACTAAAACGCAACGTTCCTGTAGCCATAACACGATTACTTCTGAACTGGTTCAAAACTCAGCAGTTTTCTGTAAGACGGGGTCAAACCCTGACTCCAACATTTCCTGTCACCAATGGTGTCAGACAGGGTGGGATATTATCGCCCTTCTTGTTTAATATATATATTGATGATATGAGCAGGTCACTGAACAAGCTGCATGTAGGCTGCAGCATCGGAGCGAAAACCATAAACCATTTGTGTTACGCAGATGATATGTGTGTGTTTGCTCCTTCCGTTATTTGTCCCCGTACTCTGCTGAAGGTATGTCAACTTGAAGCGATGAAAATTGATATGATTTATAACACTCAGAAAACTGTTTGCATGTCATTCTTACCGAAATTATGTTATTGTTTAACTTTTCCCAAAGTCTATCTTGGTACAGCCGAATTATTGGTTGTCCCTGAATTCAAGTATCTGGGTCACATAATTCACTCCGACCTCACAGATGATGCTGACATAAAAAGACCAATACCATGCAATCTGTATTCGTTCCTATCGGCTTATAGGAAAGTTCTCTAAATGTTCACCGTGCATCAAGAAGCTTTTGTTTGTTCAATACATCACCACATTGTACTGTTGTCACCTCTGGGTTAATTTTGAACAAAAAAAGCATCCGGAGACTTTCTGTATTTTACAATAATGCGTTCCGACTTCTTATGGGCTATGACAAATTCTGTAGTGCCAGTGGCATGTTTGTCCTGAATGACGTCCCCTCTCTCCGGTGCCTAAGGAGAAGGTTGGTTTATAGTTTCCGCAGGCGACTGTTCCCCAGTACCAGCTCCGTTATTAGTGCAATATGCAATTCTGAATTAAAATATGTTTCCCCCTTAATGCAATCCTGGATCTCTCTCTTGTACAACGATTGACTCGGGTGCTCATCCATCACTTTCATAACCTTCTTCAGAATGATGCTTAGAACCACTCCTTAATTCCAGTGATTGCTAAATAAGTGTGTTCATGTGTTTGACACTGTTTGTTAACCTTAGTATATATTCTGTAACTATTTCTTTTTTTTCTCATTTTGTTATATGGACCAGGTGTCTGAAATAAACAATCAATCAATCAATGTTGAAAACCTACAATTCTGTTTTCAAGCAGAATACATTTCTTTGAAAGGTACTATCTTCATATATTATATCTCATGTGACTTCCTTGCATTCTGATTGGCTGAAAGATGATACTCTATTTCGTGTAGATTGCATCCACAGAACTGACCAGGCACTACACCCAGGCACTACACGTTTTCTATTTTTAGCACACTACTATATCAGTTGTCTTTTCATACTGAGCGAATAAAACTGATCAGGCTAAATTTAAATATCGATTCACAGAGGCACAACATCCACAAAACGACCCGGAAAGAAATCATTGTGGAAAAATGTATCGCTTTGCCGTTGTTGAAGTCACATTTTCCGAGGCGTTCATTTTATTCCTTGAGAAGATGATCCATACCTCGTTTCGAGGAGACTGATCCATACCTGGGTACAACATTCACGAGAACGCGTCCGGAAATGAAAAATCGTTTGTTTCACCGCTAATATTATTTCGCTATTTAATTGTATGCTTTGGACAGTAAACGAATAAATAACAGAATTCAATCTTCGCAGGTTTGTATCCCGTGCTGACCCATTCGGTAATGTATATGTGTGACAAATGTGTGGAAATTATCAAACTGCGTTGTCAATTTTCGAAAATTTTAGATTTCATTCGCGAGTTGCGCGATTCTAGAATACACAGTTCCGTTTGGGGGAAATATTTTGTTTACCCTTGCCGATCGATTCAAAATCTGTCTTCTGCTCATATCAATAATCCAAGTTAGCCGTGTTTTGGAAGAAGAAAATCTTTTTTAAAAACTACATGGTATTTTTTTCTATATAACGCTGGTTGGTAGGGCTGCTACCTTGGTAATTGATTAACAAATCGGACAGATGTTTTTCTTGATGGGTGTTCGATATAATATAAGGATTAGTGCATGTCTTGTCGTTGGCTACGCCCATATAGTGCCCAGTGAGGTGGTGTAGTTCCCTCCGCTTCGCGGCGGGAATTACACCACCTCACTGGGCACTATATTGTCGTAGTCAACTCCAAGCCATGCACTATTCCTTAATTATTGAGCAGGAATAAAAATTAAACTGGCCTTTGGTTAAAGGTGTCAGTGCTTTCTTGAATGTTTGAGTAATGGATAGACAACAAGTTTGACTTTAATCATTTGTAGAAACCATCCCGTCAAAGGACGAAAAACTCAAGACTGAAGGGTTTCTCCAAATGAATCAACGAAAGTAGTAGGCCAGATGGTTTTGGAACCCCATTTCTATGTTTTCAGAGCATTCTCTCATCGTGGTGTGCATGTCCGGAACTGAAGAATTGGGAAATAATGTATTATGGGTAGGGAACACGAGCAGCTATCTTGTCACGTCATTACCATAGCGATATGTGGTCTCTAGTGCGCATGACACGCACACACGTGATTTTGAGGTGTTTAATTTTCCCGAAATCTCTGCTGCTTGGGCAATGGTTAATGCTTTGGGTAATGGGTTAATGGGAAAGGCAGTGTCTGTATGTGGTAGAGAGAAAATTGCATTTTTTACAATGGATTTAACTTTCTATTTTACAGGCCAGACCTACTAATGCTTATTTATTGTAGGTACAACTTTCTTGTGCGCGTCGGCTTAATGCGTCTTGTTTTGTTACTTGAAGGGAGCGCGGTAGCTCAGTAGGTAGAGGTTCAGGCTGCAAGCCGAGAGGTCCTCGGTTCGAATACCACCTGCGGCAACCGCGTTGTGTCCTTGGGCAAGACACTTCATCTCCATTGCTCGCGTGGGGGCGCGGTGGTGTTGTGTACTAAGGCGTACTCCATGTCAATGGTGCACTTGTCTTCAATCAATGCTAACCCTGCTTGTGTGGAGTTAGTATGTTGCGGAGCTGACAGTTGCTCGCCGTTGCTCGGTGGTTCTCTCCGGGTATTCCGGCTTCCTCCACCCGTAAAACTGTCACGGTCATGATTAGCCATTGTGCATAAATATGTGACCTTAAACACCAATAACTAAATAAATAACTTTACCTTTTTCCGCTAAAATGTTGGCCTCCATAATTTGATTATTTAAAGGTACAGTGCGGTCGCCGTGGACTTGTCACTTTTCACAGATGGAAAATATTTCCACGGACACAATAATATTAGGTTCCAAACACTAATTACAGGAATAATCATCAAAAATTTAATTAATGAAGCACCGGGTACAACCCCGTAAAAACGTAGAACATGGCGGTAAATCGAAAAAGTAGTCGTCTGTTAATTTTTTTTTTAGCTCTACAACAAACTAAATATTCGTCCAAATCGGACGAACATTCATTTTTGGGACTTTGACGTCAAGACTTCAAAATTGTGCCACCGGTAGACCCTTTTGCGTCGTTTGAAAATTGATTGCACGTTTAGATATGGGATTTCTGGACGATTATAATTCCAAACCGTCAAAAGCCGCGGTTGACTGGCCACTTTCCACGGGTGGGCAATATTTACACGGACGCAATAATATTAGATTCCAAACACTAATTACAGGAATAATTATCAAAAATTTAATTAATGAAGCACCGGGTACAACCCGGTGCTTCATTAATCAAAATTTTGCTTGTTATGGTTGTTATTATCTGGTAATTTATTTATTTATTGGTGTTTTAAGGTCACATATTTCTGTGCAACGGCTAATCATGACCTCGACAGTTTTACGGGTGGAGGAAGATTGAGTACCCGGAGAGAACCACCAAGCAACGGCGAGCAACTGTCAGCTCCGCAACATACTAACTCCACACAAGCAGGGTTAGCACTGGTTGAAGACAGGTGCACCATCGACGTGCAGTACGCCTTAGTACACAGCGTCACCGTGCCCCCACTTGGGCAATGGGGTTGAAGTGTCTTGCCCAAGGACACAACACGATTTCCGCAGGTGGGATTCGAACCGAGTATCTCTCGGCTTGCAGCCTACACCTCTACCTACTGAGCCACCGCGCCCCCTATTATCTGGTAAACGAAACCGTGGACATCACTGTCCACGTGTGAATTATGGCCAGTCCACGGCGACTGTACTGTACTCATGTCGTTTTAATTCTATGTTTCACGGTTCATAATGTACCACCATATATCAGTGTAAATATTATAATTAAGTGAAATGGAGTGAATGCAGGTGTGAAATGTAACTAAACGTTTGCATGTCATATCATCACAAAGGAGGATGTTTATTTAATTTCAACATGTTTGATTTATGGCCAGGGCCCACATTTTATTGCGAGGAATAAGTTCAACTTACAGGAGTACCTCCGCCCCCTCTGCGATAATTACCACATTCTCTCTCTCTCCTAAAATTACCTCATTCTCCATCGCATTTTATCGACAGCGCTTGCAGCGTGGCATATAATTCATTTTATGCCACGATGCGCATGTTGTGAATAAAATGAACAGAAAACAAATTACAGAGCATCAAGTGATGGGAAACGCCGTTTTCTTATTTCTGAATGGGTTTCAATCATAGTCGAATGTTCAAACTGTTAGGGGAAAATTGCTGAAAGTTAGCTTCTGTGTATCTTTATACTACTTTGCAGCAAAATGTTTGTGAACTGATGCGTATCACAGGGTTAATACCTTTGAAACTTACCAGCTACTGACAACTACAAAATTGACCACAGCTGGGATTTTCTATATGTTTATCAAGATAACGTTACATCATGTCCTACTAATCAGTCTTCCACGTATTAGCCTTGAGCTAATTGTATTTATCAATTCAACAATCCTATCACAAATAATAAGCAATATTATATCTCACGTGACTTCCTTACATTCTGATTGGCTGAAAGATGATACCCTATTTTGTGTAGTTTGCATCCACAGAACTGACCAGGCACAACATCCAGGCACTACGCGTTTTCTATTTTTAGCACACTACTATATCAGTTTTCTTTTCATACTGGGCGAATAAAACTGATCAGGCTAAATTTAAAAATCGATTCACAGAGGCACAACATCCACAAAACGACCCGGAAAGAAATCTTTGTAGAAAAATGTATCGCTTTTCCATTGTTGAAGTCACATGTTTCGAGGCGTTCATTTTATTCCTTGAGAAGATGATCCATATCTCGTTTCGAAGAGAATGATCCATACCTGGGTCCAACTTTCATGAAAACGCGTCCGGATATGAAAAATCGTTTGTTTCGCTGTCATATTATTTCGCTATTTAATTGTATGTTTTGGGCAGTAAACGAATAAATAATGGAATTCAGTTGAATCTTTGGGGTTTGTATCCCGTGCTGACCCATTCGGTAATGTATATGTGTGACAAATGTGTTGAAATTATCAAATTGCATTGTCAAATTTCGAAAATTTTAGTTTTCATTCGCGAGTTGCGCGATTCTAGAATACACATTTCCGTTTGGGGGAAATGTTTTGTTTACCCTTGCCGACCGATTCAAAATCTGTCTTCTGCTCATATCAATAATCCAAGTTAGCCGTGTTTTGGAAGAAGAAAATGTTTTTTAAAAACTACATGGTATTTTTTTCTATATAACGCTGGTTGGTAGGGCTGCTACCTTGGTAATAGATTAACAAATCGGACAGATGTTTTTCTTGATGGGTGTTCGATGTAATATAAGGATTAGTGCATGTCTTGTCGTTGACTACGCCCATATAGTGCCCAGTGAGGTGGTGTAGTTTCCTCCGCTTCGCGGTGGGAACTGCACCACCTCACTGGGCACTATATGGGCGTAGTCAACTCCTTAAATATTAGACTAGATTGCCCATAACCAATTATGTAATATATGTATATATACTGTTTGTGAAAAGACACGAAGACAGTTTGGTTTCCAGCTCCGTTCAAGTTATTAACCAGTACGCCCAGTAGTATGGAATATCCGACATCGGTGCGAGTCAAGTTTTGTTCTACGCTGGAATCTAGTTATTGTGTAAATAAATGTTGATCGTAAAAATGTGTAATATAGTTATTCAGCAAGTAACATCCCGGTTGAAAAACGCTTTATGACATGCACACATCGATGAAACAAATTCGCAAACATTTCGTAATTTCAGTTTTTATAAGAAATTCAGATTGTTTTAGTGTTAAATTTTCTCTTACATTTAGGAAATTAAGGGGAGCTAACTTATCCGTAAACTTCTTCCAACGATGACCATTTTAAGCCATGCATATTTAAGGTATTCATGGAACCATCAACGTCCAATACCCTATAATAATGACTGAAATAAAATACTAAAAACAATTTTTTTCCAAAACGCTGCTCCAAATACACACTGATATTGAAACATCAAATTTTCGACCATAAACTTTTGTCCTAGATACAACTCAAAATTTAACCAATTCAATCGTGTTTGACAGAGCTCATTGAGCTCTGTCAAACAAGATTTAATTGGTTACATTCTCAGCTGCGTTATGGGAAAAATGCTGCTTGAAATTTCGGTATTTAGACATCAGTACTGGACGAAACATTTATTCCATTGTATCCTGTTGGACTGAGTTCATGGAGCTCTGTCAAACTAAATAAAACATATTAAATGCTTATATTTGATGGAATTTTTATTCAGTTATCGGGAGTTTACATTATTCCATATATGCAATTAACACACCAGATTTATACTGAAGGTATGGTAAACGGTTTGGTTTCTTGGAATATTATATTCAGTTAATAGGTTTATTCAATTAGAAGACAGCATGAGTAGGTGCCGCCGCTATATTTAAATTCGGTTGAATCAGATGATGACTAGTAGAGTGATGATTCTAAAATATATAGTACGTGGAGAGTGGATTGTAACTAAATCACCCGCGGGGTGGGGTTATCACCCAAGCTATAACTTTCAAATTTTGTACATATCGAAAAAAAAACACAAGCAATATTTCAGCCAATGGACCTCCGGGTTTAACCCGGAGGTCCATTGGCTGAAACGTTGTTGGTGCCGGTTATGCTTTGCAACAATTTGCAATTATTGCTCGGATGGAACCTCCACTCTGTGGGTGATTTAGTGATAATACACTCTCCACGTCCTGTAAAGGATGTTAACATGCCATGTCATGGCGACACATTGCACGGTCTCAGTAGGCAAATGTTTATTGCCATCCTTTGTCGATATTCAGTTCTTCTCAGGCTGAAGAAAAAATGAAACAGTTATAGTTTCCAGACCAATTCATTCATTCATGTCTGACACTAATCCTTTTCTGAGAGCTTGACGAAAAGTTATATGCATGTTTGATGAATCTACTTACAGGGCAGACATGAAATACGTGTACACTTAGAATACGGGCACACATTTCAACCCTTTTCATAATATGAATGGTAGACGGCATTGGGAAAAAATAATTCTTGTATAGTATACATTTTCATTTTTTCGCCTCCAAAACATAGGTTATGACCACAGACTGGAACGAGATCAAAAGCTCGTTCCATTGAGGGGTCTGAATCTATGTTTCTGTGGGAAAAAAAAGAAAATCTTGAATAGCGAGGGTTTTTTTGTAAATAGCACTGGCCGGTTTTTAGCATCTCGCTGAGTAAAGAATTGAATAGCTGTATGGGGACATACAATGTTAAAATAAAAGGTATCCCGGCCGACCGAGCCTATTTTTCTGTTGCATTATTACCCGAACCAACAATGCTTTCGCCTTATTGGGAATTCTGTCTTCCTTAAGGCTTATCGACAAAATACATTTAAATAAATTAGTACGATTCGTCATTTAAAGGTTATTGGTATTGCGTTGCGAAGCATGTTCACTGCTGTTTAAAAACGTCTATTTTTGGGCTAGACGTTTGTTTCTGTCTTCCTCATTACAGCTGTTCATCAATTACGAAAGGCATGAAATTGTCTGTACTAAAATAGCAGTTATTAGAAAGCATATATGAAAACGGCAGCAATTAAAAAAAATGACAAAAGTGCTGATTGGCAGTATTTTCCAGTCAAATCTTGCCCACCTTATTAACAGCCAATACTTCATTACGAACCACTGCTACATGTAGCAGGTTGGCTCAATTGTGAGGCATTGGGCTTCAACCTGAAAGGTCCACGGTTCGATTTCGACCAGCGGTAACTGCGTTGGGTTAATGGGCAAGAGTCTTAAACCCGATTAGTTTAAACAATATTTATTTGAAAAATCATGTTATATGTATACATCATATGGAACAAGAAAGCTAAGCATCCAAACTAAATCAAACATTTATGGTATGCACAGTAACAGAAAAAAGAAGGTACAAAATATATAGAAGGGTTTCGACAGTAAGCTAGAAGCTTTTTGGATTCGTCTCCCTGAAAACTGAAAAAATGTGGATTTACACAACGTGGAGGTTACGGTCAATGGGGAGGTGGCGGTCCCAAGACGCACCCGCGAACGTGTGGGCAACAATCCGTTATCTATGACACAGTAGTCGGGCAGTTTATTCTTGTAGATCGCAAGGTAGATCGCGGAAAGCAGCACACACGCACCCACATGCGTCCCAGAGACGCCACCTCACAGATGTTCACACTTGTTGTACAAAATGTTGAGAAGAGAAACACATGTAAAGGTGGTAATAATCTGAATGATGATAATAACAATAATATTAATAATAAAGAAAATGAAATGAAAATAAGTCAAAGAGAAATATAAGGGCAGAGGAAAAATAAGATGTAAACATAAAATAAAAAGTAAACATAGAAACCCGATTGCCATCGTGGGGCCACGGTGGCGCTGTGTGTAAAGGCGAACTACAAATCGATGGCGCATTTGAGTTCAACCAATGCGAATCTTGCGCGGAGTTAGTACGTTGGTGAGACTGACAATTACACTTTACTGCTCTGTGGTTTTCTCCGGGTACTCCGGATTCCTATACCCGTAAGACTGTCTGACACGAGGTGACCTGGCTGTCGAAAGTGTCGTTAATAATAATAACACTTTGGCCAGCCGCTGATTTGTCGCGGGTCTCGGACGAGAAGGCCATGGTTACCTCTGTACTCCCAACTGCATCCCTATTCCCACGCTTCTCCTCTCCTCCCAACACTCGGAGACGAACTGCGTGATGATATCCCTTGTCCCATTCTTCCCAATCTCTCCGATTAGCATATTAACCCTCTCCTTTGAGTCTCCCCCTAACCACATGTCCTTCATTCTCCCATCCCACTTCCCCATTACACTCCCAGTGAATCTCATTCTTTTAGACGGATACTTTGGGCATTCTAGAAGAAAGTGTTCCAGGGTCTCCACCATGTCCATCTGGCACTCCCTTTCACCGTCTTTCCCAATTTTTCCCCTCAGCTCCAGGGATCGCGACCTCAGCTTGAACAACAGTGACCCCCCAAAGGTGCCATCAAGATACTCTTCAAAACCTGGCTTCTCTTTATCACGCAGGCCACCCAAAGACCTCTATGATTTGACCCCCTCTCGCCAATTACGGTTGTAATCCTCCATGACCCTTTCTCTGACGATTTTTTTACCCTGGTTTGCCCCAGGGTCCAGGTCCGAGATCTCCAATGAGTAGTTCTCTACTAGCTCCCTCACTTGGACCATCCACCTCGTTTTGATATTATCGTTAAGACCCATAAATAAATAATTAAATAAATAAATAAATAAATAAAAAACATTTCTGGGCCATAAATCTCTAAAATTTGATGTTGAAAAGATTGTAGAAAAATGGTCCGGTCGATTAAAGGTTAAACACCCACGCATGGTTCTTGAAAGCGGTGAAAACTATTCAAACTTTTATGATTTAAATATAAATTAAACGTCCAGTTTAACACTTACGCTGCCGAAAGCGACAACTGTCACCTATTTTATGATGATTATCTGTACGGTTCTGATATGCGCAAATCCAATCTGCCATCTGATAGAGTTACAAGTGTGTCATAAATCTTATTAAACTTCCTCTCATAGAGGTGTAGATAGTGGTCCTCCATATATGGCTTAATGTGGGCGTGGCAGTAACAGGGTTAAAAAGTTTTTACCAGAATTACATACCTCACCGCGTGCAGAAATATCTGTTAATGTTTGAAAGAAAATTAATAATTACTGAGACAATCTACCAGAGTTTATTTTTTTCTGGATTACTTTCTTTTAACAAAAATATGTTCAACGTTTGGCTCCTTCAACACATCTTGAGTTCCCAACATATTTTATCATAACGTCGTCTGAGTACAAGAATGTCCTATGTCCCCTGTGGGACATACATGTAGGACATTATAGCACCCAGGCGACGAAATTTAGTGATTTTGGCCATGAATATACTTTACCTTATACTTGATGTTTGCCTGTTTCGAGGCGATCATTTTCGTCACAATCATTTGTATCTTTTGTGTTTCACAGCAGCCATCTGTTCTTAAAACCCTGTTATCACGAGTATCACAGACAACGCAACTAGGAGGAAATGACAAGTGAATAGATATTATGTTGACCATGACTGCAATGCATTTAAATGGTAGAAGTTATCAACAAGAAATGGATAAAAATAATGTGTCGTTGGAAATATGTGTCCCCCACAATGCACACTATTATTATATAAAAGTTTGTAAAAGTCAAATGATGAATGACGACTTTGTAAAATCTCAATCAAAACATAATGAGAAGGAATTTTGAACCCTATAATTAAGTAGATACGAGAGAATGTCAATTTTGACTCAACAGTTACAAACTATTTTGAAATTAATTTTGGGACGTCTTAACCAGTGACCACAAGGGGGCACGGCTCCCCCAACTTTTTTCCAGAAATCAATGAGTGACAGAGAGAGAGAGAGAGAGAGAGGGGGGGGGGGAGAAAGAGTGCAAGCAACATAGGTGTAACAATTTGACACGTGCACGGAGTTGTTATTTTCCCATTATCCATCTATTGTAGACAACATTATCTTTCCCAACCCACCATTGTAATCTTATTGAAAATTAGCAGTGATATACAGAGAGACACACACACACAACAAACAGAGAGAGAGAGAGTGCATGCCAAAATTATATTTACCAACACACCATTGCAATCATATTGGAAATTAGCAAGATGGACAAAGAGTGAGGGAGACATACACGCACACGCACGCACACGCACGCACGCACACACAAACAGAAAGAGAGAGAGAGAGAGTACATCCTAACATTATCTTTACGAACACAACAGAGAGAGAGAGAGAGAGAGGGGGGGGGGGAGAGTACATGCCAACATTAGCTTTGCCAGCCCACCATTGCAATATTATAGGAAATTAGCAGAGATAGACAGAGAGAGGCACATACAACAGAGGGAGAGAGAGAGAGACAGGGGAGGGGGAAGGGAGAGAGTACATGCCAACATTAGCTTTGCCAGCCCACCATTGCAATATTATAGGAAATTAGCAGAGATAGACAGAGAGAGGCACATACAACAGAGGGAGAGAGAGAGAGAGAGAGAGAGAAGGGGGGGAAGGGAGAGAGTACATGCCAACATTAGCTTTGCCAGCCCACCATTGCAACATTATAGGAAATTAGCAGAGATAGACAGAGAGAGGCACATACAACGGAGGGAGAGAGAGAGAGAGGGGGGGAGGGAGAGAGTACATGCCAACATTAGCTTTGCCAGCCCACCATTGCAATATTATAGGAAATTAGCAGAGATAGACAGGGCGAGGGGGACACACACAACAGACATAGAGAGGGAGTACTTGCCAACATAATCTTTACCAACTCACCTTTGCAATCTTATTGGAAATTAGCAGAGATAGACAGAGAGACACACAAACAACAGAGAGAGAGAGAGAGGGAGGGAGAGAGAGACTACATGCCAACATTAACTTTGCTAACCCACCATTGTAATATGATAGGAAATTAGCAGAGATAGACAGAGCGAGACACACGTACAACAAACATACACTGCAAAAAAATATAGGTCCTCTTTAGAACCAAAACTGGTTCTAATCTTGTCCCTGAGATGGAGCCAGTTCTGTTTAAACAGTATTTATTTCAAATCAAATAAATTTACCAAGAATAGCATTCAATTTTAACAGAATATTACATGAACTGAAGTTGATCCAGCAGTAAACTTGGAGCTTATTCAACACAGTCGCCAAACATTTTGAAACAAAGGAGATTTGAACAGTTGGCATATCGAACCAGTTTTGGTTCTGTATAGAACCAAACCTGGTTCGATATGCCAACTTTTCATATCTCTTTTGCTTAATAATGATTTGAGACAACCTCGTATAAGCTCTAATCTCACGGCTGAATTTCCCTGAAACCCCCTCAGTTTATGTTTAATTCTGTTAATATTTTATGTTAATCTTTATAAATTCATTTGATTTGAAATAAATGCTGTTTAAACAGAACTGGTTCCATCTCAGGGACAAGATTAGAACCAGTTTGGGTTCTAAAGAGAACCTATATTTTTTGCACTGTAGAGAAGGAGTACATGCCAACATAATCTTTGCCAACTCACCATTGCAATCTTATTGGAAATTAGCAGAGATAGACAGAGCGAGATACACATACAACAAACTCAGAGAGAGAGAGAGTACATGTCAACATTATCGTTGCCAACCCACGAATGCAATCTAATTGGAAATTAGCAGAGAAGGTAGAGCGGTTGACACACACAGCAGAGAGAGAGAGAGAGAGAGAGAGAGAGAGAGAGAGAGAGAGAGAGAGAGAGAGAGAGAGAGTACATGCCCACATTATTTTTGCGAACCAATCATTGCAATCTTGTAGGAAATTATCAGAGAAAGACAAAGCGAGACACACATACAACAAACGGAGAGAGAGAGGGTACATCCCAGCATTATCTTTGCTAACCCACCATAGCAATCTTACTGGAAATTAACAGAGATAGGCAGAGCGAGACACATAAAACAAAGAGAGGGAGAGAGAGTGAGTGCATGCCAACATTATCTTTACCAACCCACCATTGCAATCTTATTGGAAATTAGCAGTGATAGATAGATAGAGATACATTCAACAATTCGATGGGCTCTTTCGATTTTGATTTCCTCCGTTATTGTACGTTTATTTCTAAAAAAGGAATACAGTACTTCTTCTGTTGCCCGCGTTGGGGTGTCGTTCCTCTCTACCTCCTCGATCCCCGAGAACAGTAAATTGTCTCGCATAACCCTATTAGTTCGGAGCTGTATTCTTCAGCTCGAACATACATTGAGCTTGGATCTACTAATCTTTATGTGTATGGAAGTTATATTCCATTAACAGGACAATTCAATTAAGAAATATTCAATAGTAGTTACCAATGACCCATTTTGTAAGCAAAGTAAAATTGACCCAATCCTGAAGCTGATACAATAAATTAATAAGAGACTTAATATCCTGGTTGAAGTGAAAATCGAACTGGATAAATTCAATAAGCGTTTGGTGTTTGTAGAAAAAAGACTGAAGAAAACCTTGACAAACGGGCCAAGGGATCCGAGGAATTGTCTAATAATTCCAAGAGTGGAATAGCCGCCGTAAAGTGTGAATACAGTTCTATGTCATAAAGGTGGTAATCTGAGTAACAACAGTACGGACATATCATTAGATTGCGACAAAAGTAGTAATGGCGTTGGTTCAGTGAACGAAGCGATTGTTGAACTTCAAAACAGGGGTATGCGAGACAATTTACTGTTCTCATCACGCCTATACTGCGACACTGTCAAACATGTCCTTGGAACAAAAATTAGGAAAACGCTAAAGATTAGAAAAAATATGTTTAATATGCCATGGCTTCATCATAATACAGTAAAAACTAGAAGTCCTGCCATGAACTATGCGCTTATCTAGGCTTAATTACGCATAGGAATTTCGCGCAATTGCCATATCGAATGGCCTGCAAAGCACGACAGGTTCTCCTGGTCACTCATAGCAAACACAGGCAATGTTTCTGGTAATGGACCTGCGTGTTACCCGGAGGTCCATTGGCTGAAACATTGCTTGTGCACATGCCATATGTACAGAATTTGATAGGCTTACTATGGGGATAACACCTAAATTAACGCGCAGATCGACGTGCTATTTCTGCTTTTCAGGAAATCGAGTAAACAATACCGCCTCAACCGAACCATAATAAAAACTCGTACAGAACAGAAAACAATATAAACTTACACTACGCCGAAGAAAAACGAGACATAGCCAGAGTTTTTGCCCAAAAAATGAATAAACTAAAAACAAAAAAATATGAAGGAATTCTGGAATTTCCAGAGAAAATAAAATAGTAAAAATGAAAACGCAATAAAACCAACATTAGACGAATTCTATGACTATTTTCGAGGTCTACAGTTAAAACTAGAAGTCCTGTCATGAACTGTGCGCTTATCTAGGCGTTAACTGCGCATAAGAATTGCGCGCAATTACCATATCGAATGGCCTGCAAAGCACGACAGGTTCTCCTGGTCACTCATAGCAAACACAGGCAATGTTTCTGGTAATTGACCTGCGGGTTACCCGGAGGTCCATTAGCTGAAACATTGCTTGTGCACATGCCATATGTACAGAATTTGATAGGCTTACTATGGGGATAACACCTAGATTAACGCGCAGATCGACGTGCTATTTCTGCTTTTCAGGAAATCGAGTAAACAATACCGCCTCAACCGAACCATAATAAAAAGTCGTACAGAACAGAAAACAATATAAACTTACACTACGCCGAAGAAAAACGAGACATGGCCAGAGTTTTTGCCCAAAAAATGAATAAACTAAAAACAAAAAAAATATGAAGGAATTCTGGAATTTCCAGAGAAAATAAAATAGTAAAAATGAAAACGCAATAAAACCATCATTAGACGAATTCTATGACTATTTTCGAGGTCTACAGTTAAAACTAGAAGTCCTGTCATGAACTGTGAGCTTATCTAGGCATTAACTGCGCATAGGAATTGCGCGCAATTGCCATATCGAATGGCTTCCAAAGCACGACAGGTTCTACTGGTTACTCATAGCAAGCACAGGCAATATTTCTGCCAATGGACCTCCGGGTTACCCGGGGGTCTATTGGCTGAAACATTGCTTGTGCACAGGCCATATGTACATAATTTGATAGCCTCACTATGGTCATAATGCGTAGATTAATGCGCAGATCGACGTGCTATTTGTGCTCATTTCGTGACAGAACTTCTAGTTTTAACTGTAGCGACAACTCCATTTCTGATGAACTACCGTTACAAACGTGTTTGACACAAGCGCACTGAATGATGAAATAAATGTACATTAAATCGAACAAGTTGTAAAAAAAACTACAAATGGGAAAATCAGCGAGTAAAGACGAAGTTCTAAATGAGTACATGACGGCTGCATTCCAGAAAACAAAACACTTTTATTTTAGATTATTTAACTTTATTCTGAAAACGGCTTCCATACGGAAAGATTGTGGGGGGGGGGGGGGGGGGGGGGAGGGGGGTTAGAGGTTTTCAAGCCTATATACTAGTCAGGAGACCCAAGCAAACGCGAAAACTTTAGGCAGAGCACATTAAGCAGTTGCTTGGCAAAGGTATTCACCACAAATATATTGAGTAATAGAATATACGGCTTATTGGAGGAGAATAATCTATTGTCGCGGTCTGAGTCCTCCACACTGGATCAAACATTCTCATACTGTTTGACAAAATTATCAAAATGGTTCAAAAAGGTTTATATTATACCTTCATCGATTTTTCGAAAGCGTTCGATAGCATATGGAGAGATGGCCTTTGGCACAATGTATTGGGCAGTGGTATCGACGGGCAAGTGTTGAGAGTAATAATTAATATGAATGAAAACATTAAATCTTTTGTGGTACCTGATGGTAACTCTTCCCCTTTGTCTGGTTGTACGACCGATGTCCGCCGGGGGGGGGGGGGGGGGGGGGGCTATCCCCTTGCTCTTTAATTTTATACCTGGATGATTTGGAAATCTTTCAAGCTAACAACTGTGAACGGGGATTAAAAATTCAGATTTTAGTCAACAAGCAGCATTTGGCTACATTAGATTATCAGCACTCTTATGTGCAGATGGCACTATTATCCTTGCTAACTGTGCTTCCGTACTTCAAAGCTTACTACATGAGTACCCAAAATACTGTGAGTACTGGAAGCTCAAGGTCAACACTTCAAAAACGAAAGTACTTATCTTAGGAAGAAATAGTAGTAGGAAGAGAAGATCTGCGGTACCACAATAGAAACGATTAATGAATACAAGTATTTAAGGGTCAACTTTTCTCGTAATGGATCTTGTAATCCTTTGAAACACCGTTTCCTGGAATGGTATCACCATTGTGTACACTTACAGTGAGATGAGTCAGTCCAATATCAGTATACATGGATGATAAAATAATAACTTCAGTCTGCAGCCGTCTGGCTGCAGACTGCAGTTATTATTTTATCATCAATGCCCCGTGTATAGATCTCTTATGATTAGGGCAGTCGTGATTATTCGATTAGTCGACTAACCGTCGAGTATTGAAGTAGTCGACGTTTTTTATTTTTAGTCGATCGTCGTTCATTTTCAAGGTGGTACACGTCTACTACACGTCGGGGCTAAATTGCATTGTTTTGTGAGGTGAATGATCAATGAAGGTGAATAACTTTAAATATCTAACCATAGTTAACATTCATATCCGGAAGACTGTACGACTGTCACTGACTGTGTAAGAAAGAACACTCACAGTTACTCGAGAAGAATAGATTCTTCTGAATTTCTCCAGTCTTGTACACACGAATGCACCCATTGGAAAACCCAAAGCGCGGAAGTGACAAAATTATGACGAAAGTCAGAACGTCAGATCACTTCTCAAAGTTCGGGACTTCAGACTAAGATCCAATTTTAACAACTGACGAGGGAATGCATAGATCTCAATGTTCAAAATTTCGAGAAACTTATTGCAGAAAGGAAACATATGCAGGAACGTTCTTTGGTAAATTCATTTTAATTCATCGGCTTCAATCTAGTTCAAACTTGAACCCGCAAGCAGTAATATTATTTTTGGGGTTGGTACGTCCTACAGGACGTACCAACCCCAAAAATTATATTACGGACTGTGGGTCCAAGATTGGACTACATGTAGCTTCAGTCGGGACCGATTTGTTGTTCCCACAACCCCACTTCGTCTGAACACACTGGTGCCATTGTCATTTTCAGAGTTTTACGAACAGAAGAATGATTTGCTAAAAAATCATGGGAAGCGACTATTAATCGACTAACCGTCGATTACTGGTCACGATTAGTCGATTACAAAAAATGATAGTCGCGACAGCCCTACTTATGATTAGACAAAAATGGGACGAAATTATGCCTTGGCCCGAAAATCGGTCTTACAAGATGAAAGGGTTAATCAAGCGAAGAAAAATCAATGTCAAATGACAAAGATGGCCATGTTCTCTATTGTAACTAAAATGAGAAAACTTGTCACATAGTTATGACGTCACACCTTTGTTAAAAGTGTGTGATATATTTCGAAGAGTTGGTTAGAGCATGTGTGATATTCAACATATATCGCCACACTTTTACCAATCAAGGAACAATAGACAGTGATTGTGAAACCTGTCAGTTCTAATACAAACACAGCCGAGAGGGAAGATTAAGGGCACCTGTGCTAAAATGTTTTGAACAGAGAAACGAGAATTTACCTGACTTTTGATTTTATTGAAAGAGTTAAAGAAAGAAATCCACATCCGGGTGTTAATGATAAATGGAACGTTTAATTTCTCGCTCAACCTTTTGAGCGCAATGACGAAACGGAAAAAATGAAGTAATATCACTTGCTTTCCATCAATCTTCATGTGTCTTGCAAGTTTGGCTTAAGAAATTAACTAATTAAACGGGAATGGACACGTGTCAGACAAGGGTTCAGTGGAGTGTTTGATTGTTCGTGTTTTGATTGTTTGTGCAAACATCAATGTGACAAGTCGGTTACAGCACAAAAACTCGTGACATTGAACATACAATCGCTCGAGCTAGCTACTCGGACAAGTCCTCGTTAACTAACTCTCGCGATTGTATATTCAATATCACTCGTTTTCTATGCTGTAACCTATACATAAATTACCTGTTGATATAATGATAACAATGTACGAAAAAAATGATTGCCCCAATCTTATTGTGTGGTTGTGAAACTTGGGGAACTGGGAACAATAAAATACTGGACAGATCTGAACTCTGGTTTCTTAAATTTGTGCTAGACCTAAAAAATGAACGCCCTCGACTTTCACATACGGAGAACTGGGATTATTTATTATTATTTTTTTCAAATAAAGTGCTTATCAGTAAATAAATGTTTTCTTAATTATCCTTAATCACCCCTTAATCAGTAACAGTATGTAGTTGGTCTAAGGGGAATTGGTCTTTTGAGAATTGGCCTAAAGGGAATTGACCTAAAGGGAATTGGTCTAGTGGGAAGACACCATCACCGCCTACTGGCTTAAACTGGCGCTTGATATGGGACACAATTAAAACGACAGAATGAAAAAGGCGATGAATTTCACGCGTTTTCAGTATGCGATAAATTAAAGCTTCACCGACAACGCAATACAAATATGTATTATTATTATAGACCCAATATGCCAGAGATGATAGATATTTTTAACTCTAGAAACATGCGTACATTACGTAATATTTCGAGGTATATTCGTCAAGCTCCAAAATGCACAACTGTAATACGTATCTGTACGCACAAGTGTGCGTACATCTGTGTGTGAGGCACACGCGCACCGAACCACGCACGTTTTTTTTAAACAATATTTTATTTCTTTTAACAGAAATGAGTTTGGTAAACAGGCCATGCCTATAACTAGCCTCACCCTACATCAATATACAATACTGTTTTTTTTCAAAACGGCGCAAGTGCAAATGGAGATAATTATCTTATCCTGAAGATGTAAAACCCCTTAGTATAAACTAGACACAATTAACGAATTGCCTACTTACAGCCCGCCGTTATACTTCAATGTTGGTAAACGAAGACTTAACATTCTTCATAGCATGATTCGAAATGAATGTAGTGACTTCAATGCACACAAGTACAGAAATCATATATCTGAAACCCCTTACTGCTCATGTGGAGAATATTTTGAGGATGCCTGTCATTTCTTCACGTTTTGTTCTACATATGATAACATTAGAGCTGAGCTTTTTCAAACCATACAGCATTATCACATCACTGAGATCAGTCCACTCCTGTATGGTATCCCTTCGCTAGCAAATGATGAAAATGAGATCTTATTTAAATGTGTTCAAAGATATATTCGTGATTCATTCCGCTTCGCAAACTAGATCATCGACGAAAATTTCAATAATGTCTTCACCGTAACACCATCAGTGTTTCAACCCTTACTGGCAGCTACTTGTAAAGGAAATGCCATTTAAGGATATCGAGGTAAAAGCAGTCCTTAGTGTCACTGAGTGCCTTCTAGGCTGCCGTATTGTCCGCGCTGCAGTTTGTCTTCGACCTCTTGTCTAGCCATTGTAATGGAACACTTCCGTAGGAGTTTGAGCAACATTTATCAGTGGAAATCTCTGCCCCTTCACTGTGAGCCTTACTTCTTCTGTTTTATTCGCTCTGTCTCTGTCTGTCTGTCTGTCTGTCTGTCTGTCTGTCTGTCTGTCTGTCTGTCTGTCTGTCTGTCTGTCTGTCTGTCTGTCTGTCTGTCTGTCTGTCTGTCTCTCTCTCTCTCTCTCTCTCTCTCTCTCTCTCTCCCTCTCTCTCTCTCTCTCTCTCTCTCTCTCTCTCTCTCTCTCTTGCCTATTTTTATTTGGCATAAAATATCAGTGTAAATCTATTTGTGAAGTTTTGTACATTATTTAATTGCTACCATTATTACAATAATTATATTACTAAGTGTTACATGTAATGGAGAGGAGGGTTTGCTAAGTGTTGAACACTTGTCCTCCAATCCTTTTGCTATCCTTTTGTTGAACAATATATAGGTTTAAACTAACGAATTGCCGTGATTCTTATCGTGCGCCTTCTCGTCATTTGAAAATAATAATAATAATAATAACACTTCGGCCGGCCGCTGATTTGTCGCGGTTCTCGTATGAGAAGGCCTTGGTTACCCATGTTCTACCAACTGCCTCCCCCTATTCCCGCGCTTCTTCTCTCCTCCCAACACTCGGAGACGAACTGCTTGATGACATCCCTTGCCCCATTCTTTCCAATCTCCCCGATTAGTATATTAACCCTCTCCTTTGAGTCGCCCCCTAACCACATGTCCTTCATTCTCCCATCCCACTTCTCCATTATACTCCCCGTGAATCTTGTTCTTTTAGACTGGTATTTTGGGCATTCTATAAGAAAGTGTTCCAGGGTCTCCACCAAGCCCACGTTACACATCTGGCACTCCTTTTCACTGTGTTTCCCAATTTTCCCCTCAGCTCCAGGGACCGCGACCTCAGCTTGAACAACAGTGACCCCCCAAAGGTGCCATCAAGGTACTCTTCAAAACCAGGCTTCTCTTTATCACGCAGGCCACCCAAAGATCTCTTTGATTTGACCCCCTCTCGCCAATTACGGTTACAATCCTCCATGACCCTTTCTCTGACGATCTTTTTGCCCTGGTTTGCCCCAGCGTCAAGGTCCGAGATCTCCATTGAGTAGTTTTCTACTAGCTCCCTCACTTGGACCATCCATCCCGTCTTGATATTTGAGTTGAAAGTTCTCAGGAACATTACTTTACACCATCGGCTATCGGGGAGATTTACCAAATAATTAAGATAACTGAGTTTCACTAGGTCTATCCTGTCCTTGATCCTCATCCACCCAAGCTCGCCCCTGATTGCTTCTAGGGCTGCGGCATTACTCGAGCCTGTTATCCATCGGCCTGCATCGTTCTGCAGGATTTCCAAGCTCTTAACAGCTGTCTTGTTTAGGGGTATAACTTCCGTACCGTATGTTATACTAGGCAGACCCACCATTTCCCAAATGGTTTTCCCCACGAAAACCTTATTGAAACTGTTTCTCCCTATAAGTTTCATTTGGTTAAGGATTCGCTTCCCCTTCAGAATCAGTTTATTTGTGTGGTTTCGGTAGATGCCTCTTCCTGTGATGTTTATATTTACCCCAGGTATTCATAGTCACTAGTCTCTCCTACACTAAGAAGTCTACTGCTACCTTCCGGAATGCAGAACTCCCCCACTCTCCACCTTCGAGTGGGGTCCACTTTGCGGCCCACGGGTATAACTTTGCTCTTGCTTTCATTAAGTTCGAGTCTCCATTCGCTCCCATATTTCCCAACAATTCACAGCATCTTCTCTAACCCCTCTTCGCTTTCTGACACTATAGCACCATAACGTCTGCAAAAAATAGCCCTGGGATCTTCAAGTCACCAACTGCCACCCCCTCGTCGCTATGCAGGAGTTCATCTCCTAAACCTTTGATGTACAATGCAAAAAGAATTGGCGAAAGGATACACCCCTGTTTTAGGCCTATCTCCATAGGCACACGTTTTGTTGTAATGTTACTCAGGCTAAGTTCACTCTGTACATCTTTATATAATGCTTTCATAATCCCAACAAACTCGCCCCCCAAGCCCAGAGCCTCCAGCTTGCGCCACATACCCTCCCTCCATACTCTATCGTATGCCTTTTTAACATCCAAAAAGGCCATGAACATCTTTTTCTTTTTTGCTTTCGCGGATTCTATCATTTGGAATAGCGTGAAAAGATGGTCAGTGACTCTCCTTCCCTTCCTGAAGCCATTCTGGATTTCTCCCAAAAAACCCTTCTCCTCGATCACCTCCTCTAATCTCCCATACAGGACTTTACAAAAGACTTTTCCAATGTTGCTGCTGACAGAGATCCCTCGATAGTTATCCAAGACGTCTTTTTCCCCCTTTTTGCGAATAAATATCACTTTACTTTCCCTCCACTCCTTTGGGACCTCTTGTTTTTCTATGGCTAAATTGAATAGGGCAGTTAGGCTTTCCAAGAGTTCCTCTCCCCCTTTTTTGATAAACTCGTTAGGAATTTCGTCCACCCCTCCCGCTTTTCCATTCCTCAATTTTGAGATCACCCTTCGCACCTCCTCAGTTTTGATTTCGCTGCACACGAAGTCCGAAAGATTTTCCTCGACCTGGTTCGGACACTCCGGTGGGTTCCCCATGCCCCATTGCTTATCGTTTACCTTTTCCCAGTGCTTGACTAGTTCTAATGCGATTTGATCTCGCTCTTCTGTAACTCTGCCATCTACTTTAATGCTCTGTTGGTTATTCCCTTTGTTACGTTTGTTCACCCATTTCCAAAATACGCTCGAACTCGACCCCCCTGTCGTTCTTATCGTCCTAATAAAACGGCTATTTCGCACTCTCCGGTTGTCGTCTTTAATCTTGTTTACTTTATTCGTGCTTGTTGGTATTCTTCCTTTGCTATCATGGCCTCATTGCTTTCCACCCCCTTAAGTTTTCTACTTCTCCTGTATGCAGCACATTTAGCTTTTCTCACCTTTATGGCCCTTTTCAGTTCTTCGTTCACTCTGTACCCATGTTCCCGTGTTGGCACCCTAATCTTTTCTACACTTCCCTTTCCTGCCTCCACTAGGCTCGCAACTATGGCGTCGGCCATCTTCTGGACACTACCCCCCTTGTGTACGGCTGCAAGCTTTGCTTTCAGTTTTTCTTCGAACTTCGCCCAGTCGGCATCCTTTTTGAGTTCCCAAATCTCCTTGAAGCTTCCTTTCCTTTTCTCTGGGTTTTTGACCCTCTTCGTCACTGTAATCAAGTTGTGATCACTATCCAACTCCATTTTGCCCTCATCATCCACTTCTACCCTTATCACCTCCCTCCATAAATTCATATCTATGAGAATGTAGTCAATTATTGGTTTTCTGTCGTTTCTCTCCCAGGTCCATTTCCCCTTACATCTAGAGTCCCTGTTCAGAATCTTCAGACCGAGCTCATTTGTGAAGTTCAACAGCTTCCTTCCATTCCTGTTGACATTTTTGTCCCCACCCTCTATGCCTTCTTCCTTGTCACCTATGTGTCCATTAAAGTCGCCCATCAGAATTATACCGAGCCCCCTGTTTTCTAGTTCAGTGATATTGGACCTTAGTGTTGAGTATATCGAGTCATTCCACTCGGGTTTACTTCCCTCCACCGCACAGTACACAATCCCAAGGGCAATACTTTTGTTTCTCAGACCGATCTTTACCCATCCAATTTCTTTTGACACATCAGCCGAGGTGGTGATATCTTCCAGATCTGTAATCAGCGACGGTTTTAAATCCTCTTTAATGTACATGCCTACCCCTCCCCCCCCCCCTTTTTTGGCCTTCCGTTCGCCCTACACCTATCCACACACACCCGCTTACTTGATCTACCCGTTCCTCGTGTTTTACCCACGTCTTGCTTAAGCCCATGACATCAAACTCCTCTGCCTCGATCAATGTAGCAATTCCACTTACTTTCCGGTGGAGACCCTGGATGTTGCTATAACCCGCTTTCAGGGTACCGAGGTTCATTGGCTTCCGCCTACTGGACCCATTGTTTTCTGGTGCTAGTCTTGGTAAACTTATTCTGTCCCCCTCACTCTTGTTCACCCCACCTATGTCCACTCTAGTTATACTTGCCTCTGACCTCCGACCCCGCTCCTCTCCAAAAAAGGCACTGCTACCCGTAGAATTTTATCCCCTAATACCCGTTTCCCCGCCCTGCTAAGATGCAGCCCGTCACGTCCGTACATGCTCCCATTGCCCCAAAACGTGTCCCAATGGTCGATAAAGGGAATTCCCAGATCAACACAGTAGTCCTCTAACTCTTCATTTAGCGCCAAAATCCTTGAGTTCCGTTCGTCCCCACCTCCAAGGACAGGAAGGACCCCGTATACGACTACCCTTGCATTCCTACTTAGCAGTTTGCCGACTAAGCCTCTATACGACTCCACCAAACTTACTGACCTTCTCTCCCTGATATTGTTGGTCCCCACATGGACCACCACTACCGGTTCCGGTCCTGACCCTGCCACAATGCCATCTACCCGGTCCCTGAGATCCTCCACCTTCGCCCCCGGAAAGCACAAGACTGTTCGATTGGAACTATCAGGACCACAAACTACATTGTCAATCCCACGTACAATGCTGCTCCCCGCTACAACTAATTTTCTTCTTCTGGCCCCAGTTCCTATATCATCTGCACCTCCTCTCGTTTTGCAAGCTCCTGGCCCCCTCTTTCTCTTGACCGCCCTCCTTACCCCGACTGGCCTATCACCATCAACAACCATCTCACCCCCCACACTGTCCCCCTCACTCTCGTCCCCAGGGGTATCAGAGTCTAAAACACTAAACCTGTTTTCTAGACACCGCCTAGCAACCTTGGCAGCCTTACGCCGACTCTGGCTTCCGGACTCGACGCAGCCCTGACCGGACGCCACCTTCTGAATTTTCCTACTAGAACCCCCCTCCTCAGTTACACCCCCACATCAAGCATTATTCCCCCACGTTTCCTGCTTCCCAGTTTCCTCCTTGAGTCCACAACGACCTTCCACCCACCTTCCACCTCACCATCGTAGGTAACCTTCAACGGGGTAACTCCAGATACACCGGCCCTCCCCAACCTCCCTCTCAGCTCTGCAATCTCCCGCTCGAATCCAACACACTTCTCTAACAACTGTAAAATATCCTTGCAATTCGCGCATACCCCACTACTCTCCATTGACCGACCACCACCATACCTCATATTACACTGTCTGAATGGCTCCGGATCCTCACTCTCCCCCACCTGCACTCCTCGACTCACCTCCCTCAGACCTCCCTTAACACCCATACTTACCTCCGTCTGGACACCCGTCGTACACTTACCATTCATGATTACAAAAAATATACAGAATCCAATGACCAATAGCCAAAATTACAAAATGGAACTTGAAAATTTTGAGAAAGCGGTCGAAAACGTAAACAACAAAACAAAACACCGAAAATGGCCCGCGCGAAGATAGGGAACACGCCACTAAAATCCGACAGAGAAACTAAACTAAACACTAATATAACTATCTTTTATTACAAATCACGCCTATACAACACTAAAACACTATATCGATCAGCGTAAACACCTGAAAGAAAAGTATGAAATTATTAAAGCTAACTTTTGACAACTGAAATGGCTATACTCCCATTTGGTTTCGGAGATGGACACACCGATGATGGAATAATATTCCTCATGTTGCGGCCTCGTCAAGAAACAGAGACATACACTTGCTTGATTAATTATTGTATAACACATACCTATATATACTACGGCTCACTGAAACGCTTTGTGCCACTGAGAAACACATGCAAACTATTCACAATAAGACCATTCTCGCCTCTGCTAAACTACCGAACAGTAGGTTTGAGACAGAAATATCCAAGGCGTTAACGTTTTGCAAAAAAGCGCGTGCACTGGTGTGTAGACATGCCTTCATGAATAAGCATGTATGCGTGTGTTCTCACTCGTGTGCGTGCGTGTGTGCGTGTGTGTTGGTGGGGGTGTGTTGGCATGTGTGGGTGTGGGTGTGCTCCATGGTGTCAAAGAGTCGAAATCCAATATTGTAAAGTCACATGAGAGTATTCTTAAGCAATCTTCGCATGCTCCATTTAAAACTAGAAGTCCTGTCACGAACTGTGCGCTTATCTAGGCTTAATTGCGCGTAGGAATTGCGCGCAATTGCCATATCGAATGACATCCAACGCACGACAGGTTCTCCTGGTGTCTCATAGCAAACACAGGCAATGAGGTCCATTGGCTGAAACATTGCTTGTGCACAGGCCATATGTACAGAATATTTGATAGCCTTACTATGGTCATAACGCGCAGATCGACGTGCTATTTGTGCACATTTCATGAAGGACTTCTAGTTTTAACTTACCTCCCTTTCTGACGACTCACGAGCTCCCTCTATGGCTGATCCACACATACGCAGACAAACGCATGCCTTTCAGAAACATTATCCAATAGATTAGCACTAAGTGTAAGTGTGGAACAGTTCATCGTGGGAGGTTGTCTGTCCGATCTGACTGCTATAATTCTATTTGTAGTGACTTAGACCAATATTTTGGTAAAAGACTAAAACAAAATTTAGCGAAACTAGAAGCTTGACCTCTGGACGTTTATTTACATTCAGTGAAGAAAAAACACACAAAGTGACATCATTTAATGGATTTTGAACCATTGTTTCAATAAAGCTATGTAAATTGTATGCTGAGAAATAAATATATCGTTTGGGACTATATTTAGGGCGAAGTCAAACAATGCATTCTTTTTAATTCGAGGCTTAAAGGGTAGCACTGTTGTTTTTATCGATTCATTTTGTCACCTCTATGGGATCGTGAATCAGCCGTTGATAAAACCACTAATCTCTGTACGAGTGGGTTGCCGGAATGTCAGCTAATAACGTCGCAACTCAGTCTGCACCATCGCCCCTAAAATGGTGTATTTTGAATCAAAGCGGCAACTTCTCCCGTTGAGACGTTTAATGACGTAAAAAATTTCACTTCATCAAATGGCATGGTGTTGATCACTGGTCACATGGTATCAACTTACAACCTTGTCAGCTAGTTTTTGTCAATAATGACTGCAAAATGTAAATATTCGATTTGTATTTCTGAAAAAAATATTCATTTTGTATTCCTGATAAAAATGTGGCCATCATCAATATATTCATTTTTCACAGATACCAAAGTATATTTTTTGTTGAGCCTTGTTTTTTTGTAGAAACATCCGTCCACTAATATGTCGGCGTTTGAGACACTTTACGACATGCTGAGAACAGGTCGTAATTCACGTGTGGGTAGTGATGTCCACGCATGCTTGTACCGGGTAATAAAAATCAGTATCTGCAAAATTTTAATTAATCCGGTGCTTCATTAATGAAAGTTGTGATGATTATTCCTATAATTAGTGTTTGGAATCTAATAATATTGCCTCCCTGGAAATATTACCCACCCGTGGACATTGACCAGTCCACGGCGGCAGTACTTTAATCAATGAGCGTTTCAGCGATCTAGTTGTCTAAAGAATGGTAAATAAAACCCACAACTCATCCAGTTGCAACTGACATTTACGAAACTGGTCCAGTAAATTAGTCTGGACCGCTCCGAAAATTTCACAATGTATACTGTGGAGTGTTCGAAGATGCTCTCTCTATCTCTCTCTCTGTCTCTGTCTCTCTCTCTCTCTCTCTCCAGAATTTATAGGTAACAGGTGTTATCCCGGTGCAACAGGAATGGAAGTCCGTAGGACAATTAGTCCCTCTGGACTATTATTCCGCGGAATTATAGTCCTAGGTCTAACATTTCTAGGAATAGTAGTCCGGCGGACTACTATTCCTAGAAATGTTAGACCTAGGACTATAATTCCGCGGAATAATAGTCCAGAGGGACTAACGTTCCTACGGACTTCCATTCCTTTTACACCGGCTCTTTTTTGTGAGTCAACTGAATTAACAGTTTATATATTAAATTTGATTCTAATTAACTCTTTACCTAACATGAAAAGCAGACGACAAAAATAATTCTTGAATAACTATTATTTTCTTTTTTTGTCTCAAAAACATAGGTTATGACCCCTCATTGGAACGAGCTCGACGAGCTCGTTCCAATGAGGGGTCATAACCTATGTTTCAGAGACAAAAAATGAAAAAAATAATGACAATTAATTGGTTATTTTTGAGAATAGCGCTGGAAGGTTTTGGCCGTTAGGTTAGGTAGAGGGTTAAAACCTTTCTTTTCTTCGTTACTTAATCTTTTTGTTGCTGAATATCTGGCAGATTTTGAGCAATTTGAAAAGTAAGGTGACATCGTCATTTCGCAGACTGCAATGTTTGCCTGCTGCTAATACAACATTCCGGGCACACACAAGAGAAAGTATTTACCACTTCCTGTATTAATCCACCGTCAGAACTACATATTGGTGTGAAGTCGACATTGCAAGCCGTATTGGCTGCTGATTTTCTTAAAACGCAAGCCATGCGTCATTTTTATGAGGTCTTTAGAATCCCTTATCATAGCAGCAAAACCAATTTTCATTGTTGTTGGTATCCCACGTATCAGTGATGTTACAATGTTGCTAATCAGCATCCCGGATAGGGTGTGGTCTAACTTCGGTAACAAGCTTCCCAGAAAAGCCAATAACGTCCCGCTTGAAAACTCTGATATTTTGCCAAAGTTGAGCTCGCGATCATAAGTGTTTCGATCAATAGTCATATCCTTTATTTTGGCGCAAATACTTTTCTTCAACATTTTCAATTCGTAGAGCCGATCCAGCTCTCAATCTATCACCTAAAATCATGGCTACCCCTGGCGAAATGCCGTTGCCGTACTTCCCAGCAAGCTTAGCAACTAAACCTAGACGGGAAATACAAGTACCCCCACACTCCCCATACAATTTCAACAAGTCGACCGATTCCAAGTAATGGATTGGTCATCTCTCGTGAAAGCGACTACCGATTTCAAAACTTCAACATCGGGTTTTGAGTCAGTCGCAGTAGTGTCAAGTAACTACTTTGCCGCGGGCGCTACAGATTTTGGACTCATAAATGTAGCTCTACAGACCGAGTGATGACGAGCGTCTGACGCATGCAAATCACTCATAGCACCTATAACCCTTAACCTAACATCTCCCCACCCCCACCCCCCCATTACTTTTTCGCTGCTCACAAATTGGATTATCTCAACCTTTTGCAACGAACTACAGTACGTGGAGAGTGGATTGTAATTAAATCACCCTCGGAGTGGAGTTATCGCCCAAGCTATAACTTTCAAATTTTGTACATGTCGACAAAAAACATAAGCAATGTTTCAGCCAATGGACCTGAAACTTTGCCTGTGCTTGTTATGCTTTGCAAAAATTTTGCAATTACTGCTTGGGTGGAGTCTCCACTCTGCGGGTGATTTAGTGATAATACAGTCTCCACGTACTGTACTTCTGGTTCCAGAAATCACCACTTGGCGGAAAATATAAGTCTCTATTCAACTTGTTAGGTATTAGGATATTTTGTCACATCAAAATTGTAACCACAAAATGGAAAATGTCGTTTGAAATCAAACACAATTTGTGCCTGCCAGGGCTGACATCGCCTAGATTTTTTCTTGGGTGGTGCATCCGCCTCGGTAGGAATATCTTTGCTTGATGAAGCTTGTCTGACACCATACTGAACTATTTGTTTCGAGTAAACAATTTGGAGTTGTCCCCCTATTTTACGTGACTGCACACGTGACTGGGGCCGAATTCTCTTAAAAAGCTTCATACCCCACTGTGGAGCAGCGATGAAGTACTTAATTTCCAGTCGTCCTTCACATACAAACAAAATGATATATGAAAATGATGTGTGGATATGAACAATTGGCGACTTGTTGTAACCTGAACATCGTATCCTGAATACGATTACGTCTGAACTAAAAAAGAAAAAAAATAAAGACAACAATTGGTGTGAATTATTTTAATTGGTAAAATTTAAACTCTTTAACATGAAATACATAACAAGTAAGTAAATATATAGAATAAAAAAACACTTCCAGAGAAACATATAGAAATCTTAAAGTATATGTATGTATGTGTGTGTGGGTGGGGGGGGGGGGCGTGGAGGGACTGCCTTAGTAATAGGAGTAATAGTAACAGTTTATTCAAGCAAAATAACACCAACAGAGAGGCAGATTGCATAAAGAGTTAACCCTTTAGCCAACGTAACGGCCAAAACCGGCCAGCGCTATTCTCAAAAATCGCCAATTAATTTTCATTATTTTTTTCATTTTTTGTCTCAAAAACATAGGTTATGACCCCTCGTTGGAACGAGCTCGTCGAGCTCGTTCCAACGAGGGGTCATAACCTATGTTTTTGAGACAAAAAATGAAAAAAAATTAGTTATTCTAGAAATATTTTTGCAAGTGTCGTCTGCTTTTCAGGTTAGGTGAAGGGTTAACAGAGATATGATATGATTATAATAAACAAATAATAAGCGAAACAGCTATGTTTGTATAGTAAATAAAGCTAATGTATCATACATATAAGTATATAATGTCAAAACCTTAGGTCAGTTTAATGACCTACTATTTTGCAATTATTGTTTCTCTTTTCCTGAAGAACAGCAGGATTATGTTGCAGATGGTGTGACATAATGAGGCCGTATTATTTTTCGTAATAAATTCAAACCGATCTTGTTTGCTTGCATTTGAGAAGTCTGCATTATTCCTGTTAATTATTGCAAACAATTGTCTCCTGATGTTTGTATAGGCCGGGCAGTCCATGACAAAATGCATCTCGGATTCCACATCGCCGGCGTCCTTACAAACATCAGAAGCATTGCAACTCCTATCTTCTAAAGGTATTGGCGGCTGTGCAAGTCGCCCCTTTTCAATTGCCAAATTATGATTACTAATCCGTAATCTTGTAAACATACTTTGCGCTTCTCTTGTTTTTGAGTAAGCTGAATAGGGCTCGAATTAAATGTCATTTTTGAAGGCGCGATAAGTACGCAATTTAGTTTTACCGTTCTTTTTATTGTCATTGTTAAGGCATTCATTAAAATAGAGTGTGTAATCATTTGTTAAATTTTCAAGTAATTTACTGGATTTATTATCGTGCATTGCAGACGATGGTATATTGTAACCTTCCAATATTTCACGGAATCCGCTATATTCCGTCGTTAATTTATGCTCTTTCAGTAAATCACGGAGCAATGTACCTGGAGTTGCACAGTGAAGCCTGGCCATGAAATTGAACTTTTGGACGATGAATTCGAGGGATAGTTGGAATCTGCCAAGTTTAGCTCGAACGGCATGGTTGGAAGAATTTTTATTAACACCGAGTATCATTTTACAAAAACTTGATGTGTACAGCCTCAGAAGGCAGTCTATCCCACTTTGCAAGTTGATACTCTGTATCCCATAGTTCACTACCATACAGCAATATGGGTTCTATTAATTGATCAAATAATTTGGACATCACAGCAGTAGGTGGGAGATGTTTACTCTTAAAAGAACTGAAAAGACTGTAAAGTGCTTTCATCCTCTTTAGTTTTATAGCATTTTGTGCCTCTCCAAATTTCTCATTAGCGGAAAACGTTATACCCAAATAAGAATAGCTTGGTACAATCTCCAACGTTTTGTCAGCCAATGTAAAAACTCGGGAGCCTTGTACCTTTTTGGGGGAAAACACTAAGCACTAGGTTTTCTCGGTGTTTACCCTCAGATGGTTATTCTTCGCGTATATTTCTAAATTTTCTAAACATGTTTGTAACCCGTTAGGCGTACTTGAAAACATAATTAAGTCGTCTGCAAACAAAAGATGACTTATGTACTTATTATTCACAACTATAGGGTCGCATTCTCTAGACAAGATTTTACGAATGGCATCTATAAATATTTTAAATAGGGTTGGGGAGATCGCACAACCTTGCCTATCCCCGACTGTGGATAGTAAAGGCGGGCCTAGGCCCTTGGCAGTTTTAGTAATATAGTAGCTTGAGGAGTACAAGGACTGTACAATTCCAAGTATCTTACCAGTTACACCGCATTCATGTAATTTGTTAAACAACAATGGTCAGTGGACTGTGTCAAAGGCTTTCCTGAAATCAACAAAAGCTGCATATAGAGGCCTTTTTCTCGTTTGCACTGATTGAAAATATTTTTGAGAACAAATGCACTTTCGACCGTGCTGTGGTGTTCACGGAATCGAAACTGGCTGTCATTTATAGGCCGGTTATCTTCGAAGAAGTCATTTATCTAGTTATTTATAACCTTGTTTAATAATTTCCTTACGGCAGAGCTAACGGCAATGACTCTGTAGTTGTTAGGGTCGTGCAGGTTACCCCTTTTGTACAGTAGGGTTAGGGGGGACTTGCTCCATTCAGTTGGATAATGACCAGATTCGAGGACTTGGTTAAACAACTTGACTGTTTCGTCTATCTAGGAGGTAATTACAGTTTTTAGGAGTTCGTTGGATATATTGTCGGGACCTGGCGACTTTTTATTTTTTATTTGTCGGAGTGCTTTCCTGATTTCCTCCGGGGATATTATGTCACAGTTTAATATTTGGGTCAAGGTTCGAGATGAATATATAGACAATAAACATATAGTGTGTTTTTAGATCTGTGTTATACAACGGGTTGAAATATGGTTTTTTTTTTCGAGGCTTCGCCGAGAAAAAATAAACCATATTTCAACGAGTTGTATAACACAGATATAAAAACACACTATATGTTTATCGTTTTTATCTGATAACAAACAGACGCCCGTCTCGTGCGTCTACCCGACTTATATATGCTTCCCACGGGCCTCCAAAGAAAACCAGTCTACGAGACAAAAGAAATAGGACAAGACGCATAGAGTTGTGTCCCTTACATTACAAAATCGATGACGGCGATTGTAAAGTGCGATTGCACTTCTTGCATCATGTAACTGCGCCGGAACAAAATAAATTTCAACTATTTTATTAACAGTAACGAAACGATGTTTCAGTAGAGTTATTCTTTTTTTTTGACATAGTTCCAGTTTTCTTCCGTGTTTTATGCTGTAGTCCCAATATAACAAATAATTTTGCGTTTGTTTACAATATTTAACGAAGTGTTTTTTTTTCAGGTAGAGCAGACGAACTTTTAATTAGCGCAGTTCCGCGAGTACTTTTGATCGAGGCCGTGACTATAAATAGTTCGCAGTCGCCGCATACTAATTACTATTAACATTCAAGTAATTTCTACAATGTTTTGAAGCAAAATTTTAGGTTGCCTTTATTGAAGCAAAATAAATAAGAAATGACACCATCAGAGGATTTTGACAAAGTGCAATAAGCGTACAATTAAAACCTGCCCTGCGATATAACGATGTTTCATGAATGAATGAATGAAAATGGAATTGAAAGAGGTCAGAGGTCGTTCGCATAAATTATAATTATATACAACACCCGTTGTATATACTTCAGGTATATACAACGGTTGTTATACTCTATGGTTATCAGATATATACTTATATACTGCCGTCTCAGCGCTGTGTGCAGGGGAAAACAGTTTTTCAAAGAAATAAACAGCGGTGTGGGAATTAAGACTATTAACGTCACTCTTAGCAGATCGAAATTGTTTTATAATTTTCCAGTAACAAGCTGGCTCATTAGGCCAAATAAAAAAAATGAATTGATTCTCAGGCAATTTTTTTTTCAAATCAGTGAGGGAGGGAGGATTTTATTTTTATTTTTTTTTTTTTCGTGTAAAGGGTTGAGTATACTCAGTAAATCTTTTTGCTGTCTTTCCACTTGAAAAAGAGAAAAGGTTGTATTTTAGTGTAATTATAGTATACCTTTTATAACTAACTGATGTAACAACAGTTAAATTTTATTGTTGTTTTAATGGTATAGATCTGACAAACATGATCCATTAGAATAGGCCCCAGTAACTAATGCTTGAGGTAGGAGTCCTTTTAAATGGGAAACATGGCTCTAAATGATTGGTTAAAGTTGAGTTTATATCGGTGTTGCGGCCATTATTAACCATTGTGCAGAAATATATTACCTTAAACACCAGCAAATAAATAATTAAATCATGATCCAGTATATCAGAATTTGCCTTGTTACAGTTTATGGGAGAGTGCCTCTGGGCACTATCCCATAAACTGCAACAAGAAAAACCAATTTACTGCAAACACAGCTAAATAATTATTATATGTCGAGAAATGTGAAAAAATGACCATTCCAAGTTTTCACAAATTCTTAAAAGAACATGACATAATAAAAATGTCTAATGAGGAGGTTCAAATCCAACGAGGGAGGGCCTGAGAATCAAAACATTATTTTTTTAGCCTTACATTGTAAGTCGTCCAGTTGGTCACGAAGTTTTTTATAAAACATTTTTTATTTGTATTTCACTTCTGTCTTATAAGCCTTCTTTGCAGTGAAGAATTTAGCAATAAGTGATCTGTCACTGGGATTAAGCTTCATATCTTTTATAATGCTTTTCATTGTACGTTTTAAGTCTTTGCATCTGTGATCAAACCATTTCTTTTTTGGGGCGGGGGGGGGGGGGGTCGGCTAGTCAATTGGACTCGTCGAGAAGCAAAGTTATTGATAGATTGAAGAATACTCATCCAGCCAGCAGCAGCCTTCTCTATGCCCATCTGGTTGGATGAGTATGGCTCCATTCGATAGTGTGAAATATTTGAGATTACAGTACGTGGAGAGTGGATTGTAACTAAATCACCCACGGAGTGAAGTTATCACCCAAACTATAACTTTCAAATTTTATACATATGGACAAAAACCACAAGTAATGTTTCAGCCAATGGACCTCCGGGCTTAACCCGGAGGTTCATTGGTTGAAACTTTGCCTGTGCTTGTTATGCTTTGCAGCCAATTTGCAATTATTGCTTGGGTGGAATCTCCACTCTGTGGGAGATTTAGTGGTAATGCACTCCCCACAAAGTAGTCTTCTGATATTATGATATATTATATCTCACGTGACCTTCTAGGCTCCTGGTTAGACGAATGCTGCACCCCTATTTCGTGTAGTTTGCATCCACAGAACTGAAGAGGTTCTACACCCAGGCACTACACGTTTTCTATTTTTAGCACACTACTATATCAGATTTCTTTTCATACTGGGCGAATAAAACTAATCAGGCTAAATTTAAATATCGATTCACAGAGGCACAACATCCACAAAACGACCCGGAAAGAAATCATTGTGGAAAAATGTATCGCTTTTCCGTTTTTGAAGTCACATTTTCCGAGGCGTTCATTTTATTTCTTGAGAAGATGATCCATATCTCGTTTCGAAGAGAATGATCCATACCTGGGAACAACATTCATGAGAACGCGTCCGGATATGAAAATTCGTTTGTTTCGCTGCTCATATTATTTCGCTATTTAATTGTATGTTTTGGGCAATAAACGAATAAATAATGGAATTCATTTGAATCTTAGGAGTTTGTATCCCGTACTGACCCATTCGGTAATGTATATGTGGGACAAATGGTTGAAATTATCAAACTGCGTTGTCAAATTTCGAAAAATATAGGTTTCATTCGCGAGTTGCGCGATTCTAGAATACACAGTTCCGTTTGGGAGAAATGTTTTGTTTACCCTTGCCGAACGATTCAAAATTTGTCTTCTGCTCATATCAATAAGCCGTGTTTTGGAAGAAGAAAATGTTTTTTGAAAACTAAATGGTATATTTTTTCTATATAACGCTGGTTGGTAGGGCTGCTACCTTGGTAATTGATTAACAAATTGGACAGATGTTTTTCTTGATGGGTGTTCGATATAATATAAGGATTAGTGCATGTCTTGTCGTTGACTACGCCCATATAGTGCCCAGTGAGGTGGTGTAGTTCCCTCCACTTCGCGGTGGGAACTACACCACCTCACTGGGCACTATATGGGTGTAGTCAACTCCAACCCATTCACTATTCCTTAAATAGTCGACAATACTTGCGCCGTTGTACTGGTATGAGGTAAAGTTATCTAGTCTATCCCTGAGGCAGTGGCCATTCAAAATTCTTAGTTTTCCTAATTGGCATAGCTCTAGTAAATGTTTTCCGAGGGTGTTTGTTATTCTGTCAAGACTTTCTCTGTCTTTTATGCAATCTACAGTGTATGACTCCGGCAAGGGAATATATTTGTTGTTGTCACCCACAATATAATCCGGCTGTCCTCCAGTTCGAGCGTTGAAATCCCCTCTTAAAATCATCATATCCCCAGGACTACTGCTCAGTAACCGCTGCTCTAAATCCCCAAATGCGGAAACATTAGGACTAGGTTTCGATTTCCAATAAGTAGAATTACTGGGAGGAATATACACAGATACAAAAACGATCTTCGATGGTAAATTAAACATTTTACCATCAAATTCAACCCAGAGAGCAATGTCGCCAATATATCTAATATTACACAGGAATTCATCATATTTAGAGTTGAAATAAAAACAAATTCCACCCTTCTTGCTTGAGGATTTGCCCCGACAGAGATCAGCACGCGTGTAACCTGGTAGATCTAATTCGGACCCATCACAGTGCCAAGTCTCATTGAGGGTAATGAAATTGTACCGAGTTAACAGTGTTTTAACCCTTTGATACTGTTGTACGCCTTATGACGTAAGAAACCAAACAGCGCGTTGATACTTTGTGGACATTTGTTTTGTTCTCGCGAATAGGCCTCCGTGACAACCGTTGAGTCAAATGTTATCTCTGCTTAAAATACTAATATAATCATGCCGTCACGACTTCTTTAACTGGTTGAGTGCTTGAAGCCACTATCAGGGCTTTCAAAAAATGAGGATACCAGAGCAAAGACAACACTTTCCTTACTTATTCTTCATATTCAGCCGAACACAAATAATATTTTGTTTATATAAATTTGTTTTATTACAAATTATTGGAGAGTGCCTGTGGGCACTCTCCAATAATTTGTAATAAAACAAGTTTTGAATAACAAATTAAGACCACCAAAACTAATCTAGCCCTCGACCAGATAATCACTAATGTGAAAAATATCTTGTTATTTGTACTTGCGGACGTTTGACGTCGCATTTGAAAAAAGTTGAAGAAACTGAATCCCCAGTGACGTTTGAACGTCAGGATAATTAAAGTCTCAAAAGGTTAAACTCGGTGTCGTTCAATTTATTGGAAAGGGCTTGAATATTCCAAGCTGTATAGCCTATTTTCATTCTTGTGCTATCAGTGACGTAAGAACGAAACATCCATTGAATTGCTTGGACCACTGAAGATAACTTTTAAAAGTACTTTGATAGAGAGGGTTTTTGTACTAAGACTTTTGACAAGGGGCGTCTAAGGTTAGGTCGCACCCTGAGAGAAACCTCGCGATAAAATACCCTCGACGTTTATGCCAGACACACCTGAACCTGGGTCACACGTTATTTAATTAGAGGGCGGTAGATTGATTAATCCATTGCAATAAGCAATTCTTATAGCTACTCATCAGAAGGGACAATCAACAAAAACCCTATATATCTGCTTACGTGACGTATCCACTTAAGGTGCGGGGCATGGTGGGGGTATTCTGAAAAAAAAGTTTCGAAGTTATACTAGTGAGGAATTGGGTCTTGCGGTATGCAGTGTGCATTGTATGTAAGTCGAATTGGTTAACTGCGCCAGTGATGCCTGTGTCTAAACACAGGTCAAATGATGTAGTTAAGCAGGCCGGTGTGTCTCTTTGCATTATTTATTCATTCAAAGTGTGGAGCGAAAATATGGAATATAGCGCCTAGGATGATATTATGTTTATGTGCCATACCCATTAATGATATAAATGTGCAAAAAAATGTATCTTATTTTATCTTATCTTATCTTATCTTAATAAAACGAAATTATTGAGCTAGTGCCCCTAACAGCTCGCCCCAGCACTTAGACACATTTTGAATTAATGTAGCCCACTAAATTGGTCATTTGTTCTCGCAGAAATACAACTTCTTTGGGTAAGTTTGCAGTGGAATGTCTGTAGTCGAGCTCCAAACAATTATTAGCAGGGACCGATCAGGACTATTTAAAATACGCTCTAGCCTCGGAGCCTATTTTTTCAATTCATGCGCCAGATTTCAATTTACGGAGTCACACTGCTGTTAGTAACACACACTGCAAGTATGTAATAGCTCTCATCATTTTCATTTAGTACACTATAGCAAACATTAATCTTCACTGTGGTTTCTGATCAATTCTTGGCTGCCTATTTAGGCAGCCAAGACTTGATCAGAAACCACAGTGAAGATTAATGCTTGGTAATTAAGACTTGAAGTATTAACTTAAGCACTCTACAACAATGATAAATGATAATCATATATATATAATACATGTAAGAGTGTCTGTCTCGATTATCCATCGAAAGAATATCAAAATATGATCCGAGAAGTTACGCGCCAACTGAGAAGCCTATTTCTGAGATTTAAGAGCCAGGTCCTGATGTTTCAGAACCAAATACGCACTGGCGCGTGCTCAGGTCGGTCCCTGTATTAGTACCCAGAGAATTCCCTCTTAGTGTTCGAGGAGTTCCTTTGCATAATAGAGGGTAGGCCTGTGGCGAACGAGTTGCATCTTGAATGACATTATGTTTATTCATGTCATTAAACGATTGTAGGCCACGTGTTTGAAACCTTTGAATATGTCTGTTGGCAGTTGATGGATTGTTCTGAGAATACTGAGGTTATTTATTATTTATTATTTATTGATGTTTAAGGTCACATATTTATGCACAATGGCTAATCATGACCGTGACAGTTTTACGGGTGGAGGAAGCCGGAGTACCCGGAGAGAACCACTGAGCAACAATGAGCAGCAACCAGCTCCCCAACATCGTAACCCCGCACTGCAGCACAGGCAGGGTTAGACTGGTTGAAGACATGTGTACCATCGACGTGCAGCATGCCATCGTACAGGAATACTGAGGTAGGGCTACACTATCGGTAACACTTTCATGTCTGTGGTGATACTTAATCCCTTTAGCTATAATTTTTTATGCCAATGTCATTAACGTGCCAGTCGTTTCGAAACGGGTGTGTTCTGATTGAACGGTCTGGTGAAACAAAGCCACTTGTGTTGTCAATAAAATCACATCCCATATTTTCACAAATAAGCCTGTATTGATCATTTGTTTGTTTTATTAAGCGATTAATTCCAGGAGAATGCCTTATGTCATTCAAGTTAGAAAATGGTTATTTAGGTCATGTATGGGGTTACTGTTGCAAAGACTCGAGATTATTTTGTCCGCGAGTAGACTAGATAGTCTGTTATTAACCCTTTACCCAACGAATCGCCCGCGTAAGTTGCAAATTCAGCAGCTGAAAAATATTATTTTTCGAAAAATTTCAACAAAACCATATCATGTGACCCCTCTTTGGAACGAGCTCGTCGAGCTCGTTCCAAAGAGGGATCACATGATATGGTTTTGTTGAAATTTTTTGAAAAAATTTAAAAAATGATAGTGCACACCCACGCAGTGGCGTGTGTGGACAAAGGTAATATGTACGTGTCCATGATTTTATAATTTTTCTATATACCATGCAACAGAGTTTGGGGTGCCATCTGGCGGCGTGGCTCTCCCACTGGCAAAAAATCCAGAATCATTGTAACGGATATTTAATTGTTTTGGGCTTTTCAAAGGACATTATGTAAAATATATTGTCGCAGAATGCTGGAAACTATAATAAATAATCAAGTAATGAAGTGACTTTCAAAGTTTGGTAGTTTTTGGCGAGTTAGGTATTGTTTGTTGCCGATTTCGTCAGATTCAAAGCCCAGTTTCAACTTTAATTGAGAACGTCCACTTCACATATTGTTGACACGAATAAAAAATAAAACAAGTGATTTATTGACACTTTTAGTGGGCCTTTTTCATTTGTGGGGAACTTGGTGCGATTTCCTTAGAAACAGTCGGAGTTCGGATGAATTCAAGTTACGTTGACGTACGGTCTGGGGAAATCTTTGTTCTCATAACACGGGCATGCAGTCTTCTTGTACTTGTAATTTTTCTTCACAAGTTCAATGGTTCCAGTCTATGAACTATTTTTACCAGTGATACAGTATAATGTCAGTTTAAGACTGTCAGAATTACAGTGAAGCGGCCAGCCAATTTTGTGATCCGACGTGTTTTCCTAAAGGCTAAATACCAGAATCACTGAGAACTCCCATTTAAATTACATGTACACTTCCTCTGTGTTTTGGTAAACAATGTTTTAATTCCTGGATGGCTGGATGCTTTAGGCATTGCAAGCAGAATAGAACTGAATTCATCTTCAAACTAGTCAATGTCGCCCTCCTCGTCTGATCAACATCTGGAGGTGGGGATTCTGATATTTAGACTTAGTACGTTTCTCCAAAAATGGTAAAAACCTTTCAAAAAGCCTAAATACGAACCTCCCCAGAACCGACATCTAAATAACATTGGTAAAGGCCAAGAATAGAGGACCGCGCGTTTTTTAAGATATTAAAACATTTTTTACAACTCTTTTGGAGTTTCTTATCATTCTAAGACATGTTTTACACAAAATTAGCCCAAAACGGCGATACCTACTGACAAATATCATCATTTTTAACCCTTTTTACATTCCGTTAACTTTATTCTCCAAACAATTTCAACAACAAAACCTGCGTAAACAGGTACGCGATTCTTTGTTTTTTTCCGCTATCGTGTATACTCCATTTGATCGGAGTATACAAGGGTGTAATTACAATAGGAGAACGAATTAGGGTCAGTTTGGGATGGATACGGGTTAACTAACCCATACCCAACCTAAACTGACCCTAGTACGCAAAGAAGGCAATGATTAGAATACGGCGACCAATGCATTAGGGTCAGTTTAGGATGGGTACGGGTTAGCTAACCCGTACCCATCCTAAACTGATCCTAGCATGCAAAAAGGTAATGATTGCTCCCCTGTGACGTCACATCGAAACATCCACAGCTCCATTTCAGAACGCAATCAGAAATTCATTTTGTTTCAAAAACCCGTCACAGAGAAAAGGGTTAAAAGTGATTATTTTTGTGAGTGGGTATCGGTGTTTTGGGCTAATCTTGTGTAAAACATGTCTTAGAATCATAAGTAACTCAAAAAAGTTGTGAAATATGTTTTATTTTCTTAAAAAACGCGCGGTCCTCTATTCTTGGCCTTTACCATAACATTTGCACACTGATTCCAGAGAAAATATTTCATTTCTACTAATTCTAGTTTGTTTTAGCATTCAAAAGGAAACTGAAATTGAATTTATTTCAAAATGTGTGACTGCATTTCTATCTGTCCATCCATCCATCCATCCGTGAGTTGGACAACTCATAGCCTGGACGATTCGTACCTCTGGCAATTGGTACCTTTTTGCTGGACAATTCGTACCCTGATGTCTGGACAATTCGTACCTTTTCCCAGGACAATTTGTACCTTCTGTCTGGGCGATTCGTACCCCTCCTCTGGGCAGTATCCGACAGTTCGTTCCCCCTCTGGACAATTTGTATCCTCTTCTGCAAATTCATACCCTGCTTAATTAACCCCATCTGAAAAAATATACATGGATATGGGGTTGGGAGAGGATTACATGTATAAACTTGGAGCAAGGATAAAAAAGGCGATGTCATTTCTATGATTTTAAAAAGGCACAGAATATCAAATTTCATTACTTAAAGTAAAAAGCAAGTAGACACTTAAAAGATTCAACGTCACGACGGCAAAACGAAAATGCTCTATTGAGGAAGCTCAGAATTAAATTAATTAAATTATTAAGGCAGCACGCTCTTTAACTTATTATTTGGGATGTCATAAAATTATTTATTGTTAGATCTTCATCAATTTAAAGAATTATTGTGGCGACAATTAAATTAATTAAATTATTAAGGCAGCACGCTCTTTAACTTATTATTTGGGATGTCATAAAATTATTTATTGTTAGATCTTCATCAATTTAAAGAATTATTGTGGCTTCATTAAAAAAAATTGTGTTTCAACTGTAAAACTACATCCATTACTATCTACTATAAATTTTCTTTTACCACGTTCGGACCCAAAGTTGATAATACTAGAGGTCGCTTTTTCACTTACATGTATGCTGTTAAGGGATGGTTCACCCATTGAAGTTTCATTTCTATTCATAAATCTTGTTTTGATTGGTTGTTTCATGCATATGTTTATGTTTGTATTACTATCACTCCGTCGACTTTTCATTTTCATTTCACTTAGCCAAAACATGAGTCAAAAACATTTAAATAGTTAATACCAAGCCTGAAAATAAGCAGTCTGACATTCACAGAATGAGGTTCACAGAGGGTGAATTTGATGATGCTATCCCATATAGTGGGCCAATTTATCCTCTGGGCACCTCTTTCTGTTTAGTTTTGAGACCCTGATTCATATTGAGGTTCACAGAGGGTAAATTTAGTGATGCTACCCTGCTGTGCAGGGTACCATCATTAAATTCACCCTCTGGGGACCTCATTTTGCAGATGACAGGCTGCTTATTTTCTGGCTCGGTTAATACATGAGACAGTTTAGTACACTTACTTGAGACAACTTGTACCAAAAAGGAGACAATTCATAACTTTTACTGCGACAATTTGTACCTTTTGTCCAGACAATTTGTACCTTATTGTCAAGACAATTTGTATCCCCCAATTGTGGTATGAATCGTCCAGGGTACAAGTTGTTCTGGCTATTTTTCACACTGATATCTCCTCCACCTTACACACACACACACATACACAAATATATTAAACATAAAAGAGCACTATCTTTTTGAAGCAAATATCTGATTCATCCTCTCTGGAAAACTGTATGTACATTGTATTTTCCTAAATTTTACTCTTTTTATCAAAATGGGTCATGAGTGTCTGTAGGGATTAAATCCAAGGTTGTGAAAGTGCCTTTATGGGTACTTGCAGCATAAGCACTGCACTACAGAACCAATATTTGATGGTTTCAGGCATTTTAATGGTGCTATGAGATACCACATGACCTGCACTGTCATGCTGTTGGAAAAAATCAATGTGTAATGTTTTGTCAGAGACATGACTCTAGGTGCCTTAATTAAGAAATGTGAGGGATTTAAAAAAAAATTTTTTTACAAATATTGCAAAATATTCATCAAACACATTGTGAAATATCTTAAGAAGCCAGATTGTGATTTAAAAACTATCAGAAATGTGAAATGTAATATCATAAGAGGTTTGTTGTGTGTCAACATCAATTAATTTATGAATTATATCATAGCTTTGGATGAAAGTGGGTATGCTGGGGGTCTAGGGGACACATTCAGGGCTATATTTTACCACATCAGTATGTTGAAGAAAATTTGAGATAATTTGTTAGGATAAAATGGCACTGTCTATTGATATTGGTGATTTATATAGCTGCAACACCAGTTTTTAAAACAAAATTGACATTCATTTTGTTTTGTGTGGAGTGGAGGGAGGGGGGGGGGGGTGGGGGGTGAACACCACTCTTTCTCTTGCAGTATGGTTAAATGAGACAGATTTTCCCCCAAACTATTGTCTGCTGATGCAGATTTTAGTTTTATTTTGGGATTGGGGTAGTTTTTAAAGAAAGCAGTGAATTCTCATGCAGAAATGACTCTTTCATCAAATGAAAGAGGTAAAATGTATCTTTGGAAGGATTAGAATGAAGCTAAAATCCCTCCCAATCATTTTTACACACTTAGCAAAATCCCCCCCCTTACAGTTTTTGAGGGTCGTACCACAATCTCCCACATTATTTTAAGAGCAGTACAAAAATTCCCCTCCTGGCCTTTTACACCAAAAGGTTAAAAGGCAGTCCAAAAGGATTTAAAAACTAATGTATTTAATTTGTAAATTACATAAACACTCATCATTATTTACAAGAAAACATGCCTCAATAACTATTTATCAAGACAATTATTTATTTATTGGAGTTTAAGGACACTTTCAACAGCCAGTGTCACCTCGTGTCAGACACTTTTATGGGTGGAGGAAGCTAAAGTGCACTGAGAGAACCACTGGGCAACAGTGAGCAACTATCCAACGTGCTAACTCGACACAAGCAAGGTTAGCATTGACTGAAGCGACAAGTGCTCGGCCTCGAGTGGTAAAAAGCTTTGGACATTTTTGTATGTCTTCAAATATACTTCTAACAAATTAGGGGGTGGGGGATTTTTGTTCACCAGAAATTATGGAGGGAGGAATTTCAGTTCGCCTGAAAAAAACATAGGGGGGGGGGGGGGTTTGTGCATTATGTGAAAATGATTGTGGTGGGGGTGGGGGGTATTTTTGTCAGGGAAAAGTTTTGTAGGTTACCCTTCGGAAGGTTTGGGTTTGATTATAGGAAATACGTACGTGTAAATGTACAAATATTTTGGCTTCCAACACTGATTTAATTATATTTTTTGGGATATTACACATATTTCACATTTAAATGTTCATTTCGAGAACCACAGACTGAATAATACTGTTTATTTTTTGAAAAGTTATATTTTTGTCACAGTCGGCAATAAAGGCCATATACTACCAAAAATAATGCAGTTAAATGCATCTTGAGCAAGTGTGGCATCCAGAACTGAGAAGCACACTATAACCTCTGGCAAATGCCAAATACACATGTAACCACCTATTTTACCCTATTAACACATTTAATTAAACCATGGTTTTCCCCTCATAGTACTTGTAATAGAGGGGTTTCCAATTATATTCCAATCCTCTCCCAAATCACCATCCAAACATTTAGCCAGAAAACCCATATTTCACTTGTATTCACTGGTATACATAGAAGTTTTCTCCATTTTAATGATAACCCTTTACCTTACAAGTACATAAAAGAAGATACCACTTTTGAATAACTAATTTCTTTTCATTTTTTGCGTCAAAAACATAGCTACCCCCCCCCCCCCCCCCCTACATTCTAATCCTTCCAAAGATAACTTTTACCCTCTTTCATTTGATAAAAGAGTCATTTCTGCAATGAGAATTCACTGCTTTCTTTAAAAACTACCCCAATCCCAAAATAAAACTAAAATCTGCATCAGCAGACAATAGTTTGGGGGAAAATCTGTCTCATTTAACCATACTGCAAGAGAAAGAGTGGTGTTCACCCCCCACACCCCCCCCCCCCCCCCCCCCTCCACTCCACACAAAACAAAATGAATGTCAATTTTGTTTTAAAAACAAGCTCAGTCCAATGAGGGGGTCATAAGCTATGTTTTTGATGCCCAAAAATGCAAAAATAATTAACATTGAATGGCAATTTTGGTGAATGGTGCTAGCCGATTTTGACCCATTACATTGAGTGAATGATTAAGAGAAGCTTTCTCCATCTTTTGATGTTAACCCTTTACCTTACATGAAAAGAAGATAGCACTTTTGAATAACTAATTTCTTTTCATTTTTTGCGTCAAAAACATAGCTATGACCCCCCTCATCCAATGAGGGGTCATAAGCTATGTTTTTGCTGCAAAAATAATGAACATTGAATGGCAGTTTTGGTGAATGGTGCTAGCCTGTTTTGGCCATTACATTGAGTGAGTGATTAAAAATTTTAAAAAACAATTTCTTCATTTACAGAGTATTTTGGAACATAAATTTGGGGAAAGGGGGTGGGGGGGGGGTACAGTGGGAAAAGTAACAAAGTTGCAAATGTGAATGAATGGCTTTTGGGCACAACTCCCAATATAGTAGTCTGATATTAGTGCTGTCATGGTCCCCATGTTATAGCACAAAACTGCATTAACAATTGTCCCTCTACCACCCATACAGAACCCCTAAGCTGATGAAAAAGTTAACAGCAAGCACTCTCAGTTTCCCATGATTTGCTTTAGTACTGCAGCACTCATGTGCTTGCATGTCTGTCTGTCCATCATACAAAGTGTTGGTTTGTTTTCATTTGCACAGTCCTACATTTTCAATAACTGGCAATTGACCCCCCCCCCCCCCCCCCCCCCCCCCCCCCCATACACACGCACAAATATATTAAACATTAAAGAGCACTACATTCCTGAAGCAAATATCTGAGTCATCCTCACTGGATACTCGGCATGCATGTATTTTCCCTAATTTCACTCTTCTTATCAGAATGGGTGCCTGTAGGGATTAAATCCAAGGTTGTCAGTGTTTTGTCAGTGCCATACCAATGACTCTGGGTGCCTTAACTGAGAAAGTGAGGCTTTTTTCACAAGAATGGCAAAACATTCATCAAACGCAATGTGAATTATCTTCAGAAGCCAGAATGTGATTTAAAAACTATCACAAATGGAAAATTTAATATCACAAGAGGTTTGTTATGTGTCAACATCAATTAATTTATGAATTTTATCATAGTTTTTGATAAAAAGAGGCATACTAGGGGGACAACTTCAGGGCTATATTTTGCCACATCAGTATGTTGAAGAAAATTTGACATCAGTTGTTAGGATAAAATGGTACTGACTATTGATATTGGTATTGATATTGGTGAATTATATAGCTGCAACCCCAATTTTTGAATCAAAATTTACATTTATATTGTTCCTTACCTCTCAGCTTACTCATTTGGTAACAGAGTAGAAAACTGTATTGGGGGCAACAGCAGTTTTTAAGCCGTTTGACACAGTTTGGGCAGTTCTCTTTAAAAGAACAAATTTCCCATGTTTTTAACTCAGTGGAAGCCAAAAGTTGAATTCTCATGCGGAAATGACTCTTTTGTCACATGAAAGAGGTAAGTTGTATCTTTGATAGGATTGTGGTTGATTAAGGAAATACATGTACATAATTTGGCTTCCGAACCTGATTTAATTATTATTTTGAGAGATTATTTCACATTTAAAAATTCATTGGGGTACCACACACCTTACAATAATTTTTTATTGTTTTGAAAAGTATGTTTTTGTCATCGTCAGCAATAAGGGCTATACATTGCAAGCAAATTCACATCTTGAGCAAGTGTAGTCTCCAGTGGCACACTACAGCCTCCAGCAAATTCCAAATAACAACCTATTTTACCCTACATGTACACATGTATTAACAAATGTACTTAAACCATGGTTCCCCATCATAGTACTAGGGGCAGAGGGGGGTTCCAATCTTCCAACCCCCTTCCAAATCACCATTCAAACCCACAGCCAGAAAACCCATATTGGACTTCTATTTACTGGTATTTAGATGTTTGTCTGAATTATGCTTTTAACCCTTTACTTAACATGAAAAGCTGATGACACTTGCCCACAAACTTATTGAATTACTAATTTTTTGTGTCAAATACATGACTGTTTACACCATTGGAATGACCTCATTCACTCTTTTTTCAGAATGGGTGTTTGTGGGGATTAAATCCAAGGTTGTGAAAGTGTCCTAATGGATACTTGCTGCTCAAGCACAGCACCAAAAAAAACTATATTGGATGTTTTTAGGCATTTTAAACAGTGCTAAGAGATACCACATGAGCAGTACTGGTCATACTGTTGAAAAAACAACAGTTTAATGTTTTTGTCAGTACCATACCAATGACTCTAGGTGCCTTAACTGAGAAAACTGGCTTCTTTAGCTCATCTTGACAAAGTGAAGCTGTGCGATCCCGACCAGCGGTAATTGAATTGTGTCCTTGGGCAAGACTCTTAATCCCGATTGCCCACGCGGGGGCACGGTAGCGTTTTGTACTGAGGTGCACTTGTCTTCAACCAATGCTAAACCCGCTTGTACGGAATTAGTACGTTGGGAAGTATGACAGTTGCTCACCGCTGCTCGCTGCTCCGGGTACTCTGGCTTCGTCCACCAGTAAAACTGTCCGACAGAAGGTTACCCTGATTGTTGAAAGTGATGTTAAATGTATTGTTTATTGATGTCATAAGAAAGTTAATCCCCAATACAATATAAAACAGGTGAAATACGGTACATAAGATTGGAGTTGTTTCGAACCTCCTGTACTATTGTACACCTACTGGGGCCCTTGTTATTTCCAATTTATATAAATTACCTTGTCCACAATATTAGGAGTAATATACGCCTCTTCGCCGACGACACTGCCCTTTTTCTCGTCGTTGAAAACCCTCAACTCGCGGCAAACATGCTTACTAAAGATATAAAAACTACAGAAAAATGGTCAAGCGACTGGCTTGTTGACTTCAACCCATGCAAAACGGAATCTCTGATCATGTCCCGGAAAACTACCAAACCGAACCACCCCACACTACAAATGTTTGGCACTGTTAGCAAGGAAGTTGACTATCACAAACATCTTGGCCTGACATTTGACCCCAGTGGCGGCTGGGCCACTCATATTAATGACATTAAGTCTAAAACATGGAAAAGAGTTAATCTAATCAGAAGCTTAAATTCCAACTAGACCGAAAAGCCCTTGAGAAAATATACCTTGCGTTTATACGCCCTCTTCTAGAATATGCAGACACTGTTTGGGACAACTGTACTAACAAGCAAAAAAAAACGAACTTGATAAAATACAGACCGAGGCAGCACGTATCATATCCGGGGGAACTAGGAGTGTGAGTAGAACCTCACTTCTTACTGAAACGGGGTGGGAGACACTAGAAACACGGCGTGAAAAGCACAGACTAACACAATATTTTAAGATGTACCACAACTTGGTACCCCCTACATCTCCAACATGATTCAACCTGCATCCGTAGAAAGACACTCATACAACCTACGCGGAACTACTGACTTAACCACTCCTTTATGCCGAACCGAGCAGCACAGCAACTCCTTCCGTCCATCTACCACAAGACTGTGGAATACATTACCCACCGAAATAAGGCTCAATAAGTCACTTCCCAACTTCAAAGAACTTCTGGACTCCAACAGGCCAAGAGTACCTCAATTCTACTATAACCACAAATCCCGTGGGGCACAAATCTTACACTGTAGACTGCAACTACACTGCAGTAATCTTAACGATGACTTGTTCAATAACCACCTCTCGGGACATTATGCATGTTTGTGTGGCGAACGCGAAACAACTGATCACTACTTCTTCCAGTGTCAATATTTCGACCCCATAAGAATAGACACTCTTGGTTAATTACCATATGTGATAAATACAAGTATACTCCTATATGGAAGTGAATTCTACCCAAATGCAATTAACACAGAGATCTTCGAAACCGTTCACACATTCATCAGTCGATCAAACAGGTTTTCCTAACACCAACCCACCCCCACCCCTCCGTACGTCGCCAACAATGTGAAAAAATAGGAAATGTTGCTTTTCAAGGCCGGGCCGCGCCCGTATAACCTATCCAAACCTGGCACCACCACTTGTCAACAGCATGAGCCTGTTAACCCTGATCACTGCTTCTCCGAATCATGTCATAGACGCTCACCTCTCTGTCTTTTTTTCCACGTATTCACACCATTTTTTCTTCACTCTATGTGTGTGTGTGTGCGTGTGTGTGTGTGTCTGTGTGTGCGTGTGTGTGTGTCTGTGTGTGTCCTTGTGGGTTTGTCTTACCAACTTGACGAGGTAACTAGACAAAAGAGTTTGCGTGTTTCGCCTTACCGAGGTACAAAGGACAAAAGAAACCCTTTACCTCGGTTGTTTTCCCAGAACTGTACCGGAAAAACGAGGTAGAAACCGTTAGTCCACACAAAGGACAAACAATGGTGAACCTCGGTATGTAGGGTAGACAAGACTGTGTGTGTTTGTGTGTTTGTGTGTCTGTGTGAGTCTGGGCGCGCGTCTGCGCGTGTGAGTGAATGCGCACCTATGTAAAATAAATATTTATATGTATCCACTCAACTGGTTTAGGCAAATGCTAACACAATATTTTACAAGTACAATGTGTTTGTCACGCTATAATAATAATAACACTTCGGCCGGCCGCTGATTGGTCGCGGTTCTCGTATGAGAAGACCTTGGTTACCCATGTTCTACCAACTGCCTCCCTATTCCCGCGCTTCTTCTCTCCTCCCAACAGTCGGAGACGAACTGCTTGATGACATCCCTTGCCCCATTCTTCACAATCTCTTCGATTAGTATATTAACCCTCTCCTTTGAGTCTCCCCCTACCCACATGTCCTTCATTCTCCCATCCCACTTCCCCATTATACTCCCCGTGAATCTTGTTCTTTTTGACTGAAAAAACTTCTTTTGTGATAAAACCTGTGCCACGGAAACAGCCTTGTATAAGCTACACAGCTTGTTGCTGAATCCGTTTCCATCATCCAAACTCATATGTATCAATTTTATCTATGTTTTCATTACTTGCTGCTGGAAATAAATACTGTTTAAACTAAACTATTGTACACCCGGTTTTCCCAAGAACGGCAGTTCAAAAACAGCCCGCAATTAGAGAACCTGCTTGGCGAGACGCTTTGTAATACGAGAGCTTTGACATAAAGGTGATAATATCAGGCAGTTAACTTATTGTTTACGTCTGTTTTGACTACATAATAATAATAACACTTTGGCCAGCCGCTGATTTGTCGCGGTTCTCGGAGGAGAAGGCCTTGCTTACCCCTGTACTACCAGCTGCCTCCATATTCCCACGATTCTCCTCTCCTCCCAACACTCGGAGACGAACTGCTTGATAGCATCCCTTGCCCCATTCTTCCAAATCTCTCCGATTAGCATATTAACCCTGTCCTTTGAGTCTCCCACTAACCACATGTCCTTCATTCTCCCATCCCACTTCCCCATTATACTCCTAGTGAATTTCATTCTTTTAGACTGATACTTTGGGCATTCTAGAAGAAAGTGTTCCAGGGTCTCCACCATGTCCAAGTTACACCTCTGGCACTCCCTTTCACCGTCTTTCCCAATTTTTTCCCCAGCTCCAGGGATCGCGACCTCAGCTTGAACAACAGTGACCCCCAAAGGTGCCATCAAAATACTCTTCAAAACCTGGCTTCTCTTTATCACGCAGGCCACCCAAAGACCTCTTTGATTTGACCCCCTCTCGCCAATTACGGTTACAATCCTCCATGACCCTTTCTCTGACGATTTGTTTATCCTGGTTTTCCCCAGCGTCCAGGTCTGAGATCTCCAATGAGTAGTTCTCTACTAGCTCCCTCACTTGGACCATCCACCCCGTTTTGATATTTGAGTTGAAAATTCTCAGGAACATTACTTTACACCATCGGCTATCGGGGAAATTTATCAAATAATTAAGATAACCGAGTTTCAACAGGTCTATCCTGTCCTTGATCCTTATCCACCCAAGCTCACCCCTGATTGCTTCTAGCGCTGCGGCATTGCTCGACCCCGTTATCCATCGGCCTGCATCGTTCTGTAGGATTCCCAAGCTCTTTACGGCCGTCTGATTTAGGGTTACCACTTCCGTACCGTATGTTATACTTGGCAGCCCCACCATTTCCCAAACGGTTTTCCTCACGAAAACCTTATTGAAACTGTTTCTCCCTATAAGTTTCATTTGGTTAAGGATTCGCTTCCCCTTCAGAATCAATTTATTTGTGTGGTTTCGGGAGATGCCTCTTCCTGTAATGTTTATATTTACCCCCAAATACTCGTAATCACCTGTCTCTCCTACACTGAGAAATTTGCTGCTCCCTTCCGGAATGCAGAACTCACCCACTCTCCACCTTCGAGTGGGGTCCACTTTGCGGCCGACAGGTATAACTTTGCTCTTGCTTAAGTTCGAGTCTCCATTTGCTCCCATATTTCCCAACAATTCCCAGCATTTTCGTTAGCCCCTCTTCGCTTTCTGACACTAGACACTAGAACCATATCGTCTGCACAAAAATAGCCCTGGAATCTTCAAGTCCCCAACTGCTACCCCCCTCGTCGTTACGCAGGAGTTCATCTCCTAAACCTTTGATGTACAATGCAAACATGATTGGCGAAAGGATACACCCCTGTTTTAGGTCTATCTCCATAGGCACACGTTTTGTTGTAATGTTTCCCAGGCTAAGTACACTCTGTACATCTTTATGTAATGCTTTCATAATTCCAACAAACTTGCCTCCTAAGACCAGAGTCTCCAGCTTGCGCCACATACCCTTCCTCCTTACTCTATCGTATGCCTTTTTGACATTTAAAAAGGCCATAAACATCTTTTTCTTTTTTGCTTTCGCGGATTCTGTCATATGGGATAGCGTGAAAAGATAGTCAGTAATTCTCCTTCCCTTCCTGAAGCCATTCTGGATTTCTCCCCAAAAACCCTTCTATTCAATCACCTCCTCTAGTCTCCCATACAGGACTTTACAGAAAACCTTTCCAATGTTGCTACTGACAGAGCTCCCTCGATAGTTATCCAAAACGTCTTTTTCCTCCTTTTTGTGAATAAATGTCACTTTGCTTTCTCTCCACTCCTTTGGGACCTCTTGATTTTCTATGGCTAGATTGAATAGGGCAGTTAGGCTCTCCACGAGTTCCTCTCCCCCTTTTTTGATAAACTCGTTTGGAATTTCATCCACTCCTCCAGCTTTCCCATCCTTTAATTTTGAGATCACATTTCGCACCTCCTCCGTTTTAATTTCGCTGCACACGAAGTTCGACAGGTTTTCCTCGACCTGATTCGGACACTCAGGTGGGCTCCCCATGCCCCGTCACATATCGTTTACCTTTTCCCAGTGCTTGACTAGTTATGATGCGACTTGATCTTGATCGTCTGTATCTCTGCCATCTATTTTAATACTCTGTGGGTTACTTCCTTTGTTACGTTTATTCACCCATTTCCAAAATATGTCTTCTTATCGTCCTAATAATAATAATAACACTTTGGCCGGCCGCTGATTTGTCGCGGTTCTCGTATGAGAAGGCCTTGGTTACCCCTGTTCTACCAACTGCCTCCCTATTTCTACGCTTCTTCTCTCCTCCCAACACTCGGAGACGAACTGCTTGATGACATCCCTTGCCCCATTCTTCCCAATCTCTCCGATTAGCATATTAACCCTCTCCTTTGAGTCGCCCCCTAACCACATGTCCTTCATCCTCCCATTCCACTTTCCCATTATACTCCCTGTGAATCTTGTTCTTTTAGACTGATATTTTGGGCATTCTATAAGAAAGTGTTCCAGGGTCTCCACCACGCCCAAATTACACATCTGGCACTCCTTTTCACTGTTTTTCCCAATTTTTCCCCTCAGCTCCAGGGACCGCGACCTCAGCTTGAACAGCAGTGAGCCCCCAAAAGTGCCATCAAGGTACTCTTCAAAACCAGGCTTATCTTTATCACGTAAGCCACACAAAGATCTCTTTGATTTGACCCCCTCTCGCCAATTACGGTTACAATCCTCCATGACCCTTTCTCTGACGATAGTGTTACCCTGGTTTGCCCCAACGTCAAGGTTCGAGATCTCCAATGAGTAGTTTTCTACTTGCTCCCTCACTTGGACCATCCACCCCGTCTTGATATTTGAGTTGAAAGTTCTCAGGAACATTACTTTACACCATCGGCTATCGGACTGCTATTTCGCACTCTCCGATTATCGGCTTTAATCTTATTTACTTTGTTTCGTGCTTGTTGGTATTCTTCCTTTGCTAATGTGGCCTCATTGCTTTCCGCTCCCTTAAGTTTTCTACTTCTCCTGTGTGCAGCACATTTTGCTTTTCTTCCCTTTATGGCCCTTTTCAGTTCTTCATTCACTCTGTACCCAAGTTCCCGTGTTGGCACACTGATCTTTCCTACACTTTCCTTCCCTGCCTCCACTAGGCTAGAAACTATGGCGTCGGCCATCTTCTGGACATTGACCCCCTTGGGTACGGTTGCAAGCTTTGGCTTCAGTTTTTCATTGAACTTCACCCAGTCAGCATCCTTTTTGAGTTCCCAAATCTCCTTAAAGCTTCCTTTGCTTTTTACTAGGTGTTTGGCCCTGATCGTCACTGTAATCAAGTTGTGATCACTATGCACCTCCATTTTACCCTCATCATCTACTTCTACCCCTATCACCTCCCTTCATAAATTAATATCTGTGAGAATGCAGTCGATTATTGATTTTCTGTCGTTCCCCTCCCAGGTCCATTTCCCCTTACACCTCGCGTCCCTGTTCAAATTCTTCAAGCCGAGCTCGTTTGTGAAGTTCAACAGCTTCCTTCCATTCCTGTTGACTTTCTTGTCCCCACCCTCTATGCCCTCTTCCTTATCGCCTATGTGGCCATAAAAGTCACCCATCACAATTATACCGTCCCCTTGTTTTGTAGCTCTGTGACACTGGCCCTTAGTGTTGAGTATATCGAGTCATTCCACTCGGGTTTACTTCCCTCCACCGCACAGTACACAACCCCAGGGGCAATAATTTTGTTTCTCAGATTGATCCTTACCCATCCAATTTCTTTCGATACATCAGCCGAGGTGCTGACCTCTTCCAGGTTTGTGATCAGCGACGGTTTTAAATCCTCTTTAATATACATGCCTACCCCTCCCTTTTTTCTGGTCTTCGCCCTACACCTATCCACACGCACCCCCTTACTTGGTCTACCCGTTCCTCGTGTCTTATCCACGTTTCGCTTAAGCCCATAACGTCAAACTCCTCTGCCTCGATCAATGTAGCAATTTCACTTACTTTCCGTGGAGACCTGGATGTTGCTATAACCCATTTTCAAGGTATCAGGATTCATTGGCTTCCGCCTACTGATCCCATTATTATCTAATCCCTGTATATATTTGTGTATCCTATTTTGTGTACACGTGCTTTCCTTGGGATGCTATTCCTAGTGAAGTGGATTTTTGGTCTCTTTTCCTTATCCCATTTTTCACAACTATTGTTCGTAACACATTTCCTGTGTTCATTCCCCCCTTCTCTGGCCCCGCTCCCTATACCAAAAAAGGCTCCACCACCTGCAACATATTTCTTTCTAAAACCTCTGTACCCCTTGGGCTAAGATGGAGACCATCCTTTCCATATAGGTCCTTTCTGCCCCAAAATGATCCCCAATTGTCTACAAAGGGTATCCCAAGTTCCTTACAATACTCTCCCAATTTCTCATTGGCCCCAATGATTCACGAATTACGCTCGTCCCCACCACGTAGTACTGGGAGAAGCCCCGAAATCCTCTACCTGTGCATTCTTGGCATTCAGTTGAGTTATTTAGTCCTTTTAAGTCTCAATAAGCTGAACTGATTTTCTCTCCCTGATGTTGTTGGTCCCCACGTGTATAACAACCACTGGGTCTGGGCCTGACCCCTTTACTAATCCACCCACTCTGTCCCTTAGGTCCTCCACCCTAGCCCCCGCAAAGCACAAATTGGTCCTGTTAACACTGTCGGGCCCACACACCACCCTATCCAACCCCCGCACTATACTACTCCCTGCAACCACCAACTGCCTCTTTCCTGTCCTACTACCTCTGTTCCCACTGGGCCGGCTCGCAGTCTTGCACTCCGCCACACTAACCTCCATGCCTACCTCCACATCTTCAGACCCAAGCTCCTCCTCAGAATTCTCGATATCACCCAACACACTGAATCTATTTTGGACACTGCACTCCACCTTTTGCCCACTCCCACTACAAGCCACCTTGTCCTCGTTTACCACCTTCCTAACCTTCCCTCTGACCCCTGCCCTGACAGACTCCACATGGTCATCGCTATCTCCCTCACTATCCGATTCTAAACGAATACGCCTTTTGCCCCCCCCCCCCCCGACTCACACTACTAACATGGGAACTTGGCACTCGAGCCCCTACTTCTCCCTTACCCTCAACCCGACGCACCTCCCTATTCCCAAGAGGCCCACTATCCACGTCAAAAGTCCGCTTCCTACTACCCACCACCTTCCATCCCCCATCGAATGCCATCCTTACTGGGGTAACACCAGAGTTTCCTGCCTTCCCAGTTTCCCCCTCCCCACCTGCACCTCTTCCTCCACTTTACATATGCCTCTAGCAGCTGCATTAACTCTACGCAGATGGCGCACATCCCCATCTCCCCCAGCTCACGCCCATCCACATACACCATATCACAGTGCCTACACACATCCGACTGCTGGCCGACCGTTGATAACTCACTAGCACCCCCTGTGCTGGCCTCAACCACTGCCCCCACCTGTACACCTACACTAACCGTCTCTACACTGCTAGTCTGAACCTCTCGCGTCAAGAAACACTTACCAACAATATCAACCATAGCCAAAAATAGAAACTTAAATTTTGAAAAACCGGTCGAAATCGTAAACAAAACAAAAAACAAAACACCGAAAATGACCCGCGCGAAGATAGGGAACACGCCACTGATATCCGATAAAGAAACTAAACTAAACACTAATATACCTAGTGTACTCTCGTCAAGGCAGTGGTTCGATCCCCATCGGCGTCAGAATCTTTCATCCTAAAAAAATGCATAACAGAAGTGCCGAATTCTGTATTCAGTACCGTAAGCAGGAAATTTGAAAAAGAGATTGATTCTCACTGATTTCATCTGCTTTACATGGTATAATTCATTATATATATATATATCTACAGTAACACCTGGAAGAGAAATATGGATAATTGAGCTAACTTTTAGTTCAGTTCAAACAGTATTTACTTCCAACAGCAAGTGATGAAAACATAGCTACAATTGATACAGATGAGTTTGGATGATGGAAACGGATTCAGCAACAAGCTATGTAGCTTATAGTAGGCTGTTTCCGTGGCACAGGTTTTATCACAAAAGAAGTTATATAGCGTGACAAACACATTGTACTTGTAGGACAGGAAAAAGGACTGGAAAGAGGCAGTTAGTGGTTGCAGGGAGTAGTATAGTGCGGGGGTTAGATAGGGTGGTTTGTGGGCCCGACAGTGTCAACAGGACCAATTTGTGCTTTCCGGGGGCTAGGGTGGAGGACCTAAGGGACAGAGTGGGTGGATTAGTTAAGGGGTCAGGCCCAGACCCAGTGGTTGTTGTACACGTGGGGACCAACAACATCAGGGAGAGAAAATCAGTTCAGCTTATTGAGACTTACAAGGACTTAATAACTCAACTGAATGCCAAGCATGCACAGGTAGTGGTTTCGGGGCTTCTCCCAGTACTAGGTGGTGGGGGCGAGCGTAATTCGGGGATCATTGGGACCAACGAGGAATTGGGGGAGTACTGTAAGGAACTTGGGATACCCTTTGTAGACAACTGGGGATCGTTTTGGGGCAGAAAGGACCTATATGGAAGGGATGGTCTCCATCTTAGCCCAAGGGGCACACGGTTTTAGGAAGAAATATGTTGCAGGTGGTGGAGCCTTTTTTGGTATAGGGAGGGGAGGGGGGGTCAGTGATGGGGGGAATGAACACAGGAAATGTGTCACGAACCATAGGTGTAAAAATGGGACAAGGGGGATAAGGAAAAGGGACCAAAAATCCAAATCAATAGCAATAGCTTCCCAAGGAAAGCACAGGTACACAAAGTGGGATATACAAACCTACAGGGACTAAATAATAATGGGACCAGTAGGCGGAAGCCAATGAACCTTGATTCCATGAAAGTGGGTTATAGCAACATCCAGGGTCTCCACCGGAAAGTAAGTGAAATTGCTACATTGATCGAGGCAGAGGAGTTTGACGTCATGGGCTAAAGCGAAACGTGGATAAGACACGAGGAACGGGTAGACCAAGTAAGGGGGTACGTATGGATAGGTGTAGGGCGAACGGAAGGCCAGAACAAAATGGGGAGGGGTAGGCATGTACATTAAAAAGGATTTAAAACCATCACTGATCACAGACCTGGAAAACATCAGCACCCCGGCTGAGGTATCGAAAGAAATTGGATGGGTAAGGATCAGTCTGAAAAACAAAAGTATTGCCCTTGGGGTTGTGTATTGTGCGGTGGAGGGAAGCAAACCCGAATGGAATGATTCGATATACTCAACACTAAGGTCCAATATCACCGAATTACAAAACAAGGGTTTCGGTATAATCCAGATGGGTGACTTTAATGGCCACATAGGTAATGATGAAGAAGGCATAGAGAGTGGGGACAATAAAGTCAACAGGAATGGAAGGAAGCTGTTGAACTTCACAAACGAGCTCGGTCTGAAGATTCTGAACAGGGACGCGAGGTGTAAGGGGAAATGGACATGGAAGAGGAACGACAGAAAATCAATAATCGACTACATCCTCACAGATATTAATTTATGGAGGGAGGTGATAGGGGTAGAAGTGGATGATGAGGGTAAAATGGAGGTGGATAGTGATCACAATTTGATTACAGTGACGATCAGGGCCAAAATTATCGTAAAAAGCAAAGAAGGCTCTAAGGAGATTTGGGTACTCAATAAAGATGCTGACTGGGCGAAGTTCAATGAAAAACTGAAACCAAAGCTTGCAACCGTACCCAAGAGGTGCAGTGTCCAGAAGATGGCATACGCTATAGTTGCGAGCCTGGTGGAGGCAGGAAAGGAAAGTGTAGGAAAGGTCAGGGTGCCAACACGGGAACTTGGGTACAGAGTGAATGAAGAACTGAAAAGGGCCATAAAGGGAAGAAAAGCTAAATGTGCTGCATACAGGAGACGTAGAAAACTTAAGGGGGCGGAAAGCAACGAGGCCACGGTAGCAAAGGAAGAATACCACCAAACACGAAATAAAGTAAATAAGATTAAAGACGATAATCGGAGAGTACGAAATAGCAGTCTTATTAGGATGATAAGAACGACAGGGGGGGTCAAGTTCGAACGTATTTTGGAAATGGGTGAATAAACGTAACAAAGGAAGTAACCCACAGAGTATTAAAGTAGATGGCAGAGTTAGAGACGAGAAAAATCAAGTCGCATCAGAACTAGTCAAGCACTGGGAAAAGGTAAACGATAAGCGATGAGGCATGGGGAGCCCACCTGAGTGTCCGAATCAGGTCGAGGAAAACCTATCGAACTTCGTGTGCAGCGAAATTAAAACGGAGGAGGTGCGAAAGGTGATTTCAAAATTAAGGGATGGAAAAGCGGGAGGAGTGGATGAAATTCCTAACGAGTTTATCAAAAAAGGGGGAGAGGAACTCGTGGAAAGCCTAACTGCCCTATTCAATCTAGCCATAGAAAATCAAGAGGTCCCAAAGGAGTGGAGAGAAAGCAAAGTGACATTTATTCACAAAAAGGGGGAAAAAGACGTTTTGGATAACTATCGAGGGATCTCTGTCAGTAGCAACATTGGAAAGGTTTTCTGTAAAGTCCTTTATGGGAGACTAGAGGAGGTGATTGAAGAGAAGGGTTTTTTGGGAGAAATCCAGAATGGCTTCAGGAAGGGAAGGAGAGTAACCGACCATCTTTTCACGCTATCCCAAATGATAGAATCTGCGAAAGTAAAAAAGAAAAAGATGTTTATGGCCTTTTTGGATGTCAAAAAGGCATACGATAGAGTATGGAGGGAGGGTATGTGGCGCAAGCTGGAGGCTCTGGGCTTAGGAGGCGAGTTTGTTGGAATTATGAAAGCATTATATAAAGATGTACAGAGTGAACTTAGCCTGGGAAACATTACAACAAAACGTGTGCCTATGGAGACAGGCCTAAAACAGGGGTGTATCCTTTCGCCAATCCTGTTTGCATTGTACATCAAAGGTTTAGGAGATGAACTCCTGCGTAGCGACGAGGGGGTAGCAGTTGGGGACTTGAAGATCCCAGGGCTATTTTTTGCAGACGATATGGTTCTAGTGTCAGAAAGCGAAGAGGAGCTAACGAAAATGCTGGGAATTGTTGGGAAATATGGGAGCAAATGGAGACTCGAACTTAATGAAAGCAAGAGCAAAGTTATTCCTGTGGGCCGCAAAGTGGACCCCACTCGAAGGTGGAGAGTGGGTGAGTTCTGCATTCCGGAAGGGAGCAGCAAACTTCTCAGTGTAGGAGAGACAGGTGATTACGAGTATTTGGGGGTAAATATAAACATTACAGGAAAAGGCATCTACCGAAACCACACAAATAAATTGATTCTGAAGGAGAAACGAATCCTTAACCAAATGAAACTTATAGGGAGAAACAGTTTCAATAAGGTTTTCGTGGGGAAAACCATTTGGGAAATGGTGGGGCTGCCAAGTATAACATACGGTACGGAAGTGGTACCCCTAAACCAGACGGCCGTAAAGAGCTTGGAAATCTTACAGAACGATGCAGGCCGATGGATAACGGGGTCGAGTAATGCCGCAGCGCTAGAAGCAATCAGGGGTGAGCTTGGGTGGATGAGGATCAAGGACAGGATAGACCTGTTGAAACTCGGTTATCTTACTTATTTGGTGAATCTCCCCGACAGTCGATGGTGTAAAGTAATGTTCCTGAGAATTTTCAACTCAAATATCAAAACGGGGTGGATGGTCCAAGTGAGGGAGCTAGTAGAGAACTACTCATTGGAGATCTCGGACCTGGACGTTGGGGCAAACTAGGGTAAAAAAATCGTCAGAGAAAGGGTCATGGAGGATTGTAACCGTAATTGGCGAGAGGGGGTCAAATCAAAGAGGTCTTCGGGTGGCCTGCGTAATAAAGAGAGGCCAGGTTTTGAAGAGTACCTTGATGGCACCTTTGGGGGGTCACTGCTGTTCAAGCTGAGGTCGCGATCCCTGGAGCTGAGGGGAAAATTGGGAAAGACGGTGAAAGGGAGTGCCAGATGTGTAACTTGGGCTTGGTGGGGACCCTGGAACACTTTCTTCTAGAATGCCCAAAGTATCAGTCTAAAAGAATGACATTCACTGGGAGTATAATGGGGAAGTGGGATGGGAGAATGAAGGACATGTGGTTAGGGGGAGACTCAAAGGAGAGGCTTAATGTGCTAATCGGAGAGATTGGGAAGAATAGGGCAAGGGATGTCACCAAGCAGTTTGTCTCCGAATGTTGGGAGGAGAGGAGAAGCGTGGGAACAGGGAGGCAGTTGGGAGTTCGGGGGTAACCAAGGCCTTCTCGTCCGAGAACCGCGACAAATCAGCGGCTGGCCAAAGTGTTATTATTATTATGTAGCATTTGCCTAAACCAGTTGAGTGGATACATATAAATATTTATTTTACATGGGTGCGCATTCACTCACACGCACAGACGCGCGCCCAGACACACACAGACACACAGGCACACACACAGACACACACGGACACACACAGACAAACACACACACACAGACACACACAAACACGCACGCACGCACACATGAACACACACACATGAACACACACACATAGAGAGAAGAAAAAAATGGTGTGAGAAAGAAAGGAAAGAGATAGGGAGTAGGAGCAGGGGTCCGAGAAGTAAGTCACTTGTTCACCTCCCTTCTGCAGTGGCATAGACTTTAAATACGTGGAAAAAAAGACAGAGAGGTAAGGGTCTATGACAAGATTCGGAGAAGCAGTGATCAGGGTTAACAGGCTCGTGCTGCTGACAAGTGGTGGTGCCAGGTTTGAATAGGTTAAACGGGCGCGTTCCGGCCTTGAAAAGCGACATTTCCTATTTTTTCACCTTGTTGGTGACGTACGGAGGGGGCTGGGTGGGTTGGTGTTAGGAAAACCTGTTTGATTGACTAATGAATGTGTGAACAGTTTCGAAGATCTCTGAGCTAACTTTTGACAACTGAATCGAAAATACTCCCTGTTGGTTCGGAGATGGACAAGCGAGACGCTTTGTAATACGAGAGTTTTGACATAAAGTTAATAATATCAGGCAGTCAACTTATTGTTTACGTCTGTTTTGACTGCAACAGAGGAGAGATGGAGTCACCTGATGAATGCGATTTTAAAAACCAGTGCGTGGAAAATCACGCGATCAGCAAGAATAGTTCAGGTTTAACAATGTGTGTCTGTAACTCGAGATTAGAGTGGTATAACGGATATTTGCAGAAACTGATTGGACACCTTAAGGTCATTCCAAAGCCATTTTGAGGTGAAGCCATGCTGACACTGAAAATGACAATATTTCATAAACAAATTGCAAACTAGAGAAAACACTCTGCCCTTGGATACAAGGGTTGGGATGACATTTACCACGCATAGAACACATTAGAACCATTCAAACAAATATTATCAGCGGTTTTGGTGCTTTAAACACCTACAGTCGTTTGACCTTCTCAAATCGACGAGTAAACATCATTCTCGTTAAATCAGAAAAATGTAACTTTCTTCAGACAACCCAATGCACAAAAGTTGGTCATTTCATTTCGTTTCGAAACCCGACAATCGGATTCGCTTTAAACAGACCGTCGCCTGAGTGCTAGAATGGCCTATGTCCCATTCTAGCACTCAGGCGACGAAATTGCAATGTGAAGTTTTCTTTACTTATCCAATGAGGAAGTGTCCTAACTTCGTCGTAAAGAAACGTCGCTTGCAATAATTAGACAAATGGATCCTTAAAGCGGAGAAACGGCTGCAAGTCAATTGCTGCATATTAATACCGTCACACGAATCAACACTACAAAAAAAATAAATAGAAAAATCACAGAAATCTGAGTGGTTGCATTCGTGAATTACTGGAGTGTTTTTGCAAAGCACCGATTTGACCTGTTCAGAACCACATTTTTGTACATACTGAAAACGTAAACCGGGAAGGACGTACCAACCAATTGTATTACTGGACACTTTTTTTGCAAATTAGAACTAGAACCACGGTTATCACTTTTCGATCGTTGTTTGACGTTGTGAACTTCGTGCAACCACTAAACCAGTGATACTGGAAGAGAAAAGAGTCATGGACGCGAAAGCAATGGACCCATCTATTAGGTGGAGTCAGTAGAGTCGCCTGCCCTGGAAAATATTTTACTCTGGGAACTAAAAACATGACATATTTTACACTTGGAGAGACAAATCATCAAATGACCTTGTTGGGGCGTTTCTCTTGCCACCATCCACAACCCTGGGGTTGAAGGGCAATATCACATTGGTACGCCCGCATGCCAGTCTGTAACCAACAAAACCGCTATTAAAAATAGTCAGACTTCAGAAATATATATCAGTTCAATCGATATTCTTTGTTATCTGAAATAGTGGCATTCCTGTGCTGGTGTATGGGGTCGTGGTGGAGTGACCCCAACTCTACTAGCCCCTCCAGATGATCAAGGGGCAAGGGGAGGGCACAGGCTGGCAAAAGAGGAAGATGCGGCTAGTGTCGATGGCACGAGCTTCTGGAAGACAAGTGGGCATGTACACCCACATGCACATGCTTCGGCGGTCCCGAGTCCTTCCTCTCCAAAGTTGAATCTTTCATTAAAATAGCAGTGCACTACTCTAAGTTGGGTTCTGGGTTGCATCTGGTAGCCAGGGCTATCGGAAAACCAAAATGGTGGGGATGCACAGTCTGGCATGACGACGCTGCATCTGTGGGGAGTACTGTCGACATGAGCTGTCAGCACGTACCCCCACATGCCCTCCTTCATCTGCGGCCCTGAGCCCCCCTCCGCTTCAAAACTGAAGCTTGCATTCATAGTGCAGTATAGTACTGGGAGAAAATCCTGGGTACAAGAGTCTTGGGTTGCATCTGGTACGTGTAGGTGACCCCTCCCCGCCCAATCCACTCCAGCACTACCCCTGTACAGCGGATCAGGGTTCAAATGAGACATGGAAAAGTCATGAGGGAATGACACATATTTCTTTTGGCTCTGATTAATTTCGACTTAATACCTGTTGTGGTCAGGATATAGCCATGGTTATGGAAAGTGTCCTTACACACCAATAAATAATTAAATAACTATTGGCGCCCCGGGAAGTGACACAGTGCTTGTTCACTATGGTAAACAAGTTTTGTTTTATTGTGGTAGTCCTCTAAAGTGTGCAGTGGATTTAAACGATTGCTTAATCTTGACTTCATGTCTGTTGTGGGCATGATAAAGCTATAGATGCGGAAATTGACCTTAAATATCAACGGATAAATAATTTAAATTTTGCGCCTGTTAGTTTGCTTAGATTATCTTCCCCTCTGTTTGACGTCCAGTCAAATATGGTGATTATTCACATCAAACTTCACAGTTCTTGTGTGTTATGACCTGGGGGCAATACTATAAAACGTTTACAGTCGTATTATTCAGAATTATATTTTCTATTTATGGAAATAACTATTCTGAAATGAACCATTAGTATTTTCAAAGATATGGCAATTTACCTCTTAGCAAATTACCATATTTTTTTGAAATACTAATGGTTCATTTTCGTCATTTATATTCACTTGTAGAAAATACAATTTGTGAAAATACAATTGTGAAAGTTTTATAGTATTGGTCCTAAATTATCGTGTTGAAAGTTGGAATTCTACGCCAGGGGTTGGTTCTGGGTCGCAGTTTACCAGTAAAACATACCTTATTTACCACAGTAAACAAACACTGCTCTACGTCCCGGCGTTTCCACGGGGTGACATTGGTTCTATTGAGAATCTTCATGGCATAGTTAGGAGCAGAGACCTTTTCAACACACATGTATAGTATACGGGGAGTTCATTGTTGCTAAGATACACGCTAATAGCCACTTTCGTCATGACCCAAATTCTGTAGAAATGCCAAGGGGAAAGGGCGGGGGGGGGAGTCGGGGGGGGGGGGCAAAGTTTCTGGCAATGGACTTCTGTTTTTAGTTTAATTCTATTGGCTGGGGTTGAGTGAGTGACACATGGTCTACTACACTGCTGTTCTCACAAAATCTGGGTCGCAATCTGTAGCCAATACTATAAAACTTTTACAATTGTATTTTCTAGAATTGTATTGTATTTTCTACCTATTAATATAACTGACTAAAATGGATCATTTGCATTGTAAAGGATATGGCAATTTGCCGACTGGCATATTGCCACATCTCTGATAATATAAATGGTTCATTTCAACACATTTAAAGTCATAACTAGAAAATACAATTCTAAAAATACAATTTTGAAAGTTTTATAGTATTGGCTCCTGAAGGAGAGTTGCGTAAAGAGTTAAACTTTAATTGCAAAAAATTGAAATGAATCAATGTTTTCAGTAATTTTATTGAAGAAGCAATACAAAAAAAAATTACGAGGAAACATCTTTTTAGTTTTTGATGTGTTTTTTTTCTGGTTAAGATAAGTTATTACCATTTTGTTTCATTTTTAAATAAACGTTTTATGGATATTTTTACTTCTGGTGATATTATTAGAACCCAACTAACATGTCAGAACATTCCCCCAATATATAAAGTGTGGGGTGGGGTACAGTAATCAACCTTTAAAGTTCAAGATAACTGCCAGTTACAAGGAATGGCAATTGGCCAAATCAACTTGTGTGCACTGTATTTGCACGTTTTTGTGACTTTTAATTGATGACTATCGCTGATGTTGTTTTTTCACAACATTATTATTATCAAGTCAAAGCCATGGCTGCTTAGAAACAGCCATAATTTAACGTGATAATAGTTTCTTTAATTAACCATTTCGCAGCTGTGCAATTTGGTAATATCCTGTGCTGAACCATATATTGGAGGGAATGGGGTTAAAGTGAAAAAAATGAAAGCGCCAATAACGTTCACGTATTTCTAAATTTAAAACTGTTATTATACAGTACGTGGATAGTGTATTATCACAAAATCACCCCTGGAGTGGCGATTCCACCCAAGCAATAATTGCAGATTTGTTGCAAACCATAACAAGCACAAGCAAAATTCCAACCAATGGACCTCCGGGTTAAACCCGGAGGTCCATTGGCTGAAACATTGTGATTTTTGTCCATATGTGCAGAATTGAAAGTGATACTTTGGGTGATACCTCCACTCTACGGGTGATTTTGTTACAATCCATTCTCCACGTACTGTATATTGGAACAACGTTGACTGAGTTCAACAATGTTACCAAAACTACTCCCAGCCACACTCCATAAATCTCAAAAGAAAAGACGTCTAGTTGACTTGAATTTAGTTCCTATTTAATGGACTGACCATTTAGTCCAAACTTTGCCCCACAGGCCGTTATATAATTTTTGTTTTGTTTTGTCACCGTGTGGCACAGGACAACAAAAAAACAATTATATATGTTGGGACAAGTTTGAACTATTGAGTTCGTTGTTGCCTCGGGTATTTCGGAATTTACATAGACGCGAAAAATAGTTGAGATCAAATGGATAATGCCATATCGTTTGTCGCTTGTATTTCGTATAACATGCGTTCTATTGAGAATAACAACGAGCTATGATATCCATTCCCTGTACATGTATGTGGTATCTCCGTACTGAGTACGGACTTATTGCACAGGTCGTCAACAGTTGGTTCCGTACTCAATATGGACCTGTAGTAGCGAAAGGGTTAACGCTCACAAACACTTATCATGTGGTTTGCGATGTTTTTCTATTGCTATTGCTGTCTTGCGCCGGTATCCAAATTAGAGGCAGAATGTGCAAACTGTTTGAATAAGGGTAATGGGGGTAGGCGAAACTATTCACTTATCTTTCTGACAGCAGGAGCAATGTACATCGAAACGCGATTAGTCTCCCAGCAAGCAAGAAATGCTGCTGTTTAATGCTCGAATAAAAACAGTTCCTTCTGGAAGCCCCCCTTCCTGGACCACATTCCTCCACATGGTGTAAACTTGGAGCCTGGGGGTGGGGGGGGGGGGGCTATGTCCTTTGCTCCTAGCCGGCGCCTGCGCAAATACACGTTCTGCATTGGGAAACGTGTCTGTCCGAAAGTTGTGCCCCTTTTCCTGCATTGCTTCTGCTGCCCCTGCCCTCACCCTCACCCTCACTGCGACCCACCCACACACTGAATTCACCACCTCCACTCTTTATCTTCTAGTACCTCTAGCCAGATGCATTCAATCCTTGATCATATCAGTCAGTTATTGCCCGTTTTCGACTGTGTCTGTGTTGATCACTGTGAACTCGCGGGTTCAAATTTGTCATAGTATACTACTTGGACATTCTGCGCAAGCGATCTGCGCAAGCAACTTTAAGCTTGCAGCCATTCCAACCTATACAACCCATTATTTCATATAATATACATTTCTGTGTGGATGCGTTTAACTGACACGTCACGGTTTTTTGAGTGCATCAATCAACGTCTCTTAACTTCCCCAGTATCGCGATAAGATACAGGTGCGTCTGAATCTTGTCGTGAGAGCAGTAAACATAAGAATCACTTTCACAATTTTCGGTCACGATGGAATGCGTGTTTGATTGCAATGGTTTGTGATCAATTGTCTGGCATACTCTCTGTTTATTAATCGGATCTCCATGTATATGCTAATTTATGCTTACTGGTTCTGAATACATAAAACGATCCTAAATTGGTAAAATCGCATGTTCCCGAAACTCGTAGAGCATGAACGGTAAACAAATAATGATTTCACAAGATCTTCAGTTTTTAGTGTGCAGAACGTATCTGAAGGAAACAAAATACCAATCGGACCCCATCAAATTCACTTCTACAACAATAACACTAATTTGGTGGGGAGTTGTTTCGAACCGATGAAACAACTGTACGCAAAACACGGGTACTGAAAAATTCAATTTTCTATGATAAGATTTTGGAACATTTTACTGCACGGGTGTCGTTCGCTCGCATTTAGCAGCGGTAAATAACAATGCAATTCAATAGCCCAGTCTTAATGTTTTAATAAATGCCCATATAAGCTGAAACGAAACCCTTCCTGGTTGGGTGTTTTACAAGCGATACGGTCGGCAATGTTTCCGGTTTGAAAAATCAGAACATTGTAGGTAGTGGAATGGGTTGTCGGAGGCGATCACGCTTTCTACTTTGGTATCATGTGATTTTTTATAACTCAAATTGAATCCAATGAGGCCATTAATGGTTCCCTCAAATCTTTGTCAATAGTTCCGATAACCTTGACAGCAGTTCAGATTCATGACAGTACCAAATTGGTGAATGTACAGATCGGCACCTGGTATCACTGTAAAATGTAAGTTGAACAACGTGTGTGCAGTAGAATTTTTGAAAACCTTACCATACAAACTTGAATTTCTCTGTAATCGGTTCTTTATGTTGGTGTTTTAAAGCACCAAACCTTTGCAAATACATGTTTCAAAGATTTATAGGTGTTCTATGTGTGATAAACTTTCATCACAACCCTTTTATCTATGGGCAGAGTATTTTCAGTAGTCTGAAAATTGTTATCATTTTCAGTGCCCTTGCTTCACACCAAAACGACATTGACAGGGACCGATCAGGACTATTTAAAATACGCTCTAGCCTCGGAGCCTATTTTTTCAATTCATGCGCCAGATTGCAATTTACGGAGTCACACTGCTGTTTGTAACACACACTGCAAGTATGTAATAGCTCTCATCATTTTCATTCAGTACACTATAGCAAACATTAACCTTCACTGTGGTTTCTGATCAAGCCTTGGCTGCCTATTTAGGCAGCCAAGACTTGATCAGAAACCACAGTGAAGATTAATGCTTGGTAATTAAGACTTGAAGTATTAACTTAAGCACTCTACAACAATGATAAATGATAATCATATATATAATACACGTAAGAGTGTCTCTCTCGATTATCCATCGAAAGAATATCAAAATATGATCTGAGAAGTTACGCGCCAACTGAGAAGCCTATTTCTGCGATTTAAGAGCCAGGTCCTGATGTTTCAGAACCAAATACGCACTGGCGCATGCCCAGGTCGGTCCCTGCATTGAGTTTAGTATCACCTTAATGTTATCTTAAGGAGCTTAACCTAACGAAGCGGTCGTATACGTCCAACACGAAATCACAGCAATCATCATTCAGATTGCAGTTTAAAAATTCTTCTGCCGGTGCACTATAGCTTATGCGTCATTACGCGTATGTGTCACAGCGCCCCCAGAAAGGTAAGCAGAGGTAAGGAGTGTTTCTCACACTCTGAAATCAGTTGGGTTAAAATCAACACAATCAGCCGTGTTGTGTGAATATGAATCCAATTCGGTTCATATTCACTCCACCCAGATGATTTGGGTTAATTTCTAACCCAACTGATTTTAGAGTGCAATAACAAATAGCAGTGGCATTTCCCGGATCCCGTTTACGACCTTTAAATCAGCGTCACTCTAAGCTCTCGGATCACCAGTCCAATTCGGTTCAAAATTTGACGCTGTTATGGGTTGTTTCTTTACCCATTTTTTGTAGAGTTCACGTGTGGTGTCGTTTTTTATCCCGATATCCTTTCATGCTATAGTTATATATATATGCCAAATCAATAAGTATTTAATTCGCTTTCAACGCATTGAGATATTAACACAATTAGTGGATCTACGAAGTGCAATCATGAAGCTACGACTGCTGTGTGTCTTAATTCCTAATGGTAATGTCATGAAAAGTTCGGTGAAATCAAGTCTCAGTTGTGCAACATTTCTTGTATTGATTCGCAGAAAATGAATATTTAGGGTATACTTTAGATTCAATCGTCTGGAATATATCAGTTGGTCGGGAAAGCCACAAACCCCCCCCCCCCTTCCCCCCCCCCCCCCCCCCCCCCCTCCCCCGCGAAAAGGTAAGTAGAGATTAGCCTTCGATGACAAATAGCAAAGTGGCCTTTTCGGGACCGAATTATATACTTTCGACAGCCTGGGTCACCTCCGGTCGGAGAGATCCAATTTGTAACCTGACAATCAGTGTCAACTAATATATCACCTCAAGCTCTCGATCCACCAGTCTGATTCCGCCATTATGGGCTTTTTGTTTATTTACTTTTCCTGAAGTTTGCGCGTAGGCAACCATTGATACTATTAGTTATCCCGTGTCTGATCACGTGGTACGGGTTTTTACCTACCCGAAGCCAGCCGTATCCCATTCGGCCTTCTTCGGCCGAATGGGATACGGCTGGCTTCGGGTAGGTAAAAACCCGTACCACGTGATCAGACACGGGGTAACGAATTTATCTATTGACTTTCCGTTTTAGAAGTACAGTCTATTTCATGTGTGAACACGCACAGCATGAGATCTTTTATCTTCCATTGTTGAGCCATACAGGCTTCTGTATAAATATAATAAATTGATTTCGATGAACGCGTCTTCTACGGGGTATGGACAATTTGTAGATTTCGGAACGAGGCTTCCACTGGGTATGGGAAATTTGTCAGTGGCTGGACGGACGTATCGTGGGTTTCAATGAATATGGTCTCATACCACGTATCTATCAACCAATCAAATCAAAAAATTCACTTTAGTCAATAGATAAAATGTGATATCCCCTTAAGCACAAAATGTAGATATTCTCTGGTGCTCCAGGTAAAACTATACCAATCAATATGTATTTATTTCACTTTGCAAACATCAAGATCTTAACATAATTTGAAACAAGTCTAGATTGAACGACATTTCTTGCTTTGATTCAAGGGAAGTGTATATTTAAGTTTTTTTTTAGATTCATTCGTCTGGCATATATCAGTTGGGCGGAAAGCAACAGCGCTCCCGAAAAAGTAAGTTGAGATAGACGTGTTTCTCAATGATAAGTAGAAAACTGTCTTTTCCAGAATCCAGTTTACGGCATGTTAATCAGCACTGACAGTGGCGGCACCAGCGTTACAAAATTGAGGGAGTACATTTGGTGATTGTGCAGCGCCGAGCTGGGGTGGGTTTTGGTGGGGGGGGGGGGGGAGGTCCTCTCCCTAAGCTGAGAAAATTTTTAACTGTTTTGCAACAAAATCATGCGAATATGGATATCCTTGGAACCGGCTGAACAAGCCGGTTCCAATGATATTCATATTTGCATGATTTCATTGAGTTATACCTTTGAGAATTTTTCTGAAATATTAAATTTTATTTATTTTTTAAAATTGCTGTAGGCTGAATTCTAAACGGATGCCTTGCACGCTCTCGATTCTAGCATTCGTCGAATACTCTTGAGCACTATGTTTCAGTCCGTTTAAACGCGGCATGCCTTGTTGCAATTAGGCTCCTCGACTCTTGTTTGTTGTTTGCAGCTAGCGTGTGTGTGTGTGGGGGGGGGGGGGCGAAGGGGGGAGGACAAACATAATTTCCATACTTCTCTGATTTAGTGCACTTGGGAATATGGGATTAAGCATACCGACCATTACACCGCAACGTTCAATACAACAAAAATTAAAATGATAGTATTGTTTTACTACGCTTGGCGAAAAAAGTGGAGGGGTAAGTACCCCCATATACCCATCCATGGCGCCGCCACTGAGCACTGACTATTAAATCTACTCAAGCTGCTAGACTACTAGTAAACTTCTGTTAAGGTCCGTATATTTACATACTTTTCTTGGAGTTCGCGCGCAGACGATCGTTGATACATAGACAGAACGCGATGTGTGTTTGAAACGGAGGGTGTTTTACATAACGAGTTAGAATGGCGTAGTCATATTTCTCGAGAGCCGAAGGTTACGCCATTCCAACGAGTTATGTAAAACACCCACCGATTGACACACACATCGCGTTCTGTGTTTATTACATAACCCATGCATTAAATTTCATTTAAATAAACAAATTTTAATTCCGATGTTTAAACCCAAATATGAAGAGTCTGTTTGTTTTGACCTAAGCTGCACTGATCAAATGGATCGATAAAAAATCAAAACAACCTTTTCGGAAGCAGTGTTTGTTGAATTTCGTATCGCTGTTTCTGGTGCCCATTCACGCATAACCATTTAGTGACTATTACTGTCAGTAAAGATATAAATTTGTGCAGATTTGCAAAACAGCTGGGAGAAACATTTTTAAAAGATTCGAAGTATGTCAAGATGTACGAAGATTTACCGAATAAAGTTGACCAATTAATGGCAATTTAGATATAACGTATCCACAAAACGAGACGGCCACGGGACTGGGTTAATGTTCTGGTTGGAAATGACTGGGTTTTTTTTAAAATATTATCTCATTTTTGGTTAACTAATTTTATTGTGAACCGACTTTATTTTTCTTTGGACGTTTTCATTTTCACACTATGCGACAGGCTGTTGATAATTGTATAACGAAATTTGGAAACTTTTCGAAGCGTAACTAATGACTCGATGGGAAAGGAACTAGTATGAACGGTGCTGGGATAAAAGTTCCGGCTTGTACATCACCCATTGAATACAGAATCATTTATGTCATAGAGGCTATTCCGTTAAATACAAGGGTTCAAAGTTGAATGGACGGTAATATAATGTGATCTCCGGTTACGCATAGAGATATACAGATATTTTTGCGTGCTCCAGTTATGGATATATAAATCAATAAGTATTTATTTTACCTTGAAAACATCAAGTCAGTAACACAAGTAATTGAACAACGCAGTCTAATTATTTCAACTAAGGCTGGAAAATGACTCTAAAATGTGCACTTATTCCATTATGTTGTTCATATATTATGTAAAATGCCACCTGTCATTGTAGTTGAAGTTTATTTTCTGTCTTTTTTACATAATTCAGTTATTGCGATTTTACTTTGATATACAGATATCAGGAGGATCGGTTTTTGCGAACTCATTTTTCGGGAGTCCTGTAACTTCTTTATAGCTGAGTTTTACTGCATCAGCTGTGTGGTGACAGCACGGCTTATTATTGTCGTTTTATCAGATGCCCCACCTACTACTAACTCACTATATACTAAGATGCTAAGCCTATCTGTATACCCTGCTAGTGCAAGGTCTCATCAATCGTGCGTATGCTGCCCACTACTGCTAATGTTAACGTCGCTAACCGCTTCTTCGTCCTAAAATCAGTTGGATAAAAATCAACCCAAATCAACTGGATTGAGTGAATATGAACCCAATTGGGTTCATATTCACTCACCCCAGTTAATTTGGGTTAATTCTTAACCCAGCTGATTTTAGAGTGTGGCTATAGTACAGCTTTATGGATGTTAATAATTCAACCCAGATGGTTTAGGCTAATTTCAACCAACTGTTTTTAGAGTGTGTTGATGGTCCTACAAATTCCACTAGCAGATTCACGGACTCGGGTAGGAATTCCACTTATGGAATATCACTTGTGCAATTACTTTCTAGTTCCTGACGAGGGTCCGGCGAAGCTTCGAGATTCGATTTGATTTGGTGTTCGGTTCGATTCGATTCGAAAATCGGCAGCTCCATTCGTTTCCTCTCGAATTTTTCTCACATGAATATAGCTTAGTATCACTTCCTTTCGTCGTCTAACAAAACGTATACTTCAGATTGAAATTGTGTATAAATAATGTGGAAATACAAGAGTGAATGAAATTACCGCTTCATTAACACTGTACCTAACATGAAAAGCAGACGACACTTGCAAACAAAATTCTTGAATAACTAATTTTTTCATTTTTTGTCTCAAAAACACAGGTTATGCCCCTCTTTGGAACGAGCTCGACGAGCTCGTTCCAAAGAGGTGTCATAACCTATTTTTTTGAGACAAAAAATGAAAAAATAAATAAAAATTAATTGGCGATTTTTATGAATAGCGCCGGCCGGTTTTGGGCATTACGATGGGTAAAGGGTTAACATAAAAAAACATCTCAACTCATGCCACCAACCATGCTTATACCAGTATCACTAGTCGCTATCAGCTATCACTGTTAAATGCAAATTTAAAGTTTAGAAGCAATGTCGACGGTGAATTATTACCCTGACAGGGTAATATTTCAACTGCACCATCAAGGAATGCCTTCGAGGAAGACATGCCTTAATGATGTAGTTGGATTTTTTATCAGTCGCGACTTGGGGCATCACAGTTGGAACAAATCAGGTTTATAGCACCCCAACCCTCATCGGTTATATTCAAGACATCTTTTACTCCATTCGAGGTTCGATTCGATTTTGAATAACAGACGTGATTCGATATTCGTGATTCGATTCAGATCGAAAATGTGTGGTTCGTACGGCCCCATACCTGACGTTGCCTCTGTACTCTCCTTTTTTCCGTATGTTCGCATGATGTGCTTTATGTGTTGTGCGCACATTATGCGCTTGCACGCAAACACATATCAACACACCCAGCATATGTCCATGTGCTGCATGTACTGTGCGCAATCTGTGCATTAGCACACAGAACATCCCACCAAACACCAGTCGAACCTTCCGTGGAATTCCTTTCTAGTCTCGGACTATGCCTAACGAATCCCCCCTTCATCACATGTTCCTATGTACAAGCATTTATCGGTACACCCACGGGCTGCCTGTGTTGTGCGCATTTTGTGCACTAGCACACAGACACATATCGACACACCCAGCATGGCCCCAGGTGCGGCATATGTTATCCTAACATTTCATACTTACACAGAAGCACATATCAGCACATCCAGTATGTACCCACACGCTGCACGTGTTTGGCACTAGCGTGTTCCATCATTCATCAGACACGCGTTCCACGAAGTCCCTTTGCGGTATCTGAGTGTGTCTATAGAATCCCTACTCCAGCGTGTGTGCCATATGTACTATGTGTGTGCGTGTTTTGTATGTGCTCCAGCAAACAAGCATATACCAATACAACCAACATGTGCCCACGTGCTGTATGTGTTGGGCGCACGTTGTGTGCTATCACATAAGCACGTTCTATTAATCGTCATTCCAACCCATTTCTAGTCAAATCTCTTTCTAGTATCTGTCAATACATATACAATCCCGTCTTCGTCGTGTACGCCCATGTACTGCGTGTATTGTTCGCACATTGTTCACTAGCACACACGCACATGGACATATACCGGAAGAACAAATTTGGAAACTTCGGGAATATAATCTACACACGCACGCGGACACATACCAAAAGAACAAGTCTGGGAACAACGGGAATACACTCGCTAGGCACCATTGGGAACACGACATGACCAATGTTTTGGCACAATGAGGCTACGAGAGCTTTCAGGAAACGCCCCATAACCCACGTGCCATCATAAGAAAAGGGGAATCCGTAGACATAAGCAAAACATAGGAGGTACTTTGCAAGGGGAATACCTGGTAGGACTCTAAGCAATGACGAAGCAGTAAAGGTTTTTGGAGGGCCGTAGTCGGTGTGACAGCCATTTGCAGTAATGGTACTACAAGGAGATCGTGAGTGAGAGAGCTGGCAAGATCACTGGGGTATTGGAAGACTATGGCAAATGTTGATTGATTTACCAGGATGTGGATACTGAGCATCGTGACTTTATATGATGAAAATGACTAAAGGAAGTATCAACATCTAGTCGAGTCTATGGTAATAAATAGAGTAGATCTAAATGAGGGGTTTCTTCGCAGTCTTTATGGTGTCTGTTATGAAAAATGGCGTCAGCGCTGGGGTGGGTGTGGATTCTACGATATGGGTGTGCAAATGAGGTTCCACGAAACATGGCCGTTTAAGACCACACATGAAGATATAGGGAGTTTTGGGTTCGATCTCATCCTCTAGCTCCACAACCTTAGACGGGAAAGTAAGAACTCACACTATGGTGCGTCCCGGTTTATGGATATAAATAATGTATTTGGTAAATGTGAAACGAACTGGGACCCCCAGTGGTAGCAGATAGTTGTGCAGTGAAAAATTGCAGTAGCTGACTGTAGACGCTGATACTAGTGTCATAGATTTAGCAGCATGTTATACTATAAGCTATAGTTATTGTACCTAGCAGTACGGGGGATAACAGATCTTAGTACCTGGGCGAAGATAGCAGGGTCGGCAATGATTGAAGTAGAAGTCGTATAATCACTATAGTGTTCATATACACCTCAGGGGATATTGGTAGACAATAGTAGTAATGTGAGTAGTCCTGAGACAGTAACCAGCAAACAGTAGCAAACAGTAACTTCCCTACGCAGTGTTCCTCATTGGTCCCCATTGATCCCCAATTGTCCTCAATCAGAGGTTGTACAGTTAAAACTAGAAGTCCTGTCACGAACTGTGCGCTTATCTAGGTTTATTTGCGCGTAGGAATTGCGCGCAATTGTCATATCGAATGGCATCCAAAGGACGGCGGGTTCTCCTGGTTACTCATAGTAAACATAGGCAATGTTTCTGCCAATGGACCTCCGGGTTACCCGGAGGTCCATTGGCTGAAACATTGCTTATGCACAGGCCATATGTACAGAATTTGATAGCCTCACTATGGTCATAACGCGTAGATTAACGCGCATATCGACGTGCTATTCGTGGCATTTCATGACAGGACTTCTAGTTTTAACTGTAATATTATCGCAATCACGTACTTTATTACTTTTGAGACGTTTGACTGAATATATTATTTCCTCTGCAGTGAATTTGCCGTTATCTAGAACAAATCGATAATCTTATTAACACTTACGCTGCCGAAACGGACTACTGTCACCTTTTTTATGATGATTATCTGTACGTTCGGGTATGCGCATGTCTAACCTACCATCTGATTAATTGTTGGAAAGGATTCAGAGAGCCCTTTCCAGCAATTAATCAGATGACGGAGTTTTTAGTATGTCATAAATTGTATTGAACTTCCTCACATACAGGCGTAAATAGAGGTCCTCCACATATGGCTAAAGTGGGCGTGGCAGTATTTTTTTGATGGTCTAGGTCTACAGAGAAAAAGTCAGTTCTGTCAGCATCCAGATGTTCCTCCGCAGTGCTGTTCCTTCGGATTACATTAATTTTCTGCCAGTATGCTCTAAGATCTGATGTTGACAGGCTTTCTATTTTATCGCAAATGCCTTTAAAATAAAGCTTTGATTTTCTTTTCTGTTCCTTATTTTATGACATTTTAGCCATTTGAAACTTGTGAATCAATGACTTGACACAGGGTGTGCGTTTAAGACAGTTGATAGTGTCATCCAGAACACGTTTTATTTGTTTGCATTCACTATCAAAGTCACTATCAAAGTCTCTTATCTAAATTCTTTAGAGGAATTCTCTTCGTGGCTGTTGTATTGGTAATATTCAGTATAGCACTGAATTCAACCACGACGTCAGTTGTACACTTGTGATCCTGTGTATGGGGCTTCATCAAAAAATGTTGTTTTTTTAGACTTCCTGTCCACATTAATCAGTAATAGCTCTTGTATGGCTGTCGGTTGTAACAAAATCACCCGCGGAGTGGAGTTATCACCCAAACTATAACTTTCAAATTCTGTCCATACCGACAAAAAAAACACAAGAAATGTTTCAGCCAATGGACCTCCGGGTTCAACCGGGAGGTCCATTGGCTGTAACTTGTCTTGTACTCGTTATGCTTTGCAACAAATTTGCAATTATTGCTTGAGTGGAATCTCCACTCTGCGGGTGATTTGGTGATAATACACTCTACACGTATTGTACAGGTTTACGTTGGGTATAGTGTTGGTATGTAGAGCTGGGCGATATTCAAAACTGAATACCGGTATCGGTATTCAAAAAAATACCGCGCTGTACAGGTAAATCTCCCCGACAGCCGATGGTGTAAAGTAATGTTCCTGAGAATTTTCAACTCAAATATCAAAACGGGGTGGATGGTCCAAGTGAGGGAGCTAGTAGAGAACTACTCATTGGAGATCTCGGACCTGGACGTTGGGGCAAACCAGGGTAAAAAAAAACCGTCAGAGAAAGGGTCATGGCGGATTGTAACCGTAATTGGCGAAAGGGAGTCAAATCAAAGAGGTCTTTGGGTGGCCTGCGTGATAAAGAGAAGCCAGGTTTTGAAGAGTACCTTGTTTGCACCTTTGGGGGTTCACTTTTGTTCAAGCTGAGGTCGCGATCCCTGGAGCTGAGGGGGGAAATTGGGAAAGACGGTGAAAGGGGGTGCCAGATGTGTAACTTGGGCATGGTGGAGACCCTGGAACACTTTCTTCTAGAATGCCCAAAGTATCAGTCTAAAAGAATGAGATTCACTGGGAGTATAATGGGGAAGTGGGATGGGAGAATGAAGGACATGTGGTTAGGGAGAGCCTCGAAGGAGAGGGTTAATATGCTAATCTGAGAGATTGGGAAGAATGGGGCAAAGGATGTCATCAAGCAGTTCGTCTCCGAGTGTTGGGAAGAGAGGAGAAGCGTGGGAATAGGGAGGCAGTTGGGAATACAGGGGTAACCATGGCCTTCTCGTCCGAGAACCGCGACAAATCAGCGGCTGGCCAAAGTGTTATTATATTATTATGGTATGTAGAGCTGGGCGATATTCAAAACTGAATACCGGTATCGGTATTCAAAAAAATACCGCGCTGTACAGGTATATTGAAAACTGTGCAGATTTTTGAACACAAGTACCACAATCGAGACTCGAGGTTTCACAGCCGGGACGAATTAGCATGCCTTGATGATGCAGTTCGAAAAACCTTTATCCAACGCAGACGATATTAAAATTTATTATTTTCAAAATTAGTTTATCAGGTTTTCCCCAAAGATTTCAACAAAACTTTATTATGTGACCCCTCATTGGAACGAGCTCTACGAGCTCGTTCCAGTGAGTGGTCACATGATATAGTTTTGTTGAAATTTTTGAAAATTATTTTTTCAACTGTTGAATTTGTATATTACGAGGGCACAAGCAGACAATTCCTTGGATAAAGGTGTAATATTATTAATTCGGGGGCTACAGTTAAAAAACTCAAGACATCTTGAAAATTAAATTGTGGGTAAATAAATAATGACGATAAACCGATATTTTTGTAATCGATATTGACGGTATTCAATCGATATTGGTTTGAATACCGGTATATATCTGTTTATCGATATACCGTGCAGCCCTATATGTATGCCTGTATTTTAGCAGCATTGCTAATTGTGAGAGATGAGAGTGTTTATTCAGGGCTTTTACAAAGAAGTAATAAATATAACAAAAACATGACTTTGGAGGGCATTGTGGTTTATTAACGGCCCAACAGGTGTGAATAACAGCCCGACAGCTTATAAAAGGCCCGAGACGAATCGAGTGCCGTTAATAAGCTGTCGGGCTGTTATTCTCACCTGTTGGACCGTTAATAAACCACAAGGCTAGACAAAGTCATGTTATTACTATTATTACCACTGGAAGTCTGAGAAAGTTTTCACCCTGTATCTTACATGACACTTTTCAATTTCGACAGATCGTCCCCTGAGTTCCATTGTGTTCTGTGTGCCTACTGGCAGCCTACTGGCACATAGAACACATTGGAACTCCGGGCACGAGATGATAATATCGTCTGTTGTCAAACAAACTGGTGTCACATGATTATCACATGATCGGCACTGGTACGCTTTCAATTGCAACGAAGTTAGAAAACTTAAAAACAGACCCGATGCTTACCGCTTTTAAGTCAGAAATAAAGGATTAAACTGAAAAAAACTTACTTACATTTTTGCATTATTTATTTACTTACATTTTTGCAGATGCTTGTTCTTATGGGGCTAACATTACTGGACATTTTACATATTAAATAATTTAAATAAAATCACATTATTTACAAGTTGAAACCATTTCCATTTCCGAGTGGACGACAGCAAGGAACAAAAATCACGTGACGTGTCGGGCCGTTAATGAGAGTTTCACTCATTAACGGCCCGACACGTCAAGTGATCTGTTTTAGTTGAATGTTACACTCTTGTAATGCCCTGTTAAAGATTATTAATGTACTAGAGAACTCCCGCTAAAGTGGTAATAATATCCGATAAGTACATTTCGGAAATTATCATATACTCCACCACTACATTTGCTCTGTTGTACTGACAGCTTGTGAAATTTCCTCTGCAGTCCCCAAGTATTCTACCATTTAAGATTCTGAGTTTGGCCGCCTGGTTGAAGGAAAGTAATTGTCTGCCATGTGTATTCATTGTTTTGTCTAGACTTTTGCAGTCTCCCCTGTGATCGATTGTGTAAAATTCAGGGACAAGACGTGTTTGTCAGTATCATCTGTAATATAATCCGGTGGCTCCTCTTTACGGGTATTTATGTCACCACCCATTATCACCAACACTTTATCATCATATTCATTCCTACTTTGCCTTCATGTTACTGCAGACAGATATATCACCTGCCTTTGATATCCAGTATATAGAATTACTGGGCGGTACATACGCGGATACGAAAAGCACCTGTTCTTTCAAGTTGAACATTTAACCATCGAATTCTGCCCACGGAGATAGACTGTCGATAGAAAACGACTTCCGGAAGAATGATTTACATCTGTCGAGATAATAGAATGCAATACCGCCTTTTTGCATGTCACTGGAGTACAAATCTATACAGGTGTATCCCGGAACAGCAAAATCGTGGTCTCTAAATGAAAATAGCACCTCGTGTCCTTGTATTTCCATTTTGACAGGTGAGATCAGTAGTATATAGCGTATACTTCTGCCCCGGTTGTATGGACCTCGCTGCATTTATCAGTTCCTATTATAACACATATTTGCTTTACATTAAATAGGTTGTATTCTGAATTTATGTTTGCTTGTATACGCCGAATTATCTAAACCGAACCGACAATGATTCCAAAACAACCCGCCATACATCTGAAGCTATCGGCCAAAAAACCAGTGCTATTTTTGTACTTACCCTAAAAAAGTGGCCCTCTGACATTATGTACTGACTTGGGACAACAAAAGACTGCTCAAGGTTCAATACATTTTAATTTGTGTAACAATATTTACAAATCACTAATTTGACAATATGATCGGTAATTTGGGGAAATGTTGGAGCCTCAGATGTTATAAAACTTGCAACCAAATTGCGGTAGATTGGAAAACACAGCGTACAGTAATTGTTCAAATCACGGAAACAGACTAAATCCGTTGTCTCAATGAACCATCACAAGCTGGAAGATTAATTGAGAAACCAAAACAAATATCACAAAATTGAACGAATCACTGAACGCGAAATTCACACGAAGACTCAGGATTAATAAATCCATTTCGACTCGGATAATGCAAGAATAAAATTTTGAAACTAAAACTGGTCATGGACTTCGCACATTGTGAGTGTCCGAAAATTGAACTTGGAAAATCATTCATAGAAAAATAGGAATAAGCATAAATTCCCCTAAGCTATTATGGAAATCCTCTTTAAGAACTCTATTTATTTTATGGTCTAATAAAAAAATGCATTTTGTCAAACAGAAAAAAAACAATACTTTGCACAGTAGTGTGATTGTAGAATAAGCCGCGAAACGCGAGAATTACCTCCCCTTGCCGCAATCTTTGAATGTTTTTTATCTTGTCTGCGCAACTTTGTGTTGGACCGTGTTATGGTTTTCTGGAATTTTTTCAGATAATTTTCCAGAGCCGTTATGCATTATTATCCCTTTATCAAAAGTATCCAAAAAGCTTTGGGATTCACAAATCAACGAGGAACACCCACAAACCTAATTCTGCTTCTCAGGAAACAACGACACTCATAGACTTGTAATCCGAAATTCGTGCGATATGGATTTATTTCTGATTTAATATCTCTGGCGGCATCAATTTCAACACTCACAGCCATATCTCGACTAAAGCTCAAGCCAAATTAATATCCCATTTTAGAGAGATTTATTCCTGGAAATTAATAAATATACTCCCCCCCCCCCCCCCCCCCCACCCTCCCCGAGAAAAGTACTATCCTATCGTTCAGGTTTTGACTGTGCCTATGGAGAAAAGCAGCAGTAATCGCCTTTACACACCCCTCTTACTGTAAAATTGGTATAAGCGGTGTTATCCAATTAGCCGCAAACTTGGGAAGAGGATACGCGACTCTGTATTATCCACCCAAGAATACGAGTTAGGTGTCGACTTGGAAAAAATAATAAAAATAATACGGACAATGTCGGGTTTGAAAGCCATTGCGACCTGAATAATTTATGAATCGTCGAGAGTTCTTTGGTTCGAGTGTGTGCATTGGCAGCGGGTTCAGGACCTCGAGCTGGAAGGAGGACTAGGAATTGTGCCTTCTACAGAAATTCTATGTTTCAATTAGAAATGTATGTACGTAATTGGGGATCTATTGTGTTTGCGAACAATGGGTCGCCTACCCCATTTACATTTTTATACATCACTGAAATTTAAATGATGGAGGTAGATTGTTTTCTTGTTCAACGTGGTTTGTCGCTCATCAAAACAGTCCTCAGGTGTTTAACAGTTAATTATGGACCAGTGCGTTTAAAGTTGACAAATTCAAGTAATGTCTGGCCTCAAAGGTGATGACAATAATATTTTTTTTAAAATTAAAAAAAACAATACTAATATTAAGGTGATAACATTCAATTTTTTGTTAATCATAAAAAAATCACCCGCGCGGTATCGTGTTTTACAAGCCTGTATCAAGTGTTTTATTTTGGACGTTTACTGAAGAATAAGCCAGCCATCTAAGTGAAAACATGAAAGAAGTACCGTTCTCTAATTACACACGTGGGGGCGCGGTAGCGTTGTGTACTAAGGTGTACTGCACGTCGAGTGTGCACTTGCCTTCAACAAATACTAACCCTATGTGGAGTATGCCAGTTGCTTGCCTTTGCTCGGTGGTTCTCTTTGGCTTCTTCCAACTCTCCGACACGAGGTAGCACTGACTGTCGATAGTGTCATTAACTCACCCAATAAATAAATAACTACCATTCTATCATAAACGTTTTGCCCTTTATCCAAAAAATTATCATAACTGACCTAGTTCCCCTTCCGAGTTTTGCGGGGAAAATCAGCAGCGCCCTCCTTTGAACACCCCTCACACTGTAACAGTGGTATAAACGCTGTTACCCGATTAACTTTATAATGATAAAAGGATATGCGACTCTGCATACGGACACAATTCGGACTCCCGCGTTGTGTCCTTGGGCAAGGCACTTAACCCCAATTATCCACATGCGGGTACGATGACGCCGTGTACTAAGGCGTACTGCACGTCGATAATACGCACGTCTTCAACCAATCTAACCGCGCCTGTGTGGCAGTGCGGATTTACGATGTTGGGGAGCTGGCAGTTACTCGTCCTTGCTCGGTGTTTTATTTAGAAATGTGGGCATATTTATGGTAATGCCGAAATCGCAATTTACTGACTCACCCATCTTCTCACTGACAAAAAACATGAGTAAATTGTGTACGTTTAATTATAAAACAGCACAAGTCGGAATGAAATCTGATTCATTGAACCACATTACAGAGCATGTCAAAATTAATTTTCGATCGCCATTTTTTAAGCGTGTCCCTATGTGTCACTACCAGCAGCTATGACTACAGTTAAAACTAGAAGTCCTGTCACGAATAGTGCGCTTATCTAGGCTTAATTGCGCGTTGGGATTGCGCGCAATTGCCATATCGCATGGCATCCAAAGCACGGCAGTTTCTCTTGGTTACTCAAAGCAAACACATGCAATGTTTCTGCCAATGGACCTCCGGGTTATCCGGAGGTCCATTGGCTGAAACATTGCTTGTGCACAGGCCATATGTACAGAATTTGATAGCTCTACTTGGGCCATAACGCGTATATTAACGCGCATATCAACGTGCTATTTGTGCGCATTTCATGACAGGACTTCTAGTTTTAACTGTATAGCGTAACTTTGAGTAAATACTTATTTTGTACAAAACTCGACACCTTTCCCTCACAAATACCTATATAAAAACAAGATAATACGCGAGAATGCCTTGTGTACCAGCTTTTTGTTGATAAAATATGTCCTGTATACATTCCTGAATATTATTAATGTACTCGCTTAATAACAGCCAAATTTTTATTGAATCACAGATCAACGGGAATGGTTTGGTTTGAAAAAAAATGCCGATTATTCACAAAGTTTTATTCGGTAATTTACGTGGATTTCCGAAAGTGAGCGAATGTCAAACTTGTCGACAAGGGCACTCTGCAGTTTAGGAGACACAACAAAAAAAAAACAACGAAAAAATCTGAGATATATTGCATTTTTTAATTATCGATATTAATCAGAGATTAAAATTAATCAAATTCATTAGTAATAAATTACTAATTAATATGAAATCTGCAACCAAACGATAATTTCGTATATGTGGCTGTTTGTAATGTTGTTTGTGATGTTTCGGAATGTCTCCCTTTTGGTGAGAGCTTCCACTTCTCTGTCTAGTTTAATGGTTGTTGAATGGAGCTTAGAGTTCTCCTTACTACTTGTTGGTGGGGTTTTCTGCTTGTTGGCTGGTGTTTCTCGCTACAAATTGATAGATCGAACACTGTAAAGTGCCTACGGGCTACGTGAAAGTGTAAACCGCATTTCCGACTTTTATCCTGGCTTGAGACAGGTAAAGTGTCTCCATATGTTAACGCCTTAATGGTCTTTTATACTTTTTGATTGTTTTTAGTCCATCTTTTCTTTCTGCACTCTCGCTACCAAGAATTCCATTCTGTTTTCTCAGTGTTTCCCGGTTGCTTTCTTCAGGGGTGTGTGCATTGTAGCATTGCAGAGTTGCTGTTTCCTCGAACAAAGTCCAAGCGTTCTTTATTTCAGATCAGACCCCTTGGGATGTTTTGATCTTTAAGGATGTTTGCCAAAATGTTCCGACCTGTCGGTTGAAAATCTTTTCTTTTTCGCAGCAGATCATTTATTAGATCACACATATTGAAGCCCGAAATTGTAATGCCGTTATACACGAGTCGATCTTTCTCATCCCAGGATAAATTGGGTATATTCTTTATTATCTGGAGTAACAAAAGCGCCTTCTCCTGCATGGAATTGTGTATAACGGCTAACCAGTCCGGATGATTTTCCACTGAAAAACTAGTCGTTAAGGAGTGTGGTTTGGTGTTTTCTTTGCGTAAATTTGAATGGCGCTGAAAGAGTGTCTTGTAGAACAGTCCTTTCTCTGCAGAACTCGATGCTGAAGATTCAGTAATTGGTCTCATACCCTGGTCTATGAGCGGGACAGCTACAGCATTCGGGGGTGTGCGTATTTCCTGCAACTGTTCAGTCCCCCATCGTTCAATACACTGAATTCTACTTGAGGGTAGGCTGGTTGGGTCATCTATAGGTTTTTTCCCTCAGTGATTCCCCCATCACTAGCGATTTTACTGGCTCTAGCTTATTTGCAAGCCACAAAATATTTCCACTTGTTAATGCATTGTTCCAACTAAAGGCCGATTTCATATGCACTGGAGGATAGGGTGGCTGGTTACAGACAGATCTGGTTGTTAACTCGGCTGTATTTGGGTTCGCTCCCCCTATAGTGTGTTTAAAATTTACATTTTTGTGTAATTTTCGTCTGTGTCGATAATAATTAGTTTTATGAGAGTAAGATTTTTGACACAATTCACAGACGTAGCGTGAATTCATCCTTTTCAGAAGCGAGTTAATAGAGTGGCAATACTGTTCCAACACTCTGCCATTTAAATGTATGAATAGGATGGATCCCAACTTGTTTTTTTCTTTTTTGACAAACAAGTCCATACAAAATCAGGAAGGCAAACACTAACCCATTGTTTTCTTTGTGATCACATTGAGAATACAAATGAAATCGTTGTGGAAACCGAAATACTATTGCCTAACTTCTCACCAAATAGGGAAGAAAGACACACGTGCACAAACACACAACTGTATCAGTACTAAAACGACTAACCCATTTCAACCTGCTAACCATGGGTTATACGCGTATAATAACCGTTTATCCGGGTCATTCTTACCTAGGCTATTAGTCCGGCCTCTAGGGCACTGAACCTCAAAGTGGCGTCCAAAGTTTTCTTCTCGATGGAATGCGTTAGAGTAACATCTTCTGAATGCACTTCGAAAAAGTTTACTGAATGTCTGGAAGCCTTCAGCAATTTGAAATATCCACGTTTAACTCTTAACCCGCTGAGTATTTTCAAGATATTTTTCATCAAATCTAGTCATGGCTGCTTTTAAGCAGCCATGACTAGATTTGATGAAAAATTCAGCTAAATTTAAACCAAGAAACCATTGGTTCAAAAATCCATAAAATTTACGGGGTGGGGGGGATTTTGATTAAATGTGCCCAAATTATACTTATTTCAGTGGCTAGAGAAATCGTGTCCTGGCAGGAATATCCACCCGCAGAATGCAAGGAGTTAATGTGACATCGTCATTTCACGGACCGCAATGTTTGACTGCGACTAATGCAATATTCCAGGTGCATACCAGAGGTCGCACCCGAGCCTGTATACATTTCTAAGGTATGTTTTGGGTGTTTGGTGATTCTATTAATCAGCGCTATTCATGGAATCATAGCTCATGAATCTGCTAACCTTGTTTGTTCATGGCAACACATCAATGTGGCGTTACAAGAGTAGAATGTGACAAATACGTTGTTGGAGCTGCGGGATGCATCTTTTTCCTTCAGAAATATGCATATCCGGACATTTCGGTTCGCAGTAACGAACGATTTTGGTCCCAGTGTTACGAAAACAAAATAGGTGATGAGTAACAGTATCTGCTAGAATGCTCGGCATTAAAATCGGAAAGAGATAAATGGATAAGGCCTAGGTATTTTAAACATCCGAACACACTCAAACTGAGTAATCTTATATCTGGGAGGAGTATTAAAAAACTGAAAAAACTTTGTGATATGGTAAGAAGAGTTAATGCAATGGTCCAATAGTCCAAATACCCTCGATAACTCACGCAAATGTGTACTTATGTTTATGTGTGCGCGCGCGTGCGCACAAGGATGTGAACTGTACTGTACAGGTACACACGGACCTACGTTGGACTGGTGGTGATCTGGCATGCATTGACTCGGGACAATGCATGTTTGATCGCAACTGGTCTGACGTGCATTTCCGGGCGTCATTTTATGAACGATATTATTTCAGCTATCCATCTGCCCCTCCACATGCTGCACAAGCGTAAAATTTAAAACTCTGTATAGGCATGATAATAGCAGTTGTACAAGGATAAAGCGATAGGTATCTAACATTCCCTCGGGACTTACCTTGCAGCAAGTTTCGAGCTACTTTTCTCACCTGCTTTTCCCCACCCCACCCACTTTCGAGTAAGGTATTACGCAATCCTCATACCTTAATGAGGATTTTCCCTTGCTGCTTTTCGAAAGCAAGAAATGCGCTGTAAGGAGGGACTTCTACTCGGTTCAATGCTACATACTTACATTGTAGACGTTAGAAAACACAACCCGAGAAAGAGTAAGTATCTTACTTCACACGAGCACCAGAATCTCAAGACTCAAGTCTCCAGATCTGTGATTATTGTACGGTGGCTTTATTCATCTACCGTCACGTGTATCAGTCATATAATTGTTTATATGTATGTACCTCATGCACCCTCATACGGGTTATTATGAGAGAATCTAATAAATCTTCAAATGTTCAATGTAACGAATGACATCCAACTGACAGTCAATAGTATCGGACATTTCAGACATTGTACAGTTAAAACTAGAAGCCCTGTCATGAAATGCGCACAAATAGCACGTCGATCTGCGCGTTAATCTACGCGTTACAACCATGGTAAGGCTATCAAATTCGGTATATATGGCCTGTGAACGAGGAATGTTTCAGCCAATGGACCTCCGGGTAACCCGGAGGTCCATTGGCAGAAACATTGCCTGTGTTTGCTATGAGTAACCAGGAGAACCTGCCGTGCTTTGGATGCCATTCGATATGGCAATTGCGCGCAATTCCTACGTGCAATTAAGTCTAGATAAGGGCACAGTTCATGACAGGATTTCTAGTTTTAACTGTAAGTCGCGGGGCCATGTTATTTGCTTGAGTTAACAAAACAGCCATAGAATGGGTTTTAAGTATTCCATTCTGAGATGCAATGGCAGCATTGAAATTATCTGTCACTTCCCGTATTAGCACCACCGTCAGAACTAGATATTAGTGTGAACTCAACATTGCGAGCTGTCGTATTTACTGCCGATTTCTTAAAACGCAACAATTCATCATAGGAGCATGTTATTTTGAAGTCATGCATCTTTTTTGAGGTCTTTAGACTCTCTCATAATAGTAGCAAGGCCACTTTGCATTGCTGTTGGTATGCCACGTACCAGTGATGTTACAATGTTGCTAGTCAACACCCCGGGGAGGGTGTGGTCTAATTTCGGCGGCGAGCTACCAAGACAAGCTAATAACGTCCCGCTTGAAAGCTCCGATATTTTGTCAAAGTTGAGGTCGAGATCATAAGTGTTTCGATCTATATCCACGTCCTTTATTTCTGCGCATATACTTTTCTTCAAAACTTTCATTACGCTTTCGACATCGCAATCATCTCGATCTTGCAGGGGCGGCGGAACCGGGAGCTTCAGCCCCCCTCCCCCCACCCCCACACACACTTTTTTGCCGGGCCATGTTTTTGTTATATGCATATATTTTAACACAACCAATGACTGGTGAAACAAGAGGCGGATCCAGAGCCTCCCCCCCCCAAATTTTCGCCAGCTATGTTTCTCTCGTACTGGTTCAGTTTCGATGGATTTCGGATGATATTTTGCAGCAAGTGGCAGCAAACGCTAAAATGTATACAGTCTGTTAAAAATCGGTTAACTGAAATAGATCGTAATCTTACAGAAATACAAGTACCAAATCCACCCGAAGACAAGATAATCCACAGACAGAATAATTGCTGTTAACGTCTGGTAAAGCATACACGTGAGGTCTATTTATCAGCGTTGGTCATAAAGACGAAAGCTGATACATAGATCTCACTTGTATGCTTTACCGACGTTTTTTAACGGCTCTCAAAGTGTGAAATCTTTCAAATAAATAAAATGGGGGGGGGGGGGAGGGGGGACCCTAGAATTTAAAATGTTCATACCGACGACCCTCCATCGCCCGACCCAGTCCCCCCACTTTGAAAATCGTTCTACCGCCCGTGTCTTGTGTAATACGTAGAACCGATCCAGCTCTCGATCTATTCGCTAAAATCGTGGCTATCCCTGGCGAGGAAAGGACTAAAATGCCGTTGCCGTACTTCTTAGCAAGCGTAGCAACAAAACGTGGCAGGAAATACAATTACCACCACACTTACAATACAATTGGAACAAGTTGACCGAATTCAAAATAAGAGATTGATTATCTCTCATGAAAGCAACCACCGATTTCAGAGCTTTGGGATCGGGATTTGAATCTGTTAAGGTAGTGTCAATGAACTGCTCTGCCTCGGACGCGAGAAATCTTGGCCTCATAAATGTAGCTCTACAGACCGAGTGATAACGAGCGTCTGCGACATGCAAATCACCCAAAGCTCATAGAAACCTTAACCTAACCTCTTCCCCCATTTATTTTTTCGCTGCTCACAAACCCAGAGTATCTCATCCTTTTGCGAGGAACTACTGCTGGTTCCAGGATTCACTACTTAACAGAACATTTAAGCCTCTGTCCACCTTGCCGAGCTTGGGGGGGGGGGGGGGGGGTCTTTTGTCACACCACAATTGCTACCACAAAAGCGACAGTGCGGTTTGAAATCAAACACAATTTGTTCCTGACATCGCCTAGATCTTTTCTGGGGTAGTGCATCCGCCTCGGTAGGAACAACTATGCTTGATGTAGCTTGTCTGACACTTTTCGGGTGAACATATTTCTCTACACAATATTTCTGGCTTGGCAAGGCTAAATTGGCATCCAAATCTATCATGTATGCATTGAATAATGCCATTTGTATCTATCCGCAATGCAGATACAAACGAACGTTGTCGGGTAGCTTTGGACGTCCAAGAAAGGAAGGGTGTCGGGATTCTTCGATGCAAACAGACTAAGTCAATGACCTCGGAACCGCGAAGTGAAGGGTTGCTTGAACTTCAGCCCCCCCCCCTTCCCCACCCCTATTTTATCAGTTTCGACAACGCTCGGATATTATCATCGGAGCTTTGGTTGACGACTTTAGGAAATTATTGGAACTTATGGCACCGGGTCGGTGTCAGCAGTCCACCAATCCTCCCCTAAACTCCCTAAGATTGTCTGTTAAGTCACAATTTTGTACATGAATTTTTAGACAAGGGTCCCAGAACCACCGCTTAGATTTTATCCTCCATACTTTCAATTGCGTTTTGTGGCCCCATGCATGTGGCAAACGACTTTGGCCTGCTTGTTTTGTTCATCGTTGACTAAACCCCATAATCCGGCTGAAATTTAACGCAGTGTTGTGCGTTTGGTAAAAAGTGCTGCGATCGAAATCTTAAAGGTTGTTAGGTACATATCGGTTTTGCGAGGTCGCAGGGACCCCCGGAATGAGAATAGCAGCATACAGGGATGTGGCTAGAGCTTACCGATTGGGGGTGGGTAGGGTAGTGAATTTTAAACTAGGAGGAGGGACCGGGAGGGGTATTCCCCCTCCCGGTTCCTCCCCTAGTTGAAAATTCACTGCCCAGAAAAATTTTGAAAATGAAGCCATGAACGGGGGCATAAAATTGATTCTAGTAACTGAAATGTCAATACATTTATGATAGAATTGTCAGGTTATTATTATTTGTTATTATTCTGGGAATTGAATATGTGCTGAACAGATGCTCAAGCTGAGAACAATTCACAATGTCCTAACATTAAATCCGATCTTATGTAAGAATGATCAGTTTTGGATGTTTCATCATTTTGTAACTGTTGAATGATGGAATTAACTCAGTATAACGATTTTACATGATGATTTTCTTGAAGTGCATTTCGAGGATTTTTTTTATTACGGTAAGTAAACGTATTATAGAATTTTCGTACCGATTGACATCATGAATTCTTATGAAGCTCGATATTGCATACACAGTATTTGTAAATAGAAACCGTTGGAATTTTTGCCGATTTGAATCCGAGTTGGTATTTTGGGAAGTTAAGGAGACATCAGCATCACCAAAGAAGCTCTAAAATCCAGATAGATGGTATTTCCAAATACTCATGACTTACCCTCCGAATTTTCAACTATAGGGAATTTTGGGCAGGATGGGGAGGTGACATACCACCCTACCCACCCACCACCCACACCCACTCACCCCCAGTCGACACGTCCCTGGGGCTGACGCTTATATCAACTGGATACAATCAAAAGATGATAAGCCTTGAGCATTTTTCGTTCTTCTCAAGAATGGTTGACACACGTAAAATGACGAAGTCAGATGCAATTAGATCCTTCGCTTAATCACCTTTCTCTGTAGCTTTTTTATTTTCTACTTGTTTTATGGGGCAATCGCCGTCTGTTTTCTACATGTTTCCATATTGTTTGCTTTAAACTGAACTAATGTATTTAAATTACGAACAACTTGTATAGTATCTCCTGTCATTATTTATTCACCCTCATCAAAATAAGGGACTTCAAGTCACTTCTTATTGTTAATTAACACCTTCTTTAACCTCCGGACTCACAATAAGTATTTGAGTTAGGTGCCGAAATCAATTAGGTCGATGACGGAATAGCCAAATGTAAACAAAGTTCGTATTTTTTGATGTAGTTTTATACAGGTGGGGTAATAATCCATACTCGTCATATCGTCATATTCGTCATATCCGATTATTTGCTATACCCGAATTCTAGGTACAGTTAAAACTAGAAGTCCTGTCATGAAATGCGCACAAATAGCACGTCGATCTGCGCGTTAATATACGTGTTATGACCAGGGTAAGGCTATCAAATTCTGTACATATGGCCCGTGCACAAGCAATGTTTCAGCCAATGGACCTCCGGGTAACCCGGAGGTCCATTGGCAGAAACATTGCCTGTGTTTGCTATGAGTAACCAGGAGAACCTGCCGTGCTTTGGATGGCATTTGATATGGCAATTCCGCGCAATTCCTACGCGCAGTTAAGCCCAGATAAGCGCACAGTTCATGATAGGACTTCTAGTTTTAACTGTAAGAATACAAATTAAGCATGACTTAAACTAAAATTTGCCCGGGGCGGGGGGTGGGGGGGGGGGGAGAGATCCTTACAAGGACTTAGCAAATAGATAGATTGTAATCGGATCTTTATTTTAAATTATTGCTAGGGAGGGGATTTTTTTCTTGGTATTTATTTTCAGGGAATCAAGGCGTGGCCAAGAAAAGTCTTTTCCTGTATGCATTTACGTATGCCTTAAACCAACTTTATATATTAAGCCTTGTAAGGATAATTTAGACTTTTATCACTTTTCACTGCAACAAAACAGGCGCCCCAACGTGCAGTCTATGGATAAATTCGAAAGATATATTCTAAATACATAAAAGGAATGATTGTTTGTTTCTATCTATTTCTTGAGTGATGAACTCCAAAGAACAAAGGCCAAACTGTGTAAATGGACATAACCCATTTACACTATGTTTGGCCTTTGTTTTTTTTGGAGTTCGTAACTCAAGAAATAGACAGAAACAAACGATCATTCCTTATAATTAAACTTGAAGGGCAATAAATTTAAACACTCACTACTTTGCGGAGTTAAAATAAAAACCAGGTCGAATCACGCTTCTTAGTGATAATTGAATAAAAAGGCATAGTTTTCTAAAATTATGTTTGAAATAACGATACATTTCACTGAACATTGTTCTTGTGTCATTAAATATTTTATTGACCAATGAATTGCGTAAGTTAAAAGGAACGTCATAGGCCACACCCACACAAGACTCCAATCTCCTTCTCCACTTGACGTCAGGGTGCTGTTATTCAAAGCAACACTGATTAAATTTAATTCTGATTTTTTTCATTTCCTGAGAAAATAAAAACACAGTTTGTAAATGTGGAGTTCGATATAAACACAGATGACATGAAGTTGGTTGAACTTTGTCTCAAAAAGAGGAAATTGGACCGTTTTGTTGGCATGAGTTTCATGACCGGCCATTGTTTACGTTTGATTTGGGTAAAACGATGGACGCAGACGACCATCTATTGCATATAAACAAATTGAACATGGAATAAAAAGCTTGATAAGGATTTCATTGTTTATTATATTTTATTTTGAAAGTCGTTTTAATATGGTGAGATAAATATTAATTACTTTTCATGTTGAAACAACATGAGCGTGCAGGGGTTCTTTTCCATTCACCCCGTGCAACCAAATCATTAAGACAGATATTGGGGGCGTGGTTTAGGGCGGGCCTAAATGCGTTTTTTCCGGTTCATTGCGTTATGAAAAGGAAAAAAAGAAATACTTTAGCTAATCATTTTGCCTGAAAATACATGAACAGAAAACGATTTAATTATTTGCAGTTGTTCCTAGGCAGGTCTTGGCTGCCCACACACGCAGCCAAGACTTGTATAGAAACAACCACAAAGCCTCGGGATGTAGACCGTCTGAACATACATCAAATGTATGAAAATAGCCAGTCCATTATTCGTTAATGCACCAATAGCGTTAATAAATAGTAATTAATAAGAGGTGTATTATCCCCACAGGTGTCCCAGGTGCGGAATGCTAGACAGGTAATGGTCACCTCATACCCGAATTGATTCAACTACTGGGGTTGCATGATACTAGTAAAAATCTGGGATGGGGCCTAAATATGGAGCGGGTGCTCGGGTTGACCCTTTACCCAACGCAGACGATTTCAAAATTCATTATTTTAAATAACATTTTTTTAAATTTTAAAAAAAAATTCAACAAAACCATATCATGTGACCCCTCTTTGGAACGAGCTCGACGAGCTCGTTCCAAAGAGGGCTCACATGATATGGTTTTGTTGAAATTTATCGAAAAATAATATTTTTTCAGCAGCTGTATTTGCATATTACGCGGGCGGATGCGGGCGATTCGTTGGGTAAAGGGTTAATGTAGGTAATCAGTTTTATCTTACAATCAATGGATTTATACTCGATACAAGGCGAAACGCCTAGACTCATACAAATTTGTATCAGCCACAGTATATTCTTCGAGCACGTGTGGTCATTCAGTTCAGAGAGAAAACGTTTTTACCAGAACTTATCGAAAACTGATTAAACATGTCGAGGTCACTGTTGTGCTAACAGTAATTACATGACAAATAAATCACCAACTCAGCGAATTAAATTAGACTGGGTCAATAATTTTATGTCATGGTGACATCACGTGTTAAGACTGAAAAATAAAACAATGAAGCACACAGCTGAAACACTATAAACTTCGGCGGTTCTAGTACAAGTGGAACACGGAAAGGGGATTACGTCACACACAGCTAAGGAACGTAATTTCATGACGTCATCATGATCTTCATTCACAAAACAAAATCAATTCATACACGCAGAATAGTTGTCAAAATGCATGCGAACAAATCAAGAAGGGAGGGGAGTTGGGTATTGTAAGATAAAGTGGTTATTACCACCAAGTGAATTTCCGAGTTCGTAAGATAAAGTTGTCATCACCACTGTGTGTTGATCGATGACTTTTGAGTGTGGGTCGATCAATGCGGATTTTGTCTTATCGTCGTTTAATTTCAATCTATTTCCAATCATCCATTGTTTAACCGATTTGTGCAGTTTTCGACAGCTTGTAGTGAATCATCAAAATAGTCGGGTATTGAATGTTTAAGGAGTTGGGTATCATCAAAAATATAACCGAGAGAAATATGTTCAAAAAACAGTTAAAGTTAAAATTACTGTCTTCATACTCAGACAATGTTCACTGTAATAACCCATATTGTCCCGATTGTGGTCCCTGAATTGGTTGGGGTACAATGTACGCACTCATTACGCCATAAAAATACAAGAACAGTCGAGCTTATCCACGTTTGGCTAAAACTGCATGCACCGCCTAGGAAACTTTGAAAGGAATCCCCCAAAAAGTGATATTGATGTTGATGGTGGTATTGATATTGATATTTATCACATGACTATTGTAAAGTTCAATGAAAAAGTCCATCTGATATTCTTCTATATGAGAACACGTGTAATATGACCTGCAAGGATTTTCATTGGCTGAATTTTAAGCCTCATCACCTAATTAATATTCATATTGTACCACTCCATTGTTTACAAACAAAACATGTCGCGTGTACTTAACTATCGAGTGAACGAAATTGTGAAAATAGATGGAAAAGGAGAAGGGGAAATTGTTAAGATCATTGATTCCACAAAAGGCTTGTTATACACTGTGAAAATAATAGGTATCGACTTTGAAGTGACTCTCTCGGCAGAACGTTTGAGCCCATTACATGATGAACGCTACCAGACGCTAGATTGCCATGAGGCTGTTGGCGTTGCTAAGCAAACGTACGCTACTCAACAGCGTCGTTTTGTTAATGTCAGCGGTGCAGATATAAATGGACTTGTTGAAAAAGAAACAAATAAAAGCACTTTAAGCAAGACCTTTTATGATATGAAGTTAGTAAGAAATTTCCTTCAAAGCAATGATATAAAAGAGCATCGTGAAATTCACAACATACCGCCCAGAGAACTGTGTGTTATTTTATGCAAATTTATCCTGTCATTCAGAAAATCTGACGGATCTGAATATGAACCAAGCTCGTTGCGTGGATTTATTTCCAGTATTGACAGAAATTTAAAACGTTTTAATTATGGCCACACAATAGTTAGCAGTGTAGAATTTGTGAAAGTGAGAGACATATTGAAGGCCAAACAACAACTGAAACGAAGTGGCTTGGGCAATCGGGAAATGAAGGCGGAGCCAATAAGTGACAATGAAATTGGCATTTTGTGGCAAAGCGGTCAACTGGGTTCATCGACACCCGAATCTATAATAAACTCCTTGTGGTTTTTAAACACTATTCACGTTGGTTTACGGGGCTCAGATGAGCACCGTAAAGTGTGTTGTGGGAATGTTAGTTTGCACAAGGACCCAAATGGCCAGGAATATTTACAGTTTATAGAAAGGCAAACAAAATCTCGTCCTGGTGACAATGTGAAAGATGTTCGAAGTGTGCCACCCAGAATGTGGTGTAACTTTGATTTACCTGAAAGATGTCCTGTGAATATTTATAAAAAATACTCTCTTTTACGGCCCTCTGGTTACAGTGACGAAAGTGACCCTTTTTATATAGCAACACATACTAAACAAGATATTATGAATGTCGGTGATCAGTGGTTTAAAAGACAGCCGATTGGAATAAATAAACTTATCTCCATCATGACGCGCATGGCAAAAGCAGCTGGTTTGTCACCGGAAAAGAAACTTACAAATCACAGTGCTTGCAAACATCGTGTTCAGAAACTTAGTGAAAATAACATCCCCGCTCACCAGATTATGCAAATCACAGGACACAAGAATATCCAGTCAATTAACAATTACAGCCATATCAGTGAACAACAACACAAACAAATTTCTCGTGTGTTATCTAGCTCCAATCATCAAACTGAAAATAGGCCTGAATATCCTAAATCCATGGACACAGATGTAGTTTATTAAAACCAGTCAGTTTCTAACACAAATTCCATTGATCGAAACACACAATTTGCGGATAGACTACAGAATATGTTCACAGGAAACATTTATGGTGGGCACTTTGAAATACACATTCATAACCCAGAAACATCATCAGCCCAACCCGCTCAGAAACGTAGGCGCATCATTGTGTCCGACAGCGACTCGGATTAAAGTTTATAAAATATAGAAATTGCAAATCTCTTCTTTGGATTTGCTTCTCTTATTGTTGACAATTGAATTACTAATGAGGGTTTTGTTGCAGTCTGTTTAGTAAATGTCAACAAGACCGTTTGTTTTGAGAACTATTTTGTAAAGCGGAAGTATTGAACGCATTCAGTCAACATGGAGAAAGAAGGTTAATTTTCTTTTTCCATGTACGGGAACACAGACTCGTTACATATAAATCGGTTCAAGTTCGTTTGTGTGTGTCATTTGATAAAAAGAATCTGAAATTCGTTTCCCTTTGACATAAGATTTATGAAACTCATTTCGACTATGTTATTTTAGCTCCCCAGAGGCTCGCTAAAATAAAATTGTCTACACTCGTTTCATAAATCGTATATCAAAGAGAAACTCATTACAGATCCTCTATTTATATTAATATCAATATTAGTATTATTATTGCACCACCAACGTACTACAGGCATTGGTCTGGTCGCCTCCTGAACTCCACTTGGCTCCGAGGAATCACAGTAAAGTAACTCCGTTAAAGACACAATGGGCTGCCGGTGGCATGATGGGAGATGTTTCGTAGCGAGCTACCAGGTGAATCAAGTTACAACTTCCATGTCATGTCATGTTTATCTCCCCCCCCCCCCCCCCCCCATCATACTAGCCTAGACTTGAAAATATATTGAATGAAATACTATCTGACAGTCTGGTTTAAAACGTTGCAGAAAGTAATCGTGGGAGACAACAGGAAGACAGTCAATCTGGCTATGTTGTCTCTCTACGGTATACAACTAACACGCTATGTTGAACATGAAGGTAGTACTGAAGCCCAATATCTCTTTCGTGCCAAAATTATTTTGATTAACATTGCTGGTACTACTATTTGCATTTGTACTTGTATACTGCTAAATAAAAATCAATCAATCAATCAATCAGAGTATTTGTGATGGTCATTTTGGCTGATTATTGGTGAGAGGGGTTGAGTGTACAATGTAAAGAGAACAGGGCCAAGAACAGAGTCTTGTGGGACACCAAATTGTAGTTTCTAAGGGGACGAGAGCAGTCCTCCTACAAATACTCTCATTCTATATCTGTTATGCCTTCAAATCGTTGACAAAACGTGGATTACCAATAATGAACTTGCGGAAAGGCGTGAACATTATTACCTAATTATTTTATTTCCATTCGTTTTTCTTCCCCCCCCCCCCCCCACAACAAATCATACTCCCACTCACACTCGCCGAAAATCGTATCCACTCCCAGCGTCGTATTCCACTCTCAGAGATGACGGACTTTTTTTTATTGTGTACCAATCGGTTCAGTTGAATCAATTATAAAAGGTTGTTTTGGGGAAACAAAAAAGGAGAAAATAAAATAAATACAAATGTTAACTGCTCTGATTTGAGTACGATTTTATACTTATGTGGGCCGCGCGGATTATTTCACTTGGCTAACGCCTCGTGAAATAATCCTCCGCAAGCCTCATTCGAGGATAAAAATCATACTCGAATCCGAACAGTGAACTATTGTCTATATATTATACAGCTCAATGCCGATATTAACAGCACTAGTTTTTATCAAGAAGAAATAACACGTGTTTGGAAGGATTATTTTCATAAAAATTCTCATGTATTAATAACCCTTTACCTAACGAATCGCCCGCATCCGCCCGCGTAATATGCAAATTCAGCAGTTGAAAAAATATAATTTTTCAGAAAATGTCAACAATACCATATCATGTGACCCCTCGTTGGAACGAGCTCATCGAGCTCGTTCCAACGAGGGATCACATGATATGGTTTTGTTGAAATATTTTGAAAAATTTAAAACAATGATATTTAAAATAATAAATTTTGATATCGTCTGCGTTGGGTAAAGGACTCTGAAAAGTAAATAAATACAATCACGATACACTAAAAACTAAAAAATGAGAATTTTGGATGACAAACATGATTTAAACATTTCATAACCACTTAGTGAAAATAGGTTTTTGAAACAATGCAGGGGATGTTTGAAATCTTAAAAAAACTACAAACATAAGGCTAAACAAAATTGATCTTTTGGTTCTCAGGCAGCAGCGCATTCGTTTTCTCGGTCCGCGTTCGTCATATGTATTTCGAACTCAAGATTCAAAATGTATAAAAACTCTCATAAGGTGTGATTTTAGCGGTGTCTCATCGCGATTTGCGATGCAATATGTCGCATGCATTAATACAGTATTGTTATTCTCTTCGCGAAATGCGACACGATTCTCATAAATGTATGTTCAAAATAAATATTTATTTATCTGGTTGAGGGCTAGATTATATTTTGGTTATCAAAAAATTGTCAGAAATTATTTTATTGCAGATTATTGGAGAGTGCACTCTCTAACAATTTGTAATAGAACAAATTTGTATAAACAAACTATTATTTACGTTTGACGGAATAAACATGGGCAAGGAAAATGTTGACTTTTGCACTAGTACCCTCATTTGTTTTGAAAGGCCTGATTGTGGCTTCAACCAGTTAAAAAACTCATTATTATTTTTTATTTCCATTTTAATTGTTCTATATTATTGATTTTCTGTTGAATGATCACTGTTACAAAAAAACTATCAATGAAATCAACATGGAAGCTCTAGTATTTAATTTTAGGCTCTCACAGCAGGATTTTAGGCATCGGCGGCCATTCCATCAGGAAATAAAAATAAAAATGAAAACCGCCCTCCCTCAATTGATTTAAAACAAAAATGTCCTAGAATCAATTATTTAATTTTGTTTTTGCCCAACTATATTAGTTTAAACAATATTTATTTATTCAACATTTTCAAGAGATACAAAGTAGAACATAGTTGATGGTGGATACGACAGAAAGCTAGATAGCTTATACAAGGTCGTTTCCACGTATGACATTTACAATATAACGATATAATCGGATTAATGACACTCATACAGTTGCGTTTATATTGTTTAAACCATGAAAATTAACATGAGAGATTCTGTAGGAAAAAAGAGAATACTGAATGAAAAGATAAAGCAAGATACCAACCTGGGTGCAAACTGATCCGTTAACTCATCTGGGAGTACTGAGGATACAAGTAGACTGTAATCACAGCATACGTATAAATTGGATATGGACTGTGTTCAGAGAAGCCGTCTACGTTCACACACACACACACACACACACACACACACACACACACACACACACACACACACACACACAACCCCCCCCACACACACACATACATATATACACAGACACATATACACACGCATTCATATACATACAGACACACAAACAAACTAACTATATTAGTGTGTAGGAAATCACCGCTCACTTTTATGAAACAAAATCATTTACAGCTTCATTTAACAACTGAATGCAATTTTTATAATCTTTATTGGAGAATAAACGTGTGGGAATGGGTACCCATTCCCACACGTTCATATTCCAATAAAGATTATAAAGATTGCATCCATTTCTCATAATTACATTCCGTAACTGTTTAAACTACTTTTTACCAAACAACAAAGCAGAAAGACGAAATAACACATGTACGAACGAACGAGGCGAAAAACCACCCTCACACGAAAGACAAAGCACACAACTCTGATTTTTAATTTTTGCAACTTTAGAAATGGACACGAGTATTTTAGTAACGGGCTTTATGCCACAGTTGGGAAATGTCACCAAAGAAACAGCAGCGGAGTTGATCACTGCGAGAGGCGCTAAAAGTTAAAAACCCACCCAAACACCGCCTGAATTACATTCTATCAACTTCGCTCTACCGTAAATGCGGGTCAAAGTTCGACCAAATGTATTCAATGGAAAATGAATTACATTTGGTCATGACGTTTTCATCCAGCTGACCAATGGGAATTGAGTATTTGGACCCATTAACAATGTAATTATATCAAAATGCAACTACTCTACTTTTCAAGAGAAACTTTCAAGAATTGATGGACTAGCTTAAACACTCGCTGCATATTCATGGCTGATAATTTTCGCCATTGGAAGAGAGTTACTGGAGATTTAACTCTCTTCCTTTTTCTTAAGAAATCAGTAAATTTAACCCTAAGGGTGTGGGAATTTCATATAAAAAATGAAATTTCGGAATGTTAGCGAATTTGTATCAGTGACGTACGCATCATTTCACAAATGTCAGGAATTTTTCCGAAGAGTAGTATAAAAATACAGAATAAGGCTTTTTAAGACTTTTTCCCCAATCACTTTGAACATTTGCCTATTATCCTCTGGTGAAATCAATTTAAACACTTTACCTAACGAATTGCCCGCATCCGCCCGCGTGATATGCAAATTCAGCAGTTGAAAAAATATTATTTTTCCAAAAATTTCAACAAAACCATATCATGTGACCCCTCGTTGGAACGAGCTCGTTGAGCTCGTTCCAACGAGGGGTCACATGATATGGTTTTGTTGAAATTTTTTGAAAAATTTGAAAAAATAATATTTAAAATAATAAATTTTGATATCGTCTGCGTTGGGTAAAGGGTTAATATAAGAAACAGTTATTTTGAATATCTTTTGAAGTTCTATAACTTTTTTCTCTTCATTATATCAACTGTGTACGCATAGGGACATATAATACAAACACTACCTTGTCTTAATATAAAAATCTAGGCTGTGAGATTTCCTGTTGTTTTCCTGGGAAGAACGAAATATTGCCAATTACTGTATAAACGCATTGCTTAAAGAAAGCGCCAAAGTGGACACTCACTTAGTGTGTAGATGTGATAGTGATAATAGAAAGGAATGGTTTCGCGCGCCGAAGGCGCGCGGGGACGGTATGGGGAACAAGCCCCTTTCGACCCTCAGTGACTGTGGATGGTTAATTCTCACATGTCTAGGCGTGTTGAAGGAGGAACGGCTTCAGGTACTCGGCAGGTGTCACCGGTTGCGTCGTGATGGTCTCTTGGCTGATGTCGGTTAAACCCTCGGGTGAGGACCAGTGTGAGAGGTTGGGTCCTCTCACAAAGGTACTACCTCTCCCCGAGGGTGCAGTCGATCTGGATTTTCGGGCAGTGATAATAGATATCCTAAAAGCCCATTTTATACTGGAGTTGAACGCGAACGCGAACGCGAATGCGAATGCGACCGCGACTCCGGCCACGGTAGTCGCATTTGTTTTATAAACACCAATTTTTATGGAGTCGTTCATACTAAGGGCGAACGCGAACGCGGCCCATTTTTTGTTAGCGCGGAAAACCGCGGAGATTGCTCCCATAGCGAATTTTGGGAAATTGTTCGCGCGAACAATTCTATTCAGCCAATCAGATTGCGAGGTCAATTGACGTATACAAGAGGGAGGGGGAGGATTGTTTATTAACACTGAGAATTTCCACGCGAATCACTGCTTTCAGTATGAACGATAATTCGCGCGGAAAGTCGAGCGGAAATTCGCAGTGGTCGCGTTCGTGTTCGCCTCCAGAATAAAATGGCCGTAAAGGCGGATTACCTGTGAACTAGTTGTTTCTAATTAGCTTGTCATAACAACAGGTTTCCTTTTGTAACTTTTATAAACGAAAACAATATACACCTTCAAGGGTTGTCTGTTGTTTTCTTTTGTTAAAATTTGCTTCTTAATTCCTCGCTTATCATATAGTTTCAGGATAATTTTATTGAAAGTCGATTTTCATGATGAGATAAGTCAGGGATGCTTAGTTTTTAATAAACTCAGACTTACAAATATGTGAATATACATGGTACTTATACTTTTTGGATACATGAAAGCGCGCGGGATCCGAAAAGATACTGAAACTTAAACCGATTTTTCCCAAGCCGAAGACCAAAATTACCTTTTATGGTCTGTTTCAAAATACACCTTTATGAAATCGGATACAATATGGAAACTTTGAGTACAGTAAATGGACGAATTATACAGTATTCCCAGATACACTGATTCGAATAATGAGAAGAGGTGCGGAAGAATGAAAATTTCAGTGATTTGAGAAGGAAAAGACGAAAACCCAAAACTTCTGGTACGTGCAGAAAGAACACTTTTCAAAATGTGCCTGGACAACCATCTTCTCACAAAAGAAATACACTCAGTCGAAATAAATAATTGATTAACTGGTATTTAATATATATTTTTATTACATGACTATGTAATTTAACCGCAAAATATCACTACTGCTTGACGAACTTTTCGTGGTCCCCTGAAAATTCACAGTGTGGAATCCGTTTCCGTATCACTATAGTATGACGGGCTATTTACGGGTGCGTTCGAATTCGCATAACTGGATGTTCAGGTCGCAGAGAGTACTTTACTCCGAGCTGGAATGGGTGCGCTTGAACGGCGGTCCGGGATTTTGTTTATCGTATGTATGATATTTGTTATCGTATTCATGCATCGGGATATTCCCCGGGCGTGTGCATCTGTTACAAAAATAAGTGTAACAAAAATAGTTGTTTTTCACTTCAGTCCAATTTACAAAACAAAAAAAAAAAAACGTTTGGGAGAATTGTTAATGCTATCGTTGGTATGCGATGTTGAACTATAAGTCATATAATAAACCTTTTATCGATTCGTTGAAGTGATCTGGGTCGTCGCATCACTAGTACTGAAATGGTTAACCGGATAACCGCTTTGAAACCAGTTAGCTATCTAACCGATTAGAAAAACCGTCAACCGGTTAACCGAAATATTGATAGTGACCGTCATTACACGTTTAAAACGTAGTAAGTCTGAGCTTCTTCTTTGTGGTAGATTACACATCGAAGCCACGTTAAAATATATTGAGAAATAATCGACTTTGACGTTCAAGACTTCGTTAATGATCGGCAGTTTCCGTGCGTACTGGGTAATCGCAGAAACAATTCCATAGTGTGTGTACAAACGAACGTTGTCGAGTACTCGACAACGTTCGTTTGTATAAACACTACGGAATAGTTTAAGAATACCGCTTTCCAATTCCTATAGTTTTGATCCCATATTCGGTGAAATAATGGCCACGGATAACCGGATATTATCCGGTTATAGCTCTCGGTTAGTCGGTTACGAAAATGAGCCAACCGTTTAAGCCCTACGCATCACGTCTTGTTGTGGAGGTCAGCTCGGCAGCTCGTCTGATCCGGCGATCTGACCTCCTAAACTCGAAGTGGTACGACGACTCAGGTACTTCACTGTAGCGATATGTATTTACGCGAGTCTATTTTGAAAACAAAGTGTACAAATTAAATAATTTCAGGCGTTTTGTTTTTTAAATTTTTATCATCAAAATAAGATGTGTCATTAATTTTGGCAAAAAAGCAATGTGCTTTTTTTGTCAAAATAAGATGTGTCATTAATTTAGGAAAAAAAAAACAATGGAGATGAAGGTCGAAGTATAATGAATACAGTCAGTGTTTCAGCCAACGGATCACGGGATTGAACCCGCAAGTCCACCATGGCTGGCAATAATCGTCACCGGAAGTGATTTAAAGGGAAGTTAGCTCCTCTAAATTTCCCAAAGCTTCCAGTAAATTTAACACTAAGGGTATGGGACGTTCATATAAAATAGAAATTTAAATGTTAGTGAATTTGTATCATCCATGTGGGCATCATTTTACATACGTCAGGCATTGTCCTGTACATTAGAAAAACAATACAGAAGTTCGCCGTGTATAATTGTCACTTTCAACGTTTGACTATAATTGTCTGTTGAAACCCATTTAAAGAAACGAAAATTGCCTTTTCACCATCCTTTGATATTCTGTAACTGTTATAGTGTTATACTGTTCATTATATAAACAGTGTGCGCATCGTGGTGTACAATTTAGACGCTGTCCTTTCCATTAATACAAAGGTCTTGGAGATGAGATTTGCTATTTTTGTCCTGGAAGAATAAACCAGGTATGTCAAAGTACCGCCGGAACAAACATAACCGGTACCGGGACAGAACAGAGCCTGTCCCACAGAAACCGGTACAAATCAACAATTGGGTGACATATCACAATCAAATGGGAGAAATTCGCATTTAAACTGCCCCAGTCCCCAAGATCGCAAGACAAACATGGCATCTTGCCAGTCATTATGTGATGACATCAAAGTAATCATAAAGCACGAATATCGTGCTTTATGATTACTTTGATGTCGCCACAGAATAATTTCTTTGAAGTAGCCGATGACGGCGCTTTCATTGTCTTTGATGCCGCATTTGAAAAGCCAAAATGGTCGGCCTTATCGAGGTCGTAGTGCAGACAGAACATGCAGAGTGTTTTGATATTTTCATTCACAAATAAGTATGTCGTGCAAGTGTGCCCATCAGTTTGTTTATCCTCGTTGAATTAGGAAATCCCCATAAAAAAAGTTGTGCCCAGGTACCGGCGGAACAATAGCTTCAGTACCGGTACCAGATGGAGCATGTGGGAACCGGCGGTACCGGTACCGGTACTGGCTGACGTACCTGGAATAAACACTTGCAATTTACTGTAAAGACGCATTCGCTGAACAAAGATCCAAAGTGGACACTTCGTGTTGGTAGGTATGCAACTGATGGAAACTCATAATGGCGGATTATCTGTGAACCAGTTGCTTCTAACTAACTTTCCACAAAAAACAAGTTTCCCCCGAGAGCTGTCTGGTGTTTTCGTTTATTAAAAGTAACAAAACAAACGAAACTTGACTTTATTTTCTATTGTTGTCGTAGCTGTCTTCTCATCAATTACTTGCATCTTGATTGGACTTTCCTCGTCTCATCTAATAATTCCAAGGGAGATATCTTCATCAAAAGTCGATGCTGATGATGATATGTGTCAATGATGCATTTGAAACTGAATTTTTGCTTCTTAAGCTTTCATGACAAGAATTCAATTTATTAGCCTAATAATATGTTTTGTGTAAGATCCATTTAAGCAAAGGTTTCAGGTGGTAAATCTCTTTCCAAGTACCATCTAGTCAACTTTTTTAACTACAAAATGTTTATCATAAAAGTGGACAGAAAATTTCGACCAGATCGCGAATGGGTCGCGATTTGGTCAGCATTTCCTTTCCACTTGTCTCGGCACAGTACGGCATAATCTCATAAGTCCGAAAAAGTTTGCGAGATTAACAAATCTGCCGTGGTTGGAAAAGCGGAAAGAAAATTTGGGCCAGAAGGCGATCCGATTGTTTGCTTCTGTGATCAAAGTTTTGTAAGTAATTCGTGTCAATAGTTAACCGTTCTTGCTTCGTACTTTGGTAATGGAGTGCTAGAGGCATATTCTTTTGCTAGAAAAGGACCATGTAAAAGAGGGATCATTAGTGGAATTACATAAGCTGAGATTAGCATGATTTCGTTCTGTGCGCAATGAGTCATATCGCGTAGATTCCACAGTGGGTGTCGATAGTGGTCAGCGTCTCTATGATATCGCGTTCGGGATATCACGTCGCGCTGAATATTTTTCTCACTCATGTCCTATAAATCATTGAAGAAAAACTATTAATGTAAATACATTTATTATGCCTCACGTTTGTAACATCAGCCGTGATTGGTTAATTTGACACTTTCCAAAAGCCATAGTACTGGAGTTTTGGGTCAAAACAGGGTACTATCGGAACGTTTTACCCTGGAGACAAGAGAATGAATCAAATATAAGCTCCACTTCCACTGATCAGCGTCAATTGAAATTTCTCAACACCACACGCTGGCTCCTTGTCTGTTTAACTTTTTTCGTCACCGATAGACACAAACTTACCAACAAATATATCATCTTCAGTGGGTGTGTTTCCAATTTTAACTGCAAACATTGAATTCAAAAGAGTCAGAAATATTAAAAACTCACGTGTTGTTCACCACTTCAGTGAATCCTGAATATGAGTTATGACTTCAATCAATTATATTTCCACAACTCCTCGACCTCACTGAGCCTCCGCCTCAAGTTCAAAATAAATTGTTTTACTCCGCTTAATTCTATCAAGTGTCGCGTCCAAGAAACATGAATTTATATTCCATTAATTTATACCACTTATCACACAAGCATTAACAATGAATTATAACATGAACAGCATGATGCAGTTGTAAACACTGGCATTTGGTTATATAGAAACTCACAAAGCGACGGCACTTGTGACAAGTCATTTTCGAAGAGACGTCATTCGTTCGCAATGACGTCATGTTTTTGGATTCGACTACATTGTTATTACAAGATTGATGGCATGAACATTGCAGTTAACACTTAACAATGAAAGTTATTTTTTGTTCGGCATAATAAAATAATTAGAACGTTTCTTTTCATGTTCTATCGGTCGATAGTACCTGAGTTTGTGTGATTTTTGAAATAAAACCTTCAGCAGCTTCGCTACTTCAGGTTTTTTTTCAGAAATCACACAAACTCAGGTACTATCGATCGATAGAACATGAAAAGAAACGTTCTAATATTATAATATAAGCCTACCTACTATAGGACACCAGAAGATATTAAAGTCAACATGCAGCATACATATCACGTGGATGGAGTTAAAAAACGTCTCCTGTCGGCCCGGGCAATGCAGTGCTAAAGCTCCAAACATGCAGTGTCAAAGTAAATAAGGCCTGGAAACCCATCACCATACTACCATACTACTACAGGAATTTAAGAACATATTTATAGTAATTGTTACAATACGGAAGCTATAGAATGGTAAAGCTCCTTAATTATTCACTATGTCCAATTAACGGCAAATATTTATTATACCATTAACATGTCATGTTCACGACAATAAAAGTAACTTTTGGAAAACAAAAATCAATTGGGTCTGAATGAAATCTTTTCATATCATCAACAGAGTTGGGTTATCAATTATTAATTCTTACAGACTAGTGCGATGAATTCTTGAATACTTTTCCGTGAATGTAGGGTGCGCGATAGAATCCATATCACATCCCTAGAACAGATATTATTTTTTTTAATTAATGAATAAGTTACACGCCTATTTGTGACATATAGAGCTTAGAGCAGTCCAGACCAGTTATGGTATTCATAAACAGTATTTGACACTCAACTAAATGGCTTGTAACGTGTTTATTACGCCGGCGGTCTTCTAGAACTTTCAGGGGTTTTTAACCCTTTAACCAACGAATCGCCCGCATCCGCCCGCGTGATATGCAAATATTACTTTTCGAAAAATTTCAACAAAACCATATCATGTGACACCTCTTTGGAACGAGCTCGTCGAGCTGGTTCCAAAGAGGGGTCACGTGATATGGTTTTGTTGAAATTTTTTGAAAAAAATTAAAAAATGATATTTAAAATAATAAATTTTGCAGGCGTCTGCGTTGGGTAAATTGTTAAGTAAAGCCTCGAGCTCGTTCCAAAGAGGGGGCACATGATATGTTTTTGTTGAAATTGTTTGAAAAAAATTTAAAAATGATATTTACAATAATAAATTGTGCAAGCGTCTGCGTTGGGTAAAGGGTTAAGTAAAGCCCTAAGTACCTGGTCAACCAGTCTAATTGTGTTCGGAATTCTCCGCTGTTATGGGCTGTCTGTTTACCAATTTTTCGTGAAGTTCGTGTCTACAGTACGGCCGTCGTGGAATAGTCAATATCCACGCGTGGGTGTTGTTGCCCACGGGCGTTTTTCTCAATCAATAATCAGTAGTTTTCAGCAAATATTTGGTGAAAGAAGCACCGGGTCGTGAGGGCGATTCCATTGTTTTATGTCGGAGATTCACTGTTTACGCATGCGTGTAAATATTGTCCAAGCGTGGATTTTGACCTTTCCTCGACGACCGTACAGTAGACTGCCATTGATGTAATCAGATGTTCCTTTCCTTACATAGATATGCGGATATTCTTATGTGCTTCAATTAAAAACATTCCAATCAATAAGTATTTAATTCACCATTAAACCATCAAGATATTAACACACTTAGTGGGTCTACGCGTCGTAATCACAAAAATCTACGGTTGTGGTGAATCTTCATTCCTAAATGTAATATCATCATATATTCAGTCAAATCCCGATTGAGTGACATATCTAACACTGATTTGAAGTTCTGAGTAAATCAATGCTTAGCCTAAAAAAAATTAAAAATCGGTTTCTCAGGCCCTCCCGCGTGGTCATTTGGGTGACCGGGTGCTCTCTTTTATAACCAATGCAAACTTAAAAAAATTAAAATTTAATGGCTCATGTCTGACATTTTACCAAAGATGATAAAATTTATAAACTTGTCCCTTAGGTGCAACAAGGCATTGCAATGTTTTATCACTGCGAAGCCTTCTTGCACTCAGGGGATGAAATACACCACCATCCATGCTATTCTGTGGATTATGAGGCCTAAAACATAAAACAAACCAAGAATACGAATTTTCGATGGCAAATAAATAAGTACAAAAAAAAAATAATTAAAAAAAACTCCCGCCCCCGTGCAATTTTACAAAAATGGCCTGGGAAACGGAAGATCTATTTTGTGGGGCCTTATGGTATTTTTTTTAAATTCGATCGTCGGGAATATATCAGTTGGTTGGAAAAGTGAACCGTAGGTTCGCTTTTCCGACCGATTGAAATATTCCAGACTAAAGTGAATTTAAACAGATGCGACGGACTATTTAAGAGCTAGATTTCTCTTAGGGCTAACAAAATTAAAAATTTGTTTCTCAGGCCCTCCCGCATGGTCCGTCTGGCAGCCGCATGCTCTCTTTTTATAACCAATGAAAACTTTAAAAAAAATTAAAAAATAAATGGTTTATGTCTGATATTTTACCCAAGTTAAAAAATATTGATAAATTTGTCCCACGAGTGCAAGAAGACTTTGCAATGCTTTAGCTTTGCAAAACCTTCTTGCTCTCAAGGGACGACATACACCACCGTGCATGCTATTCTGTAGATTATGAGGCCTAAAACATAAATCAAGAACATGAACTTTTGTTGGCAAAGAAATAATTACAGAAATAAAAAATAAAATAGAAAAAACTCCAGCCCACGTGCAATTTTACAAAAATGGTCTGGGAAACGGAAGATCTACTTTGTGGGACCTTATGGTGTCTTTTTAAAATTCTACCGTCTGGAACATATCAGTTGGTCGGAAAAGTGAACCGTAGGTTCGCTTTTCCGACTGACTGAAATATTCCAAACTAGAGTGAATTTAAACAGATGCGACGGACTATTTAAGAAATAGACCAGTTCCAGCCCACAATAGCGTCGAAGTCCTCAAATAATTAAACTGGTACCCCGAGAGATTGGTGAAGACCGATACTTTTTCACATATTGAACGCGAAATTCTGTTCAAGCAAAATAGAATGTGCAACGACCGTTTATCCACATGAACAACACCATTTTAAGTGGATTGTTTATTCGTGTTCAACAACACATACGAAACCCATCAAGGGACATAACCCATAACGTATTAACAACAGTTGCACAACAATGCACGTTGTTGCGATATTTCTTAAACGCACGTGTCGTCCAAATTTCTTCGGTGGTTAATTTCGAATGTACAATTTTGTTTTATCAAACGTTTTCGATCTAATATCTCGCGATCTCGACATACGCATCTGTTGATCTCGACAGAATATACCGAGATCTCGACATACCTATCTCGAGATCTCGACAAAATATCTCGAGATCGCGCCATAGGATATTATATCGAGGCATTATGCTGAAAGTTTGAAATTCGTATGTCGAGACGTGTGTCAAAATTATATTTCGAGATCACGATATAAGATGTTATCATATCGATATATTATGTTGAGATCTTAAAATGCGTATCTCGTGCCAATATATCGAGATCCCGAGATAAAAAAGTTCATATTCCAAAACGAGCCAACGCACACTTCGAAACATGTTCAATAGGTATATATTCCACGTATCTTTAGAAGTATTAAATAAAAATTAAAAAATGTATTGAAAAAAACGACAGCGAGCTGGATTTTCCTGGAAGACAAACATGGCGATTGTGACCGATATTAATTCAATGCCTTTTCATTTTTGACTCGGTGAGTAGTAGGAGATATACGGATCGGGCCAATTCTGACGGACCCAGGAAGTGACCTCATAATTACGTAACCCATTTTTTGTCATCCATTTTCTTTTACTGGAGGCCGTTATCTTGGCTTCTACGGTGGCAAATGATTGCTATTTATCTGAATGTTCTCTAATAGGATGGGAGTGCGTTCTGAGGGGATGTGGACGGGTTGAGTGCTCACGTGTGCAACATTAGCAACCACACATGACGTAACTGAGTCACGTGACTATGTTGTCACTTTTTAGCTCCATGGCTACGATCGGCTGAATTGCCCCGCTCCATACATCTCCAGCTATTAATATGAATAAAATGTTGATACCCTCTGTCAGTAACAATCAATGGTCGAAGTATGTACCGGGTTCCCAATTATAAGAATATATCATTACAAGAACTCTTTCTGGGGCAACTGCTTTTATTCCCCATGTCACGCAAGCGCAAAAATCGAGAGTTGTACAGCTCAAAATGTACTCAAGCGTTATATGGACCAATATTTAAAGTTAAGATTTTTAAAACAATTATTAATTTATTAATAGCATGATATCAATTCCTCAAGTTCAAGTCCATGATATGCCTTCTAATGATGTATAATTTAACCCTTTACCCAACGCAGACGCTTGCAAAATTTATTATTTTAAATATCATTTTTCTAAAAAAAAATTCAAAAAATGTCAACAGAACCATATCATGTGCCCCTCTGGGAACGAGCTCGACAAGCTCGTTCCAAAGAGGGGGTCACATGATATGGTTTTGTTGTAATTGTTTGAAAACTAGTATTTTTTCAGCTGCTGAATTTGCATATTGCGCGGGCAGAGGTGACTGATTCGTTGGGTAAAGGGTTTTAAATGGCTTATGGCTTGGGCAATGTCTTTCACTTCCATTTTCAACTGAAACACCTTTATTGCAATAAAATATTTTAAAACGACTCACTTTTGCTGATTCAAAGTTAAATCATTATATTTTCTGTAAAAATAAAATACGTAGCCTGACATCATTTTAGAACAAGCAAAGAATGAACTTTACAAATCAAAAGAAAAAGAAAATATGTGTTTTCCTCCCTACTCCAATTTCATTTTTATTTTTTCTTAAAATCTCCGCTGATAGGTCAGATATATTGGCTGTTGGGTTAATATTCTGGCAATATACGGGTTTTCTGAACCTACTTACGTGATTCAGATTAATTTGCTGTAATTTTCGGTAGTACTCAGATGTAGCCAAAAAATATAGCCAAAAAAGTAGTTATTTTTGGTTGAGATTGGACACATAGAGGTTAGTACTTGGTTAGTTTCATATCGGCCAAGATATCAGCCCGAGGTAATTTCATATCAGCCTGAGACCAAAGGTCGATATGAAACTAACTAGGGTTTATTTCCGGGAAAGAGGATTTTCTCGTTCTCATTTTTTTGAAACTCAGTCACGATACCGGTTGTCGTTGCTGAATATTAGTCCCGATACCCGGGAAAATCATAGGACAGAACCGGAAATCAAAGGTTCCGATTCCCGATTCTAGTCTTAGAATTTACCAGGCATTAGCACTCATTTTCAGAACCGGCAACCAGAAAATCCCCGCCGCGAGATACAATCATAGCTCCAATGGCAATGCTGGTCTTGGAATTGATATTCGCCGTAATCTCATAAACTATAATACGCAATCATTGATACCATGGTCTATGAATTTCCCTGGTATCGTGATTGACTTTCAGAACATGGAACCGCAGATATGTAAAATTCCAGTTCCCGGTATTAAACCTTAAAACTAACAAAGTACTAACCTCTTTATTCATTAAACCAAAACAAAAACTTACTAAATATTCTCAGATCCCTTACAGTTTTCTTACAGCGTTATTGTTTCTCATTGTTTTCACAAGGTCCGAAGATTCCTCTTCTCCTAGTCCAGCTATCCGAATGTATCGGGTCCCCAACTGGGGAACAGGGCTGTCACGATTAGTCGTTTAATCGACTGTCGATCAGTCACGCCGAAATCGATTAGTATTTTTACTTGTCGGAGAATCGATAAATTTTATCCCAGTTTTAGACTTTTAATAATTAAAAAAAAATGATGAAAAAACTATTGTTTCTAAAGATAAAAGGCCAAGAACGTCGACATTAAACCTCAAGAAAGAGTTAGAAGCATTTATCTGTTAAATACTTTCAAAGCTTTGATTTTCTGAACTTTTGAACCGTCAGTGTAATAATCAAGACCGGTCGGCAGTTGCGAACTTGCGAAGTTCGCAACTGACGACCGGTCTTGAATATTACACTGACGGTTCAAAAGTTTAGAGCATCAAAGCTTTGAATGTTCCTAAAAGAGGATCGTCTTCGTTGTTTACTTGAGGTAGGTCAACTGACTTGAACTTCATTTTTAACGACTTCAAAGAGAGGAAGGGGTCATCTAGGTACGATTAATCGATTATTATCGATTATTTCCGACGATTAATCGATTCCTAAATTAAAAAATCGTGACAGTCCTACTGGGGAGGCCACAAGCGACGTTCGGATAGCTGAACAATCTCGTCTCACACTTCGACGAATCTCGACGTCTGTGAATCTTAGTCTCATCTATCCAGTCCTTACTTATACAGATTACTACAACTACAACAGTCAATTTATCTGTGTTGTTGTATTTCGTCGAGTTGACGAGATAAGATCGGCCAGATCAAACGAGACCCCGCTGGCCGATCTTATCTCGTCAACGAGACGGAATACAACGACACAGATCAATTGACTGTTGTGGTAATTTGTTTATTATATGACAATTAGTATTTTAAACTGATCACAACAACTGAAAAATCAAATACATCAAGAATTATATTAGCCAAATAACCATTAACAATTTTTGGAATTGGGGAATCCCAAACGAGTAGTAATATCAAACGTTCGTGTCGAACATAAAACTTGAAAGTCAAAATAATGGAGGCAAGACTTGAATTTCAATCGGAATCTCTTTCGGTAACACAGATTCTCCTACGTTTTGTTGGATTCGCATCTTGAAAACTGTTGTTAACTGTTATTTTGTAATTGTTCAGTATGGCATTTTCAAATAGACCTCGACCGGAATGTTTGTCAACGGAGTTTAATGAGGAGACTCTCGTGTTTATTTTCTGCGCTGATGTTCTATATTTATTTTTACGTCAATATCAATCAACCCAACAATAAGCTAGTTGCCAAAGAAGCTCCCTCGTTGCTATGGAGTCACGGGCCATTATATATTCCTTAATAAGAGAATGATTCTAAGCGGTGCGATGGAATTTGCAGACTCTCACACTGTCCAGATATTCAATACTGAATCATTGGAGGTCAGCATGGAAGTATTAAGTAGAGCCTGTTGTTTCCAAGAGATAATTCAAAAAGCTCTATTTGGGCCCGATTCTCCTAATAAAATCCTTGATTCATTATCAAGTCTCGACAGTTCACTTCCCGCGAAGAATTTCCTGCGATAAAAAAAAATGTGAAAACAATATAAAGGACGATCTCACTCGACGTAGACTATCACCGACGTCTTGCTCGGGAGCCTGCGGCTCCACCGCCCTTTAAATAATGTTTATGATATATTCATTTCGTCCCCTGAGTTCCAATGTGATCTACTGGCACATAGAGCACATTGGAACTCAGGGGACGATTTTACAATTTCCAACTTGATCAACTTGCCCTTTTATTTCAAAATAACCTTTCTTGTGCCCTGCGAGTCACACATTTTCGATTGGAATCAAACCTCGAAACGAATCTGGTCTTTATTCGAAATCGAATCGAATGTCGAATCGAATTTTGGGCGTCTTGAAGATGACCGAATAAGGAGTGGGGTGGGGAGTTGTGTCTCAAGTCCCGACTGATAAAATATTTCAGCTGCATCATCCAGGCAATCCTTACTGGAAGGCATGCCTTGGTAATGGAGTTGGAATATTGCCCAACAATGCATGCGAGACTTACCAGCACAAAGCACTGCACAGGACTAGCCGTTAGCAACAGCTCGTCGTCAACATTTTTGCAAATTTTTACTTTTTCAACGGTGGTAGAGATAAGTATGACTAGAATTGGCATGGGAGGTGACATTGGTCAGAGGCTGTTTATGTTAACCCTTTCCCAACGAATCGGCCGTATCCGCCCGCGTAATATGCAAATTCAGCTGTTGAAAAAATAGTATTTTTCAAAACAATTTCAACAAAACCATATCATGTGACCCCTCGATGGAACGAGCTCGTCGAGCTCGTCCCAACGAGAGGTCACATGATATGGGTTTGTCGAAATTTTTTTTTAAAAATTAAAAAATGGTATTTAAAATAATAAATTTTGATATCGTCTGCGTTGGGCAAAGGGTTAATGTAGATGAAAATACACTCTGTGTTTATTTTCAGCATTATTTACGTACAAATTACACCTGAACTATACGGTATGTGAAACGACGACAATGACTAATACCGAGCTATATTCCCGTGTAAAGATTTCGGAAACGAAACGAATCGGGCAGCTGATTTCGAATCTAATCCAATATCAACTTAAGATTCGCAGTGTCCGACAATTTTCAAACTTTATATTGCGCTGGCCGTTTTGATCGCTGTATAGACGGCTGCCTTTCACGATTCCAATCTTCCGATGAAACTAAAGCTTGCCTTTGTTCAACATTCCGATTCGATAACACGGTGTGCTGTAGCAGCGTGTTGTAAATGACTGACGAAAAGAAACATAATAGTGATGTGAATTCGTAATTTGAGAAATATAATTTTGGGCAGTGCGAGGTTTACACATATTCTGAAACGTATTCCACACGCCTTGTCAAGAATACGGTCCCTCGCAACCACCTACCGAAAGCTTGGACTCTTCCAATAATAATAGTGGAGTCAAATCGAATTTAGGTACTGCAGTTGCATTACAGAAAATGTGAATCACCCCCGCCCCACCCGAATAAACATACAAATACACATTTTTGAGCTTGCAACATATGCATTCCAAGATACATATTTGTATCTAGGAGCAGGGGTGTGGCGGGGGGGGGGGGGTAAGGCAGGTAGACGGTGGTACTTGAGTACATTGATATTCAAAATGGACTGTGAAGGAAATACTCAAAATAATAGAACAGAGATATGCCGCTAACATGTACTTCACAAAGAGTACGCGTGTGTTTTCGCAAGAATATCAATCGATTACATTGATACAGGCGATTTTATGATGGAAACTAGAACATGTTTATTCAACAACGCAATTTATTATGGAGGTGCAAAATCATTTCAAAAGCGCATTGGCAGTCAGTGAGCTCATGCAAATTTAACGTCCTTAACGTTTACTGCTCTTAAGTACGGAAGCGTCAGTTGAGTATTATTTCTATCTTGCACGTGCAACTTAGCTATCTTGCACCTGCAAGTTACTATCTTGCACGTGCAGGTTAGCTATCTTGCACGTGCAGGTTAGCTATCTTGCACGTGCAGGATAGCTATCTTGCACCTGCAAGTTACTATCTTGCACGTGCAGGTTAGCTATCTTGCACGTGCAGGATAGCTATCTTGCACCTGCAAGTTACTATCTTGCACGTGCAGGTTAGCTATCTTGCACCTGCAAGTTACTATCTTGCACGTGCAGGATAGCTATCTTGCACCTGTAAGTTAGCTGTCTTGCACGTGCAGGTTAGCTATCTTGCACCTGCAAGTTACTATCTTGCACGTGCAGGATAGCTATCTTGCACCTGCAAGTTACTATCTTGCACATGCAGGTTAGCTATCTTGCACCTGCAAGTCTATACTATATTTTAGAAGGTCTGTATGTCTGTTTGTCTCTCTGTCTGTCTCTTTGTCTGTCTGTCTGTCTGTCCACTATAGAAATGAATGTGGGGGCCATCCAGAGTGCCCAAAATGGGTCTACTAGGGGTACTTTTTATGAAGGAGGTCCTCGTCAGGTTTAAAAAAAGTGTGCGGGGTGGGGGTGGGGGTGGGGGCAGGGAAGGGCACCGAACGTTATGACCAAATATTTTTTCACCGATATAGGTCTTCAAAGGGGTCTACTTGGGGTAACTTTTTATCAGAAATCTAATGGTGGTGTTTAAAAAAGTGGCGGGGTGGGGGTGGGTAGGGGCAAAATTGATGGATTTTACCGATATAGATCCTCAAAGGAGTCTACTAGGGGTAACTTTTTACCAGAAATTTAATGGTGGGGGTTTAAAAAAAGTGACGGGATCGAAGTGTGCCGTAGGGCGGGCTGGGTCGAAAAATACGCGGCCCCTATTTTTTTTCTTTTTTTTTTGGGGGGGGGTACTTTTTATGGCGGAGGTCCTCGCCAGGTTTAAAAAAGTGTGCGGGGTGGAGTGGAGGCAGGGAGGGGCACCGAAAGTTACACCAAATTTTTTTCACTGATATAGGTCTTTAAAGGTGTCTACTTGGGCTAACCTTTTATCAGGAATCTAATGGTGGTGTTTAAAAAAGTGGCGGGGTGGGGTGGGTGGGGAGATGCAAAATTGCTGGATTTCACTGATATAGATCCTCAAAGGGGTCTACCAAGGGTAACTTTTTACCAGGAATCTAATGGTGGGGTTTTAAAAAGTGACGGGATTGAAGGTACTTTTCATATGACCCCTACATTTTCCCGTGCAACGCGGAATACCCTGCTAGTTAGTTATATTTGAGGAACATCATTTTAGTCATATTTGAAGTTGAGTTCATCAAAAGTAGTATATAAGGGTCCAACCTGGCCCCAATTTGCCGGACCTAGGTTCGAATTTGCCGGATCCCTTCCGGACTACGGAAATTCCTATCGCGGAGACAACCACTATAGGCTCATTGGCCATGTCTAGTCGCCTGGCTATATACGTTTCGCATCGCTCGCATCGCAGGCTAGGTGTGGATGCTTTATTGTCGGGGGTGTGAATGGGAAACGCCAGGTATAAAGAGTAAAATGGTTAGAGTTGCAATGACGCCGGTGACGCCATGGTGAGCTCGCGACGTCATGACGACGTTGACCGCTATTGATGTCCACAGAAATGGGTGACTGGCACCTGCAAGTTGCTATCTTCCACCTACAAGTTGCTATCTTGCACATGCAGGTTAGTTATCTTGCACTTGCAAGTTAGTTATCTTGCGACAGCCATCCTATCTCAGAAGCCCCAGCTTCCCCTTTTCCCCCCAGTGGCTTACATTCCCATATTTGACAGCCATCCTATCTCAGAAGACCCGGCTCCCCATACTTGTCCAGAGGCTTACATTCCCGTATTTGACCCGGTGTCCTTACCTCTGCCACTTGACCAAGAGCGACACAGTCGCCCTTCCCCTAGTTCCAGAAGCCCTTCACGCCACGATTCCCTAACCTTGCCTTCTCGACCGAATACCCTAATCACATCAGAGGCCCGTCGACCTTATTCCACGACCCAGGCCTCCGCGACCTGCGCCAGTGAACCAGGAACCCTACACCGAGCGTTCCGATTAAGAGCGGCACAGCCACTCTACCCCTTCTTCCAGTGCCCCTATCTCAACAAGCTCGAACAGTCGCCTGACAGGCCAGTCATTGCTGGTGATCACTATAATCCAGACGTAGAAGAATCGTTCGAAGAGTTGCTGGGACTAACTCTTTGATTACTAATTTTTCCTCGAAGGCTCATTTCAGTGAGTCGTTCGAAAAGCTGCTTCTGGAGTAGCTCCAAACGATTAAGAGCGGCACAGCCACTCTTCCCCTTCTTCCAGTGCCCCTATCTCAACAAGCTCGAACAGTCGCCTGACAGGCCAGTCATTGCTGGTGATCACTATAATCCAGACGTAGAAGAATCGTTCGAAGAGTTGCTGGGACTAACTCTTTGATTACTAATTTTTCCTCGAAGGCTCATTTCAGTGAGTCGTTCGAAAAGCTGCTTCTGGAGCAGCTCCCCAGTCACACGTCTGTATGAGTCGTTCGAGGTGTCAGTTTTCGAGGGGCTGCTCTAGTAGCTCCTTGTTTCGAGCCGACAGAGTAGGACAGAATCGATCAGGGAGAAGAAGGGTCGAAAGCCTGAAAAGGGACATCCCTGTTCCTGTTAAGGGGTATTGAGACCCGGCCCAGCATGGTCTACCAACGGCACGGCCACCTATAGGGAAACATCGGCTATTCAAAGACCCTACGGACGTCCAGTCACTCATCTCTGTGGACATCGACTGCGGCCAACGTCGTCATGACGTCGCGAGCTCACCGTGACGTCACCGACGTCATTGCAACTCTAACCGTTTTTCACTCTTTATGCCTAACTTTTCCCATTCACACCCCCAGCATAAAGCATCCACACCTAGCCTGCGATGCAATCGATGCGAAACGTACATATCTAGACATGGCCAATGAGCCTATAGTGGTTGCCTCAGCGATAGGAATTTCCGTAGTCCGGGAGGGGGGACGGCAAATCCGAACCTAGGTCCGGCCGGCAAATTGGGGCTAGGTTGGACCCTTATATACTACTTTTGATGAACTCGACTTCAAATATGACTATATATATAACTAACTTGCAGGTGCAAGATAGGTAACCTGCACCTGCAAGATAATAACTTGCAGGTGCAAGATAGCTAACCTGCACGTGCAAGATAGCTAACTTGCAGGTGCAAGATAGCTATCCTGCACGTGCAAGATAGCTAACCTGCACGTGCAAGATAGCTAACCTGCACGTGCAAGATAGTAACTTGCAGGTGCCAGATAGCTAACCTGCACGTGCAAGATAGTAACTTGCAGGTGCAAGATAGCTATCCTGCACGTGCAAGATAGCTAACCTGCACGTGCAAGATAGCCAACCTGCACGTGCAAGATAGCTAACCTGCATGTGCAAGATAGTAACTTGCAGGTGCAAGATAGCTATCCTGCACGTGCAAGATAGTAACTTGCAGGTGCAAAATAGCTAACCTGCACTTGCAAGATAGTAACTTGCAGGTGCAAGATAGCTAACCTGCACGTGCAAGATAGAAACTTGCAGGTGCAAGATAGCTAAGTTGCACGTGCAAGATAGAAATAATACTCAACTGGCACCTCAACGCTTCCGTACTTAAGACAGTTATGAATTAGTTTTGTTTTGAAGAAAACTATAGACGACTAAAACAAAAAGGAGTCCCATACAAAACCGAGTTTAGTTATTTATTTATTTATTTATTGATGTTTAGCTTAACCCCGATTGTCCACATGGGGGCACGATGACGCCGTGTACTAAGGCGTACTGCACGTCGATGGTGCGCATCTCTTCAACCAATCTAACCCTGTCTGTGCTGCAGTGCGGAGTTACGATGTTGAGGAGCTGGCAGCTGCTCGTCGTTGCTCGGTGGTTCTCTCCGGGTACTCCGGCTTCCTCCAGACGTAAAACTGTCACGGTCGTGATTAGCCATTGTGCATAAGTATGTGACCTTAAACGCCAATAAATAATAATAAATAATTGATGTTTAAGGTCACATACTTATGCACAATGGCTAATCGCTGGGGCGGCGGAACGATTTTCAAAGTGTGGAGGAGGGGGGGGGGGGTGTGGATTGGGCGATGGATGGTAGTCGTACGAAAATTTTAAATTCCAGGGTCCAAAAACCCCCATTTCCATGCATCTGAGCGGATAGATATTTTGAGATTTTTCTGGAGAGGTATATGAAAGATTTCACCCTTGATAGCCGTTAAAATCGGCGGTAAATCATGCAGGTGAGGTCTATTTATCAGCTTTAGTCATGACGACCAAAGCTGATAAATAGAACTCACCTGTATGCTTTACCAGACGTTAACAGCAATTATACTGTCTGTGGATTATCTTGACTGGGGGTGGATTTGGTACTTGTATGTCTGTAAGATTACGATCTATTTCAGTTAACCGACTTTTAAACAGACTGTATACATTTTAGCCTTTGTTGCCACTTACTGCAAAAATGATCCGAAATCCATCGAAACTGAACCAATACGAGAGAAACATAGCTGGAGAAATTATGGGGGAGGCTCTGGATCCACCCATTGTTTCACCAGTCATTGGTTGTGTTAAAACATGTGCATACAAAAAAACATAGCCTGGCAAAAAAGTGGAGGCGCTGAAGTCCCCCCCCCCCCCCCGGTTCCGCCGCCCCTGGATCGTGACCGTAACAGTTTTACGGGTGGAGGAAGCCGGAGTACCCGGAGAGAACCACCGAGCATCGACGAGCAATTGTCCGCTCCTCAACATTCTAACTTTGTTCAAGCACCGCTCAAGCAGGGTTACAGCGGTTGAAGACATGTGCACCATCGACGTGCAGTACGTCTTAGTACACGGCGTCATTGTGCCCCCATGCAGGCAACCGGGATAAAGTGCCTTGCCCAAGGACACAACGCGGGTCGACCCGGACGGCGATCGAACTCGGGACCTCTAGCATAGAAGTCCAACAGTCTATCATTGAGCCAACGCGCTCCCAATCGAGTTAAGATCTTTGAATTCAATTAAGGTATAGATACTGACAAAAATTGTTATAAACCAACCATGCCACGCCCTTTAACTCTTTAACCAAAGCACAAAACTGTAATGACAAATGCGAACAGAAAATTTCAAGCAGATCGCGACTGGGTCTGATTGAAATTCCCCCCCCCCCCCCCCCCCCCCCACGAAACTGCATGTTGACACCCGTTGGGAAAAAGGGAGTAAGAACATTAAATTTTATATTCTATTTTCGGTGTTTTTTACTTGGTTCAGTATTAAAGTTGATAAATTTATTTATGCAATCTCGACCCACTTGTGAGTACGTGTTTCGCGATCCCATTGGATCGCATCGAATAAAACACTACTTTTTTCGACCAAAGTACTTTAATGCTCATTATCTGCCACAGCTGATCACAAAAATCGCCATTTAAATTTTATTGTTTAAATTTTCGTCTTTGAGAAAAACGGGTTATGATCCGCAATCGAAAGACCTCGTGAAGATTGTTCCAATAAGGGACATAACTTATGTTTTGGAAGTGAAACAACAAAAATTGTTTAGTAGTAGACTTTATCAGCATTATCCATGTCCGGACACGTGTAGGTGGGCACACGTCACAACGTCACATTTGTTTCCAAAACAATAAACTCGCGTGGAGCGAAAATGGAGCCAGCGATGGCGGTTACCGTCAATTGCTTCACATGTCACTCTCTTCTTTTCGAACAACTCAACTGTGCAAACACTTCGTTCCCTGAGTTCCAATGTGTTCTATGTGCCAATAGGCACATAGAACACATTGGAACTCAGGAGACGACTTATTGTACAGGTATTGATAACACCTTATTTATGCATGGTGAACTTTCGAAATGTTGCTCAGTTTCGCTTTACAAAGCAAGGAAGAAGCAACTCGATTTGGACTGTACGCAGTCACATTTCGATGTTTCTTAACCTAAAGTTTTGTTTTCAACTCGGTTTTACCATATTATTAATAATATTACAATTGAAACTAACTAGTTAATTATAACATAAATGATCAAACGCGTAATATACCGACAGAAAGTTACTTAACGCTGAGTCGAGTTCACGTCCGCCATTTTCTTACCAGAATCATGCATGTTAATTATTCCCCGTGTTATTTGTTTGAAAACAAAGGTGGCGTCCGCTCACGTGACACAATATGGGGAATACTAATTTCATCTATTCTGGGATACTTCAGCAAGTGTCATCTGTACGTTTTGTTGGTTAAAGGATTAACGAAGGAGGAGCAACTGCTGCGCTACAAAAACGATTTATTGCTGAATTTGACCCTCCGCCATGTTACATTTGTTCCTGAAGCGAGTCCTAACCAAGGAATCATTGGGGCTGAGAAATTTTGAGAAAGCCGCCATTCAATCTCAGAACACGAAAAGGTCTCAACTCTAAAACATCCAATTTTTGAATGTTTGGAAAACTGCTTGTAGAACCCTCTGGACTATCGCTTAGAATGGATCGCAACCACAACTGGTATTGGATTAGGGTTCCACTTGTCGAATTTTTGTATTTGACAACGCATGCTACAGTTTTCTGAGGAAAAAGATTAATCTCACATTCCAGCTAGATAATACAAACTTTGTCGGAAAAATCCTAAAATATTCTCAGCGATCCAGGGGTGGGGGTGGGGGTGGGGGCGGGGTGGGGGTGTTTTTGGAAAAAATATGCAGACAGCGGGGACCCACCATCCCAAACCTGTATTTTTGTCCCCCCCCCCCCCCCCCGAGGAGACCCACGCCCACCCCCACATTTCATTCCGGAGCTCAAAGCACTGCTGAAACCTGACCAATTATCAATGGTCCGTTTTCTATGCTATTGTGCATTCCCAAATTTTAGTTTGTTCTGCATAAACTAATACCCTCAATGCTATATAAACTGTTTGAGTTATACGATTGTTTCATTTTTGTTGATTTTGAAGAGATTCAGTTTATTTTTCTTTGTTTTACTTTATATTCAAGGTTTTATTTTATCACAACATTTTCGATTTACAAATATCTTAATTTTTTCATAGAGTTAACTTCTTAACCAAGTCATGGTTGAATATGTTTTTGTTGATTTTAGTTAAGTTTACATTTTATATAAACTAATCAAAATGAATATGATAGTTTTAGCTTTTTACGTGTGGAAAGATGAGCTGTGGGATTAGGCAAACTCAAATGAGTTGGTTCTAAAGACTATATAGCAAAGACATATTTTGTTAAAGTATATTAATAGCTGAATTCAGTAGGTTAATTCTACATGAGTCAGTTTGGTTGAATTGAAAAAAAGTGTTCATAACAAAACTCAATTGCAGATTATTCAAATTTGATCAGTGTATGTTAATGTTTCTAATGTCCACTTCAGTTGTTGAATTTGCGAATCTTCACTGAGAACATTTTGACTCTTCTGAGCTTGTCTATACCCCACATTCTCTCCAAAGCATGTTTAAAATACTCTATTCACCACGGAATCATCTTAAAGGTATAAGAATATCATTCTTTGAATGAATTCAAGTGGAGGAAAAAATTTGCAATTTGGGTCATTTCCACGTTTTTCCGGGCCAGACCCACCCACCCCTACCCTGTGTCTGGATTGTTTTGGCAGACACCCCCCCCCCCCCCCCCCCCCCCGAACGATCACAGATATCAGATTCCGTCGCGTTTACACTATATACATGGGCATCGCGAAGATGACGGAATGGGTGGGGAAGGGATGTAAACCCAATTTGTCCCGACTGTCATCACTCATATTCTGACTACTTCATCAGGGCATGCCTTCTATGATGTAGTTAGAATATTTGTCAATGGGGATCACCAGGATATTTGTGGACAAATACATGTAATATTCGTGTTGCAATGTCCTTCCAACGTCTTATTTAATAATAATAACAATAATAATAATAATGATGAATACAGTTTAGAGCCATGAATCCACATAAAGTGCTCTCAAGTTTTACAAAGTGAAAAAAAATTAAAAAATTAAAAAATTAAATAAAAAATCAAAAAAAAAAATTAAAATCAAAATAAAAATAAAAATAAAAAAAAAAATAAAAAAAAATAAAAAAATAAAAATACATACGCACGCACGCACGCACGCACGCACGCACGCACGCACGCACGCACGCACGCACGCACGCACGCACACACGCACACACACACACACACACACACACACACACACACACACATACACACATACATACATACTCAGTGAAATATGTCTTTGATGAACAATATGAATTCATTCAAAGGGGACTGGTCGTGGAAATGCATTTTGAAAAAGATAAGTTTTGAGACACTTTTTGAATGACGTGTTTGTAAGTGATGACTCAGGGATTCAAATTGTAATTGCGTTGCACAATTCGTAGAAAATTCCAGTGAAATTTCGCCTCTATTTAAAAATAGTCTGTCACCGATTTCCGTTCCGCACATATGTGCGGAACAGATTTTTATTTTCCGCACAGTTTAGTGTTGCTGTAGATGGGGATTTCATAGAACAGGCGTGTAATAAAATATGTTCTTGAACCCTATGCAAGTTTTAGAAGCGATAATAATTCCAAATCGAGAATGAAAAGATTCATTCAGACAGCGTTAATCCACAGGCAAATATACTTAACATCTCTTGAAACTGTACTATTCAACATATAAATCATTACTTTGGCAGTGCCCGGACAGAAAGGTCCCAAATTTTTTTACAATAATTTATAACTAGGAAAATCGAAAACATTTGGTCGCACGTTTTCACGACTCCATTAATTAACTCGGTGAAAAGGGATTTATGATTACCATTATGTACATTTACAGGTATACCTTTCTCAAAGACTCGGTCATAGCGCCGAGACCATAGTGACGTCTATGGGAAATCGGGCCCAGGACAGCTTGAACGAAGAGGCCCACATGATGCGTAACGTATCATCTGGGCCGCGAAGTGGCTAGATGAAGGCCAGCGCGAGAAGGGAGTGTCCCTCTGTTGGTGGGGGTTCGGGTAAAGTTTCATTCTTATGGTGTCAATTGCGGAGGTTCCCGTGATTTCTCTAGTACAAGAGATCTGATGGGGAAAGAAGAATTCAAGAAGGTTCCGCTTCCGAAAATATTTTTATTCCGTTCTGGTGTATTCCTTTTTATCGTTGTAAGAAGGTGGCATATTTACAAAAAGAAGAAACGTGAGAATCAGTTCAAGATTCGTCTCGACCCTAAATTTGGGATTGGTATCGCTGTAGCTTCAACCTGGATCCAATACTATAAAACGTTCACAACTGTATTTTCTAGAATTGTATTTTCTACCTAAAATTAATCATTAGCATTTTAAAAGATGTGGCAATTTGCCAACTGGCAAGTTGCCACATCTTTGAAAATGCTAATGGTTCATTTCAACCCATTTAAAATCATAACTAGAAAATACAATTCTAGAAAATACAATTGTAAAAGTTTTATAGCATTGACCCCTGTTCGAAATGCACCCGGAAATGTTGCAAGACTCCACTCAAACATTTTATTTAACGGCGACTCGTCCATTTGGGCAAGTCAACCAAAAATGGAATATTCCAGAACGAAATAAAAATATTTTCGGATGCGGATAATCCTAGAATTCTTCCTGTATCATCAAGTCTCCTGTATCAGAGACCCGATGTAAAAAGAGTTCAAGAGGAGACACTTGGTCGGTTTTTGACAACAATTCTATGATTCGAAAATTTCCGAATTAGCGAATTCGAATCGAACTAAATCATCAAGACGTTTTCGAATCGAATCGAATTTCGAGGTTTCGCAGTGCTCTTGGATCTGTTTCACAAACTGGCATCAACTTCAAGAAGTAATAGAAAGGATAGACAATTACATCACTTGTTTTATAATATCCGATAGAAGGTTCTGCATTGGCTTGCTCAGTGTACTATATGGGATTACTTGCCAACCTAATGCTACCTCAGAGTCAGTTTTATTAATGATTTCTTGGTTCAAAGTATAAAAATTCAAAGGAAAACAATTTTTAATAAATACTTGCGGAAGGGCGGAATATCAGATTACAAACCAAGGGAGATAATCATAGACATATGTGGAAGCAATTCAAGAGAGGTAATCAAAGTGCAGATATCACATAGTGGAATAAAAGTATACGCTTGTTATCTGCCCCTTCCACCATATTAACTCATAGCGCACTTCCAACTAAGCTCAGTTGAAATGCCAAGTTTTGCAGCAAATCGATAGACGCTGTTTGAGAAGTTGGGAACAAAACAAAATATAGGCGTTTTTCACTTCCATTCCTTTGGTCAATCTGGGATAGTCGCGCGTTGACAGTCTCCGGGATGAGATGAGCACACATGCCAACTTTGGTGGTGACTGAATTGGCGGTCTAGGAGGATTGATGGTTCAAACACACAAACGTTTTCGCAAATTGTAAAATATACAAAGTACCCCTTCAATTTATAAAAAGTTGAAATATAGTTAAAACTAGAAGTCCTGTTATGAAATGCGTATAAACAGCACGTCGATCTGCGCATTAATCTACGCGTTATGACCATAGTAAGGCTATCAAATTCTGTACATATGGCCTGTGCACAAGCAATGTTTCAGCCAATGGACCTCCTGGTAACCCGGAGGTCCATTGGCAGAAACATTGCCTGTGTTTGCTATGAGTATCCAGGAGAACCTGCCGTTCTTTCTATGCTATTACCTTTGGTCGGGACTGAACCGTCAACATTTCGGTTTGAAGTCCAATGCCATAACTACTGAGCCACCGAGCTCCAGAGGCGGCGGAGCCAGGGGGCACAGGGGGCACGTGCCCTTCCACTTTTATCGAGCCTCCGCTGCCCCTGTCGAGCTCAAAAATGTTCGACCAGAACCTAGGTTGGACACTTTAGCCATCAAACGAATTAGACACTATCTGTAATGACTGTTAATATAACAGGCTTATAGCAGGGACGGCGGAAGCTCGATAAAAGTGGAGGGGCACAAATTCACAATGCTACTATTGTTCGACCCAGTGTGAAAAAGGTTACAATCGTTTATCGGTAAATGTACCATGACTCGCTATACTTTCCCGTCTAGATGAATATGCCGCTGCGTGGTCACTGTCCTGTCCGTTTCTTCTACTTCAATCATCTTCCAACCCGAAGGCCAGCCTTCGGGTTGGAAGATAGTTGATGTAGAAGAAACAGACCGGGGCGATCGAAATTGGGATTATTTGGCTAAAAATTGTTTGGATTTGTAAACTTAGTAATGTTACAGGAATGCATTTATATTGGCACGTTTGTATGCGCCCATTTTAACTAACTGTGTAAGTGCGAAACATATCTGTGGAAAAAAGTGGAGGGGCACGTGCCCCCTGTGCCCCCTGGCTCCGTCGCCTCCTCTGGCTTATAGGACTGGCATAACCCATAGTGCATGTTACCTCCGTCAAATGATGTCTTCGAATTGTTGCTGGAGATCGTTGAAAGAAATGCTTTGTTAGCGGTTTAATAATTGCGTTCTGTTACGATGATCCCTGGTGTTGTGTGGAAGCAGAATTAACACTGTTAGCTGGGCTTCAATGAGAGGTGAAACTTTATGTGTGTCAAATTGAAGGGAACCTGTGTGTCAGTTTGTCACTGTTAGACTTATTTAAGCTTAGATGTACGCCGAGAGAAGTTAACGCGTACCACACTTGCAGAATGAGAGAAATAAAACAACCGACGGCAGGAAATCGGAAAAGAGGGAGCCGAGGTGAATCAAGAAGGCCTGGTGACGAAGTGGAATATTGGACATTTTTTTATTGTTTTTACGAATTATGGCCAACTATCTGTAGTATGTATGTAGTAAATCATGTATGGTCAGTCTGAGTAGAATTCCATATGTTATAAATAATAAACATCTTTTTTATCTTTTTAAATCATTTTTGTGTTTGACTATCATCGATGCCCAGTTAGAATTTGGTTACTTACTCCTTCGGAACACGACACACTCCAATAAACAAAGGTTGTCCTATAGGTTGTGTGACATAAGTCCATGGGCGTCTCTTGGGGTGGGGGTTAGGGTGTGTGGCAACCTCCACCCCACCACCAATAATTTTATCAGTCGGGACATTTTCGTCAAAATTGGAGCCTGAACTATTAAATCTCTCTTGATAGTAATAATGTATTTTCTTAAAAGACTAAACTTAATACTGGGACTTGTGTCACAGACACAGTCGGTCATACAACTGGAGGTTTGTAGTACCCGATTCCGGCTGTTGGCCAGTTTGGAATTCCGATACCTTACGTATTACAGTACAGCCCACCATTTTTAACGGGTAGGCAATATTTCCACGGGCGCAATAATATTAGATTTCAAACACTAATTACAGGAATAATCATTAAAAATTTAATTGATGAAGCACCGGGTACAACCCGGTGCTTCATTAATTTAAACTTTGCTGATTATGATTTTTATTACCTGGTAAACGCATGCGTAGACATCACTGCCTACGCGTGGGTGACCAGTCCGCTGCGACTGTACTGCACTAAATAAGAAGTTGTCTCGTACTACTTCATATAGTTTTATTTATTCACTAATAAATTCTCAAGCAATTTTGAGCGTTTCTTTTCTTGGTTTATTTCACTATAATCTCGACTGAATAATATTCCAACTACAGTATCAAGGCATGCCTTCAACGACGACAGGCGATGATGACGTAGTTGCTATTTTAGTCATTCGGGACTAGTCTCATACTTTCCATCGGATTCTTTTGATATATTATACAGTACAGTCGTCGTGGAAAGGTCAAAATCCACGCGTGGGAAATATTTTCACGCATGCGTTAACAGTGAATCTCCGACATAAAAGAATGGAATCGCTCTCAAATTTTCAATGAATGAAGCACCGGGTATTGCCCGGTGCTTCTTTCATTGAATATTTGCTAAAAAGTACTGATAATTGATTGAGAAAAGCGCCCGCACGCAACACTGCCCACGTGCGGATTTTGACCATTCTACGGCGGCTGTACTGTATGCTGCTGAATAGCCGTGCTATGAACTTCCGCATAACGAAATGTCATGTTGCTGCAACTTATTTTTCAACAGTTGTATTTTTTACTTAGATTATTGAACAAGTCTGCTCTAACTTTTATCCGTAATTTGTCTCACACTTTCCATCGGATATTTTTCATATTTAGTATGTTGAATAACCGTAATATGAACTTGGTATCAGGGAAATAAATATTTGAATTAGAGTTACCCGCCTTGAAATGTTCCACACCGGAAATGATGCAATCTCTAAAAATAAACAGCCGTGGGAAAATATATTGTTTCAATAAGCGTTTAAAACATTCTATTGACATCTTGCATTACTGTTGAATATTCCTGATAAAAAAGAGGGTGATTTGATGACATTTGGACCTAAAAAATACAATTTACTTTTTGAGTATTTATGCAGGGAATTCCCTGAAAAATATGTGCATATGACCGGTACTTCCTTTCGTGTATAAGTTTTTCTCTCTTATTTGTTGCACTACCAAACACCCCCCAGCCCACCCCCACCCCCATCCCACCCCCACCCACCCCCCACTCCCTGTTTTCGGGTCAGAAAAAGTTGTCTGAAGGGCTGTACTTGACAAAGATATTTTAATGCAGTTATGCGATGATATTTTCTTTCACCTGAACGTTATAATTTTCGCCTATTGGCAAATATTTAGTTCCGTGATACCACTTGCGCATATCGATACGCCATGTTGCCGCACTTCTTTTGTCAAGAGATATTGCTCTTTTCCTTTAGATTAATGAACAAATTCGATTCGAAATTTCATCTGCATCTGTTTTCACACTTTCCAGAGGATATTTTTTACATTTTACGCGATATTAACTTGCGCATATCGATACGCCGTGTTGCTGCACCTTATTTTTTCAAGAGTTATTGACCTTTTCACTCAGACTAATAAACAGCTCCGTTTCAAAATTTTATCTGCAACTGATGTCACACTTTCCATCGGATACTTTTGATATTTCGTGTGATGAATAACCATTTGGACTTTTTAACACAAGAAAATTTGGGGTTTTTATGGTAAAAATATTAGAAGCAACCAGTTATCAGAAAATTCGTCATAAATAGGTGAAAATAGCATATCGTTTCCGACAGGTGAGATTCTGCAGCGCTGTGCGAAGAAAAGAGAATTTCGACCAGGGGCAAATGCTATATAAACCTTTTGCAATTGTATTTTCTGGAATTGTATTTTCTACAATTGTATTTTCTAGAATTGTATTTTCCAGTTATGACTTTAAATGGGCTGAAATGAACCATTAGCATTTTCAAAGATCTGGCAATTTGCCAGTTGGCAAATTGCCATATCTTTTAAAATGCTAATGATTCAGTCCAGTCAGTTATATTAATAGGCAGAAAATAGAATTCCAGACAAATACAATTGTAAAAGTTTTATAGTATTGGCTACAGATTGCGACCCAGATTTTGTGAGAACAGCAGTGTAGTAGACCATGTGTCACTCACTCAACCCCAGCCAATAGAATTAAAATAAAAACAGAGGTCCATTGCCAGAAACTTTGCCTCCCCCTCCCACTCCCCCTCCCCCCTTGGCATTTCTACAGAATTTGGGTCATGACGAAAGTGACTATTAGCGTGTATCTTAGCAACAATGAACTCCCCGTATACTATAAATGTGTGTTGAAAAGGTCTCTGCTCCTAACTATGCCATGAAGATTCTCAATAGAACCAATGTCTCCCCTTTGGAACCCTGGGACGTAGAGCAGTGCTTGTTTACTGCGGTAAACAAGGTATGTTTTACTGGTAAAATATGACCCGGGACCAACGCCTGGCGTAGAAGTCCTTTAATGTGTACAGCGTAGGTATAAACTATAGGTTAAGCTTGACTTCATTCCTATGTCGCGGCCATGAGATAGCCAAAGATGCTTACAGTGGCCTTAAACTCCAATAAAAAGAAATAAAAGAACTACTAACCCCGGAGCGGGACCCTCAAATAATAATTCGAGGGCTGGACGACTGTAGGATAAGGTACAAATTGGCTGGATGGGAACGTAAATGCTTTTAGTTTACATCACCGATGAGCGTTCGTAACTAGAATGGCCAACATGAAGTGCGGGAAGGTGAAAAACCTCAGACAAGGAAAGCTAATATATCATGTTGCAGTCATCCAGCGAACTGAAAAAAAACATTGGTTGGTGGGGGTGGGGGGCGTATGTTTTCCATCGGTGAGACCTCCCGCGGCGCACATTCAGGAAAGAGAGCCTAAGTGCTGAGTGTAATCTGGGGGAGGGACGTATCCTGGACACGTGTCGTTATGTTACAATGTGTTTTTCAGAACTTTCCCATACCATTTCTGCAGTAGCGGCTGTAAATTGATAACCATAAAAATAAAGTTTCGGGTTTTAGTTGCTCATAATCCCAAACTTTGACATCATTTCTTGGGAAGCTCTCAGGGAGAGCTTCCCAAGAAATGACGCAAGGTTTGGATTTGTTAAGAGACAAAATAGGATGTAAATATTCTTGTTGTATTCCTGTAAACTTGGCGCAGCTGGTGTTGTATGTTTGGAAATTCCTTCATGTAAAGATCTAAAGCAAATTTGTTTCTTCCACAGATGGTTTTATAGGAGGGGACAGGTTTAAGGAGGGAGGTGTTGGGGTGTGGGGTTGGCGAAGGGGGCTTTAATCAATTTTGGGCCCGCTTATCGCTAGGTTTTGAGGTGCATCGAGCTTTTGTGCATTTCATCAAGGGACATAGCCCCCACTTTTTGTGCAGAAGAACGGTAGCGTAGTGTGTTGTGACGTATGGTACGTTGATGGTGCATGTGACTTCAAACAATGCTCATTGAGACCAAGCTTCGGTTGCGATTGGTTAGAAACTTGAAGCAGTTTCTTGACGCCTGATCAGTGGTTCTCGCTGGAAATTTCAGGTTTCTCTACCCGAAAGAATGTCCGACTCGATTCGACCGTGGCGGTAGGATGTGTCGCTAAGACTCCGTACATGTTTACAAATTAACACACGGACAATCCATTGAAGAATGCTCCGGCATCTGGACAAGAGATCTGCTATGATAAGTGGGATCCGAGTCAGTTAACTGAAAACTGAAGAATTTACAGTGTGTCACAAGATTATCAATGCAGATTTAAAAAATAAATAAAATGAAATGTTAGTTAACTCTTTACTTAAGACGAAAGGGAGACGGCCATTGCAAATAAAATTCTTGAATAACTATTTTTTTTCATTTTGGCGTCAAAAACATAACTTATGACCCATCATTGGAACGAACTTAACGAAAATGAAAAAAAAATTAAAAAAATGAAAATTGAATGATTTTGTAAATAGCGCTGGTCGGTTTTGTCCGTTACGTTGGGTAAAGGGTTAATAATTGGTGCGAATTTGACCAATAATTTATCACTGTCAAATAAGATGCCTTTGGGTGAATTCCGTCATTGCATTCAGTAAAAAGTCGCTTGCTGAAAACATTTGGCTTTGATATCAAAATTGGTTGCTAATGACAACCCTCGGCAGGATGTTGACCACTTCATTTGAATTTCCGATTGCTAGCAGGGACGTCATACTCTCAGCCTCCACCCATTACTTTTTCCAGTCGGCACATTTTGGTCTGGATTGTAGTATTAGATGGCGGTTCGCTCTTGCCGGTAATGAATGTATTAGAACGTTGTCGTTATTGTCCCCGGCGAGACAGTTTCTGATAAGTGTTAAGTTCTTGACCTGCAATCCACTTTCCTGTGTATGCAAATAAAATATAATTCGAACTAAACCATATTCTTTAAGAGACTAGATTTAATATTTGGATTTGTGTCACTCAAAGTCGGCAGGCGCGTAGCCAGGAATTGAGTATTCGAAATTCAGTACTTGTTTCTCTCTCTCTCTCTCCCTCTCTCTCTCTCTCTCTCTCTCTCTCTCTCTCTCTCTCTATCTTCTTTTTTCGCTGTTTATCACTATCTCTATATTTCTCACTCTTCTTATATTACAGTACGTGGAGAGTGGGTTGTAACTAAATCACCCGCGGAGTGGAGTTATCACCCAAAGTATCACTTTCAAATGCTGTACATATGAACAACAAACACAAGCAATGTTCCGGGGGCGCGGTGGCTCAGTTGGTAGAGGTGCAGGCTGCAAGCCGAGAGGTCCTCGGTTCGAATCCCACCTGCGGCAACCGCGTTGTGTCCTTGGGCAAGACACTTCACCCCGATTGCCTACATGGGGGCACGATGACTCTGTGTACTGAGGCGTACTGCACGTCGATGGTGCGCATGTCTTCAACCAATCTAACCCTGCCTGTGCTGCGGTGCAGAGTTCAGAGTTACGATGTTGGGGAACTGACAGCTGCTCGTCGTTGCTCGGTGGTTCTCTCCGGGTACTCCGGCTTCCTCCACCCGTAAAACTGTCACGGTCATGATTAGCCATTGTGCATAAGTATGTGACCTTAAACACCAATAAATAAATAAATAAATAAGCAATGTTCCAGCCAATGGACCTCCGGGTTTAACCCGGAGGTCCATTGGCTGGAACATTGCTTGTGATGGTTATGCTTTGCAACAAATTTGCTATTATTGCGCGGGTGGAATTGCCACTCTGCGGGTGATTTAATGACAATACACTCTCCACGTACTGTACTTAATTGTTATATTTCTGTATTCTTCAACATTTTGTATAATATTTTATATTTAATACTTTTTTGTCGCACTAGATTATATTTATGTCACATGAAACGGGAGGGAAGGATTGCTACATGTAAGTTTTAGCACTTCGTTCCCTCAGTTCCAATGTGTTCTATGTGTCAGTAGGCACATAGCACACATTGGAACTCAGGGGACAACTTGTCTTCCGATCCGATTTGCTGTAAGAAAATTTGCAAATACAAAATGCTAAAATTAAACTAGCCAGGACTTTTGTTGGGGGTGCAGAAAGTGATGATATGCGATCACTGACTTCGCGTGGAGACCATGGGTCGCTCCGGTGGAAAAAACAGTGATTATCAAATGGAACCCTGTGGTCGCATCTGGGAAAATATTGGGTGAAATTTAGGATATAAAATATAATCACTTTTGCACTATTTTATATGAAATTACATACAATATTGATCGATAAAGTGATCGGAATATTTTATTTTCCAGAAATATATTATACCAAAATATGAAATTCTGGCATAAATTAACGATAAGCTCGGGGTAAAAATACAGTTCTTGTAACACCAAGACCATGTAATTAGTTTCTGTGAATCCCTAAGACACTCTGATGCATCAATCAATTTGTGTACTTATTTGGGTTCAACGACACTTTCGACAGCAATGGTCACATCGCGTCGGACAGTTTTACGAGTGGGGGAAGCCGGAGTACCCGGAGAGAACCTCCGAGCAACGGCGAGCAACTGTCAGACTCCCTAATGTACTAACTCCGCACAAGCGGGCTAGTATTGGTTGAAGACGAGTGCACCATCGTCGTGTAGTATGCCTGGTTACACAGCACCACCGTGCCCCAATGTGGCCAATCGGAATTAAGTTCCTGGCCCGAGGAAGCAGCGCCGTTACTCCTGGTGAGGATCGTCCCGTAGACCTATTGGTTTGAAGTCTAATGCCGTAACCACTGAGCCACCGAATTCCCTCCGGCATTCTGATACTTTTTTGAAGCCGAGGCTATAAAAAAGTATCAAATTTGTGCCTAGGCGTTTAACAGAAACTACATGCAAACGAAAACATTTATTAACATTACAGTTCGTAGAATAAAGTATGTAGATGCAACTATCTGATAAAAACATTTATTTTTAAAACAATTTAACCCCATACATATTACTCTCAGTGGCTAGCCACCGAGAGTACGATGTATTGGGATAAGTGAGGTCGCACCATTTTATCAAAATGTTCAAATCACAGATAGAAGATAGTCTCTCAAGTGCCTGGAACTCCAGTTTTGTGGGGAGGTGCGTTCGCACCCGCCACACCTGCCCTGGCTACGTTCCTGGTCGGTCATACAAACTGAGGTCTGGCTATTGGGGGGGGGGGGGGGGGGGGGGGGGTCCAGCGGAACCAGCTTGGAGTAACTCCATAATATGGTGCGTGCTAATTAAATTAGAAGTTGGGAATCCCAGGTATCACCCTACTACAGTACGTGGGGAGTGGATTGTAACTAAATCACCCGCGGAGTGAAGTTATCACCCAAGCTATAACTTTCAACTTTTGTATATATCGACAAAAAACACAAGCAATGTTTCAGCCAATGGACCTCCGGGTTAAACCCGGAGGTCCATTGGCTGAAACTTTGCTTGTGCTGGTTATGCTTTGCAACAAATTTGCAATTATTGCTTGGGTGGAATCTCCACTCTGCGAGTGATTTAGTGATAATCCACTCTCCACGTACTGTAGATGTACCTTGATGATATAGTCGGAATATTTGTCAGTCGGAATTTGAGCGGTCACATTCGGTATGAATCAGACTTAATCCCCACCCCACCCCACCTCACCCCACCCCAACCCCCTTACATATACATAATCGTTCATATTTGCGACGAGTGCCTGCTATGGTTAAAGTAGAATAATAACTAGTGTTTTTTGAGAAGTGATTTTACCACAAAGTGTTACGAGTAACAACTGTATCAATACGCATTTATTTAAAAGGAGTGATGTTCAAATCGGAAAATAAATTAAGTTTTTTTCACCTCATATATTTCTTAAACACTATTTGTTTGATTCGTGTTTCGGTTTCTATCAATATATTTGTTTCGTTTTAACGTTTTAATCACTGGGTACTTTGAGGACTGTAGTTTTCAGCTGGGTTACATCTAACCCTTTACCCAACGAATCGGCCAGATCCGCCCGCGTTATTTGCAAATTCTGCAGCTGTAAAAACTCTATTTTTCAAAAACTTTCAACAAAACCATATCATGTGACCCCTCTTTGGAACGAGCTCGTCGAGCTCGTTCCAATGAGGGGTCACATGATATGGTATTGTTGAAAGTTTTTGAAAATGTTTTTTTTAATTTTGATATCGCCTGCGTTGGTTAAAGGGTTAAATACTTTTTGACTGTGAAGCGACAGGCGAATAACCTTTTGTGTTATCAACGCGGTTTCGTGGAATGTGCGATGAGATAGTCTGTGCTCTGGGGCTTCGGCTCGAAAGTGCGGGGGGGGGGGGTGAAGTTTGAGCGGGGATTCCAGGACCCTCGTCTAGAAAATTATGTAAATAATTGTGACCTATGAATCAATCTGGGTGATTTTAGGGGATTAATAAACTTCCGGCACCGTGAATGATCCGTGCCGGTAGTCCGCCAATTCCCTAAATCACAATATCGCACAATAGCCCTACATGGGTATTTCTGACACGTTAAGTTTGGGGTAGTCACTGCTCCACAACTGACCCAGACTCGAATAATCGCCGACTCAAAAGTATTTTTTTTATATTAACGATAGCTAACAAGTGGAATACCAAGCAATAAAACTAATTTCATTCACAAGTTTCAAATATTTTTAACACTGTTGGCCAAACAAGTGAGGAGGTGAAGCCCTATAGCGTCCAACGACTCGGTCGCCTCTGGGACGACAAGAGTTAATTGCTGCAAAATATTAAACACCTGTGAAAACGGTAAGGTTCTAAGCACTGTGCGAACCACCTTAAATATCACCCCAATAAATAGGTAGACATTCCGCGTGGAGTAACAAGCACATGTTGTACACGAAACTTCTTTAATGAATCGGACGCCAGACACATCCGTTAAAATTCCGAAAAATATAAACTACCAGAGCCTACTGAGGCATGCAGTTTGTAAAATACCGCTTAGGTTTCATGGAATAGCTTTCGCTTGAAAATAATTTTTATTTCCATAAATCACTAGCAGGAGTTGGGAGCTCCGTAATTGTGCGATACTTTCTGTTGATGATTCTGTTGTCCGAGTTTAATCATTTGCCGATCGCTCTCTGTAACAGAAAACGTGGGTTTCGATTGGTTTTAGTTTAATTTTCAACGTTACTTGATTTTAGCGCTGGAGAGATGAAGTGAAAGAAATAAATTGTAAGTGATAATATATTATTTGTGGAGGTGTCTCGCTGGTCTTCTGTATATAAGAGAATACCATTTCTAATACCTTCAATTTGTACACAGTTGTTCGATTCGAGTGTTATAACTGCTACCACTAACGCAACTTTATCATACAGAATCCGACTGTTTTAACGTGTGGATATAAAAACTATTTCACTCCTGACCGTGCATGATGAAAAATAGCAACGAGTGTGTTCGTGTGTTATATAACCGTGCACAGTGACTCGGTGTCATGATTCGGGAGGAGACAAAATGATCCTCAATTTACGATGGATGAAAAGTCAATTGTCACTCAACTACTGATGTTTTTTGTTTGTTTAGTTTTAGTTGGATGTCTTCCAATCATGAACGATCGTCAATCGAGTCGGACCGAACTTCTTTCAGACTCAGGTGCTAGCATGGTTCTTGAAAATGGACATGCCAAATCCGTCAAAGATTTGAATTTTGTGCTGATATCCCCGACACACGGTCATAATTTTGACAAAACGAGAAATTTTCCACCTTTACCGCCGTTTGATGAAGGACTGCAGCCTGTAAAACCAAAACACAGAAAGCCTAACCTCAGTATTCAAAGACGTTTTAATATCTTAGACCGAATTTCAGTTTTCGGAAACAGTGAAAAAGAAAAAGAGAATTTGGCGGAGAAAATACGGACATTTAAAAATATCACTCGGGGAGCCGATTCCAATGCTCAGGAGAACAAAATATTAACTGCTCAAAGATTAACATCACCATATACCCGACATAAGCGAAGCTGGGGTGTTGAATTCGATTTTTTTACGAATAGGCGAACTCCAAGTGTGAGTACCTTCTCAGAAGAGATGCCGTATTCGCACGTTAAGAAATGTGGTTACAGTGACAGATATTACTGTTTGAATGGAGGCACTTGTGTGTATGTGGCCGCATTGGATATAAAAACATGCCGGTGAGTACAAAGACATTGTATTTTTGCATGCTGAATAGCAAACTGCAACATTTAGTCAACTAAGACGGCAGTGGGAGGATTTTTTCTTCAACCCATTACATAACGTAACGCGCAAATCCGCTCAGCGCTGTTCACAAAAATCTCCTTTCAAACTGTTGTTTTTCAATTTTTGATTTAAAAAATATTTTATGTCACCTCATTGGAGCGAGCTCACTCCCTTGAAAAGTCAAGCGCTATGTTTTGAACTCGACAACTGAAAAATTAAAGTTATTCACATTTTTTACAAGTATCGTCTGCTATTCGTGTTGGGAAGAAGGTGAATGGAACGTATTTCCTATTTCCGGTACTCATGATTTCTTCATATGTAACCCTTCACCTAACATGAAAAGCAGACGACACCTGCCAAAAATTTTTTTGACTAATTATTTTTCATTTTTGGACTCAAAAACATAGGTTATGACCCCTCATTGGAACGAGCTCGACGAGCTCGTTCCGATGAGGGGGGGTCACAACCTATGTTTTTGAGACAAAAAAATGAAAACATAATGAAAATTAATTGGCGATTTTTGAGAATAGCCATGGCCGGTTTTGACCGCTACGTGAGGTAAAGGGTTAACAGCTTTATTGCAATTTATCAGAGAATGTCTCCAATAAATTGAAACTTAATAAATTCCCGTGAAGTTCGCAATTAATCAAAGGAATATAACTCCTCTGTGATTTCGTCAGCACATTTCCTTAAACTCCACTGATCCCCAATATATAAAGTGACATTTTACTTTGCGACAATACCGGAGGGGAAAAAACCCAAAATACTTCCGCAGAAAAATATGTTTCACGCTGTTAGTACATACTAGTCACGAATAAGTACGTATACTTTCACGATGCTGTCTCTGTGTCGTAGGTGTCCCAAGCTGACGGGTGCCAGTTTAGCCAAACGCACCCAAATAATTGATTTGGCACTGAACATTTTTATTTTGCTAAACTTTTGGTACCGAACATATTATTACACGTATGAGGAAAAGCCACCGCAGTAATGAATAACGCGATCGAAAAGCGAAAGAATTATTGCTTCGCTTGCCATAAAATGAAGCTCGCAATTCAAGAGGAGAAAATAATTGATTCTCACAAAACACACGCAAAGCCATTGATAGTATTAATGCAGTCAGGGAGTTTGGTCACCTAAAGAAACAGCTACAATCGGTCATCCCCACTCACAAAACGCGATTAAAATTTCACGATGTTTTTATTCTCAACTTTTGCCTCAAATACATAGTTTATTACCCTTCATTGGAACGAGCTCGATGAGCTTGTTCCAATGATTTATCATAAGCTATGTTTTCGATAGAAAAACTTTTTCGATAAATGTTTTTTTCAAGGGTGGTGTCAGCAGCAACATTTTAATTAATTAAGAATAGGGTTGCACCCGCCGCCAGGCCTGGCATTCTGAAAAATGCAGGAGGGCAAAAACTCGCTCTCCTCAATCAGCTCAGGAGAGAGAGCAATTAGCTTTACACAGCATTTTAAGTATCCAGTTGAACGAACTCATTGAAACTGAAACCAACAGACTACATCAGTGATTTTATTAACTTTACTAAGGTAAAGCGAAATCTCTTAGACATCTAGATGTCTCACTCAACAACCGAACACACACTTGACAAGACCTGTGTGTGTACCCAGACCTGTTGTCCAAGAAAGTCATACGCCTACCACTACCACCTTCAACCCCCCAAGAGGGGGTTGAAGGTGGTAGTAGTAGGCGTATGACTTTCTTGGACAACAGATCTGCTTGAATCTACAGTCACATCCTGGTGCAAGTGCTTCAAGTGACAGGATAGTAGTAATGGTAGTATATTATAGTGCCAATATTCCTTGAATAATTACCCCTCAAACTGTGATGTCTGTTGTTGAACTTGAAACTGACAGAAAAAAAATATTGCTGTGACCCATTTTGCTTCAAATGATTGCAACTGTGTTTGGGTATGGTTGCAGCCATTACCTTTTACCACTAAACCACTTTCAAAATGAAATTACGTGATGTTATGTGACTTCGAAGTTAAAATTACATTTTTGCTTTACAACAAAAATTTAATGTGAGCATAATACATGTAATCTCAGTCATCCCAGACCAAAATATTTAGGAGGGCAATTTTTCGCTCTCCTTAATTCTTTCAGGAGGGCAGTAAGGAGAGCTAAAAAATCGCTCTCCTGAAATTGCCAAGCCTGCGCCGCTTAACTAACTTTTTGACGAATATTCCTATAATTAGTGTTTGGAATCTGATACTATTGCGTCCCTGGAAATATTGCCCACCCATGGAAAGTGACCAGTCAGTCCACGGCGGCTGTACTGTACGTCAGAACACCGCCCACGTGGTTCCGATATTAATGAAATTTGTTGCACATCGTGTCCATGCACTAATCCATGTCAAAAGTTCTACACGGAATACCCTTGGTTGCCATATGAACAAACTTTTCTACCCTTGCGAAACAAATGGTAGGTCCATCTTCTTGTAATTGCGGTTCAGTGGTACGAGTCTAGTACGCATATTGAGTTTTCGTGGAAATTAGGCAGCACAGTGCGCTAATAAGACAGCTATGACATCGCAGCAAATGGAAAGTGGATTCGATTTGATTCGAGCGAATAAAACTTGATTCGCCTGGACCTAGACTATCGCAATCACATGGTCAACATACTAAGTCTGCGGAGGCGGTGAAGCGGTGGATGTAACATATGGCGCCTTGTAAATGATGCATGATTGTACTGAAGAAAGTCATATTATGGGTAGATTTTACTCTACCCCGTCGATGATCGAGATTCATCCACGCGTATGATTATATGGATTCGGTAGCTGCATGCATACATCTGTCGCCTCTAAACGCCCACTCACTGTGCAGTTGAATTAGCAAATTGTGTTATATCGCTAAATTGGTGTTCAATATTCATCTCATTCTTTTTACCCTATATTTAATATTCGGGGTGGGCAGTTCCCCTTTTCAGTCAGCTTTCGTGTGGCCCTGTTCACAAATTCACCGAGAGAGCAGGAACCATTATATGCTTATGACAAATCTAATTCAAGTTAAATTGGTTATCCGTCCTACCATGCGCTGCTAAATAGTCTTGTCATTATACAATACCGCAACGACGGTAGAGGTGGGCGGTATTGGAATTTTGAATTCGTTATCGGTTTCTGTATCCGTAGGGAGGTACAGTTAAAAGCAGAAGTCCTGTCATGAAATGCACACAAAAATCACGTCGATCTGCGCGTTAATCTACGCGTTATGACCATAGTAAGGCTATCCAATTCTGTACATATGGCCTGTGCACAAGCAATGTTTCAGCCAATGGACCTCCGGGTAACCCGGAGGTCCATTGGCAGAAACATTGCTTGTGATTGCTATGAGTAACCAGGAGAACCGACCGTGCTTTGGATGCCATTCGATATGGCAATTGCGCGCAATTCTAACGGGCAATTAAGCCTAGATAAGCGCACAATTCGTGACAGGACTTCTAGTTTTAACTGTATACCACGGTTTCGGTTAGGTATTCGGTATTTGACTGCATTGAGATTAGCTGACAGTACCAACGGGGAATTCACACCAGGAAAATACAGAATAAGTTGTTCTTGTTCTACCACAGAGCCACAAATGCCACTGCCAATAAGCTCAAAATTGGAATTCTTTTGCCAACACAAATCATATCTGTGTACAGTAATTTAAAGGCCTAATTCAGGTTTTTGCGATCTCAGACGCAGCGCATGTGCCCTTAACGCGCAATCATTAGGAGGTCATGCTGACGATAGGCCAGAGGCGGTATAAGCTCAAAAAGTGGGAGCCACACCTTTCTGGGTACCGCAAGGGTGTAGGATGGAAAATATTTTTTCTTTGGAGTGTGTGTGGGGGGGGGGGGGGGGGGGGGGGTGCAGTGGTGGTGGGGCGGTGTATTCATGCAAAATATATAAATTTATATACGCTACCACTCACCCTTGAACCCATTCTATTGAAGACACTAACCTCAGCGTGTTCATTTTGTTTTGTTTTTACTTAACCCTTACAACAGTGGTAGTATCTTCCATATCAATTCAATGGCAGCAATTGGAAGAGGTCATGTTCATTATTTGTGGGCAGACCAATTAATATTTTCAACGTGCAGCCTCAGGGCTGCACGTTGAAAATATTGATTGATCTTCCCCACTCATTCACTAACCAGCTATCATTCTTAATGAATTTATAAAGTATCATGTTCATAGGCCGGAGAAGCGGCCTCTCGGGTTCAAAGGGCTAATCATAACTTTGAAACCGTCCTTTGAAATATTACGCTCCATTTGGAGCTTTCTATTTTTATTCAATAAAATCTTGAAAATCAGTGTGGTCATATATGTAGAGGTGATGTGTAGTGACCATAGGGGTTGTGTATGTTTTGTCGGAAAATGCCGTTCGGGGTACTTATAATTGGTAAAAAAAAAGTGGACCTGGGGGCACGTGCCTCCTTGACCCCCCCCCCCCCCCACACACACACACACACACCAACCCCCGTCTCCGCAAACCCTACAATAGGCAATCACCTGTGCAGTGATTTCTGGGCAACGTAGGTACGACTCCACTACAAATTACTGCTAAGCAACCGGACAGATACAAGTTGTAGTCTTGTGAGAATTCAGGACAATTGCACAGGCTCATAATGGTTAACAAAACTGAAACGAAAATCTGTCAGTTCTTCCATGGAAGTGGACACTTCAGCTGCTACGAAGCCTTAACAAAGCCGTATAAATAGCCAATGAGAGAAAATTTTAAAATACAGACGGTTTTCGATATTCAATCATTTCCGACATGAGGTGACCCTGGCTGTCGAAAGTGTCGTTAAACCCCATATAAATAAATAAATCAATAAATAAGTAAATTAGTTATTGATTCGCTACCTTTTTTTTTTTTTTTTGTTATCCCTATTACAGTACATGGAGAGTGGATTGTAACTAAATCACCCGCGGAGTGGAGTTATCACCCAAGCTATAACTTTTCGACCCAGACACGAGGCTTGACGAGATTTGCTCACAGTATACCACACCACCAGAGGAAGATCTTTCTCCCACCTCCCTCGCATGGCGTTATCGAACTCAAAATACCGCTCCTATGATAAACATTAGTATTCTAACGATGAACAATAGCGTTAGTTCACGGCCACATTGGGTTAACATACTGATGCATGTTGAAACAGTTGACTTTCTGAAGTCTTCGCTTTTGAAATCATTGATTTCGATGACGTTATATGGCGTGTCGTGGGAGAAGAATAGCTCGAGTGTGTGGGGGTGGGGTGGGTGGCTGTATCAATATGAAGCCAGACGAAACGCCAACCTTGTTTACAAATTGCAGACGATGACGAAATAATCCGGCGATCATTTAAAAATTCAAAAGAGGATGACCACGTGTGGATGGATAAGATAGATATGTCTCCACCAGGTATCTCTCCTGGGACACTTGTATCTCAATAGCAATAGGCACGGGTGGTGAGAGAAATGGGCGTTGTGTTTTGACACGAATATCGCCGCAGGCGTTCGTAAATTTCCGATTGACGAAGGAAAACGACTTCTGAAGGGTTTTGCCCTTTTATCCCAGCCTCTTGGTTCTCGATACTGTAGTGACAGGTCAACCGTTGGATTCTTTGGAAGAGGAACACTGCTTGTTTACTGCGGTAAACAAGTTCTTCTGTACTGGTAAAATAAGACCAGAAACAACAACTGGAGTGAGAGTCATCTAAAGTGGGGAGCTATAAACGATTGCATAAACTTCACTACACATGTTTCGATCATGATATAGCCCATGGATATTGAAAGTGCCCTTAAACACAAATAACATTGTTTAAGTAGCAGCTTAGCATTGACCGTTGGCAGTAACGTATCGAATTCTGGGCCAACTGATTTGTTGACAGAACATCAAATCGAGTTGTGACAAGTTAGAAACCAGACAAGGAGTGTTTAAGTTGTTGCTAGGAACGAGGAACTATGCTGCATTGTATCCCGGGCTCAGGAGCGTCGCGAAAATCACAGATGATGATGGGTGTAAATCTGATTTGTCCCCACTACACTGCAAAATATATAGATTCTTTTTAGAGCCAAAACTGGTTCTCATCCTGTCCCTGAGATGGAACCAGTTCTGTTTAAACAGTATTTATTTCAAATCAAATAAATTTATAAAAGATTAACATTAAATATTAACAGAATTAAACATAAACGGGGGGGGGGGGGGGGGGGGGGGGGTTCAGCCGTAAGTTTAGAGCTTATACGAGGTTGTCTCAAATCATTATTAAGCAAAGGAGAAATGAACATTTGGCAGATCGAACCAGTTTTGGTTCTGTACTGAACCAATATACCAGGTATTTATATTCGCTTTGTTTCAAAATGTTTAGCGACTGCGATGAATAAGCTCCAAGTTTACTGCTGAATCTACTTCAGTTTATGTATTATTCTGTTAAAATTGAATGCTAATCTTGGTAAATTTATTTGATTTGAAATAAATACTGTTTAAACTATTGGGTAAAGGGTTAAGAGCGATTGCCCGTCTGAAGACGGCGTGCTGCAAGGCGTGCTAGTGTTCAGCCGCTCTCTCTCTCTCTCTCTCTCTCTCTCTCTCTGTCTCTCTCCTCTCTCTCTCTGCTCTGTTCAGTGTGAAGCAATTAACACAAAGTACAGCAGTAGAGTGACCATAAGAACAAACAGATACTTTCGACCGGATCGCGACTAATTCACGATCTGGTAGAAATTATCTTTCTGTCTCTTTGTACATATACGGGGAACAAATTTTCATTTGAATTGTTCTGTCAGTATTCTCAGGTGTTTGCTACTTTCCTCTTCTATCCATACAAATTCTATTAATAAATAAATAACTTGGGTTGAATTTAGTGCATCAGAGAGAATTTTTCCCAAAATATTGTCTGCACATTGTCTACCTTTCGAATAAGGACACCCACCCCTACTAACGTGTTACATTTTCCCAGATTAAGCAGGATTAAGCCCAGTATTCTCACATATAAAGCCTCCTGATGTTGTATTTATGTTAAGAGTGTGATGTACAGCATCATCTTTAAGGTTTGAAACACAAATGATGGTATATATTAGCTGATATATTGATATATTTTTAAAAAATTCCAAAAATTGCACAAGTTGGAAATGCACATTTTTGGCGCACTCAAGAGACCCACCCACCCCCACATCACGTCCTTGCAAATTTTTGGTGCGCCCCCCCCCCCCCCCCCCCCCCCCCGCCCCCGACACCACTCTGAAATTTCACCCGTCGGAAAGTAAATGCAACAACATTGAATCTGATATGCTATATTTGATTGTTTGTCCTGATTCGGTTTTTATTTCGCATCATTTTGCTATGAAATCTCTACCCACACGCGTGTGTGTCGCGATCCGGTTGCGATTTGATCACCCCGGTGATCATGCTACCGTAGTAGAAGCGCTGCTTTGCTTATTTATTACACATTTTAGTTTTCAGGGACAATCCGAGAAGTCCACCAATAAAAGACTTGTGAGGTCAACAAATGGCATGCCTCCATTTTACCTTCAAGTCAAGAATCTACCATTTCAAGTTTCAGCCCTTTTTTGAATGAGTTCGTCGTTTGTGACTCTGTCTATGACAAATGCACGAATTCCACTTGACATTCGAAGATAGGTCAGAAATAAATTAATACAACAGCCAACGTGTATGTTGCTGAAGGATTAAATTATTACTGGTTTTCACCTTCTGATTTGCTACTCATGGCGTCAA